>CM061539.1:45107500-45707500 GCA_030864215.1 Capsicum pubescens | reverse complement strand
TAACTTAACAAATAGATTATGCTCTCTATTTAGCAGTTAAATGATGTACTAATTTCTTGTTAACTCTATTTATCTTACAACTTCTTCCTTCTTTCAAGTTGTTATAAATAAGTTCATGATCTTCAACGCATTATTTTGTGGTTGTGAACTTGTGGGCTTGCCTGTTGTTTGTTTTCTTATTTCATTCTTGGTTGCAGTTCCCTACTACTTTTATTTTCTTCTTGTCCATGATGGTTAACCATTGCAAAGTTTTCATTTTCTAGAGTGTGTTGGTTTGAAGTGATGTGTACTTGCTAATTATGCTGAATAACATTCTTTTCAGCAATGCCATTCTATTATGGTGTGTATACATAAGTGATTTGATGTAAAATGCCAAGCCCAGATACTAATGCTTGAAACTCAGAGCTGAAAAACTCACTGCGATTATCTGTTCCTAGAGATTTTACTGAAGTGGATAAAACATTCTGACTTTGAATCATATATCTTTTAAGTTTAAAGCATACATTTGTAACTAAAGGTCTAGGAAGGTTTCAATAATTTCTAACATTAGAGCTTTAGTAAGTTTGAACCATTAAGAATATATCTTTGTGCTTTACTTATTTCCAATTTCTTAGACTAATATTTTCATGTCTTTTATATTGAAATGCCATCCATGACAACAACAAAACCTTCAGCATTACAACCTTTGCAACATGCCCTTGGTCGTCCCCAAAAATTGAGATCAGACGGTGAGACTCCTCCTTTCTCCACTTTGTACTTATGCCTTATGAACATTCTTTCTTAGTTCAAGGTTTCTTTTCCTTTTTTCTCTGTGGGGTTTACTATTAAAGTAGTTCACTAATTAAGTTAGTTCTTATATAAATGATAAAAGTGCACGATATGAACTTATAAGAAAGAGAAACATGATCAGTAAGGGCTTATATAGATGATCCTAACTTGTTTCGAAATCAACCCGTAGAACGTGGAAGAGGGCAAGACAAAGATCACCCTTGGAGGAAACATAAACCATTATTTATTTTTTGAGCTCGAGCGATCTTCAACAAACTGATATTGTTAGTTGTTTAGCATGTCTACACTATGTATAGAACTTGACATTATATGAATTGGAATTTAGTATTTTGGGTTGCCGTAGCACAATATCATCGGTGAAACATCAAAAAGTCGAAGCCTTCACAAGATTCTAGTAGTTTCTTTGCATTTGTGTTCTATTAAATTACTATCATATGTTTCTGCATTAAAAAGTATATAAATTACATTTTCTTAGTAAATTCTTGAACAGGCTATGTTAACAACTATGTTGCTCTGATCCTCAAAAAGTTATTTACTTCAGTGAATCTGATTCACAACTGTTCCATTATTTTTTTAATACCTTAAACTGAATCTTTGATGTTTTTAATATGAAAGTTCCCAAAAAAGCTCCAGTAGTTCCTCCGCCTTCTATTCGTGTGCGAGTTAAGATGAGCAAAAATGATCCAATGCTAGTTCCCCCGCCTCCTGTTCCTGTGTAAATTTTGATAAGCAAAAATGCTCCAAATCTAGTTCCCTCACCTCATACTCCTGTGCGAGTTTTGGCAAGAAAAAATGCTCCAAAGCTAGTTTCCCGACCTCCTGTTCCACCATTGAGGTCGATCAGTGCTAGACCTAAGCTAATTTCTGGCTATGGAGATGAAGAACAGAGAGAGACAAATTTAAAGTTAGATCCTCTATCAAGACTGATAGTATAAAACAAAAGACATACTAGTACAAGTGGATCTTCTTCCTAAATGGATGAAAAATTGAAGAAAGAGGTCACTGATGGAATGAAGTCTAAGTTTGTGTGTTAACTCATTTATGGGATGACTACTAGCTTGGATGACATGGTTAATTTTTCCAATGGTGCCTTTGCCATGTTGAATTTGTTTGTTGATAATTATGGTTCGCTTTACAACGATGTTAAGGACTTGATCAAGCATAAATATGATTTACTCACTGCGGATAAAAAACTTGATATGTTGTCTATTTCAAAATTAGAGAAAAAATATCTAGACTCTGTTATTCGTGGAAAAGATATTAAGGATAAGCAGTGCATGGAATATGATAAGCAAAAAAGTGCAGCTCGTAGGATTGCACAAGCCTAGGTAGAAAAACTTGGTACCCAAATAAATGCATCCAGAGTAGCAAGATGGGAGATTGAGTGGTGCAAGAACGATGCTCTCCAAGGGATTGGATCACCATTCAACGCCTACTGTCTTATATGAGCGAGTTGTAAGGAAAGAAAAAAAGAGAAGAAAAGGAGAAGCAATGGCCCCAAATCAATAAGAACATTATGATATGGGAAGAGCTCGGAAGAAATCAAGGAGAGATAAAGAAGAGAGAAGGAAGAAAGAAGAAGATAAAGCAGTAGGAGTATCTACTAGTGCTGCCCCAACAAGGGAGCAAAGTTCAGACTCAGTTCGGGAGATGATTCCTCCGATATTGGGGGGTGAGGTTTTAAGTGCCCCTACCACCATAGGGGACAACATTGCACCAGGTAAGGATGCAGGAGCCTCACCACACTTCACAGATGCCTCAGATGAATAAAAAGCAATAGAAGTATACCTATTCCTTTGTACTTTAATTCAATGCTTTGAAGACAATGCATATGTTTATGTAGGGGTGGTGTACTTGTACCATGGGAGGGTTGTGTTGCCAATATTCTGAAACCTTCCATGTTCTATCTAGGAGAATCGGCATGTCTAGTAGCTTGTTAAGTTCACATTTTTCTTTTCTAGGTTTAACTTCAGATTTTCATTTTTCTTCTTTTTAAGTCTTGTTATGTTGTTAAGGTTGGTACATGAAATAAAAGTGATGTTTGTGTTAGTAACTTGTTGTGAATAAGGATGATGAATGATGTGGCACCAAGCTATGACTATTTCCATTTGACTATTTACTTTTGTCCCCTAAGATATGTGATCAAATGTTAGTGAATCTGTAAGTGGCATTAATCTGTAAATGTACATGACATGTGATACAAATCTTTAGAACAGTAGAATGAGTTTGACTCAGTTGCCACCGTGTGTGTGAGTATTTGTATTTCTTCTTACATAGTATACCTAGAAATTTCCTGATTCAATTGATGTTGTTCTATAGTTGATGAGATAAGAAAGGATGACAGGACACCTTATTCTTTTAGTCCACTTAGCCAAAGTAATTAACCCTACCAAAATAATTTTCTATTTTTGAATCCCTCTTTGAGCTTTTGTTAATTTTTCTTCATTACCAAGCATTTTAGTTAACTCTCTTTAAGCTGTTGACACCTAGCTTTGGCCCGAGCCCAATGGTAGGCATTTTGTACCTACACATAGGCAAAACACCTAAGTTGAGGGTGGCTATTGAAGGGATGTTAACTATCTAATGGAAAGTTGGCCTAGAATTTAAACTAGAGCATTTGGCCCTGGTATGTTAAAGACAATGTGCACCTTGACTTATTGCATCAGCCTAAGTTAAGGGTGGATGATGCTTGTGTGTGTGTATATTATATATATATATATATATATATATATATATATATATATATATATATATATAAGAGTTTTATTGTGGTAAAGCATGAATGAATGAGAAAAGGGTAAGCGAGCTAGAAAGCAATGGCCTTGGTAAGAATAATTCGAAGGCAAAGATAGTTAAAGCCTAGTAATTAGTCACTTTTGCCCAAAATTCCTTCCTGACCTAGCCTCATACCTCATTACTATCCTAGAAAAGACCTGCTGGATTTTGGAACTCAGCTATGAGGGGGCATTGGATGATAAAGGCTAGCTTATGTGTGCACGCACTATGTTTGTAACTTCTTTAATGAGAGAGGGTTTTGATTTGTATCCACAAAATTACTGAGTGGTGGATCTTCTTGACTGTGAGGGCAACCTGAGTTATACTTAACATGGCTGATTTTTGTAGATTCTTGTATTCATGTTTGTGTAGATGAATTGAATTTGAAGAAATGTCGGTTATAAACTCTAACATATTAAATCATATAATTTGGGTGAAAAGTGAATGGTTAGGTGAAAATTGGTTCAGTAGTAAGTGCCCGTCATTGTATTAGTCATATTTGCAATTTGGTGCTGAGTTGCATGAGGACAAGCAACAATCTTAAGTTGAGGGTGTTGATGTTCCAGCTTTTGACAGAATATTTTGCATTTTTTTCTTGGGAAAATTGCATGTTTTTAAGCAACCAAGGTTGCATTGAATGCTAGGTTTTAGTGTTTCAGGATAAGGAGCTAGCTGAAGGAAAAGAACAAAAAAATTAGCAAAAAAACACTTCTGACGGTCAAAATGGTGGACCGTTAGTCTTGCGACGGACAACCAACTCAACTGTCAGGCCCAAATAGAACCCATGTCCTTACAACAATCAGTGATGGCCCATATGGTGGACCATCAGTCTTACGATTGCCCACCACTTTGGCCATTAATGTCAAGCAGAACGTGCCTCTCCAGGATCATCAATGATGCCCCATATGGTGGACCGATAGTCTTGCAACATCCCACCACTTTGGCCGTCAGTGCTAAGTAGAATTGGGTTTTCAAAGACCATCAGCGATGGCTAACTTGGTGGATCATCAGACTTCCGATGGACCACCACTGGAGCCATCACTTTGGACGCAGTTTTTATAATTTTTAATTTTAAATCCTTTTTACCTGGGAACAAATAAATACCTAATTTTAGGTTTTATTGGGGATCTTTTATCCATCTTTTATCTTTTATGAGGGTTTTCCATACTTGAAACATATTGTACATTGTTTTTCTCAGAGATTTATTTGAGAATTGTTGATCTAGATTCCTTTATCATATTTTCTATTGAAGATTGAAGAGCATTAATTGTGACCTTTGTAAGTAAATTCTGAATTAATTTATGAATATCACAATGATTTCTTCTCTTTCTATGATGAAGATGTGTGGCTAAGCTCCCATAACTAGGGTTATGGGGGCCTTGATGTGAATAGCTGATTGGGGGTTGTGAATCTAGTAGATTCCCATGATTAATTGATATTGCATAAACCCTTCTTCACTTTAATGACTTTTCTTGGTTGTAAACTTAAAAAGTGAGCCCAAGAACAACACTTGCTCTAATAGAAAAATGTTTGTTGAGAATAAAAGGTTTACATAAATCTAACGGCCTTAACCTTTTGATAGCGGGTAGATGCCTTTACCGGATCAACCCATGTTAGAATATAGTTGAATAAATAATATGTTCCTTAAGTTTGAAAAAATTAAGGGATAATCTTCTCATTTAGGTTGAGAAACTAGTGGGTAAACCATATAATTTAATTAATCTTACAATTAGAATTGTTTATTAGGAATTCAAAATAGTTCACAACCCTAGCTGCTTAAGCATCTTGGTAACCATAACTCTAGTTTAAATATGCTTACTGAATTACTATTGGCAATACAATCAACATTTGGATTACTTTTTATGACAAATATTTGAATACAGTTGATAGATCAAAACCCCAACTTTACTCTGTAACCCTTGATCAACAATCTAATAACAACCACAATACTTAGTGAACACAGTATTTCCTGTAAGATTCGACACCCAACCCAGTTGGGTTCTATATTTGACAGCGACCGCTTACACCTTCTAATGAGAGTAGTAATTTAGGCATATCAAGAGGTGATCCTTTGGGTGGTAGAGGTTTTGCTAGAAGTGCGTGAGGTAGAAGTAGTGGTGCCATTGGTGGTGGTCGCGAGACTATTTAGTCTAGTGGCAAACATAGACAGTGGTATGCTAGACCCACCAGACCTGAGGTGGAGTCTTCCAATACTTTTATCATATGTATCATCCCTATTTGATTCAGATCCACATTTGTATTATTTGATCTATGGTTGACTTTTTCATATGTGTGAACATTTTTGTTTGGGTTTTGATTCTACTAGTGAGCTCTTTCCATGCCTATCGGTGTATCTACTCCCATAGGAGACTCTTAGTATTGGATCGGGTGTACCTATCCTATTTTGTGTCTTTTTTATGTTGTGAGACTTAGGTGGATCTTATTATCCTCGATATGGTATATTTTGATGTCATTTTTAGTATGGATTGGTTAACTCCCTATTATGCTATTCAAAACTATTATGCTAAGATTGTGACTTTAGCTTCACTGAGTATGCCAAGGATAGCTTAGAAGGGTACGCCTTATTTGGGTCTCATGAGAGTTATATCCTTCCTGTAATCTTATCGCTTATTAGAGAAGATATTTGTATTACATGGCTAATATTCATGATAATAGTGTTGATTCACAATCTCCATTGGATTTTATTCATATGGTCAGTGAGTTAATAGATGTCTTTCCAATGAATTTTTCTAGTATGCCTCCGAATTATGATATTGATTTTATTGTTGATGTTGAGCTTGGAACCTAGGTCATTTCTATTCCTCCTTATATGATGGCTTTCAACAAAAGTTGAAGGATCAGTTGCAGGAGTTAATTGATAATGGATTTATATAGTCAAGTGTAGCATCGTAGGGTGCGCATGTCCTATTTGTGTAAAAAATATGGGTCCATGCGAATGTGTAGTGATTATCAACAATTGAATTAGGTGACAGTTAAGAATAAGTATTCACTTCCCCGTATTGATGATTTTCTTAATCGATTTCAGTGTGCTTTAGTGTTTTTGAAGATTGATTTGAGGTTCGGGTAACACTAGTTGAGTATTAGAGCTTTGAATATTCCAAAGACAACTTTTTGGATTTGGTACGATCATTATGAGTTCTTGGTCATGTCTTGTAGGTTGACTAATGCCCCAACTATGTTTATGGAATTGATGAACTGGGTGTTCCTACTGTATCTCAACTTATTTGTCATTGTATTTATAGATGATATCTTGGTTTTCTCCAAGAGTGAGGCCAATTATAAGGAGCATTTACAGATTGTACTTTGGAGATTGAGAAATTATAAGTTGTATAGAAATTAGGGAATGAGTGAAAAAATTAGGTATGCATAGTTGATTATGTGTCCTTCTTGTTATAATGTTGTTCTTGTGAGTTGTTCTTGTGAGTTGAGTATGAAGGGGGTAGCAATGTTATAACATAGATATTCTAAGTAAAGCTTTGTTAGGTTCTAAGGCTAATCTAATGCTAAGATGAATAAAACTAACATTCGTGTTGTACATGAACATAAATAGATATTCTAATAAACTATTAATTAAGTATTATTTAAGAACATGATGATAAAATTAATAAAGGGTCATTTTTCATATAACTATATTCACCAATCTTTAAAGAATATAATAGTAGTGGACTAAGTAAAATAACTTATGAGTGTTTACAAGGACTTAGACGTGATTTGGTTTCTTGTGTATCTCCAAATTGAATAGCATGTTGATTAGTTCTCGAACGTACTTGTGGTTAATTTATTTGTTGATTTTATAATACTTGAATGAATATGTTGGTAATTGTTGAACTTGTTTTAATTCAAGATATAATTGTGAAGTGTAATTTGGTGCACCTATTTTATTATCCAGAGAAGTAGTAAAGGTGAAATACTATGTGATATACTGAATAAATTTAGGACATATATATTTTTATTTACCTTTTGATTGATGAGTGGCTCTCATATTTTATGTGATCTTATGGATGAATCATTTTATTATAGATTAAATACCACGTCAATATGATATTATATGGTGGATTGGGTACCACGCTGGTATGCTAAATAGACCTTAGTTTTTCCCTTATAGGTTATGACTATTGGGTAAAAATAAAACCCCTTGGCATGTTTTTAAAAATGAAAAATATTATGAGTTTGTTGAGATACAAAGATTACACAATTGTGATTTTGGCATAGACAAGAATCATGTGTTGTGAGGTGACTTCTATAATTGTTGGATTCGGTAATAATTTGTTATGTTTGACTTATTACTCATAGGCTGTTATGTTGATAGTATTTATGTGTCTGTGAGTTGAGTGACATATCTGGATTATGTGACTATTGATTTTATGTATGATACGGTTGGGACAGCCTCCACACGTACACGGCCTTTCACACGAAGCCAAGCTCGGGAATTACAAAAACTCCAAGCTTTGTTCATGCAAATGGCCGTGTGTGAGTTGGTGATTGAACCAACCAAGGACCTAAACGTTTTTATGTGTGAAGAGGGGTCCTAATGTGTAATAAACTACTCTTCAAGGATGGCACAAGAAGCAAGGGCCGATGGGTCATTTTGCCCCTTTTGTTTGTAGTATAAATAGAACATGTTAGAGAGTTAGACTTCACTTTTTGAAAGCTGATTTTTGTAACCTAAATACTAAACATTTCTCTCTCTCTTTTCCACTCTTGGAGCCGCCACCAATATCTCACAAGTAGAGGGATACTTGTGTTGTCACTTTGGCTAGAAACAAGGGTTTTGAGGTCTTTGAGTGCCTCTTGGTCCTCGTAAGAACTTGGTGTTTACATTCATTAGACTTAGGGTCCTCTCTTGATGTTAGGGTTCTTAGTATCTTGAATGTTATATGTCAAGTTATCTATCTTTTCTCTATCTTGTTGCTGTTGTTGATTTTGTTATCTTAAAGTCTAGTGAAGCCGTGTGGGGCTATTTTCGATTCACTAGCATTGTTGTTCATCTTGTTGTTCTCGTGTTGTTGAGCTGAAAAACTGAAATTTAAGCTTGTTGTTCTTGTGTTGTTGTACTGAAATTCGAACCAACTTGTAGTTCTTGGTGTTGTTGGTTTGATCTTGTATCATTTGGTATCAAAGCTTGACCGGTTGTGTTCCAACATAACCCATCTTGGGCTAGTACCCATCTTTAAAAGTGGAATCCGAAAATGATGTTGCATGTCTAGATCTAAGTGTTAATTTTGCTTGTTTAGTGAGTTCCTAGTGTTGGTTTCTTTCTCACCAACACTAAGGTGTCTAGATCCGAAAGTTGAGCTTGAAAACTTGAGCTTTGTGTAGTGACTTGAAGTGGCCGAAAGTTGTATGTTGTTGATGACCAAAGGAAAATAAAATCGGTGGATGTTGTGTTTATGTGCTAAAGAAGTTGAAGAAGATTGTTGAGGTGTTCATCTTTTGAACTTGTTCATCTTGTTCATCTTGTGTGTGCTCAATTTGTAAGAAAAGCTATAAAGTTGTTGTGAAAGACTTGCACCCATCACCTTGTAGTCTTGTCAATCACTTTTCCCTAATTCAAGGAGCCTTGTTTTGTGGGATTAGTCTACCAAACATCCCTTTCTTGAGTTTGAAAAGGGTGAAATATTACAAGATTTTATTTTCCCACCAAAAACACTTTGAAAACTATAACAAGTTGTGTGAATATTTACAAAAAAAAAAAAAAAAGAGAAAGAGGCGTGTGGGACCATTGCATGCTGCCACGTCACTATAAGCTCAACTTAGGATATTCTTTGGTTGCTAATTGTTGATCCTTGGTTTCCCTTACTTGGTCCTAGAACTAATTAACAAACTAGTACATTCCTACTAAGTTGTCAATTAGATCCTTGAGCCGTTTGTTCGTGTCAACGTTTATTTGAGTGCTTTTATTCGTTTGAATGAGTTGCTGATTTTTGACTCTAGTCCGACAAGAATTCTTTGAGTCTTCAAACAAGAATCCATTCCGGATAAGAGCTTACTCATACCTTAAAATTTTCACGGTTACTAGCCAATTATACAACACTTGTGGAACACGAACTTGTGGTGAACTAAGGCGGATAATATCTTGACAATGGAAGGAACTACGTCTCATAGTGTGGATACTAATGCCCTTGATTCTATGAGGGTCACTCTTGAGGCCGTTACCCGGACACTTGAAAGGTTGAATTCGGAATTTGGGGCCGTGAGAGGGGACTTGGCAGCAATAAAGGGGGAAGTGTCGACTATTAGTGGGAGATTAGAACAAGTGGAGAGTCAAAGGAACTCTCGTCCTTCTACTCCTCTACATGTATCTACCAATGGTCATGATAGAACCTCCTCCGCAACCATCACCCCCGAAACAGTCCACCAAATGCTAAATGCACCCCAAGCTCCACTAAATACCGCAAGCCAAACTACCTATTTTCCTCCAAACCGAGACTCCACTAGACCACTACAATTCCAAGCCCCTCCAATTCCACAAGGGGGATTTGGACGCCAAGTACCTCCACTAAATTCGAACCCTCCATTCCAAGCTCCATTAAACCAAAGACCACAAATTCCAAATCCTCCGAATCAAAACGGCCAAGGCCGACCAGCCCACTTTGAAGGATACGGTAGAGAGGAGTATGAAGGAGATGGAGTCTTTGATGATGCTTATATGAGGGAGGAGGAGTTAAGAGGGGGTCGAGGAGAACCTAGGAGATACCGGGGGTATGGAGATCAGGGAAACCGACACCAAGAGAGAGACGTAGGCATCAACACCATCAAGTTGAGCCTACCCATCTTTAAGGGTGAAAGTGATCCCGAGACCTACTTGACTTGGGAATCGGCTTGTGACAAAGTTTTCCAAGTTAATGACATCTCGGACGAAAAGAAGAGTTGCTACGCTATAGCTCACCTCGAGGGCTATGCTAACACTTGGTGGGAGTATGTTAAACGATTTGGTAATGAATTAGTCGATGGACAGCCACCACCTTGGTATCGGTTGAGGTATTTGATGAGACAATGATACCTTCTCGAGAGATATCGTCATGAGTTGCTTGCTAGGTTATATGGCTTGCGGCAAGGAGGCAAGAGTGTAATGGCCTACTTTGACGAGTTCCAACAACTCATGTTGAAACTTGATCATCGTGGGGAGCAAATCAGCCACGACATCATCCGGTTCAAGTGCGGATTGAACAAAGAGATCTCCACTCATTTGACCCTTCACCGGTTTGAAACCATTGACGGTATATTCCAAGCGGCCCTTGAGATTGAAAGGGAACTTAAGGAGAGATCATCCTTCAAGGCAAGGGTACCAACTCCCTCGGGTTGGACCAAAAACAAGGACCAACCCGCACCTACGAAGCTGCCCGAGTCCAAAACAGTCCCTAAATTTCCCCCGAAACCGGAGGCTCACAAATATCCCAACCCAAAGGGGTTCCAATGCTTCAAGTGCCAAGGTTGGGGGCATAAGGCCAATGAATGTCCGAACCGGTGCAATGTGATCCTACGAGAAGGAAAGGTGTACTACCTTGGTGAAGAGGTGGATTCCGAAAGGGGGGAGGATGAGGCCGAGCCTCAAGATGGAGAGGGAGCTGAAAATGGGCCGAATGATGATGAAGTAGACGGTAGTGAAGATGTTTATCCACAAAAAGGGGAGTGTGTGGTTCCTAACTTTGTGGTTAGACGTGTCATGATTAGTAAGGCGATAGGTGACCCGAGTCAAAGGGAAAATCTATTCCATACTAAGTGTCTTATAAAGGAGAATGTGTGCACCTTGGTGATTGATAGTGGTAGTTGTACAAATGTTGCGAGCCATGCTATGGTAAATTTCTTGAAGCTACCAACTACACCACACACTAGTCCTTACAAGCTACAATGGTTGAATGATTGTGGTGAATTAAGGGTCACACGACAATGTGTGATTCGGTTTAAGGTGGGAAACTACCACGATGAGGTACTTTGTGACGTGATCCCAATGCAAGCATGTCACTTATTGTTAGGTAAACCATGGCAATATGATAGGTCTACTAAACACGATGGGAGGACCAACCGGTATACGCTTGAGAAGGATGGCCGAAAGGTCACACTTCATCCTCTTTCACCCTCCCAAGTAAACGAGTGGCATCAAAAGATGAGAGATTTAAAGGGAAAGGGGAAGGAATCCGGGAAGGGAGAAAAGGGGGGGAGTGCCGTAGGTGAGGAAGTCGGGACATCCGAGGCTGTCCCAACGACAAAGGAGATGGAAAATGTGGTGATGTTGGCTAGGAGGAAAGAACTCTTCGTGGATCATGATGAGAACAAGCCGATGCTACTCTTGGCCCATTGTTTTAATACTAACCCCACTAATTCTTCCATTTCCCCTTTGATTTCTTATGTGTTGCAGGAGTATGAAGATGTATTTCCTCAAGAACTTCCGCAAGGATTGCCCCCACTTCGGGGAATTGAGCACCAAATTGATTTGGTGCCGGGTTCACAACTTCCAAACAAACCGGCCTATAGGAGCAATCCCATGGACACTAAGGAGCTTGAAAGACAAGTTGAGGAGCTGCTCAACAAGGGATACATCAAGGAAAGCATGAGTCCGTGTGCTGTTCCGGTGCTTTTGGTACCAAAGAAGGACGGAACTTGGCGTATGTGCGTCGATTGTAGAGCCATCAACAAAATCACTATAAGGTATCGTCATCCAATCCCTAGACTAGATGATATGTTAGATGAGCTCCACGGATCTTGTTTGTTTTCTAAAGTGGACCTTAGGAGTGGCTATCACCAGATTCGCATGCAACCCGGTGATGAGTGGAAGACCGCATTCAAGACCAAATTCGGTCTATATGAGTGGCTGGTCATGCCCTTCGGCCTTACCAATGCTCCTAGCACCTTTATGAGGCTAATGAATCATGTAATGAAGCCTTATATTGGAAAATTTGTGGTGGTTTACTTTGATGATGTGTTGGTATATAGTAAATCTATTGATGATCATGTAATGCATTTGAGATGTGTGTTTGATGTGCTCCGAAAGGAGAAGCTGTATGCCAACATGGAGAAGTGTTCTTTTGGTGTTGATAAGGTTATATTCTTGGGTTTTGTCGTGAGCTCAAGGGGTGTGGAAGTGGACGATTCCAAGATAGACTCTATTCGAAGTTGGCCGACCCCTAAAACTATTGGAGAAATCCGAAGTTTCCACGGGTTGGCAAGCTTCTATAGGAGGTTTGTCAAAGGATTTAGTTCCATAGCAGCCCCCTTAACCGAGGTAATTAGAAAGGACGGACCCTTTAAATGGGGTGATGAGCAAGCTAGGGCTTTTGAGGCCTTGAAAGCTACGCTCATCTCGGCGCCTTTATTGCAATTGCCCGATTTTGATAAGATGTTTGAAGTAGAGTGTGATGCTAGTAAGGTTGGCATCGGGGCTGTTTTGATGCAAGAAGGTAAGCCCGTTGCTTATTTCAGTGAAAAGCTCAAAGGGGCAACTCTTAATTACTCAACTTATGATTTGGAGTTGTACGCCCTTGTTAGAGCTTTGGGAAATTGGCAACATTATTTGTGGCCTAAGGAGTTTGTGATACGAACGGATCATGAGTCGTTGAAACACCTTAAGAGCCAAGACAAGTTGAATAGGCGTCATGCTAAGTGGATTGAGTTCATCGAGACTTTCCCTTATGTAATTCATTATAAAAGGGGAAAGGAAAATGTTGTTGCCGATGCCTTATCTAGGAAGCATGTGCTTGTTGCTACCTTGTCTTCGAAATTGATGGGTTTTGAGAGTTTGCGGTTGTTGTATCCCGAGGATCCTACCTTTGCTCCTATCTTTAGGGAATGCGAAGAGTGGGGAAGGGACCGTTGGCTTAAGGAGAGTGACCATTCCTCCTACTCTCGGTTCGATGGGTATTTGTTCAAAGGGAGGCGGTTGTGTGTTCCTTCTAGTTCTTGGAGGGAATTATTTGTGAGGGAGGCCCATGACGGAGGCCTCATGGGGCACTTTGGGGTAGACAAGACCCTCGGAATCTTAGAGGAGAACTTCTATTGGCCAAAAATGCGCAAAGACGTCACTAAAATTTGTAGTCAATGCGTGGCCTGCCGGAGTGCGAAATCTCGTCTCCTACCTCAAGGATTGTACACCCCACTCCCTACTCCCCTTAGACCTTGGTTGGACATTTCGATGGATTTTGTTTTGGGGCTGCCAAGGACTAGAAAGGGCCGAGATAGCATTTTTGTTATTGTTGATAGATTCTCTAAAATGGCTCATTTTATTCCGTGTGCTAAAACCGAGGATGCTCGTAGTGTAGCTTCATTATTTGTTGAACATGTTGTAAAGCTTCACGGGGTACCGAGGACTATTGTGAGCGATAGGGACTCCAAGTTCCTAAGTCTCTTTTGGAAGTCCATGTGGGGTAGGCTTGGAACGAAGTTACTTTTCTCCACGTCTTGCCACCCACAAACCGATGGCCAAACGGAGGTAGTAAATAGAACCTTAGGGTCTATGCTACGTTCTATGGTTAAAGGTAAACTGACTTCATGGGAAGATCACCTACCCTTGGTGGAGTTTGCATACAACCGGGTAATACATTCGAGCACGGGAATGACTCCCTTTGAATGTGTTTACGGCCTAAATCCCCTTACCCCTTTAGATCTCACTCCTTTGTCTAGTGATCTCATGACCAGCTTAGATGGAAATAAAAGAGCCGAAGCAATGAAGAAAATGCATGAGACGGTGCGGCTCAAGCTTGAAAAGAAGAACCAAGAGGTTGCAAAAAGGGTAAACAAAGGGAGAAGAAGGCTTGTGCTTGAACCCGGAGATTGGGTGTGGGTGCATCTTCGAAAGGATCGGTTTCCAGCTCAAAGGAAGTCCAAGTTGCTGCCAAGGGGTGATGGTCCTTTCCAATTACTTGAGAGAATCAATGACAACGCCTACAAGATCGACCTTCCATCGGAATATCAAGTGCACAACACTTTCAACGTTGGTGATCTCTCCCTCGTTGATGCGGTTGAAGATGACCAAATGCTGAATTTGAGGTCAAATTCCTCTCAAGATGGAGAGGATGATACGGTTGGGACAGCCTCCACACGTACACGGCCTTTCACACAAAGCCAAGCTCGGGAATTACAAAAACTCCAAGCTTTGTTCATGCAAATGGCCGTGTGTGAGTTGGTGATTGAACCAACCAAGGACCTAAACGTTTTTATGTGTGAAGAGGGGTCCTAATGTGTAATAAACTACTCTTCAAGGATGGCACAAGAAGCAAGGGCGGATGGGTCATTTTGCCCCTTTTGTTTGTAGTATAAATAGAACATGTTAGAGAGTTAGACTTCACTTTTTGAAAGCTGATTTTTGTAACCTAAATACTAAACATTTCTCTCTCTCTTTTCCACTCTTGGAGCCGCCACCAATATCTCACAAGTAGAGGGATACTTGTGTTGTCACTTTGGCTAGAAACAAGGGTTTTGAGGTCTTTGAGTGCCTCTTGGTCCTCGTAAGAACTTGGTGTTTACATTCATTAGACTTAGGGTCCTCTCTTGATGTTAGGGTTCTTAGTATCTTGAATGTTATATGTCAAGTTATCTATCTTTTCTCTATCTTGTTGTTGTTGTTGATTTTGTTATCTTAAAGTCTAGTGAAGCCGTGTGGGGCTATTTTCGATTCACTAGCATTGTTGTTCATCTTGTTGTTCTCGTGTTGTTGAGCTGAAAAACTGAAATTTAAGCTTGTTGTTCTTGTGTTGTTGTACTGAAATTCGAACCAACTTGTAGTTCTTTGTGTTGTTGGTTTGATCTTGTATCAATGTATAGGTACCTATTTACTTGTCTTATCTGATATTTGATATATTACTATTTTTATGGATTATTTCATTCCCTGTGTCATTGAGATAGTTTGATTTACATGAATATACTCTTGATTTGTTAGTCAAATCAATAATCAATTCCATGTTATCCTAAGAGTAATGTAAATATGGTATGCATAGTCTTGGTGATGTTAATGTCAATAATTATGTTAGTGGTTAGTGAACTTATTAAGATAAATGTAGAATGATTTTGTACATGATAGAATAAAATGAATTAGAAAGGATAATTGTAAATATTTAAAAATTATTAAGAAGTCACAATAAGGGGTGTACTTTGGTTCTAAGCTGTTATGTGAGAATATTATGATTGATTTTGTTGATTCTATATGGAATTGCATGAATTAATCTTAATGGTTCGATGATTCTTATCAGTATGTGTGGTGTACTAATACTACTTTTGCTACATCTTTTATGAGCTCTAGGCATGTTGTAGGTTGACGTAGAGTCTTTGTGAGAGCTTGAGTTTCTCAATTTTTCATTTGTGTTAGACTGCTTTACCCCCTTTCTTTGATTACTACATGATATTTTTGAGGTGTGGGGATGGTTGGTACATTTCCCAATGTATTATGGTGCGATTTGTGTGACACTACAAAAAACAAATAAAAGTACGGGGGTTTTTTGCGGGGGTTATTTTAACCTCCGTAAAATTATATGAAATGCAGAGGTTAAAAATTTGTTGCTATAATTTATAAATTTCTGGCGGTTTTAGACAATCTCTATAAATTGCGGGGGTTTTAAACCCCCGCTATTAATCTAATAAAAAAAATTCCTTTTTTTTAATTGGCCAAACATTTTTCCTCTTTTTTTAATTGGTCAAAACATTTTCCCTCTTTTTTT
This sequence comes from Capsicum pubescens, assembly GCA_030864215.1. NCBI lineage: Eukaryota > Viridiplantae > Streptophyta > Magnoliopsida > Solanales > Solanaceae > Capsicum > Capsicum pubescens. The sequence continues at coordinate 45,691,268 of CM061539.1, read as the reverse complement.
AATTGGTTAAAACATTTTCCTTCGTTGACAAAACCTCTTTACCATCGATTGAGAGCTCACATTTTCCTTAAATCGACCTTCACATTTCCCCCAAATTGATGGAGAGGTCTGCCTGCCATTGGTACTGCGGCCAACCTCGTTCTTTCATTTCTCCCCAACTCGATTGGTAAGTTGAAAACCTTAATCGTTTGGAACCACAGGTCATATCATTGGTAAGTAGAAACAAGTCGATCAGGCATTGCTCATTGAAGTCTTGATTGATGATACGGTTGGGGCAGCCTTCACAGGTACACGACCTTTCACACGAAGCCAAGCTCGGGAAATACAAAAACTCCAAGCTTTGTTCATGCAAATGGCCGTGTGTGAGTTGGTGATTGAACCAACCAAGGACCTAAACGTTTTTATGTGTGAAGAGAGGTCTTAATGTGTAATAAACTACTCTTCAAGGTTGGCACAAGAAGCAAGGGCGGATGGGTCATTTTACCCCTTTTGTTTGTAGTATAAATAGAACATGTTAGAGAGTTACTCCTCAGTTTTTTGAATGCTGATTTTGTAACCTAAAAACACTAAACATTTCGGCTCTCTCTTCCACTCTTAGAAGCCGTCCCTATTATCTCACAAGTAGAGGGATACTTGTGTTGTCTCTTTGGCTAGAAACAAGGGTTTTGAGGTCGTTGAGTGCCTCTTGGTCCTCGTAAGAACTTGGTGTTTATATTCATTAGACTTAGGGTCCTCTCTTGATGTTAGGGTTCTTAGTTTCTTGAATGTTATATGTCAAGTTATCTATCTTTCTTTATCTTGTTGTTGTTGTTGATTTTGTTATCTTAAAGTCTAGTGAAGCCGTGTGGGGCTCTTTTCGATTCACTAGCATTGTTATCTATCTTGTTGTTCTTGTGTTGTTGGACTGAAAAACCGAAACTTAAACTTGTTGTTCTTGTGTTGTTGGACTGAAATCCGAGCCTACTTGAAGCTCTTGGTGTTGTTGGTTTGATTTTGTATCATTTGGTATCAAAGCGAGACCGGTTGTGTTCCAACATAACCCATCTTGGGCTAGTTCACGGCTTAAACAAACAACACCAAAAAGAAATTCTGAAAATCTGTCCATTAAAAGTTGAAACCAAGAATGATGTTGTATGTTTAGATCTAGGTGTTATTTTGCTTGTTTAGTGAGTTTCTAGTGTTGGTTTCTTTCTCACCAACACTAAGGTGTCTAGATCCAAAGGTTGAGCTTGAAAACTTGAACATTGTGTAGTGACTTGAAGTGGCCGAAAGTTGTGTGTTGTTGATAACCAAAAGAAAAATCGGTGGTTGTGTGTTTATGTGCTAAAGAAGTTGATGAAGTTTGTTGAGGTGTTCATCTTTTGAACTTGTTCATCTTGTTCATCTTGTTGTGTGCTCAAGTTGTAAGACAAGCTATAAAGTTGTTGTGAAAGACTTGCACCCATCACCTTCTAGTCTTGTCAATCACTTTTCCCTAATTCAAGGAGCCTTGTTTTGTGGGATTAGTCAACCAAACCTCACTTTCTTGAGTTTGAAAAGGGTGAAATACTACAAGATTTTATTTTTCCCACCAAAACACTTTGCAAACTATAACAAGTTGTGTGAATATTAACACAAAAAAAAAGAGAAGAAGAACGTGTGGAACCATTGCATGCTGCCACGTCACTATAAGCTCAACTTAGGATATTCTTTGGTTGCTAATTGTTGATCCTTGGTTTCCCTTACTTGGTCCTAGAACTAATTAACAAACTAGTACATTCCTACTAGGTTGTCAACTAGTTCCTTGAACCGTTTGTTCGTGTCAACGATTATTTGAGTGTTTTTATTCGTTTGAATGAATTGCTGATTTTTGACTCTAGTCCGGCAAGAATTCTTTGAGTCTTCAAACAAGAATCCATTCCGGATAAGAGCTTACTCATACCTTCAAAATTTCACGGTTACTAGCCAATTATACAACACTTGTGGAACACGAACTTGTGGTGAACTAAAGCGGATAATATCTTGACAATGGAAGGAGCTACGTCTCATAATGTGGATACTAATGCCCTTGATTCTATGAGGGTCACTCTTGAGGCCGTTACCCGGACACTTGAAAGGTTGAATTCGGAATTTGGGGCCGTGAGAGGGGACTTGGCAGCAATAAAGGGGGAAGTGTCGACTATTAGTGGGAGATTAGAACAAGTGGAGAGTCAAAGGAACTCTCGTCCTTCTACTCCTCTACATGTATCTACCAATGGTCATGATAGGACCTCCTCCGCAACCATCACCCCCGAAACAGTCCACCAAATGCTAAATGCACCCCAAGCTCCACTAAATACCGCAAGCCAAACTACCTATTTTCCTCCAAACCGAGACCCCACTAGACCACTACATTTCCAAGCCCCTCCAATTCCACAAGAGGGATTTGGACGCCAAGTACCTCCACTAAATCCGAACCCTCCATTCCAAGCTCCATTAACCCAAAGACCGCAAATTCCAAATCCTCCGAATCAAAACGGCCAAGGCCGACCAGCCCACTTTGAAGGATACGGTAGAGAGGAGTATGAAGGAGATGGAGCCTTTGATGATGCTTATATGAGGGAGGAGGAGTTAAGAGGGGGTCGAGGAGAACCTAGGAGATACCGGGGGTATGGAGATAGGGGAAACCGACACCAAGAGAGAGACGTAGGCATCAACACCATCAAGTTGAGCCTACCCATCTTTAAGGGTGAAAGTGACCCCGAGACCTACTTAACTTGGGAATCGGCTTGTGACAAAGTTTTCAAAGTTAATGACATCTCGGAAGAAAAGAAGAGTTGCTACGCTATAACTCACCTCGAGGGCTATGCTAACACTTGGTGGGAGTATGTTAAATGATTTGGTAATGAATTAGTTGATGGGCAGCCACCACCTTGGTATCGGTTGAGGTATTTGATGAGACAACGATACCTTCCCGAGAGATATCGTCATGAGTTGCTTGCTAGATTATATGGCTTGCGGCAAGGAGGCAAGAGTGTGATGGCCTATTTTGACGAGTTCAAACAACTCATGTTGAAACTTGATCATCGTGGGGAGCAAATCAGTCACGACATCATTCGGTTCAAGTGTGGGTTGAACAAAGAGATCTCCACTCATTTGACCCTTCACCGGTTTGAAACCATTGACGGTATATTCCAAGCGGCCCTTGAGATTGAAAGAGAACTTAAGGAGAGATCATCCTTCAAGGCAAGGGTACAAACCCCCTCGGGTTGGCCCAAAAACAAGGACCAACCCGCCCCTACGAAGCTGCCCGAGTCCAAAACAGTCCCTAAATTCCCTCCGAAACCGGAGGCTCACAAATATCCCAACCCAAAGGGGTTCCAATGCTTCAAGTGCCAAGGTTGGGGGCATAAGGCCAATGAATGTCCGAACCGGCGCAATGTGATCCTACGAGAAGGGAATGTGTAATACCTTGGTGAGGAGGTGGTTTCCGAAAGGGGGAGGATGAGGCCGAGCCTCAAGATGGAGAGAAAGCTGAAAATGGGTCGAATGATGATAAAGTAGATGGTAGTGAAGATGTCTATCCACAAGAAGGGGAGTGTGTGGTTCCAAACTTTGTGGTTAGACGTGTCATGATTAGTAAGGCGATAGATGACCCGAGTCAAAGGGAAAATCTATTCCATACTAAGTGTTTTGTAAAGGGGAGTGTGTGCACCTTGGTTATTGATAGTGGTAGTTGTACAAATGTTGCGAGCCATGCTATGGTAAATTTCTTGAAGCTACCAACTACACTACACACTAGTCCCTACAAGCTACAATGGTTGAACGATTGTGGTGAATTAAAGGTCACAAGGCAATGTGTGATTCGGTTTAAGGTGGGAAACTACCACGATGAAGTGCTTTGTGACGTGATCCCAATGCAAGCATGTCACTTGTTGTTCGGTAGACCATGGCAATATGATTGGTCTACTAAACACGATGGGAGGTTCAACCGGTATACGCTTGAGAAGGATGGCCGAAAGGTCACACTTCATCCTCTTTCACCCTCCCAAGTAAATGAGTGGCATCAAAAGATGAGAGAGTTGAAGGGAAAGGGGAAGGAATCCGGAAAGGGAGAAAAGGGGGGAATGCCGTAGGTGAGGAAGTAGGGACATCCGAGGCTGTCCCAACGACAAGGGAGATGGAAAACGTAGTGATGTTGGCTAGGAGGAATGAACTCTTCGTGGACCATGATGAAAACAAGCCGATGTTACTTTTGGCCCATTGTTTTAATACTAACCCCACTAATTCTTCCATTTCCCCTTTGATTTCTTGTGTGTTGCAGGAGTATGAAGATGTATTTCCTCAAGAACTTCCGCAAGGATTGCCCCCACTTCGGGGAATTGAGCACCAAATTGATTTGGTGCCGGGTTCACAACTTCCAAAAAAACCGGCCTATAGGAGCAATCCCATGGACACTAAGGAGCTTGAAAGACAAGTTGAGGAGCTTCTCAACAAGGGATACATCAAGGAAAGCATGAGTCCGTGTGCTGTTCCGGTGCTTTTGGTACCGAAGAAGGACGGAACTTGGCGCATGTGCGTCGATTGTAGAGCCATCAACAAAATCACTATAAGGTATCGTCATCCAATCCCTAGACTAGATGATATGTTAGATGAGCTCCACGGATCTTGTTTGTTTTCTAAAGTGGACCTTAGGAGTGGCTATCACCAAATTCGCATGCAACCCGGTGATGAGTGGAAGACCGCATTCAAGACCAAATTCGGTCTATATGAGTGGATGGTCATGCCCTTCGGCCTTACCAATGCTCCTAGCACCTTTATGAGGCTAATGAATCATGTAATGAAGCCTTATATTGGAAAGTTTGTGGTGGTTTACTTTGATGATGTGTTGGTGTATAGTAAATCTATTGATGATCATGTAATGCATTTAAGATGTGTGTTTGATGTGCTCCAAAAGGAGAAGCTGTATGCCAACATGGAGAAGTGTTCTTTTGGTGTTGATAAGGTTATATTCTTGGGTTTTGTCGTGAGCTCAAGGGGTGTGGAAGTGGACGATTCCAAGATAGACTCTATTCGAAGTTGGCCGACCCCTAAAACTATTGGAGAAATCCGAAGTTTCCACGGGTTGGCAAGCTTTTATAGGAGGTTTGTCAAAGGATTTAGTTCCATAGCATCCCCCTTGACCGAGGTAATTAGAAAGGACGGACCCTTTAAATGGGGTGATGAGCAGGCTAGGGCTTTTGAGGCCTTGAAAGCTACGCTCATCTCGGCGCCTTTATTGCAATTGCCCGATTTTGATAAGATGTTTGAAGTAGAGTGTGATGCTAGTAAGGTTGGCATCGGGGCTGTTTTGATGCAAGAAGGTAAGCCCGTTGCTTATTTCAGTGAAAAGCTCAAAGGGGCAACTCTTAATTACTCAACTTATGATTTGGAGTTGTACGCCCTTGTTAGAGCTTTGGGAAATTGGCAACATTATTTGTGGCCTAAGGAGTTTGTGATACGAACGGATCATGAGTCGTTGAAACACCTTAAGAGCCAAGACAAGTTGAATAGGCGTCATGCTAAGTGGATTGAGTTCATCGAGACTTTCCCTTATGTAATTCATTACAAAAGGGGAAAGGAAAATGTTGTTGTCGATGCCTTGTCTAGGAAGCATGTGCTTGTTGCTACCTTGTCTTCGAAATTGATGGGTTTTGAGAGCTTGCGGTTGTTGTATCCCGAGGATCCTACCTTTGCTCCTATTTTTAGGGAATGCGAAGAGTGGGGAAGGGACCGTTGGCTTAAGGAGAATGACCATTCCTCCTACTCTCGGTTCGATGGGTATTTGTTCAAAGGGAGGAGGTTGTGTGTTCCTTCTAGTTCTTGGAGGGAATTATTTGTGAGGGAGGCCCATGACGGAGGCCTCATGGGGCACTTTGGGGTAGACAAGACCCTCGGAATCTTAGAGGAGAACTTCTATTGGCCCAAAATGCGCAAAGACGTCACTAAAATTTGTAGTCAATGCGTGGCCTGCCGGAGTGCGAAATCTCGTCTCCTACCTCAAGGATTATACTCCCTACTCCCCTTAGACCTTGGTTGGACATTTTGATGGATTTTGTTTTGGGGCTGCCAAGGACTAGAAAGGGCCGAGATAGCATTTTTGTTATTGTTGATAGATTCTCTAAAATGGCTCATTTTATTCCATGTGCTAAAACCGAGGATGCTCGTAGTGTAGCTTCATTATTTGTTGAACATGTTGTAAAGCTTCACGGGGTACCGAGGACTATTGTGAGCGATAGGGACTCTAAGTTCCTAAGTCTCTTTTGGAAGTCCATGTGGGGTAGGCTTGGAATGAAGTTACTTTTCTCCACGTCTTGCCACCCACAAACCGATGGCCAAACGGAGGTAGTAAATAGAACCTTAGGGTCTATGCTACGTTCTATGGTTAAAGGTAAACTGACTTCATGGGAAGATGATACGGGATCGGCAAGGGAAGCACGAAACAAACACCAAATCAGTCCACTAATCTTAAGGATTCGAGGACCAAGATGGAGACCTCACTCGGATTCGCTACCAACAACAAGAATACTAGATACAAGAGTATATTTTAACACCAAAACAGCACCAAAACGTGATGAACAAGATGAACAACAATAATACAAGTTTCGGATTCAACGAAGACCCCAAAACAGTCCACTACACAACACATACACGATTTGCAAGAAAAATAAAGATAGATAGTGAGACCAAGATTATTATAAGATTAAGAACCAAGTGTATTTAAACACTAACCCCTAATGAATGTAACAATCAAAACCACACTCTTACGGTGACCACCAAGGGAATGAACTCGCCTCAAGATCTACCGTTTCCAAGCAAAGATCAATATTGGCTTTTCCAAGCCCTATGCTAAAGATGACTTTTCCAAGTCCTACAACTAAGGGTGTTACACTCTCAAAAGAGAGAAGTTATGTCTTTCAATTCCTCATCCTCTCAAATCTGAAAAATCCCTAAGAAATGAGCTAAAATGACCTATTTATAGTGTATTACAAAAGAAGACAAAAAGACCACCTTGCCCTTAATGATAGGTGCGGCCATGGTGTGTTAATACACCATGTGTAATGTCCAAAATGCCCCTAATTAAGGTCCAAAACCGTGAGTCCTCAATCTTAAATGCTCCAAGCAATCTTCCACACGCGAGATTACTTTAAGTTATGCTCAAAACAGGTTCTCCATGCATGTTCTTGTATTCTCGAGGTGACCAAGTCTTGATCCTCTATATGTTGGCCTCCAAAGATGTCATCAAAATATAAGATGGCCATTTGTCCCGTATCATCCTCCCTTTCTTGAAAAGGATTCGACCTCGAATCCAAACCTTGCAAAACAGAAGAGAGGAGAAACAAATACAAATTCCTCATGGCATGAGGGTTAGGGTTAGCATAACAAATCATCTCAACATGCCAAGGTTGCACATATTTGCAATATAACCATGAATCCTTTGAAAGGAATATTAAAAACTCAATAAAAGATGTACAAAGGATTTGGGTATATGATACATCAAGAGTAACACTTTGCTTGTTATGTAGACCAAGCAACAAGTTTGGTGCACCAACATCACCATTTCTAAATTTGGCACCGGGGTCAAATGGGAAAAGTGGCCATAGACATGGGTCTCGACAACACTTCCCTTTCCCGAGATCTACACCTAAACTAAATGACATACTCTCTACAATAACATACATATCATCCAAATCAAATAGAGAGTAGAGAAAGGTATCACTCAAATCGACTTCTACTAAGGTGCTCTCATGTGTGTACTCACTACTAGTTTCCCAATAATCACCATGAGTACTCTCAACAGTGAAATCACACAAAGTAGAAGAAGAAGTAGCTTCCGCAACTACACATTCCTTACCCTTAAGAGTACTCTCATCTTCCAAGAAGAGATTTCCTTCTTTAGGAGGAATGTTGTCACACCATAGTGGGTTAGCATATAGGCTATAGCTTCCAAGGCAAGCTATACCGTCATTTTCACCACTAGGTTCATTAGGAGTGTTTAAATCATCTTCAAACAAGACATTATACCTAAAAGGAGTGTGATCTACCTCACGGACAGATTTGGAACAAGAAAGTTCCTCACTCTCTAAATGATCAATATCAAGTTTCAAGGATGTTTCAAACACAATATTACCCCAAGAAGAGCTCTCGGGTTCATTCTCACTTTGTTGACCAACATTTTCAAATATTTCACTCACTTGAGTCCTATTAAGCACATCACACACATACTCAAGTGGTGGACAGTTTTCACGAACAAGTTGATCAACACCCATTACACAAGACGATGTACTTCCATTCAACATATAGGCTTCAACACTAGGTGGACACAAATTGATCTCACAAGCGGAGTCAATTTTGTTATCAATAGGGTCAACTAGTGTATCCAAACTCACAATATGTACATCATCATCAAGTGGCAAAGAAACAATAGACTCACATATAGGAAAACTACAACTCACACTCAATGGGCTACTAGCCACAAAATTATCATTCACATGTACGAAAGTGTAAGAGTTATCCATTTTACCTTGAAGTCCTTGAGTAGATTCTTCTTTGTCATGGTGTGAAGGTCCTCCAAAAGCTTGGGCAGCAACTTCCTTTTGGCATTGTTCTTCTTCGCTTGCCATGTTGGTACCTACACAAATGTCCTTAGAAATAGAAGGACAACCAATGTTAGCATCGTTTGGTGGTAATCCCCTCACTTTGCTCCACACAACCTCTCTTTTTGCAACTCTCGGATTACCACCTTGCACCCCTTTACTCCTCTCAATCTTTTGTCTCTCATAATAATTCGGGTTGGAGTAGGTAGGCATTTCTCTTCGTGGCTTGGGCAGAAAGTAAGTCATGAGGCGATTCCCCCATTGATCTCTTACAATATTTGGCCAATTTTGCACGTTTGGAACTCTATGTTGTGCAAACCAATCGGCACCTAAGCATACATGACCGTATGTCAATGGAAGAATATCGCACCACACCTCCTCATGGTATTCAAATTGGGAGAAGAGAACCTTGACCCTCTCGGTAACCTTAAACCCGTCCAAGAAGTATGGAACAAGTAAAGGCTCACGAAACAACCCCAAGAAGTCAACCATGGATGGAATGATGTAGTTACTATAGTACCTATAATTTAATACAATGAGGCAGCCCGGTATCCCACAAATGGTCACCTTTCCGGAGTGTACACTCCTTCTTGGATCTACATTGTAAGGCATACGAGTACCCCTTAGTTTTGGAGATGCATACCCTCTTCTTCTCATTGGACAACCTCCACTAGAGCTAGTATAACCATTCACACTATATCGACTTTGATAAGAAGTACTACAAGGTAGAGAATATGGATCTTCATACTCCTCACGTGTACCCTCATCATAGCTCTCATAAGCTTTGCAAACAAAAGGGTTATACCTAACACCAAATCTAGGTTCGGAGTAAGAAGTGTAAGACTCCTCACATGCCCCAACATCATCATAAGATCCATCACGAGGTCCTACATCATCTCCAAAGTTACCATAAGCACTAGGCACTTCATTCACCTCATTTTCTCCCTTAAAACAGTAACTTTCAAATCTGCCCAAGTCTCGATCATGGCTATTTTCATAGCCTCCGCAATCTCCCTCAACTTCGTATCCATAAAACCCTTCACTACAATCATAGTCTCCCATGTTGTAGTCACAATAATCCCCGGCTATCGAAGACATATTCCCCTTATATCACCTTTTAAACCTACAAAATGAACAAACAAGATTAGTAGTAAAAACTTCTCACTAACACTCGTATTCACTCACCTTTGTGATTCTCACAATTGGAGCGGCAAATATTGAAAGGTTGTTTATACTCCGGTAGTCAATAGGATGTCAATTCTACTTGGTGGCCGGAATAGATTCTTGTTTGATCGACTCAAGACACAAAAATAAAATTCACTTACGAACTTGAAACAAAGAAGTTACTACGAGTTAAAAATGAGAAAAGCACACAAACAACGAAGACACGAAGAAACGGATTCAATAATTAATCTACAACTAAGTAGGTGATTACTAGTTGTTAATTAATTCTAGAATCAAGACATGAAACTAATGAAACAATAAGATGAAACTAAGAATCTAAAATTTTGAGCTCGGAAATATTGCGTGAACAGTAGCAGTGATGACATGGCAGTCACGTATTGGTTTCGGTCCCACACAACTTTTGTTGTCCAATTTCAAGTCTTGGTCAATTTTTCAATTTGGACTTTGGTGGAATTTGTTTAAGGAGGGAAATTCAAACAAGTCTTGGAGCCCTTTTCAATTTCAAGTTTTCAAGACTTGACTTTATTGTACTTCTCCTTAAAACATGGATCCTTAAATCATGGAAAAGTGTTGGAAAGTGGTTGAGACTTGATTGATAGATCTTTGTTGGTTGTAGTGTCTTTCAAGACTAACAAATAATACACCCTTTTCCTTCAACTTTTTAGATTTAACATTCACTTTATCTTCAACAATATATGAAGGTGGTGATGAACATCAAGAACAACAACAACAACACCAAGAACTACAACAATAATCTCCTAGAACACCAACAATTTTTTCACACGGCCACTCCCAAATTCCACAATAACAATATCTCCAACACTTGGCCAAGACAACTACACCTTCAACAAAATGGTTCTCAATCCACCAATTAACAACACTATCACGTGTCCAAGCTTATAACAACAACAAGATGAAAGCCACAAGGCCAAAAACAGTCCACCACAACAATGTTCAACAACAAATCGGCCAAGTCCAAGTTCACGTATACAACACCAACAATGTAAGCTCAAACTTAGATTTAGACTAAAGAGTGTTAGAGATGAAGAAAACTAACACTAGAAACAACAAAACAAGTAAAAAAATCTCGGCCAAGACACAACAATAACACAATTTCGGCCAAGAACACAAAATGGACAGATTTGCTTCTTTTTGATTTTTCAGTTTTTAACACTTTTTTTTTTGAATTTTCTAACAAGCAAGCCCAAGATTGATCTTGTAGGAACAATATCAAGCCATGCTTTGATACCAAATGATACGGGATCGGCAAGGGAAGCATGAAACAAACACCAAATCAGTCCACTAATCTTAAGGATTCGAGGACCAAGATGGAGACCTCACTCGGATTCGCTACCAACAACAAGAATACTAGATACAAGAGTATATTTTAACACCAAAACAGCACCAAAACGTGATGAACAAGATGAACAACAATAATACAAGTTTCGGATTCAACGAAGACCCCAAAACAGTCCACTACACAACACATACACGATTTGCAAGAAAAATAAAGATAGATAGTGAGACCAAGATTATTACAAGATTAAGAACCAAGTGTATTTCAACACTAACCCCTAATGAATGTAAAAATCAAAACCACACTCTTACGGTGACCACCAAGGGAATGAACTCGCCTCAAGATCTACCGTTTCCAAGCAAAGATCAATATTGGCTTTTCCAAGCCCTATGCTAAAGATGACTTTTCCAAGTCCTACAACTAAGGGTGTTACACTCTCAAAAGAGAGAAGTTATGTCTTTCAATTCCTCATCCTCTCAAATCTGAAAAATCCCTAAGAAATGAGCTAAAATGACCTATTTATAGTGTATTACAAAAGAAGACAAAAAGACCACCTTGCCCTTAATGATAGGTGCGGCCATGGTGTGTTAATACACCATGTGTAATGTCCAAAATGCCCCTAATTAAGGTCCAAAACCGTGAGTCCTCAATCTTAAATGCTCCAAGCAATCTTCCACACGCGAGATTACTTTAAGTTATGCTCAAAACAGGTTCTCCATGCATGTTCTTGTATTCTCGAGGTGACCAAGTCTTGATCCTCTATATGTTGGCCTCCAAAGATGTCATCAAAATATAAGATGGCCATTTGTCCCGTATCATCAAGATCACCTACCCTTGGTGGAATTTGCATACAACCGGGTAATATATTCGAGCACGGGAATGACTCCCTTTGAATGTGTTTACGGCCTGAATCCCCTTACCCCTTTAGATCTCACTCCTTTGTCTAGTGATCTCATGACCAGCTTAGATGGAAATAAAAGAGCCGAGGCAATGAAGAAAATGCATGAGACGGTGCGGATCAAGCTTGAAAAGAAGAACCAAGAGGTTGCAAAAAGGGTAAACAAAGGGAGAAGAAGGCTTGTGTTTGAACCCGGAGATTGGGTGTGGGTGCATCTTCGAAAGGATCGGTTTCTAGCTCAAAGGAAGTCCAAATTGCTGCCAAGGGGTGATGGACCTTTCCAAGTACTTGAGAGAATCAATGACAACGCCTACAAGATTGACCTTCCACCGGAATATCAAGTGCACAACACTTTCAACGTTGGTGATCTCTCCCTCGTGGATGCGGTTGAAGATGACCAAATGCTGAATTTGAGGTCAAATTCCTCTCAAGATGGAGAGGATGATACGGTTGGGGCAGCCTCCACAGGTACACGGCCTTTCACACGAAGCCAAGCTCGGGAATTACGAAAACTCCAAGCTTTGTTCATGCAAATGGCCGTGTGTGAGTTGGTGATTGAACTAACCAAGGACCTAAACGTTTTTATGTGTGAAGAGAGGTCTTAATGTGTAATAAACTACTCTTCAAGGTTGGCACAAGAAGCAAGGGCGGATGGGTCATTTTACCCCTTTTGTTTGTAGTATAAATAGAACATGTTAGAGAGTTACTCCTCAGTTTTTTGAATGCTGATTTTGTAACCTAAAAACACTAAACATTTCGGCTCTCTCTTCCACTCTTAGAAGCCGTCCCTATTATCTCACAAGTAGAGGGATACTTGTGTTGTCTCTTTGGCTAGAAACAAGGGTTTTGAGGTCGTTGAGTGCCTCTTGGTCCTCGTAAGAACTTGGTGTTTATATTCATTAGACTTAGGGTCCTCTCTTGATGTTAGGGTTCTTAGTTTCTTGAATGTTATATGTCAAGTTATCTATCTTTCTTTATCTTGTTGTTGTTGTTGATTTTGTTATCTTAAAGTCTAGTGAAGCCGTGTGGGGCTCTTTTCGATTCACTAGCATTGTTATCTATCTTGTTGTTCTTGTGTTGTTGGACTGAAAAACCGAAACTTAAACTTGTTGTTCTTGTGTTGTTGGACTGAAATCCGAGCCTACTTGAAGCTCTTGGTGTTGTTGGTTTGATTTTGTATCAATTGGGGTGGACCGGTATCGTAGTTTAAAAAGAATTGATAATGGTTTTTATGTTGCATTGCTATTCATTTTCTTGTGTATTTCAGTTTAAATAGAAGAACATGATAGATTAAGGGGAAACTATCGATGATGGGAATCCAAATTATGTATTTAATTTGAAATTACTACAACTACTGAGAGTTTACTTGATTTTGTTTGAATTATTGTTTTTAATTAAAGGGAAATTATGGAGATTGGAGATAGTTTGTGCTATTTGTAGTTCTTGATTGAGTTTGATATATTTCTTAGTTGATGAATATTTGATAAGAAATTGCACTTTAATGCTCACTTACAACCCCATGAAGAATCAGTTCATTGAAAACTTCACAAATCCTAGTAAACCCCTTGTTGTTGTTTCCACTTTTGTGTGAACTACTGGTTTACAAAGCTGATTTGGTAAATGGGTCATTGGATTTTGTCAATATGGTAAACGGGTTGGGGAGGGTGAAGGGTATTGTTATGTACTGCTCTCCATTTCATATTATTTCATTCTTGTTGCTCTTAATGTTGTATTTACCTTTTCAAACTACTAGGATATGCTTTATTTTAAGCCGAGCGTCTATTGAAAACAACCTCTCTATCTCTCGAACGTAGGGGTAAGGTCTGCGTACACTCTACCTTCCTCGGACCACACGTGTGTGATTACGGTTGGTATACTGTTGTTGTTTTGTACTGTGTATAGAGTTCTTACACCACTTTTAGTTATTAATTAATGTGTTTCGGTATGCTCTATTCATCCAAGTGATACTTTTTGTAATTTGTCAGATGCCAGGCATAGTTATGGTGATGGGAAGATTAAACAAGCCAAGTATCATGATATATGGTGGAACTATTATGGTAAGATAGGAACATTCATCTCTAATTACTTATTTTTCATGCAAAGCCACTTTTACGGTAGAATAAATATTATCTTCTGAATTATTGCTGCTATCTATATCCTCCAAAAATACATCTTTTTTGGAGGATTCGACATGTACCCATCAACAATTTTGAAGAGTCTGAGTTACACAGGCTGCTACCATGCTATCTCCTTCAAAGTTTCTTTGAGAAAATTAAAGTTGAATAACTGTGGAGAATAAACAAAAAGGGAAATGCCTCCGTTAACCCATTACTTGATCAAGAGCCTATAGAGTCCAAGACACTTTTGATCATGTTGATACCAACATAAGCAAATTTATTTTAAGCTTACTATCTTAACCATTTAGACCACATATTAAAATTATTTCCACATCCTTTGTTGTAGCTAGTGGTTGAGATGGACTCCCAATTAATTGAGATAGCTGGTATATTAACGAGAACTGGAGTTATGTATAAGCATTTCATATGCAAGAAGAACTCAACTGAAGAAAACGATAAAAGTGTGCATCTAAGGAATATGGTACTAACCCAGATTGAAACACATCGTCTTGATGGGATAGTTTACTTCGCAGATGATTCCAACCAATATTACCTAGATATCTTTGAACAAATGAGACAGATTAACTAATCTACTTATTCATCTTGCGTATAACTGTATGAAGCAATCTTTCTTTTTTTTTCTCAGTGATTACTTTTCAAACTAGCAATCTTTTGATTTTTAAATTGTGATACATTTTAGTAATTCTTGTCGTAGATTTTGTCAGAAGGGAACATTGACTTTCATAATAGGTTTATTGCCATAGCAACAAGTTAGATATAAAATTGAAAAGAAAAAAATATCTTTCCATTTGGAAAACACTACTAGCAGCCTTTCAAACATCGGTCCTGCCAAAAGAAAAAATGAGAATACTAACGATGGCCTTCAGAAAAATAAAGCCGTAAAAGTTTCTTAACGTCAAAATCATTGTAGATGAACAACATTCTCTTTTCTTTTATAAGGATAGATGGATTGATAACTTGTTATTGCTCATATTTCTAGGGTATTTTAAATTATATTGGTGATGAATTATGTGCTTATAAGTAGATATAGCCCATTAAAGTAAAGTTGTCTTCTAAGAAATTACTTTTTTTTCTCTTTCCTCTATTATTGCAAGGTATAACATGTCAATCTATTCTATTGACGTAGAACCTTTATTGTTATTGATAATAAAGTGCTAGTCATGATATCATCACCTTATGCCTTACATGCGCAGTATATTCTTTTGTACTGATGTTCCCATTATCTGGGGGCATTGCACTTTTGTCTATAGGTTATTAAGTGTAAAGGATTTCTTGCTGCGTATGATCAAGTTCAACTTATGGTTGGTATGCTTCATTATTTTTAGAATTTCTGAGTCTAGAGTTTACTATAGGGCCTGTCCCAATTGGTGATTAGCGAATTCTCATCCTAGAGGCTTGTAGTGAGTTATTATTATGTGTCAGGTAGTCAGTTATAGTCTAATTGTCCTTATATTATCCTTTTGTTGTATTAGTGTTTATCTTGATTGTATTTTTTTCAAATTCAGTTTGGCCTTGACGGTCCACTAATATTGTTTGGTTTCAGTTGATACATTCAGTCAGCTATGACACCAGGTAGCAGTCATGCCTCCTTAGTTTTGGGGTGTGAGATTAATATTTTTATAAAAGCCTCATATAAGTAGGGGTATTAATGATGAAATTAATGGTATTACTATTGTGTAACTATGTGGGGGCTTACGTTGTTATTATTAGGGATATGTGATGATATTTTCTATGTGTGGCAAGTGTAAGGGCCTTATCTGATATTGTTGGCCATGTATATACCTTTTGTTACTTTCCTCATGATAGAAAATGCCTATGTTTGGGTTTATATGATATTAATAATGTCCTACTTGCATATTTCAACCTTATGGTACATGGCTTATATTGAATCATGGATGATTGATATATTAAGTGGATATTTAGCTCACATGTTTGTGTATTGTCTATGTTTGAGATCTTCATACTGGTTTAGTTGTGAGCATGACATCCTCATATTATACATACATTTATGAGATATTTTTACTATTATGGAGATACTAATTTTTGAGAAAAATGAAACAATTTTACATAACCCTCTTTCTATGCCCACGAATTGGAGAGAAGATATTTATATTGAGACTAGGATTGAGTATTCTAATTTTATATGCGCTGCAAATCCCACACGAGTCTTACCTAGAATCACTGATGCTTGATAGGTAATTATAGAGGTTATGTGATAACCTTGATTATATCATATCATCATTATTATCACTCTCATTTATGTATTTTCATTATTGTGCTTTGGTATTTTATCAAATGCATTCCTTTTGTATTTCTTTTATGTACCTATTTTCCTATTTATGTTCTATATTTAAAACTATTAGTGGAGATGGTATGATCTACCATTGGGATATTTTTTGTTTGCCGCTGACGTACTCATATTGTGTATTTATATACATTGTTTTTTACTTAACTCAATTAGCCTATGATATTTACTGAGTAAAAATGGAATGTACTCGTCCCTATTGTGCCCTTTTGGTGCAGATCCAGGAACAAGTGCATCAGATGAAAGTTGAATTCAGGCAGTGATTTGATACATTCGAGGTAGTGGTTGCTCTATGCTTTGAGGGTCGACCTCCTACCTCATCCTATTTAGTTTATGTCTTGTTTTGTATTTGGAGATAGACTTATGTCCTTTTTAGGTTATCAATTGTATTTTCAGACTTTCAGTTGTATGTAGATTGTTCTTACAATCTGACACTAGGTTTTTTGATGGTTTATGTTATTATTGTGATTTAGACTTCTACTATCTTTATACATATATGGTTTTACTTCATTCTAGAAGTCTTGCCTTGGGATTGGTGTTGTGATTTTTATTTGCTTATTAGTTTGGGTGATTGGCTTACTTATCAAGGCATAGCCATGACAAGTTCCATCGTGAACTAAGTTTTATGGGTCGTGACAAATTGGCATCATAGAAGCGAGGTTCATTAGTCTTATTAATCTAAGAATAGATGCCAGTCTCATAGATCAGTACGTAGACGTCCGTATCTATCTTTTAAAGACTATGAGATACCTTTAGGAAAACTCTCTTATTTTTTCCCTTATCATGTGAGTTTTTCTATGTACTATATTATAAACTGATTTTCACTCTTTTGTATGTAGATGGTGAGGACAAGATCTAGTGAGACTAGGGATGCAGAGCTGACACCCAAGGAGAGACCCCAACCTAGAGGATTAGACAGGGGTTATGGATAGGCTTAAGTAAAAGAATGGGCATAAGGATATACCCCTTGTAGAGGTAGTATTAGGGGTATCTCCCCTAAGCCCAAGGTTGAGCATGCTAGAGATATAGATCTTACTTAGGTTACACAGAGTTCTTCCACCCAAGTCTTGGAGAATTTATTGATTCGTTTGCTAACTTATTTGGAGGTTATTCCTTTGGGTGCACCTGACATTCCTTTACCTCTATTTGTTGTACCTCTATTTATGCCAGAGATTTCTTATGGTTTTCTTCCTATTTCGAATGTGATTCCTCCATTAGTACCAACATTTACTCATGGTATTCCACAGGCTCAGAGTGGGGTTTGTTATTCTATGCCAGCATCTAAGCATGATATTTCAAGTCTAGGGGTTCAAACATTATCTATGTTACCTCATTAGTTGGGATCAGAGCATACCAGATTCATAATACCTTCTATTGCTTTGGGCCCTATTATGTCTTTTGAGGACTAGAAGAGGTTTGAGTCCCAAGTTTAGTGGTAATGTGGTGGAGGATGCCTATAAGTTCTTTATTGATTGCTGGGAGATGTTGTATAAACTTAGAGAACGTACGTCGCATGGAGTTGGTTACAATATCTACCAAATAAGAGATGCAACTAAGGATTAGAGGAGACCACTTGTTCGTTGCAGGCCTCTTGGTTCAGAAGAGATGAGTCGGGATCAGTTTGCTGAGGCCTTTTTAGGTAGGTTTGTACCATAAATTTTGAGGGATGAGATGAGAGACGTATTTGATCACTGGGAGTAGGGATGTATGAGTTTTGTCGAGTATGAGGAACACTTTCTTGCCTTGTCCACATATTCTATTACTAGTATTTCCACCGAATCTAAGAAGATTCAAAAGTTTGTGAAGGGATTGGATGTTTCATTTTTGCCTAGATAGTAGTGTCAAGGGTGTTATTTTAAAGTATAGTTGATCATGCTAAGATGATCGAGTCTATCCTTTAAGCATCACTGGGAGGTACTAAGAGGGCACGCCATCAAGGCGAGTTCAACAGTCACATTCCTTGAGGTAGAGATTTTAGTAGTTCCTATGGGTACCATAGTAGGACAGTGCAGAAAGCCTTGCAAGGTTAAAGTAGTAGGTCTTCTAATTTAGTGGATTTGAGTGGTCAAGCATCATCCCAAGATAGTTGTTCTAGCTCAATTGTTCCTCCCCAGATCGAGTTTACGCATAGAGATTTTATGTGTGTGATGAGTTGGGCTATGTGGCTAAGGAATGAACCCATCATCTCTTTAATCCTACTCCTATATTGATAGTGAGAGGTGATGTTTTGGCTTTTTACAAAATATTTTGCATTTTTTTCTTGGGAAAATTGCATGTTTTTAAGCAACAAAGGTTGCATTTAATGCTAGGTTTTAGTGTTTCAGAATAAGGAGCTAGTTGAAGGAAAAGACTTAGAAAATTAGCAGGAAAACACTTCTGACGGTCAAAATGGTGGGCCATCAGTCTTGTGACAGACCAGCAACTCAACCGTCAGGACCAAATAGAACCATGTCTTTAGAAGACTCAGCGATGGCCCATATGATAGACCATCAGTCATGCGATGGTACACCACTTTGGCCGTCCTCCTAAGAAGAACCTGCCTCTCTAGGATCATTAGTGACGGATCATATGGTGGACCATTTGTATTGCCATGTACCACCACTTTGGCCATCCGTGTCAAGCAGAACGTGCCTCTCCAGGATCATTAGTGACGACCCATATAATGGACTGTCAGTCTTACAACAGCCCACCACTTTGGCCATCAGTGACAAGTAGAACTAGGCTTTTAAAGACCATCAGTGATGGCTAACTTGGTGGACCATCAGACTTCCGACGTACCACCACTTGGTCTATCACTTTGGAAGTGGTTTTTGTAATTTTGAATTTTAAATCATTTTTACCTAGGAACATATAAATAACCAGTTTTAGGTTTTATTGGGAATTTTTTTTCCATCTTTTATCTTTTATGAGGGTTTTCCATACTTGAAACATATTACACGTAGTTTTTCTCTGAGATTCATTTGAGAATTGTGGTTCTAGATTCCTTTTCTTATATTTTCTATTGAAGATTGAAGAGAAATAATTGTGACTTTTGTAAGTAAATTCTGAATTAATTTATGAATATCACAATAATTTCTACTTTTTCTATGATGGAGATATGTGGCTAAGCTCTCATAACTAGGGTTATGGGAGCCTTGATGTGAATAGCCAGTGGACAATCTCCGTCATTGTGGTGCTATCTCCACAAGGTTTTTAGTGTAGAAGAAGGCAGACCCATGAGCATTTACCATCCTGTGCTCTATTGGATCTCTTGATTTCGCAAAAACTCTATATGATTTGGGAGCTAGAATAAACTTGATACCACTTGCTGTGTATAAGAAATTGGGTTTGGGGATCCTACTCTCACAAACATGAGACTTGTTATGACGGATAGGTCTGTGAAGCAGCCCGTGGGGATTCTATATGACATATTAGTAAAAGTGGCCAGGTTCATATTTTCGATTGATTTTATTATTCTTGATTGCGAGGTGGATTTTGAGGTCCCCATAATCTTGGGTCGACCTTTCCTCACAACCGATAGTGTACTTATTGATTTGAGAGTAAATGAGCTACTATTTGGGTTGAATGATGAAGTAGTTAGATTCGATGTATTCCAGTCCATGAAACAACATAAAGATATGAGCATATTTTCTATTGTGGATGTTTATTATGAGGAGGAGCAGGAAGTGCCTATAGAAGAAAAAATTATTGTGGAGACTTTAGCTACTATATTGATGAATTTTGATCATGACGGTATTGAAGATTATGATGAGACGGTGTGTGCCTTAACAGGCATGGGGTCTTATTTATATGCACCCAAGAAGTTGGATTTGGACTTGAAAAATCATCCAAGTCCACCTGCTAAGCCTTTTATAGAAGAGCTACCTACCTTGGAGCTGAATGAGTTGCCAGGTCATTTAAGGTACGTGTTCCTAGGAAGTGGGAATACACTACCTGTGATTATTGTTGCTGATCTGGGTGAGCAATAGGTGGAAGTTCTCATCTTTGTTCTTAAAAGATATAAGAAGGCTATTAGTTGGACAATTGTAGACATCATCGGTGTCCCTCCTGGTATATGTACACATAAGATTCAGCTAGAGGAGGATTGTATCCCGACTATTGAGCACCAATATTGTCTAAACCCACCTATGCAGGAGGTGGTAAAGAAGGAAATCATCAAGTATCTAAATGTAGGGGTGGTGTACCCTATTTCAGATAGTAAATGGGTGATTCCCATTTAGTGTGTGCCCAAAAAAGGGGTCATGACAGTTGTGGCTAATGAGAAAAATGAGTTGATCCCACTCAGGCTTGTTACTGGATAGAGAGTGTGTATGTATTATAGAAAACTCAACTCATGGACACTGAAGGACCACTTCCTAATGCCTTTCACGGATCAGATGCTTTATCGGCTAGCGGGAAGGGGTTGGTGTTGTTTCTTAGACGGGTACTCTGGTTACAACCAGATTTCTATTGCTCTTGAAGATCAGGAAAAAAAGACATTCACGTGCCCATATGGTATGTTTGCTTTTAAGAGGATGCCTTTTGGTTTGTGTAATGCATCCTCCACTTTTCAACGGTGCATGATATCAATATTTTCTAATATGGTCGAAGATACCTTGGTGGTGTTTATCGATGACTTCTCAGTGGTTGGTGATTCTTTTGAGCTCTTCTTTCTAAATCTTTGTCGGGCATTGCAACGGTGTGAAGAGTTCAACCTTGTTCTTAACTGGGAAAAATGCCACTTCATGGTGAAAAGGGGCATTGTTCGTGGTTACAAAATTTCTGCTAAAGGCATTGAGGTAAATAAGGTAGAGGTTGAAGTGATTGAGAAACTACCTCCCCCTATCTTAGTCAAAGGGGTACATAGCTTTCTTGGTCATGCGGGTTTCTACCGCAGATTCATAAAAGACTTCTCAAAGATTGCAAACCTGCTTTGCAAACTTTTGAAGAAGGAGGCTAAGTTCATTTTTGATGATGTCTGCAGAAAGGCTTTTGAATGCCTTAAGCTGAAACTAGTGGAGGCTCCAATTATTCTTGCTCCTGACTAGACAAAACCATTTGAGATTATGTGTGATGCCAGTGGAGTGGCACTTGGAGATGTTCTTGGATAAAAGAAAGAGAAGTTTTTCCATCCGATATATGATGCAAGCAAGGCCTTGAATGGGTCCCAAAAGAATTATAACATGACTGAGCAGGAACTTCTACCAGTTTTGTATTCTTTTAAGATGTTTCAAGCATATTTGTTAGGTACCAAGGTGGTGGTCCACACTAACCATGCATCCTTGAGATATTTGATGGAGAAAAATGATGCAACCGAAGGTTTGTTAGATGGGTGCTGCTGCTTTAAGAATTTGACTTTGAAGTCAAAGATAGAAAGGGTTACAAAAAACAAGTTGCGGATCATCTGTCTAGGATGGAAAGTGAACAAGCAGTTAGAGATGAATTTGAGATCAATGATGCATTCCCAGATGAGTAAATCTTAGCTGCTGTTATGGATAAAATACCTTGGTATGCTGATTTCGTAAACTATGTAGTGAGTGAGGTGATTTCGAAAATCTTTCTTTTTATCAAAGAAAGAAATTTCTTCATGATGTGAAGCGTTATTTTTGGGATGAGCCGTATCTATTTTGGCGATGTGCTGACAATATCATAAGGAGATATGTTCCAGAAGTAGATATGTTAGTCTATTAGAAACATGTCATACGTTCCTGGTTGGAGGTCATTATGCTGGTGACCATACTGCTAGAAAGGTGTTACAAAGCGGCTATTACTGGCCGACTTTATTCACAGATGCTTATGAGTTCATAGGAAGATGCGACCAATGTCAGAGGCAGGTGTCAATCTCCAAGCGCCATGAAATTCCTTTGACAAAAATGATAGAGGTAGAATAGTTCGACGTCTGGAGCATAGACTTCATGGGGCCCTTTGTTAGCTCATTCAGGATGAAATACATTCTAGTTTCTGTTGATTATGTGTTGAAATAGGTTGAAGCCGTTGCTTTGGATGACAACAAAAGGAAGAGAGTAGTTGCGTTCCTAAAAAGGAACATTTTCTCTCGATTTGGGGTACTACGCACCGTTATATGCGATGGTGGATATCACTTTTGCAATCGTGTGTTTCGAGCTACACTAGCAAAGTATGGTGTCAAGCAACACAAATTAGCAACTCCATACCACCCATAGACTAGCGGGCAAGTGGAGATTTAGAATAGAGAGATCAAAGCCATACTCTCTATAACAATGAATGCAAGCAGACAAGACTGGTGTAGGAAGCTTGATGATGCCTTATGGGCATACAAAAATGCTTTCAAGACACCAATCGGCATGTCACCGTACCAGTTCGTTTATGAAAAGGCATGTCATTCGCCAATTGAATTAGAGTAGAAGGCGCTATGGGCACTTAGGAGGCTGAATTTGAACTGGAATAAGGCAGTGCAGTTGAGATTGGGGCAGCTGAATGAGATGGATGAGTTCCATCTCGAGGCATATGTAAGAGTTAATTTGTACAAGGAGAAGGTAAAGAAATATCATGACCGCAAGATTTCTAGAAAGGTGACTTGGTGCTCCTATTCAACTCTAGACTCAAACTTTTTCTAGGTAAGCTCAAGTCTAAATAGTCTGGCCCATTTAAATTAAATCAAGTCTACTCATCTGGAGTAGTCAAACTTGAAAGTGAAGACAAATATGTCTCGAAAGTTAATGGGCAGCGTGTGAAACTGTATATCAGTCCAATGGACTCGATAAAAAGTATTGTTATTATCTATCTCAATGAAGTCTGAGTAATCGAGATAAATGAGTCGTGCCACGATGATAAATCAGGCGCTAGTGGGAGGCAACCCACGAGTGTTGTTGTAAAGCATTAGTTAAATTATTTTGTTATTTTAGCACATTTGTGATATGTTTTTGAAGTGTGCAGGATAAAAAATGCAACAAAAAGGAGTGTTATAGTTGGAAAAAGGGTTGAAAATCTGAGCAACTGGAACAAAAGGGATGGCCAATTTAGTGGAAAACATGTTACCTAATGGACCACCATTTCCATTGTCACAAAGATGCTGAAAAATTCATTCACTGGATCAAGTTGACGGTCAAAATGGTGGACCATCACATATTTGGTAGACTGCCACATAGATCGTCAAAATCAAGCTAGATGGCCTAGGTTCTGGTAAGGTGTGATAGCCAATGTGGTGTTTCGTCACAAATTTAGTGGACCACCACATTGACCATCGCAACTCAGCTGAACTGACCATGTTCTAGTAAGGAGCCCGTCGTAGCATCCATCTCTAATACCCTAGTACTAGGTTGGGTCGGTTTAAAATTGATGTTTATTTATATGATTCGTTCCTAGTCCAAATGTTTTTAAAGAGATAAAAATAGCGTTTGCACACGTTGTAACCTTTTCAACTTCTTTAACTAATCAAATCTCTTTGGATTCAAAAAATCTAAAGACATTTTCTCTTCCTAGGACTCCTCATCTCCTTCCTTTTTCCCTATTTAAGAAAATCCACCCTTTTCTAAATCTTCATCTCATACATTCCTGAAAGTAGTTACTTGAGTTTTAATTTAATTTTGTTGCAAGAAAGTGAGATGGAAGCTACTGAACCAAAGTATGAGCATAACCATGTTCTTCTCTTTTTGATTTGCAACAACATGAAATGAATAATTAGTTAGTTGATAGAAGTTCATCTTGTTTTTCTTCTTTTGTTTTAACTTGCTTTGAGTCCAAAACTGTAATTTACACTATGTGGGTGAAGTCTGAGTAACCCGTGTGCCCAAAAGTGGAAAATTTCATGCATTAATGTGAAGTGGGTGTAAATTTGTTGCTAAAAAAATGATGTTGCTCAGCAAATACTCCACTAAATGCCGAAATAAAAGCCTAATCTAGAGAAGGGGGTGCGACGATCGAATTGGTGGACCATCAGTACTGCGACAGACCACCATATAGACCAATCACAAGGACCCTAGATGTGACACCCACTGTATAAGATGTGATGGCCAAAATGATGGACTGTCAGTCTTGCGACGGACAACCATATGGACCGTCATAACACTCTGAAATTTCATATCTTCTGGATAGGACCTGACGGCCCACCTAGTGGACCACCAGTTACCTGACGGACCACCAGTGTGGCCGTCAAGTAAGTATTTACACTATTTAGGCTATTTTTGTGCTGTAAACTAATTCTTTACATCTATTTTAGGCGTTATGGCTAGCTAACTCCCACCAAACTGAGAAGGAATATCTCGAAGGGGTAGAGATGAATCTGCACTCGCGTACAACATCAGGCAATGTGAAATAGAAAATCATAGGCTCTCCCAGTCTGTAAAGGAGAGCAATAGTAGTACAAGAAGTATAAGCTCAAGCCAAGACGAGGCCACTGTTACTACAAATCAACCCAAGCCTGTTGAGGGTAAAACTGAGGCTGCTAATAGGGGATAACAAATAGGAGCGACTGAGGTAGATACCGAACTTGAGGATGCTAATGATATCCAGTGTAAGGATCCTCAAATTTGAGAGGCAATTAGATGGCAGATTGTCACGACCCAAACTAGGGCCTAGCCGTGACGGACATCCTGAACCATGAAGGCCCAAATATCCTACTATATTTAGTAGTCATGCACAATATTCATATAATAAGAGAAGATGCAAAAATACAATTTGATACAGAAACATGGTAATTAACTCTGAGATTCAAGACATAAGAGCAAAAGCTGCAATTCAAAACTCTGAATAAGATCTGACTTAGTCTGCGAAATCTCTACTACATCTCACAACTGTTCTGAAAACTAGGACAAGGCCCCCAGTAGACCAAAACAATGGAATAACATAATCTAAAATAACAGGCCTTCTGGAACAAAGAAGGCTCACCACTGCACGGTTCACTTCTCTCTGGAATTCTCTACTGATTTGTCAGACCTTTGGACTGAGCCTCCAAACTTGGGGGGTTAGGGGTCAATACATATGTACTGGTACGCAGAGAAATCCCAAATAATAATTTATATTCAACATATATGAGAGCAATTTAAAATAGTTCATAAACATATCATATAGTAAGAAATCTCATTGGCATTTTTGAAAGACTTTGTAAAATCATCTGAACTCAGTGACACTCTTTGTTTTACTTCTGCGCTAGGTGGTATACCCTGTAAAATATCTTTATTAAGTTGTTGTGTGAAAGTTTCTTTATGGTATGTTTTTGTAGTCAAACAAAAATTTTCATAGTTTGTTGAAGTAGGTACAACGCTATATCCAACTTCGTATCGAAGAACAGGGAAAGTACTTGCAAACGATACTCGAGAAAGCATGTAAAGCTCTTAACTACACACTGCCTTGGAATCTCCTAAACTAGACACTGCCAGGGAACAACTTTCTGAATTAGCAATTAAAGGTGCCAACAACTGTGAATTGGGATGGGATTGTCGCGGTTTCTTCATTTCCTAAAGTTGTTACTAGTTTTGAGAACTAAAATACTTTCGATATGCCTGCGAGAAGCCTGGTTTCTCCCATAAGCATCGGTGTTCTAAAGAAGATTTTGCTTATGTGGTAATTATTTGCTTATATGGCCATTAAAAATTAAAAAAAAAAGGACTTGAAAATTTCTAGCAAATCTCTTAATGTTTAAAGGGGTATATTTGCTCCTAAACTTTAACAGCGAGGGCATATTTGGACCAAACTTGTAACGGAGGGTATATTTGGACCTTTTTACAAAGTTTAGGGGCATATTTGACCCCTTTCCCTAATATAATTAATATATGAGTCCACAAAATAGAAATTGCTAACAAACTCCCACTTGGGCCATATATATTCTTGAAGAATCATACATAGATGAAACTTTAGGAGCACAATATCTCAAAACTATCCGGTCCATGATACTACCAATATAGGATCATAGCGGTCTTCGTAATATATATTCAAAACTAAACCCATCAATGGTCACAAATATAAAAAATACCAATGATATGGATCAAGTACAAAAATTACATGTAAAATAATTTAAGTCATGCGTACTTCCAAATGTTCGTACCTTTGACTTGAATAGTCCAAAATCACTTTCTTACACCTTATGCGAAACTGCAATAGAAAATTAATATCTTTACTTTTCAAATTTATCAATAAACACACGAAATTCATAGATTTCATAAGACTTCAGTATGTACAGAAAATAAACTTTAACATATCAATAGCATAAATAAAAAAACAAACTCCCACTTAAAATGACCTATCATCAAATTTGACAACACTCATTTATGAGCCACACACCCATAAAATACTTAAGGTGGCTAACCTTACATGAGCGGATCCACAATTATTAAGTTTGTACTTATATGCTCAATCGACACAAGAAGACTCTGGAACCTTTCTTTTACAACCACAAACTTAACATCTATATGCTTTGACTTTGATGAACTTCGGTTATTCTTTGGATATAACTCAGCATACTTGTTATCACAATGAATTTTCAATGATCTTTCTATGATCTTCCTGATTTGATGCTTCATAATAGGCCACCAATTTGACTTCTATTGTAGAAGAGGTTATTAAGAAATAACTTCTTCAGCCATCATGAAAACATAACCTGATGTAGATCTTCTACTATCAAAGATATCCAACAAAATCTGAATCAGAATATCCTAGGATCTCTAATGAATCGACCTCGGATAAGTGAGCATGTAATTATTAGTTATTTGAAGTTACCTTATAACTCGTTTTGCAACTTTCCAATGATTTATTTTTTAATTACGTAAATATCGGACCAACATTCCCACTATGTGCACTATGTTTGGACGCGTACAAACTTGTGCATACATGAGACTTCCCACTGTTGATGCATATTAGAATTTGTCTATCTCTTTCTTCTCTATATTTGGACATTGGAGCAAACTAAATTTATCATTTTTTTCCACATATGTATCTTCCTGTGCACAATTTTTCATTTCAAATCTACTTATCACCTTATCAATATAAGTCTTTTGCGACAATTCAAGAATGTGCCATAATTACTTCGCATAGACAAAACATGCTTACATGTTCGAAGTAAATAAAATCTATATAATAGAGATTACTTTGGCAATATGTTGATTCAATCTGGTCACTTTAAACAAGAAACACAAATTAATAATAACAATTTAACTAAATGTAAATCTAGTTCCAAACCAAGAAAGAATGGCATAATATTGCCCCTCCAGATTTTTAGTCATCGTTAAAAAACTTCAGAGGAACAACTTTTAAATAATTTTTTTCACGAATAATGAGAAATAAAAAGTTTTCATTCTTATTTTGTTCGATTAAAAAAATAATGATGAATCTAGGCAGAATACTGCCTCTGGAACAAACTTAAAGGAAACAATAATTTTTGCTTTTAAAAGAACTGAAAACAATCCCAAAATGGGAAAAAATTAACCTTTTCTATCAACTAACGGAAAAGAAACTGCCCAAAATTAAATGTCAAAACTTGCTCTATGAAAGAAAAAACTTTTTCTTAAAGTGCCAAACCATCACAACCAAAACAAAATCAGAAAAATTTATACCACGACCTAATCAAAAGACTAAATTAGATCCCATAAAAATATAATTATCATATCTAATGATCTAATAAGACCTTTCTCTAATACCACTTGTTGGTAAAATTTAAACAAATTCACCCAAGATCATATATAAATTATTAGATAGTGATTAATACTATAAGAGAATGGTTGGGACACTAACATTTATCCATAGTATTAACTTTTGAAGAAGGCAAGATCTTCTAAACCTTGAAGATTGCTCTTTCGGGTGTTCTTTATCTTAGATGGAGAGAAAAAAAGCGTTGTAATACAATCTAAATTGCGCCCGAACCTTTATATAAGATATTGAAGATGCTCGAGGTGCTTGATGACTCCTTAGTGCTATTAAAAAGTGCCGCATGGATGAAGATTATCATTTAGGAAGGTCAGAGGACTTTGAAGAGGTCGTAAGAGTGCAAGATAGAGCTACAAGGCCTCTTTAAAAGAATGCACACCCAATCTGTCTTAGAGGTGCACCAGACCTACTTTAACGGATTAATAGTAGGTCAAAACAGCCTCATCCGCTTTAAAATTCCCTTAACATGCACCACATATTCCCCAAAGATGCTAGAGTGGGTTATCTTTATTATATTAATGTAAACGGGTCACTTTTGGGCCCATTGTAATAAGTTATCCCTAGACTATAAAAAGATGAGCTTAGGTCTTTATTTTATTACTTTTTTGATAATAAAAATATGAAAACTCTTGAGAAAGTGAGTGAAAGATTAGAAAAACATTTGTTGAATCTTATTTAGAAATGGTAGTTGTAAAAGCATTTTGATTTCTTTGCAGTCAGCATAAGAGATTGATGCTTGTTGGTAGTTGAATTAGGGGTTTTAGAGTTTAAGGTTGAACCAAAGTTCCAAACTGATAGAATGAACTATTGGCAAAGAGGTAACTGCTCATTTAGGTGAGTTAAAAAGTGACGTCTTAGATGACTCGACAGAAGAGGATGATATGAATTTGTAATCTATTATGACTAATTTACCCACAGATTCAAGGTACGAGGAGGATAGATTCATGAAGTTGGAAGAAATGTTGTTGGGGATGCAAAAGTCAATGGATAACAAGTTAGATGCACTCATAGGAAAAATGAAAAGTCTAAGAAGAATATCATAATGTGGTTGCGCATGATTAGTTGAGCATCTAAATAGACCCTAGAAACTATGTCCTAAATTGACTGACGCAAAGAGTTCCCTCCCTTTTATACATTTCTTGTGTCATAGGTACATGCCATGTTTTTGGGGTATTTCATAAAAATATTTTGATTTGGAGTTTTTATTTTATGTGTTACTTATTCCAAAAACTAAGAAAACTAAAAGATTTTTTCTTTTCTTTTGTTTAGGATAATTTCTTGATTTGTGTTTTCATGGGTTTCATGTTTGATTCTTTAAATGGCTGTAAATTTTGAAGCAAACATTTTTAGGATTAAAATTTATTTTGAATTGTTGAACAAGACTTAGAGGCTAAATTGATTGTATAAGCATTTAGGATGTCTTGCTCACTTTGTTTAGAAATTCGAATGAGCTTGTCGGCAGTTGAAGTTATGCAATAAAGAAGACATATTCAAGATATAACACAAATGACAATGAGGGAAGGTTTTTGACTTAGGGCTCGTTTGGCCATGCGATATGAAATCATGATACAAAATTATATGAGATGAAGTTAAAGTTTTGTTTGGACATGATACTTGGATTTCTTAAGTTGTATTTTTTCTCATAAACATAAAATAAAAAAAAATGCAAAAATTACCTCTATTTTTATACAATCTTACAAAATAAGGAAAAGTTCATAAATAAATTGGTAATATGGTTGATGGGCATAAATTATCTTCCAATCTATGGTCCTTTTTGTATGAGATATAAATATACCTTTGCTTACCATCAATTTGAAACAATTAGATTTATTTGAGGGTTAAGATCATGCGTTACGGCTTTAGGTTTTAGTTAGTAGTAAACATTTTCAGAAAGTTAAATAGCGTATGTTAAAGGCCAAACGAATTAAAAAAATTAAGATTATGAACAAAACAAAAATAATATTAGAGTACTAAGTCTTTCCAACTATAGACATGTAATACCCCGAGAATTCAAACCAATATTAGAACCATGCTTCAATCTCATGAGAAATAAATTATAGTATTTTGGTAGTTTTATGAGTGAGTTTGATGTATATTAAGGCCTCAAGTAACTCCTAGATATTAGACGAATCAAAATATCCCTTACCGATTGAGTTCTTGAGATAGATGATGCTATAGTCAACTTCAAACAAGCATATCTTTAGTTTTAATAAGAATTTCTGAGCTCATGATCCACCAACAGATAGATATTTGAATTAGATTTCCAACGATACCAATTTATCCTTAATTCAATATCGAGGTAAGAAGTTATACCTATTGTACCAAAGAGCTGTTCGACCATCGAAGTGCGACGACCAGGTTGA
Organism: Capsicum pubescens; assembly: GCA_030864215.1. Taxonomy (NCBI): domain Eukaryota; kingdom Viridiplantae; phylum Streptophyta; class Magnoliopsida; order Solanales; family Solanaceae; genus Capsicum; species Capsicum pubescens. Next base: position 45,660,893 of record CM061539.1, on the reverse strand, counting down.
CGGACCGTCAAGCCAGTGACAGACCGTCAAGCCAGGCCGTCAACTTCAGGCAATGAGCTCTTTTTTAGGCCATAAACTGACGGATTGAGTGACGGTTAGTTACTAGAGTGACGATCCATCACCCAAACCATCAACGACGGTTCAGGCAAGTCCGTACAACGACGTAATGACGTTTTTAATGAGATTTTTGGGTCTTTTCCCACCCTTTTAACCCATAATTCCATTAACTTAAACATCATAACTCCTCATTCATCCTTAACATAAAAATTAGGGTTTCTTTCATGATTATTCCCCAAGAACAAGATTCAAATCTTTCTTCAAGAAAACTCAAGAATACATGCGTCACCGTTCAAGAACCTTCAAGAAAAGTTATTCTCCTTCAAGATTTAAACTTTTGAGGTATGTTAAATGTTCATCCTTGGGTCCTTTCCACCCATGGAGTCCAAGAACACAACTTCAAATTCAAAGTTATGATTTTTACAAGTTAATGTGATTTTAACAATGAATCCCCAAATTTTTTTATTCTATACCATGTTTACATGAAATTGTTGTTGTTATTAATCCCCACACGTTTGAATGGTGTTATTCACTGAATTAAACCTTAATTGATGATTTTAGTAGGAAAATCATGCTATAACTATAAGTTTTAAAACTATTCCCATGCTTAGCTTAAACCATGAATTACAAGTGTTTGATGGAATGCCCACAAGGAGTTTTGAATAAATGCTTACATATCATGGCCTTAAAATTTTAGTACAATCTTGTTATTATTGTTATCGAGTCCTGGGGGTTTGAATTCCTGAAATTTAGTTGTTTACCTAGTTTTCAATGTTTATAGAATGGTTACAAAATAGTTACGAGCCCTATCATTTCAGTCAGTAGTTTAAATAGTTTCGCATAACTAGTCCAATATTCTGGGTCTTTCAGTTTGGAGTAGGATTTAGCACTGAGCGAGTACAGGGATAATGGATTCCCCGTCAGTTAGGCAGAGTCGTTAGTAGAATCAGTTTAGGATAGACTCTGCCATATGTCACCCATCAGTTTAGGCTTGACATCCTGTTTGTTTAGTAACTTAGTGGATCCACGCAACCATGTGTTAGTACCTGTGGCATAGTACTGACACCCTTAAAACTGGGGTCATAGGTTGGACCCTAATTAGCTCATTGGGGCATGTCGGTTATATGATAGCCCCCATAGTCTCAGTCTAGTTTTCAACCCAGTAATAAATTTCAGTTTTGCTGACCATAGTATACACATATCAGTTATCCATTTATCAGTAGTCAGTATTATAGTTTATAGATTATATTCAGAACATGTGCTATGCTTGGTCATGCATTCTCAGTCTTTACAGATTTCATGCATTCTACTCGGTATTTCATGTTATTCATTCAGTCAGTTATTACTCATGCCCATGAAACCATACATAATAGCCTAACCTCATTTAGCATACAAGTATATTCAAAGTACTGATTGCATACCCGTTTCTTGCGCTATGATGTTTAATATCATAGGTTTGGATGCTCAGTTCCCTGATCGTGCATAGACATACCAGATTATCAGCTGTAGCAGTGATAAGTCCTCATACTTTGAGGATATGGTTATATTATCTCAGTTTGCCTTATCAGTTCAGTATTTTCTATTCAGTCGGAGTTAGTTGGGGGTTTATCCCATTAACTCCACATTCAGTCAGTAGAGGTTTTTTAGACTAGTGCAGACAATTAGTCAATTTTGGTCATTATTATTAGTCATTTTATCAGTGTTGTCAATACTGTTTTACATACATTATCAGAACTATGTTTTAAAACCTTATTGCATTTTTTAGTTAAATTCTGCATATGATCTTTTAATATCAGATATACTCAGTGCTCAAGGCAGGTACCACTATCATGGGTTAGCTTGAGGTTACTTGTGATTGTAGGCACCATGTAGCGCCTAGGGTGTATTCTCGGGGTGTTACAAACTTGGTATCAGACCCTAAGGTTTTAAAGTGTTCTAGGGAATCTGAAAGCCGCGTTGAGTAGAGTTTTATGCATGGGTGTGAAGTGCGCCATACTTATGGACAAGAGGCTACAAGATATTTTAGGAAATATTTCGCTTCTTTTAGTGTTTGTGTGAATGAGCATGAGCTTAATTAAAATCTCTGTCTAATTTGATCTTTCTTCTTTTTATAGAATATGCCTCCCAGAAAGTCTAATGGAAGAAGAAATTAAAACCATCCAGCACCTTCGCCCGTTTAGGAAGATCCCCTGAATAAGCATGTTTCTCATGCAGAGTTTAGAGCTGCATTCACTACTCTAGATTACTCTATAGCAACTTAAAATGTTCGGCCAGCTGTTGTTCATGCCAACCCAGTGGCCTATACTACCGCAGCTAGGATTCGGGACTTCACCCAAATGAATACTCATTCATTTTTGGGATCCAAGTCTAAAGAAGATCCATAGGAATTCCTCAACATGGTGCAGAAGGTAACAAATATTATGGGGGTGACTTCCAGTGAGACAACAGAATTGGCTGCTTACCAGCTGCAGGATGTAGCCCATACCTGGTTTAAGTAGTGGAAAGGGGATAGGGGTGCAGATGCAGGGCTTCTAAGAAAGGGAGGAGTTTGCTATAACCTTCTTAGATAGATTTTTCCTGTTGGAGATATGGTAAGTTAAAGTGTTAGAGTTTATCAACTTAAAATAGGGAAACATGAGTGTGAAAGAGTATTCCTTCAAGTTTACTCAGCTTGCCAGGTATACTCTTCATGTAGTAGCTGATAACAGGTCTAGGATGAGCAAGTTCATGTCTGGAGTATCTAATAGTATGGTCAAGAAGTATAGGACTGCAATGTTGATAAAGAAGATAGAACTGTCTATGTTGATGGTCCATGCTCAATAAATTAAGGAGAAAAAGGTTAAGGATAAAGAAAGAGAGAACAAGAGGGGTAGGATAGGTAGTTTCAACTTTGCTCAGCCAAGGTCAGAGGGTGGTCACCGTCCCCAATTCCATCAGAAATTATTATCTTCGACTCCATTTTCAACTTGTGTTCTAAGTGCCAAAGTTTAAAAATAACAATCCGGATAGGGCACCAGGCTTTAAGTCCTAGGGCAGTGTAAATAGTGGTCGTACCAATCCTTTTTGTAAAAAATGTGGTAAAAACCATCAAGGAAAGTGTAGGGCTAGCAGTGATGTATATTTTAGGTATGGTAAGCCAGGCCATATGATTCAGGAGTATCGAGTGGTTGCTCAAAAGGGAAGGTATGTGCGCCAATTAGGCCAGTCTTATCAGTCACCAACTCCAGTCAGTCACTCGACACAGTAAGGCGCCGCTTCTAGTATTACTAACAGTCAACGTTAGAACAAGTTTTATACACTTCAGTCATGACAGGATCAGGAAAGTTCTCCTAATGTGGTTACTGGTACATTGCAAGTCTTTCATTTACATGTTTATGCTTTACTAGATTCTGGAGCTTCTATTTCTTTTATAACCCCTTATATAGCCGTCAACTTTGGAGTCAGTCCCAAAATATTAGTAGAGCCTTTCTTAGTGTCTACCCTAGTAGGTAAGTCTATTATAGCCCGATAGGTATACAGAAACTGCCCGGTTATAGTGTCTCAGAAAGTTACTTCAGTAGACTTTTTAGAGTTAGAGATGACGGATTTTGACGTCATTCTCGGCATGGATTAGCTCCATTTATGCTATGCTTAAGTGGATTGCAGAAATAAAGTAGTTCATTTTTAGTTTCCAAATGAACCAGTCCTTGAATGGAGAGGTAGTACTACAGTGCTTAGGGGTCAGCTTGTTTCGTACCTTAGAGTGAGAAAATAATAGCTAAGGGGTGTATTTATCATCTTGTTCGAGTCAAAGACTCTAATTCTGAGACTACCAATCTTGAGTCAATTTCAGTAGTGAGGGAATTTCCAGATGTGTTTCCTGAAGATCTTCCTGGAGTTCCTCCTGAAAGGGAAATTGACTTTGAAATAGACCTTCTTACAGATACCCGGCCTATCTCTATTCCGCCATACAGAATGGCTCCATCCGAACTTAAAGAGTTGAAAAAATAGTTAAAATATCCTAGATAAGGGATTCATTAGGCCCAACATTTCCCCGTGAGGCGCACCAATTCTATTCGTGCATAAGAAAGATGGTTCTCTTAGAATGTGTATCAACTACCACCAGTTGAACAAAGTCACAATCAATAATAAATACCCACTTCCCAGAATCGATGACTTGTTCGACCAACTTCATGGTGCCAATTATTTCTCCAAGATAGACCTCAGATTCAGCTATCATCAACTTAGAGTCAGAGAATGTGACATTCCAAAAATAGCTTTCAGAACCCGGTATAGTCACTTCGAGTTTCTACTGAGTCCTTTGGTCTCACAAATGCCCCAACAACCTTTATGGACTTGATGAACTGAGTGTTCAAGCAGTACTTGGACATGTTCATCATAGTCCTTATTGATGACATTCTTGTCTACTCCCATTACAAAATGATCATGCAGACCACCTCAAAATAGTATAGCAGACTCTTAGAGCCCATCAGTTGTTCGCCATATTCAGTAAGTATGAATTTTGGCTAAGATCAATGCTTTCCATGGCTATATTATCTCAGGTGATAGCATTAGAGTTGATCCTCAAAAGATTGAAGTGGTGAGAAACTGGCCTAGACCCATCTCTCCAAAAGATATAAATAGTTTCTTGGGTTTAGCTGGTTATTACCGGTGGTTTGTTGAAGGGTTTTCATCTATTGCATCCCCCATGTCCATATTGACTCAAAAGAAAGTTAAGTTTCAGCGGTCAGATTCTTGTGAGAAGAGTTTTCAGAAGTTGAAGACTCGACTCACCACAACCCCAATTTTGATGCTATCGGATGGTTCAGATGGGTTTGTTGTGTACTCTGATGCTTTCAAAGTTGGTTTGGGGTCTGTTTTGATGCAAAAATCTAGACAACTTAAGCCCCATGAAAAAAATTACCCCACCCATGATCTTGAACTAGCAATTATTGTATTTTCCTTACAGATATGGAGGCACTATTTGTATGGGGCGCATGTTGATATGTTCACAAACCACAAAATCTTGCAGTATATGTTTTCGTAGGAGGATTTGAATCTGCATCAGAGGAGATTATTAGAATTATTGAAATATTATGACATGAGTATTTTGTATCATCCAAGCAAGGCCAATGTAGTGGTAGTTGCCCTCAGTAGGTTGTTTATGGGTAGTATTGCTCAAGTTGAGGATGATATGAAGAAGTTAGTTTAGGAAGTTCATCTACTCTCCAGACTAGGTGTTCGTTTGGTAGACTCAGCTGAGGGTAGTGTATGAGTTCAAAATAGTTCAAAATCTTCTTTGGTTGCCGAAGTGAAAGAAAAGCAAGATAGGAATCCCAGTCTGGTTAAGTTTAAGGAGTCAGTTAAAGATAAAAAAGTAGAAGTTTTCTCGCAAGGGGGAGATGTTGTGTTGCATTGCCAGGGTAGATTGTGTCTGTTGTGTGTAGATGATTTGAGACAGCAAATTCTTGCAGAAACGCGTGGTGCGCGTTACTCCATTCATTTGGGGGCCATGAAGATGTACCGTGATTTGTGAGAAATCTAATTGTGGGGTGGTAGGAAAAAGGATATTGCAGAGTTTTTAGCTAAGTGCTCTAATTGTCAGCTGGTTAAGGTTGAACACCGAAAGCCTAGTGGCACTATGCAGGAGTTTAGCATCCTCACTTAGAAGTGGGAAGTGGTGAACATGGATTTTATGACAGGTTTACCCTGTACGCATCGTCAGCATGATTCAATATGGGTTATTGTTGATAGGATGACCAAATCAGCCCACTTCTTGCCAGTCCATACTTCTTATTCAGCCAAGGACTACGCCAAGCTCTATCTCAGGGAGTTGGTTAGGTTGCATGGAGTCTTATTGTCCATCATTTCAGATAGAGGTACCCAGTTTACCTCTCACTTTTGGAAGTATTCCAGAAGGGTCTTGGTACCCAAGTTCATCTCAGTACAACCTTTTACCCTCAGATAGATGGTTAAGTAGAGAGGACCATTCAGACCTTGGAGGACATGTTGAGAGCATATTTTATTGATTTTAGGGGTAGTTGGGATGATCACTTGCCTTTGATTGAGTTCGCGTATAATAACAACTATCATTCCAGTATTCAGATGGCTCCATTTGAGGCTCTATATAGGAGGAGGTTTAGATCTCTAATTGGTTGGTTTGAGGTAGGTGAGATTGCTTTGGTAGGGCCTGATTCGATGTTTGATGCATTGGAGAAAGTTCAATTGATTAGGGAGAGGCTTAAGATAACATAAAGCCAACAAAAATCCTATGCTGATATGAGGAGAAGGGATCTTGAGTTTGAGATGGAGATTTTGTATATCTGAAGATCTCTCCCATTAAGGGAGTGAAGAGGTTCAGTAGCAAAGAGAAACTCAGTCCCTGATATGTTGGCCCTTACATAATCTTGAGCCTTTTTAGGAAGGTAGCTTATGAGCTCAAGTTGCCCACCTATTTGGCCTCAGCGCACCCAGTATTTCGTATCACTTTGTTGAAGAAATGTATTGGTGACCTAGCTGTAGTTGTCCATTTAGAAAGCATAGATATTTAGAACAGTCTTTCTTACGAAAAAATTCTAGTCGCGATCCTTGATGCCAGATTCTTAGACTAAGGAACAAAGAAGTTTCCTTGGTCAAAGTTCTTTGGTGAAACTAATCCGTTGAGGGAGCCACTTGGGAAGCAGAAGCGGATATGCGAACAAAGTACCCTCATCTTTTCTCCGCAAACTCAGACTCAGCTTAAGGTAATAATTTTTCTTGGAATTTCTCTTTTCCATGCTCAGTTTCAGCTACATATCATTCTCATATCATTCATGCATTCATGAAACTAGTTCAGTCATGTGTCATGTTTCAGGCTCGGTCATGTAATCACGTTTTCAGCCTGTACATTCATCATGTCACCTCAATTTCTCGGTGTTCTCAGTTTAACCAACCTCATTCAAGGACGAATGTCCCTAAGGGGAATATATTATAATACTCTGAGAATCTAAACCAATATTTGAACCATGCTTCAAGCTCATGAGAAATAAATTATAGTGTTTTGGTAGTTTTATAAGTTTTATGAATATTAAGGCCTCAAATAACTCCTAGCTATTAGACGAATCAAAATATCCATTATTGATTGAGTTTTTGAGAAGGATGATGCTATAGTTAACTTCAAATGAGCATATCTTTTGTTTACTAAGAATTTTTTAGCAAATGACCCACCAACAGATAGATAATTGAATTATCTTTCCAACGATACCAATTTCGCCTTAATCCGATATCAGGGTAAAAAGTTATTCCTGTTTTACCATAGAGCTGTTCGACTGTCGAAGTACGACGGCCAGGTTGATGGACCGTTAATTTCAGGCAATGAGCTCATTTTCTGGCCATAAACTGATGGATTGAGTGACAGTCAGTCACCAGAGTGACGGTCCGTCACCCAAACCGTCAACCAAGTTAGTATAGCGATGTAATGACGTTTTAATCAAATTTTTGGGTCTTTTCCACCCTTTTTAACCCCTAATTCCATCAACTTAAGAAATATAACTCCTTATTCATCCTTAATATCAAAATTAGGATTTCTTTCAAGGTCATTCCCCAAGAAGAAGATTCAAACCTTTCTTAAAAAAAACTCAAAAATCCAAGCGTCACCATTCAAGAACCTTCAAGGAAAGTTATTCTCCTTCAAGATTTTAACTTTTGAGGTATGTTAAATGTTCATCCATGGGTCCTTTCCAATCATGGAGTCCAACAACCCAATTTCAAATTCAAAGTTGTGATTTTTACAAGTTATTGTGAATTTAACCATGAATCCCCATGAATTTTTATTCTATACCTTGTTTACATGAAATTATTGTTGTTATTAGTCCCCACATATTTGAATGGTGTTGTTCACTGGATTAAACCTTAATTGGTCATTTTAGTAGGGAAATCATGCTATTACTACAAGTTTTAAAACTATTTACATGCTTAACTTAAACCATGAATTACAAGTGTTTGATGAAATGCCCACAAGAAGGAGTTTTGAATAAATTCTTACATATCATGTCCTCAAAGTTTTTGTACAATCTTGCTATTATTATTATCAAGCCCTGGGGTTTTAAATACCCCAAATTTAGCTGCTTACCTAGTTTTCAATATTTATAGAATGGTTACAGAATAGTTAGGAGCCTATTATTTCAGTTAGTAATTTAAATAGTTATGCATAGCCAGTCCAATATTCTGGGTCTTTCAGTTTGGAGTAGGATTTAACACCGAGTGAGTACAGGGATGATGGCTTCCCCATCAGTTAGGAAGAGTCGTTAGTAGTTGTCCTTGTATTCCAGAACTACATAGCCAGTGTAGGATATGAGGAGTCACCCATCAGTTTAGGCTAGACTCTGCCAGGTGTCACCCATCAGTTTAGGCTTGACATCCTGGTTGTTTAGTAGCTCATTAGGCCATGCCAATTATTTGATACTCCCACAGTCTCAGTCCAATATTTAACTCAGTAATTAGTTTTATATTTGCTGACCATAGTATACAGATATCAGTTATACATTTATCAGTATTCAGTATTTTAATTTACAGATTATATTCAGAACATGTGTTATGCTTGGTCTTGCATTCTAAGTCTTTACTGCTTTCATGCATTCTACCCAGTACTTTATGCTATTTATTCCGTCAGTTATTAATCATGCACATGAAACCATGGATATTAGCCTAACTTCATTTAACATACCAGTATATTCAAAGTACTGATCGCATATGCCAAGTTTGCTCCCGAGGACCCTCACTTTGCTCCCTATGCTAAGTTTGACGGTTACTTGTTTAAAGGTAGGCAATTGTGTGTACCATCTAGCTCTTGGAGAGAGTTTTTTATGAGAGAATCTCACAATGGGGGTCTAATGGGTCACTTTGGGGTCAAAAAGACCCTTGGAATATTAGAGGAGCAATTCTATTGGCCAAAAATGCACAAGGATGTGTCTAGGATTTACGACCAATATGTAGATTGCAAAGGAGCCAAATCTCAGCTTGATACAAAATCAAACCAACAACACCAAGAGCTTCAAGTAGGCTCGGATTTCAGTCCAACAACACAAGAACAACAAGTTTAAGTTTCGGTTTTTCAGTCCAACAACACAAGAACAACAAGATAGATAACAATGCTAGTGAATCGAAAAGAGCCCCACACGGCTTCACTAGACTTTAAGATAACAAAATCAACAACAACAACAAGATAAAGAAAGATAGATAACTTGACATATAACATTCAAGAAACTAAGAACCCTAACATCAAGAGAGGACCCTTGTCACGCCTCAAATCCTATTGGGGCAGACAGGCACCCGTAGCCGTAAAGGCCCGAGAGAACCAATTCATAACCTTATACTTCCCATGCATGTAACTGTAACAACCAAATGTTCTGACAACATAATATTATGCATCGATGAAATTAACTACACATACACTCCTAAAACTGATATGTACAGCACTTGGCCGGTAGGGCCACCATGTCTAAAATCAGGACACTACCATAACTTTACATTAGTCTACAAAGCCTCTAGAAGATACATAGACTTAGTCAGGGTCGGGACAAACCCCCGCCCTACTCTTGACTTACTGTACAATACCAAAATATATGGAGTAGACTCGGAAAGCCCCGAATCAACCTGGAGCTCACCAATAGTCCTTGAACAACCTGCGCTCCTACTAGTGAGTTGTATGAGCTGAAGTGCCTCGGCCTGCAGCATGAAATGCAGGTCCCCCGTGAGGGACGTCAGTACGAAAATATGTACTGAATATGTAAGGCAGAAAGTAGCAACACACTTGATACAAAAGCTCAATAGAAATCCAATACAAGTGTATAAGGAGTACTAGTAGACCACCTTAATAAATACTTGTGGGACAAGGTACATTACATTCGTTCTTCATTTTACCTTCTTACTTCATAATCTTTGTAATCCATATAATGCAAATGACCAGCTGATCAGTGGTAAAAAGATAAATTAGGATCGACCCATGCTAGGCTTACGCCCCTGAGCTGCCACCTATATAAAGATTGGGATCGGCCCATGCTAGGCTTATGCCCCTGAGCTGCCACCCACAAATAAAGGTATCGAGATCGGCCCATGCTAGACAAGTGACCCTGAGCTGCCACTCATCATTTTACAGATTTGCATTACTTAGTTTATTTAGCCTTTGAGATTGTTACTTTGGTGGTCATCACATTATGGTACCTTGAACCAGTAATACGCTAATAAGAGACATGTAAATAGACACTTAATGCAACAACAATGAGGTAGGGAGCTGTTGGCACACAAATAAAGTGTTTAGGAGCTGAAATAACACATGGGTCTTATTTGAACAAACGGAGAACTCCTGAAATTTTCTAGTGAAGATAGACGCGCAATTTAATAATAAGCACGTATTGAGGTGTTCTAATGCGTTAGAGAGTGGGAACAAGGTCATTGGATACATGGAGTTTAATATGCTACCATTATATATCACTTTGTTATAGGATAACCTCGGAAACTTGCTTGAGGGAACAATGGTACGACTTCATGCCAAAGAGTGTGAAATAAGTATGCCTTACATACCTGGTTATTTGACTCCGAAACTAGCCCGACTTGACTTCTCGCCTCTTAGATTACTTATCTACAATAGAATATATGGTAAACTAGTATTAGTAACCAATAAACACATTTGAGGTACTTAATTTCACCCAAAACAGTAACCGGGCAGCAACTATTACTCTATCAAACAAGGTGATACGGGACAAATGGCCATCTTATATTTTGATGACATCTTTGGAGGCCAACATATAGAGGATCAAGACTTGGTCACCTCGAGAATACAAGAACATGCATGGAGAACCTGTTTTGAGCATAACTTAAAGTAATCTCGCGTGTGGAAGATTGCTTGGAGCATTTAAGATTGAGGACTCACGGTTTTGGACCTTAATTAAGGGCATTTTGGACATTACACATGGTGTATTAACACACCATGGCCGCACCTATCATTAAGGGCAAGGTGGTCTTTTGTCTTCTTTTGTAATACACTATAAATAGGTCATTTTAGCTCATTTCTTGGAGATTTTCAGATTTTGAAGGATGAAGAATTGAAAGACATAACTTCTCTCTTTGAGAGTGTAACACCCTTAGTTGTAGGACTTGGAAAAGTCATCTTTAGCATAGGGCTTGGAAAAGCCAATATTGATCTTTGCTTGGAAACGGTAGATCTTGAGGCGAGTTCAATCCCTTGGTGGTCACCGTAAGAGTGTGGTTTTGATTGTTACATTCATTAGGGGTTAGTGTTGAAATACACTTGGTTCTTAATCTTGTAATAATCTTGGTCTCACTATCTATCTTTATTTTTCTTGCAAATCGTGTATGTGTTGTGTAGTGGACTGTTTTGGGGTCTTCGTTGAATCCGAAACTTGTATTATTGTTGTTCATCTTGTTCATCACGTTTTGTAACTGTTTTGGTGTTAAAATATACTCTTGTATCTTGTATTCTTATTGTTGGTAGCGAATCCGAGTGAGGTCTCCATCTTGGTCCTCGAATCCTTAAGATTAGTGGACTGATTTGGTGTTTGTTTCGTGCTTCCCTTGTCAATCCCGTATTCATTTGGTATCAAAGCTTGGCTTGATATTGTTCCTACATGATCAATCTTGGGCTTGCTTGTTAGAAAATTCAAAAAAAAAAAGTGTTAAAAACTGAAAAATCAAAAAGAAGCAAATCTGTCCATTTTGTGTTCTTGGCCGAAATTGTGTTATTGTTGTGTCTTGGCCGAGAGTTTTACTTGTTTTGTTGTTTCTAGTGTTAGTTTTCTTCATCTCTAACACTCTTTAGTCTAAATCTAAGTTTGAGCTTACATTGTTGGTGTTGTATACGTGAACTTGGACTTGGCCGATTTGTTGTTGAACATTGTTGTGGTGGGCTGTTTTTGGCCTTGTGGCTTTCATCTTGTTGTTGTTATAAGCTTGGCCACGTGATAGTGTTGTTAATTGGTGGATTGAGAACCATTTTGTTGAAGGTGTAGTTGTCTTGGTCAAGTGTTGGAGATATTGTTATTGTGGAATTTGGGAGTGGCCGTGTGAAAAATTGTTGGTGTTCTTGGAGATTATTGTTGTAGTTCTTGGTGTTGTTGTTGTTGTTCTTGATGTTCATCACCACCTTCATATATTGTTGAAGATAAAGTGAATGTTAAATCTAAAAAGTTGAAGGAAAAGGGTGTATTATTTGTTAGTCTTGAAAGATACTACAACCAACAAAGACCTATCAATCAAGTCTCAACCACTTTCCAACACTTTTCCATGATTTAAGGATCCATGTTTTAAGGAGAGGTACAATAAAGTCAAGTCTTGAAAACTTGAAATTGAAAAGGGCTCCAAGACTTGTTTGAATTTCCCTCCTTAAACAAATTCCACCAAAGTCCAAATTGAAAAATTGACCAAGACTTGAAATTGGACAACAAAAGTTGTGTGGGACCGAAACCAATACGTGACTGCCATGTCATCACTGCTACTGTTCACGCAATATTTCCGAGCTCAAAATTTTAGATTCTTAGTTTCATCTTATTGTTTCATTAGTTTCATGTCTTGATTCTAGAATTAATTAACAACTAGTAATCACCTACTTAGTTGTAGATTAATTATTGAATCCTTTCTTCGTGTCATCGTTGTTTGTGTGCTTTTCTCATTTTTAACTCGTAGTAACTTCTTTGTTTCAAGTTCGTAAGTGAATTTTATTTTTGTGTCTTGAGTCGATCAAACAAGAATCTATTCCGGCCACCAAGTAGAATTGACATCCTATTGACTACCGGAGTATAAACAACCTTTCAATATTTGCCGCTCCAATTGTGAGAATCACAAAGGTGAGTGAATACGAGTGTTAGTGAGAAGTTTTTACTACTAATCTTGTTTGTTCATTTTGTAGGTTTAAAAGGTGATATAAGGGGAATATGTCTTCGATAGCCGGGGATTATTGTGACTACAACATGGGAGACTATGATTGTAGTGAAGGGTTTTTATGGCTACGAAGTTGAGGGAGATTGCGGAGGCTATGAAAATAGCCATGATCGAGACTTGGGCAGATTTGAAAGTTACTGTTTTAAGGGAGAAAATGAGGTGAATGAAGTGCCTAGTGCTTATGGTAACTTTGGAGATGATGTAGGACCTCGTGATGGATCTTATGATGATGTTGGGGCATGTGAGGAGTCTTACACTTCTTACTCCGAATCTAGATTTGGTGTTAGGTATAACCCTTTTGTTTGCAAAGCTTATGAGAGCTATGATGAGGGTACACGTGAGGAGTATGAAGATCCATATTCTCCACCTTGTAGTACTTCTTATCAAAGTCGATATAGTGTGAATGGTTATACTAGCTCTAGTGGAGGTTGTCCAATGAGAAGAAGAGGGTATGCATCTCCAAAACTAAGGGGTACTCGTATGCCTTACAATGTAGATCCAAGAAGGAGTGTACACTCCGGAAAGGTGACCATTTGTGGGATACCGGGCTGCCTCATTGTATTAAATGATAGGTACTATAGTAACTACATCATTCCATCCATGGTTGACTTCTTGGGGTTGTTTCGTGAGCCTTTACTTGTTCCATACTTCTTGGACGGGTTTAAGGTTACCGAGAGGGTCAAGGTTCTCTTCTCCCAATTTGAATACCATGAGGAGGTGTGGTGCGATATTCTTCCCTTGACATACGGTCATGTATGCTTAGGTGCCGATTGGTTTGCACAACATAGAGTTCCAAACGTGCAAAATTGGCCAAATATTGTAAGAGATCAATGGGGGAATCGCCTCATGACTTACTTTCTGCCCAAGCCACGAAGAGAAATGCCTACCTACTCCAACCCGAATTATTATGAGAGACAAAAGATTGAGAGGAGTAAGGGGGTGCAAGGTGGTAATCCGAGAGTTACAAAAAGAGAGGTTGTGAGGAGCAAAGTGAGGGGATTACCACCAAACGATGCTAACATTGGTTGTCCTTCTATTTCTAAGGACATTTGTGTAGGTACCAACATGGCGAGCGAAGAAGAACAATGCCAAAAGGAAGTTGCTGCCCAAGCTTTTGGAGGACCTTCACACCATGACAAAGAAGAATCTACTCAAGGACTTCAAGGTAAAATGGATAACTCTTACACTTTCGTACATGTGAATGATAATTGTGTGGCTAGTAGCCCATTGAGTGTGAGTTGTAGTTTTCCTATATGTGAGTCTATTATTTCTTTTCCACTTGATGATGATGTACATATTGTGAGTTTGGATACACTAGTTGACCCTATTGATAACAAAATTGACTCCGCTTGTGAGATCAATTTGTGTCCACCTAGTGTTGAAGCCTATATGTTGAATGGAAGTACATCGTCTTGTGTAATGGGTGTTGATCAACTTGTTCGTGAAAACTATCCACCACTTGAGTATGTGTGTGATGTGCTTAATAGGACTCAAGTGAGTGAAATATTTGAAAATGTTGGTCAACAAAGTGAGAATGAACCCGAGAGCTCTTCTTGGGGTAATATTGTGTTTGAAACATCCTTGAAACTTGATATTGATCATTTAGAGAGTGAGGAACTTTCTTGTTCCAAATCTGTCCGTGAGGTAGATCACACTCCTTTTAGGTATAATGTCTTGTTTGAAGATGATTTAAACACTCCTAATGAACCTAGTGGTGAAAATGACGGTATAGCTTGCCTTGGAAGCTATAGCCTATATGCTAACCCACTATGGTGTGACAACATTCCTCCTAAAGAAGGAAATCTCTTCTTGGAAGATGAGAGTACTCTTAAGGGTAAGGAATGTGTAGTGGCGGAAGCTACTTCTTCTTCTACTTTGTGTGATTTCATTGTTGAGAGTACTCATGGTGATTATTGGGAAACTAGTAGTGAGTACACACATGAGAGCACCTTAGTAGAAGTCGATTTGAGTGATACCTTTCTCTACTCTCTATTTGATTTGGATGATATGTATGTTATTGTAGAGAGTATGTCATTTAGTTTAGGTGTAGATCTCGGGAAAGGGAAGTGTTGTCGAGACCCATGTCTATGGCCACTTTTCCCATTTGACCCCGGTGCCAAATTTAGAAATGGTGATGTTGGTGCACCAAACTTGTTGCTTGGTCTACATGACAAGCAAAGTGTTACTCTTGATGTATCCTATACCCAAATCCTTTGTACATCTTTTATTGAGTTTTTAATATTCCTTTCAAAGGATTCATGGTTATATTGCAAATATGTGCAACCTTGGCATGTTGAGATGATTTGTTATGCTAACCCTAACCCTCATGCCATGAGGAATTTGTATTTGTTTCTCCTCTCTTCTGTTTTGCAAGGTTTGGATTCGAGGTCGAATCCTTTTCAAGAAAGGGAGGATGATACGGGACAAATGGCCATCTTATATTTTGATGACATCTTTGGAGGCCAACATATAGAGGATCAAGACTTGGTCACCTCGAGAATACAAGAACATGCATGGAGAACCTGTTTTGAGCATAACTTAAAGTAATCTCGCGTGTGGAAGATTGCTTGGAGCATTTAAGATTGAGGACTCACGGTTTTGGACCTTAATTAAGGGCATTTTGGACATTACACATGGTGTATTAACACACCATGGCCGCACCTATCATTAAGGGCAAGGTGGTCTTTTGTCTTCTTTTGTAATACACTATAAATAGGTCATTTTAGCTCATTTCTTGGAGATTTTCAGATTTTGAAGGATGAAGAATTGAAAGACATAACTTCTCTCTTTGAGAGTGTAACACCCTTAGTTGTAGGACTTGGAAAAGTCATCTTTAGCATAGGGCTTGGAAAAGCCAATATTGATCTTTGCTTGGAAACGGTAGATCTTGAGGCGAGTTCAATCCCTTGGTGGTCACCGTAAGAGTGTGGTTTTGATTGTTACATTCATTAGGGGTTAGTGTTGAAATACACTTGGTTCTTAATCTTGTAATAATCTTGGTCTCACTATCTATCTTTATTTTTCTTGCAAATCGTGTATGTGTTGTGTAGTCGACTGTTTTGGGGTCTTCGTTGAATCCGAAACTTGTATTATTGTTGTTCATCTTGTTCATCACGTTTTGTAACTGTTTTGGTGTTAAAATATACTCTTGTATCTTGTATTCTTGTTGTTGGTAGCGAATCCGAGTGAGGTCTCCATCTTGGTCCTCGAATCCTTAAGATTAGTGGACTGATTTGGTGTTTGTTTCGTGCTTCCCTTGTCAATCCCGTATCACAAGGGTGTTATTTTAACCCTTTTTCTTCCCTCCAATTACACCCACATACCATATAGGTTCTTATAAGGTTCTCCAAAACCACCTCGACTTCATTACACATTCCAAACAATGCGCAAAATAGATTGGACAGCAAGCATTAGTTCGGTGGTGTATCACATCTTTCTTCTATAATTCATTACAAACTCATCACACCTTTATCCAACTTCAACCTGGCAGCCCATAACATACACATACAAAACAGTCCCAAACCACTTTTATTATAGCAATCAATTATTGAACTCTTCATCTCTTGAGTTCTCAATAACAAGACATCCATAATCCCCTCTCAAATCCATATATAAGAAAAATAAAATGGGGCAGTCACCTTACCTCAATTCAGAAACTTATTCTTTTAACCGAACTCTTCAAGAGCTTGAACTTTCCTTAACACTTAAACCAAAGAAGAAGAAAAAAAGTTCCTCAATAACAAGGAAACATGAACAAACAGCTTGTTCTATAATCAGCCATATACTTATAGTCAAACACTTATAACTTGTTTCCCTAATCTCCCATGAGATAATTAAACAAAACCTTAAGTGTTTTTCACTTACCTTGGGCTGCAAAGGGGAGGGTTTCTTCAAGAACCCTAGAAGGAAAAATAGGGCTGTTGCTCTTGTTGTTTTTGAGAGAGTAGAGAGATTTGTTGAAATATACTCCCTTTTTGTGACTTAAAAGTGAAGTAAAATGACCAGCAACTTGGCCTTTTAAAGGCCCTATCTTGTCCACCTCCTTAGCTGCATTTTGGACCATAAAATTGGTCAAATTGGTCCAAGTAGGTGATGCACCTACTTAAGGGTCCAAGCAGCTGAAACTTCAAAGTAGGTGATGCACCTACTTGCATAATTTCTTGTTGGGCTCAATTATATTTGGGCCTTGGCAGATTGGTGTGTTGGGTCACTTACCCATTTTCTTTCTTTTTTTGTTCAATTTGGCCCAAATGAGTATATTAGCATAGACCCAAATCTGATCCATAGCCATGGGTCCATTAATTTGGTTCAAACAACTTAAGTAGGTGACTCACCTACTAGCTTAAATAAGTCAAGCAAGCACCTCAATATTTTGCTCCATTTTCAGCTTCTAATCCCTTTAGTCTAACCTTCAACTTATACACACTTGGTAACTTTAAACTTTAGATTCAAATACTAGCTTACGATTCCAAGTTTAAATAGTTATCTTAACGTTAACTTAGTCGCACCACACTAAACTATACGGGCAGCCTCTATAATTCCATCTACACCATTAATAATTGCATAACAAATCTCATCCGTTACCTATACCATATGACCATACCAGGTTCCATATAATTAGAATAAGTACAAGCAAGATACGGGATGTTACATCCTTCCCCCCTTAGAAACATTCGTCCTCGAATGTTAGCATAACTGTCCAACCAAAGCAAGTTCAAGACTAAGTTAATATCCTTATTACCATATAGTACCTATATATTTTACACTTACTTTTTATTGTTCCAATTCAGCATCTTGGACTTTTTCTTCGTCTTTGAACAAATGGGGGTACTTGGATTTCATCGGTTCTTCAGCTTCCCACGTGATCTCTTCTACTTGTTGGTTCCTCCAAAGCACTTTTACAGAAGCTATTTCTTTATTCCTCAACTTCTTAACCTGTCGATCTAGAATAGCAATAGGTATTTCCTCATAAGTGAGATCTTTTGTAATTTGTACATCTTCAGTAGGGGTAGTATGATATGAATCTCCAATGCACTTTCTAAGCATTGAGACGTGAAATACCGGATGAACTGTTGAGAGCTCTTGGGGTAGATCTAATTTATAAGCAACTTGTCCAAACCTCCGAGTAATCTGGTATGGGCCTATATAACGTGGACTTAATTTTCCTTTCTTACCAAATCTCATAACCCCCTTCATTGGTGATACCTTCAAGAATACCCAATCACCTATAGCAAACTCTAGCCCCCTTCTCCTAACATCCGCATATGACTTATGTCTGCTTTGGGCTATTTCTAGTCGTTGTTGGATCACCTTAACCTTTTCCATAGCTTGATGAACAAGATCTGGCCCGAATAAGGCAGTTTCACCCGCTTCAAACCATCCAATGGGTGATCTACACTTTCTTCCATACAAAGCTTCATATGGTGCCATTTTGATACTTGAATGATAGCTATTGTTGTAGGCGAACTCGATGAGAGGTAGATGATCATCCCAACTACCTTTAAAGTCCAATACACAAGCTCGTAGCATATCTTCAAGTGTTTGAATGGTACGTTCTGCTTGTCCATCCGTTTGAGGGTGAAAAGCTGTACTTAGATTCACTTGTGTCCCCAAATTTCTCTGAAAAGACTTCCAAAAATTTGCAGTAAATTGAGCTCCTCGATCTGATATAATAGAGATTGGAACTCCATGTAGTCGAACTATCTCCTTAATATATAACTTGGCATATTCTTCAACTGTGTAAGTGGTCCTAACCGGTAGAAAGTGTGCTGATTTGGTAAGCCTATCAACTATCACCCATATGGAATCAAACCTTCGAAATGTACGAGGCAAACCAGTGACGAAATCCATGTTGATCATGTCCCACTTCCATATTGGAAGATCCATACATTGCATATAACCCCCGGGCATTTGGTGCTCTACTTTAACTCTTTAACAATTTGGACATTCGGCTACAAATTTTGCAATGTTCTTCTTCATGTCACCCCACCAATACATCCCTCTCAAATCATGGTACATTTTTGTTGACCCTGGATGGATAGAATACCTTGAATGATGTGCTTCTGTCATAATCCTCTTTCTTAGCCCGTCTACATCAGGTACACACAATTTGTTTTGGCACCGCAGTACCCCTTCTTGCGTAAGCTCAAATGCCTTTGTCATACCACATTGCACATTTTCCTTAAGCCGTAATAAAATAGGATCTGCATATTGCTTCTCTTTTACTTCAGTTATTAGTGAAGATTCTGCTGTATTATGCACAATAAACCCTTCATCTGGAGTTTCAAGAAGACGAACCCCCAAATTGGCTAACTGGTGTAGATCCTTAGTCATCCCTTGTCTTTCTATAGATGGCTCCATAGCTTTGCGACTTAACACATCTGCCACCACATTTGCTTTTCCCGGATGATATAAGATATCAACATCATAGTCTTTTAATAATTCAAGCCATCTTCGCTGCCTCAAATTCAAGTCCTTCTGGTTAAAGATATACTGCAAACTCTTGTGGTCAGTGTATATGTCAACATGAATCCCGTACAGGTAGTGACGCCATATCTTTAAGGCAAATATAACCGCTGCTAGCTCCAGATCATGTGTTGGATAAATTCTCTCATGTGGCCGCAATTGTCTCGAGGCATATGCTATGACTTTACCATGCTGCATCAATACACACCCTAACCCAATTCTTGAAGCATCACAATACACTGCATACCCCTCTGTGTCTTCTGGAAGCACCAATACTGGTGTAGAAGTCAACTTATTCTTCAGATCTTGGAAACTTCTTTCGCATGCATTATTCCATTGAAACTTGGATGCTTTGTGTGTTAGCTTTGTTAAAGGTGCAGAAATTGAAGAAAATCCTTCCACAAACCTTCTATAATAACCTGCCAACCCAAGGAAACTACGAACCTCTGTAGGCGTTATAGGTCTTGGCCAGTTCTTCACGGCTTCTATCTTTTGAGTATCAACCTTTATTCCTTCATCAGATACAATATGACCTAAGAATGCCACAGATTTTAACCAAAACTCACATTTAGAGAACTTTGCAAATAGCTTACGATCACGAAGAATCTGCAACACCTGTCGTAAGTGATTGGCATGGTCCTCATTTGATCTCGAATAAACCAGAATATCATCTATAAAAACTATCACAAACACATCCAAGTATGGCTTGAACACCCTATTCATCAAATCCATAAAAGCTGCAGGTGCATTAGTTAGCCCAAAGGACATGACTAGGAACTCGTAATGACCGTACCGTGTTCGAAAAGCTGTCTTGGGTATGTCATTCTCTTTGACCCTCATTTGGTGGTAACCAGATCTTAAATCAATCTTTGAAAACCACTTGGCGCCTTGCAACTGATCAAATAAGTCATCAATTCTCGGAAGGGGATATTTGTTCTTAATAGTCACCTTGTTCAGTTGTCTATAGTCAATACACATTCTTAACGAGCCATCCTTCTTACGCACAAATAACACTGGTGCGCCCCAAGGGGAGACACTAGGCCTTATGAATCCTTTTTCTAGCAAGTCTTTCAATTGCTCTTTCAACTCCCGTAGTTCTGCCGGGGCCATTCTATACGGAGGAATTGAGATTGGTTGAGTACCTGGGATCACATCAATACCAAACTCCACTTCTCGTTCTGGAGGCAAACCCGGAAGATCTTCAGGAAATACATCGGGAAATTCACTTACCACTGGAATAGTTGGAAGAGTTGGTGTCTCCGCATTTGTATCCTTCACTCTAACCAGATGACATATGTAACCCTTGGAAATCATCTTTTTCGCCTTAAAATAAGAAATAAATTTGCCTCTTGGCGCACCAATATTACCTCTCCATTCTAGGACTGCCTCCCTTGGAAAATGGAAACACACCCTCTTAGTTCGGCAATCTAATGTGGCATAACAAGAAGCCAACCAATCCATACCCATTATAGCATCAAAATCTACCATTTCTAACTCAACTAGGTCAGCCATTGTATCACGACCGCAAATAGTTATTATACAATTTCGATACACTCTCTTAGCTATAACAGATTCACCAATTAGCGTAGATACTTCAAATGGCTTAACTAGCAGTTCTGGTGTTCTTTTGAACTTTTCAGCAACCAATGGAGTGACATATGATATTGTAGAACCTGGATCAACTAATGCATAGACATCATGTGAAAAGATAGACAATGTACCTGTAACCACATCTGGAGAAGCCTCTGAATTTTGTCGATCTGCTAAAGCGTATGTACGATTCTGAACTCCACTAGAGCTAGTTGTTCCTTTAGAACCTCTACCACGACCCATAGGTTGTACACCCCTACCTGAATAAGGCACCGATGATGATGATGCAACGGCTGATCCAGTAGGTCGTGCCACACCACCTATGCCCCTTTGAGGGCATTCTCTCATCATATGTCCTGACATACCACACCAAAAGCAAGCATTTGTTCCGAACCGACATGCACCTAAATGAAGCTTTCCACATTGTCTACAAGGTTGTCGAGGAGGCCTTAATTGGCTCATAATCCCTTGCTCTTGATACCCTGTTGTTCGCGAACTCTGACTCTCATTTCTTTGACCAAACTGGTTACCTTTAGACCCTTGAAATTGTGATGGAGCACTAGCTGCAGGATAAGAAGATAATGTCCTAGGTGGTCTATTAGAAAACCGAGGCCTAAACTCTCCTTGGGATGCCATAAACTGCCCCGTAGATCTAGACCTCTTGGAATACCCCCTTTCTAACTCTTGTGTTCTTCTTCTTTGCCTCTGATCCTCCATTTTTTGTGCGAATGCTTGTATCCTTGCTATGTCCATGTCCTTATTCAAAGAAGCAATGGTACAATCTCTAACCAGATATAGATCTAATCTATCCACATATCGATGAACTCTATCATCCATTGTAGCCACAACATTAGGAGCATACCTAGCCAAAGAGTTAAACTGAAGGTTGTACTCCCTCACACTCATATTTCCTTGGCGAAGATTCAGGAACTGATCTGCACGGGCTTCTCGAATCTCATATGGAAGGTAATGACCAAGAAATGCCTCTTTGAACTCTTTCCAAGTAGCTGGAGGTGCATCGATACCCCTAGATCGTTTCCAGTCTTCATACCACAATATAGCCTCCCCCTTGAATCTATATGCTGCTAGCTCAACTGTCTCTTTACCCGACACATGCATAACATCTAGAGCCCTTTGGATTTGATCAATAAAGTCCTGTGGGTCTTCATTAAGATCTGATCCGGTGAAGATGGGAGGATCCAATTTGAGAAAATCCTGCGTTCGTAGGCTAGCTGCCCTATCTGTACCACTAGAACCTGTAGTTGGAATGGCTTGTCCTTGAGCTTGTCCAGAAACTATACGAGCCAACAATTGTACTGCACTCCTTAAATCTTGATCTGCAGCATTGGTAGGTAGTTCTGAGGATGCGGTTCTTCTCCTTCTTAGCTCTTCTGGAGATGGAAGGGTAGGAGAAGTTTGGGACACAAACTCAGCTTGAGCCTCACTTTGATTAGCTCGTCTAGGTGGAGATTTACTGGTCCCCTCCCCAGCAGCCTCGTCTATCCGCCTACCTGTATTCTTACTCCTTCTTGTAACCGGCATCTTTACTATAATAAGAGGAAAAAAAATAGGTTTAATGGTTAAATATGACTTAACCTACAACATAGGCTCTATTGCACGATCTAAGATATGAAGAAAACGAGAAAACCCCTAAATGTCACATAGCCTCCTATTTATAGATGTGGTGCACAACACGCCCATAAACAAGACTCTATATAGACACGGCTTTGTAGACACCCTAGGACGACCGCTCTGATACCACTTTTGTCACGCCTCAAATCCTATTGGGGCAGACAGGCACCCGTAGCCGTAAAGGCCCGAGAGAACCAATTCATAACCTTATACTTCCCATGCATGTAACTGTAACAACCAAATGTTCTGACAACATAATATTATGCATCGATGAAATTAACTACACATACACTCCTAAAACTGATATGTACAGCACTTGGCCGGTAGGGCCACCATGTCTAAAATCAGGACACTACCATAACTTTACATTAGTCTACAAAGCCTCTAGAAGATACATAGACTTAGTCAGGGTCGGGACAAACCCCCGCCCTACTCTTGACTTACTGTACAATACCAAAATATATGGAGTAGACTCGGAAAGCCCCGAATCAACCTGGAGCTCACCAATAGTCCTTGAACAACCTGCGCTCCTACTAGTGAGTTGTATGAGCTGAAGTGCCTCGGCCTGCAGCATGAAATGCAGGTCCCCCGTGAGGGACGTCAGTACGAAAATATGTACTGAATATGTAAGGCAGAAAGTAGCAACACACTTGATACAAAAGCTCAATAGAAATCCAATACAAGTGTATAAGGAGTACTAGTAGACCACCTTAATAAATACTTGTGGGACAAGGTACATTACATTCGTTCTTCATTTTACCTTCTTACTTCATAATCTTTGTAATCCATATAATGCAAATGACCAGCTGATCAGTGGTAAAAAGATAAATTAGGATCGACCCATGCTAGGCTTACGCCCCTGAGCTGCCACCTATATAAAGATTGGGATCGGCCCATGCTAGGCTTATGCCCCTGAGCTGCCACGCACAAATAAAGGTATCGAGATCGGCCCATGCTAGACAAGTGCCCCTGAGCTGCCACTCATCATTTTACAGATTTGCATTACTTAGTTTATTTAGCCTTTGAGATTGTTACTTTGGTGGTCATCACATTATGGTACCTTGAACCAGTAATACGCTAATAAGAGACATGTAAATAGACACTTAATGCAACAACAATGAGGTAGGGAGCTGTTGGCACACAAATAAAGTGTTTAGGAGCTGAAATAACACATGGGTCTTATTTGAACAAACGGAGAACTCCTGAAATTTTCTAGTGAAGATAGACGCGCAATTTAATAATAAGCACGTATTGAGGTGTTCTAATGCGTTAGAGAGTGGGAACAAGGTCATTGGATACATGGAGTTTAATATGCTACCATTATATATCACTTTGTTATAGGATAACCTCGGAAACTTGCTTGAGGGAACAATGGTACGACTTCATGCCAAAGAGTGTGAAATAAGTATGCCTTACATACCTGGTTATTTGACTCCGAAACTAGCCCGACTTGACTTCTCGCCTCTTAGATTACTTATCTACAATAGAATATATGGTAAACTAGTATTAGTAACCAATAAACACATTTGAGGTACTTAATTTCACCCAAAACAGTAACCGGGCAGCAACTATTACTCTATCAAACAAGGGTGTTATTTTAACCCTTTTTCTTCCCTACAATTACACCCACATACCATATAGGTTCTTATAAGGTTCACCAAAACCACCTCGACTTCATTACACATTCCAAACAATGCCCAAAATAGATTGGACAGCAAGCATTAGTTCGGTGGTGTATCACCACATCTTTCTTCTATAATTCATTACAAACTCATCACACCTTTATCCAACTTCAACCTGGCAGCCCATAACATACACATACAAAACAGTCCCAAACCACTTTTATTATAGCAATCAATTATTGAACTCTTCATCTCTTGAGTTCTCAATAACAAGACATCCATAATCCCCTCTCAAATCCATATATAAGAAAAATAAAATGGGGCAGTCACCTTACCTCAATTCAGCAACTTATTCTTTTAACCGAACTCTTCAAGAGCTTGAACTTTCCTTAACACTTAAACCAAAGAAGAAGAAAAAAAGTTCCTCAATAACAAGGAAACATGAACAAACAGCTTGTTCTATAATCAGCCATATACTTATAGTCAAACACTTATAACTTGTTTCCCTAATCTCCCATGAGATAATTAAACAAAACCTTAAGTGTTTTTCACTTACCTTGGGCTGCAAAGGGGAGGGTTTCTTCAAGAACCCTAGAAGGAAAAATAGGGCTGCTGCTCTTGTTGTTTTTGAGAGAGTAGAGAGATTTGTTGAAATATACTCCCTTTTTGTGACTTAAAAGTGAAGTAAAATGACCAGCAACTTGGCCTTTTAAAGGCCCTATCTTGTCCACCTCCTTAGCTGCATTTTGGACCATAAAATTGGTCAAATTGGTCCAAGTAGGTGATGCGCCTACTTAAGGGTCCAAGCAGCTGAAACTTCAAAGTAGGTGATGCACCTACTTGCATAATTTCTTGTTAGGCTCAATTATATTTGGGCCTTGGCAGATTGGTGTGTTGGGTCACTTACCCATTTTCTTTCTTTTTTTGTTCAATTTGGCCCAAATGAGTATATTAGCATAGACCCAAATCTGATCCATAGCCATGGGTCCATTAATTTGGTTCAAACAACTTAAGTAGGTGACTCACCTACTAGCTTAAATAAGTCAAGCAAGCACCTCAATATTTTGCTCCATTTTCAGCTTCTAATCCCTTTAGTCTAACCTTCAACTTATACACACTTGGTCACTTTAAACTTTAGATTCAAATACTAGCTTACGATTCCAAGTTTAAATAGTTATCTTAACGTTAACTTAGTCGCACCACACTAAACTATACGGGCAGCCTCTATAATTCCATCTACACCATTAATAATTGCATAACAAATCTCATCCGTTACCTATACCATATGACCATACCAGGTTCCACATAATTAGAATAAGTACAAGCAAGATACGGGATGTTACAACCCTAAGTCTAATGAATATAAACACCAAGTTCTTACGAGGACCAAGAGGCACTCAACGACCTCAAAACCCTTGTTTCTAGCCAAAGAGACAACACAAGTATCCCTCTACTTGTGAGATAATAGGGACGGCTTCTAAGAGTGGAAGAGAGAGCCGAAATGTTTAGTGTTTTTAGGTTACAAAATCAGCATTCAAAAACTAAGGAATAACTCTCTAACATGTTCTATTTATACTACAAACAAAAGGGGTAAAATGACCCATCCGCCCTTGCTTCTTGTGCCAACCTTGAAGAGTAGTTTATTACACATTAAGACCTCTCTTCACACATAAAAACGTTTAGGTCCTTGGTTGGTTCAATCACCAACTCACACACGGCCATTTGCATGAACAAAGCTTGGAGTTTTTGTAATTCCCGAGCTTGGCTTCGTGTGAAAGGCCGTGTACCTGTGGAGGCTGCCCCAATCGTATCATCCTCTCCATCTTGAGAGGAATTTGACCTCAAATTCAGCATTTGGTCATCTTCAACCGCATCCACGATGATACGAGATCGACAAGGGAAACACGAAACAACTCCAAAACAGTCCACTAATCTTAAGGATTTGAGGACCAAGATGGAGACCACTCTCGGATTCGCTACCAACAACAAGAATACAAGATACAAGGGTGTATTTCAACACCAAAATAGTACCAAAACGTGATGAACAAGATGTACAACAACAATACAAGTTTCGGATCCAACGAAGGCCCAAAACAGTCCACTACAACAACATACACGATTGCAAGAAAAATAAAGATAGATAGTGAGACCAAGATTTTTACAAGATTAAGAACTAAAGAGTATATTAAACTCAAAAACCCCTAATGAATGTAACAATCAAAACCACACTCTTACGGTGACCACCAAGGGAACGAACTCGCCTCAAGATCTACCGTTTCCAAGCAAAGATCAATATTGGCTTTTCCAAGCCCTATGCTAAGGGTGACTTTTCCAAGTCCTACAACTAATGGAGTTACACTCTCAAAAGAGAGAGAGAATATTTCTTTCAATTTTTCATCATCCAAAAACTAAGTGAAAATAAGACTAAGGGGCCTATTTATAGTGTATTACAAAAGAAGATAAAAAGACCATATTACCCTTAATGAGAGGGGCGGCCTTGGTGTGTTGGAAGACAATATGAATTGTCCAAAATGCCCCTTAGGCTAAGTGACCGAAATGCCCTTAGTAAAGGCACCAAAACCGTGAACCAACAAAGGTGGTCCAAATTCGAGAGTCCTTAAGTCTTAAATTCTCCAAGCAATCTTCCACACGCGAGATTGCTTTAAGTTATGCTCAAAACGGGTCCTCCATGCATGTTCTTGTTTTCTCGAGGTGACCAAGTCTTGAGTCTTTATGTGTTGGCCTCCAAAAATGTCATCAAAAGATAAGAAGGCCATTTGTCCCGTATCATCCTCCCCTTCTTGAAAAGGATTCGACCTCGAATCCAAACCTTGCAAAACCGAAGAGAGGACAAACAAATACAAATTCCTCATGGCATGAGGGTTAGGGTTAGCATAACAAATCATCTCAACATGCCATTGTTGCACATATTTGCAATATAACCAAGGATCCTTTGAAAGGAATATTAAAAATTCAATAAAAGATGTACAAAGGATTTGGTTATAGGATACATCAAAAGTAACACTTTGCTTGTCATGTTGACCAAGCAACAAGTTTGGTGCACCAACATCACCATTCCTAAATTTGGCACCGGGGTCAAATGGGAAAAGTGGCCATAGACACGGGTCTCGACAACACTTCCCTTTCCCGTGGTCTACACCTAAACTAAATGACATACTCTCTACAATAACATACATATCATCCAAATCAAATAGAGAGTAGAGAAAGGTATCACTCAAATCGACTTCTACTAAGGTGCTCTCATGTGTGTACCCACTACTAGTTTCCCAATAATCACTATGAGTACTCTCAACAATGAAATCACACAAAGTAGAAGAAGAAGTAGCTTCCGCAACTACACATTCCTTACCCTTAAGAGTACTCTCATCTTCCAAGAAGAGATTTCCCTCTTTAGGAGGAATGTTGTCACACCATAGTGGGTTAGCATATAGGCTATAGCTTCCAAGGTAAGCTATACCGTCATTTTCACCACTAGGTTCATTAGAAGTGTTTAAACCATCTTCAAACAAGACATTACACCTAAAGAGAGTGTGTTCTACCTCACGGACAGATTTGGAATAAGCAAGTTCCTCGCACTCTAATGGATCAATATCAAGTTTCAAGGATGTGCCAAACACAAGATTACCCCAAGAAGAGATCTCGGGTTCACTCCCACTTTGTTGACCAACATTTTCAAATACTTCACTCACTTGAGTCCTATTAAGCACATCACACACATACTCAAGAGGGGAACAATTTTCACAAATAAGTTGATCAACACCAATTACACAAGACGAGGTACTTCCGTTCAACATATAAGCTTCAACACTAGGTGGACATAAATTGATCTTACAAGAAGAGTCAATTTCGTCATCAATAGGATCAACTAGTGTATCCAAACTCACAATATGTACATCATCAACAAGAGGCAAAGAAACAATACACTCACATATAGGCAAGCTACAACTCACACTCAATGGGCTACTAGCCGCACAATTATCATTCACATGTACAAAAGTGTAAGAGTTTGCCATTTTACCTTGAAGTCCTTGAGTAGATTCTTCTTTGTCATGGTGTGAAGGTCCTCCAAAGGTTTGGGCAGCAACTTCCCTTTGGCATTGTTCTTCTTCGCTTGCCATGTTGGTACCTACACAAATGTCCTTAGAAATAGAAGGACAACCAATGTTAGTATAGTTTGGTGGTAATCCCCTCACTTCGCTCAACACAACCTCTCCTTTTTCCACTCTCGGATTACCACCTTTCACTCCCTTACTCCTCTCAATCTTTTGTCTCTCATAATAAGTTGAATTGGAGTAGGTAGGAACTTCTTTTTGCGGCCCGGGCAGTATGTACGTCTCAAGGCAATTTCCCCATCGGTCTCTTATAATATTAGGCCAATTTTGCATATTTGGAACTTTATGTTGTGCAAACCAATCGGCGCCCAAGCTCACATAACCATAGGTTATGGGAAAAACATCACACCACACCTCCTCATGGTAATTAAATTGGGAGAAGACAACTTTTAACCTCTCGGTAACCTTGAACTCGCCCAAGTAGTATGGAACAAGTAAAGGCTCTCGCAATAACCCCAAGTAATCAACCATGGACGGAAGAATGTAGTTTCCATAGTACCTATCATTCAACACCATAAGGCAGCCCGGTATCCCACAAATAGTCACCTTTCCGGAGTGTACACTCCTTCTTGGATCTACATTGTAAGGCATACGAGTACCCCTTAGTTTTGGAGATGCATATCCTCTTCTTCTCATTGGACAACCTCCACTAGAGCTAGTATAACCATTCACACTATATCGACTTTGATAAGAAGTACTACAAGGTGGAGAATATGGATCTTGATACGGTTGGGGAAGCCTCCACACGTACACGGCCTTTCACACGAAGCCAAGCTCGGGAATTACAACAACTCCAAGCTTTGTTCATGCAAGTAGCCGTGTGTGAGTTGGTGATTGAACCAATCAAGGACCTAAACGTTTTTATGTGTGAAGAGGGGACTTAATGTGTAATAAACTACTCTTCAAGGTTGACACAAGAAGCAAGGGCGGATGGGTCATTTTACCCCTTTTGTTTGTAGTATAAATAGAACATGTTAGAGAGTTAGTCTCTAGTTTTTGAAATCTGATTTTGTAACCTAAACACTAAACATTTCTCTCTCTCATTTCCACTCTTGGGAGCCGCCACCAATACCTCACAAGTAGAGGGATACTTGTGTTGTCTCTTTGGCTAGAAACAAGGGTTTTGAGGTTGTTGAGTGCCTCTTGGTCCTCGTAAGAACTTGGTGTTTACATTCATTAGACTTAGGGTCCTCTCTTGATGTTAGGGTTCTTAGTATCTTGAATGTTATATGTCAAGTTATCTATCTTTTATTTATCTTGTTGTTGTTGTTGATTTGTTATCTCAAAGTCTAGTGAAGCCGTGTGGGGCTATTTTCGATTCACTAGCATCCTTGTTCATCTTGTTGTTATCGTGTTGTTGAGCTGAAAACTGAAAATTAAACTTGTTGTTCTTGTGTTGTTGGACTGAAATCCGAATCTACTTGTAGTTCTTGGTGTTGTTGGTTTGATCTTGTATCATTTGGTATCAAAGCAAGACCGGTTGTGTTCCAACATAACCCATCTTGGGCTAGTTCACGGTCTAAACAAGCAATACCAAAAGGAAGTTCTGAAAAATCTGTCCATTAAAAGTTGAAAACCGAGAATGATGTTGCATGTCTAGATCTAGGTGTTATTTTGCTTGTTTAGTGAGTTTCTAGTGTTGGTTTCTTTCTCACCAACACTAAGGTGTCTAGATCCGAAAGTTGAGCTTGAAAACTTGAACATTGTGTGGTGACTTGAAGTGGCCGAAAGTTGTATGTTGTTGTTGACAAAAAAAAAAAGAGGAGATAAAATCGGTGGATGTTGTGTTTATGTGCTAAAGAAGTTGATGAAGATTGTTGAGGTGTTCATCTTTTAAATTTGTTCATCTTGTTCATATTGTTGTGTGCTCAAGTTATAAGACAAGTTATAAAGTTGTTGTGAAAGACTTGCACCCATCACCTTTTGTCTAGTCAATCACTTTTCCCTAATTCAAGGAGCCTTGTTTTGTGGGATTAGTCAACCAAACATCTCTTTCTTGAGTTTGAAAAGGGTGAAAGACTACAAGATTTTGTTTTTTCCCACCAAAACATTTTTGCAAACTATAACAAGTTGTGTGAATATTAACACAAAACAAAAAAAAAAGAGATAAGAAGAACGGGTGGAACCATTGCATGCTGCCACGTCACTATAAGCTCAACTTAGGATATTCTTTGGTTGCTAATTGTTGATCCTTGGTTTCCCTTAATTGGTCCTAGAACTAATTAACAAACTAGTACATTCCTACTAGGTTGTCAACTAGTTCCTTGAACCGTTTGTTCGTGTCAACGATTATTTGAGTGCTTTTATTCGTTTGAATGAGTTGCTGATTTTTGACTCTAGTCCGGCAAGAATTCTTTGAGTCTTCAAACAAGAATCCATTCCGGATAAGAGCTCACTCATACCTTGAAAATTTCACGGTTACTAGCCAATTATACAACACTTGTGGAACACGAACTTGTGGTGAACTAAAGCGGATAATATCTTGACAATGGAAGGAGCTACGTCTCATAATGCGGATACTAATGCCCTTGATTCTATGAGGGTCACTCTTGAGGCCGTTACCCGGACACTTGAAAGGTTGAATTCTGAATTTGGGGCCGTGAGAGGGGACTTGGCAGCAATAAAGGGGGAAGTGTCGACTATTAGTGGGAGATTAGAACAAGTGGAGAGTCAAAGGAACTCTCGTCCTTCTACTCCTCTACATGTATCTACCAATGGCCATGATAGGACCTCCTCCGCAACCATCACCCCCGAAACAGTCCACCAAATGCTAAATGCACCCCAAGCTCCACTAAATACCGCAAGCCAAACTACCTATTTTCCTCCAAACCGAGACTCCACTAGACCACTACATTTCCAAGCCCCTCCAATTCCACAAGAGGGATTTGGACGCCATGTACCTCCACTAAATCCGAACCTTCCATTCCAAGCTCCATTAACCCAAAGACCGCAAATTCCAAATCCTCCGAATCAAAACGGCCAAGGCCGACCAGCCCACTTTGAAGGATACGGTAGAGGGGAGTATGAAGGAGATGGGGCCTTTGATGATGCTTATATGAGGGAGGAGGAGTTAAGAGGGGGTCGAGGAGAACCTAGGAGATACCGGGGGTATGGAGATAGGGGAAACCGACACCAAGAGAGAGACGTAGGCATCAACACCATCAAGTTGAGCCTACCCATCTTTAAGGGTGAAAGTGATCCCGAGGCCTACTTAACTTGGGAATCGGCGTGTGACAAAGTTTTCCAAGTTAATGACATCTCGGACGAAAAGAAGAGTTGCTACGCTATAGCTCACCTCGAGGGCTATGCTAACACTTGGTGGGAGTATGTTAAACGATTTGGTAATGAATTAGTCGATGGGCAGCCACCACCTTGGTTTCGGTTGAGGTATTTGATGAGGCAACGATACCTTCCCGAGAGATATCGTCATGAGTTGCTTGCTAGGTTATATGGCTTGCGGCAAGGAGGCAAGAGTGTGATGGCCTACTTTGACGAGTTCCAACAACTCATGTTGAAACTTGATCATCGTGGGGAGCAAATCAGCCACGACATCATCCGGTTCAAGTGCGGATTGAACAAAGAGATCTCCACTCACTTGACCCTTCACCGGTTTGAAACCATTGACGGAATATTCCAAGAGGCCCTTGAGATTGAAAGGGAACTTAAGGAGAGATCATCCTTCAAGGCAAGGGTACCAACTCCCTCGGGTTGGACCAAAAACAAGGACCAAACCGCTCCTACGAAGCTGCCCGAGTCCAAATCAGTCACTAAATTTCCTCCG
The DNA here is from genome assembly GCA_030864215.1 of Capsicum pubescens. Taxonomy (NCBI): domain Eukaryota; kingdom Viridiplantae; phylum Streptophyta; class Magnoliopsida; order Solanales; family Solanaceae; genus Capsicum; species Capsicum pubescens. Next base: position 45,628,701 of record CM061539.1, on the reverse strand, counting down.
AAACCGGAGGCTCACAAATATCCCAACCCAAAGGGGTTCCAATGCTTCAAGTGCCAAGGTTGGGGGCATAAAGCCAATGAATGTCCGAACCGGCGCAATGTGATCCTACGAGAAGGAAAGGTATACTACCTTGGTGAGGAGGTGGATTCCGAAAGGGGGGAGGATGAGGCCGAGCCTCAAGATGGAGAGGGAGCTGAAAATGGACCGAATGATGATGAAGTAGACGGTAGTGAAGATGTCTATCCACAAGAAGGGGAGTGTGTGGTTCCAAACTTTGTGGTTAGACGTGTCATGATTAGTAAGGCGATAGGTGACCCGAGTCAAAGGGAAAATCTATTCCATACTAAGTGTCTTATAAAGGAGAATGTGTGCACCTTGGTGATTGATAGTGGAAGTTGTACAAATGTTGCGAGCCAAGCTATGGTAAATTTCTTGAAGCTACCAACTACACCACACACTAGTCCTTACAAGCTACAATGGTTGAATGATTGTGGTGAATTAAGGGTCACAAGACAATGTGTGATTTGGTTTAAGGTGGGAAACTACCACGATGAGGTACTTTGTGACGTGATCCCAATGCAAGCATGTCACTTGTTGTTAGGTAGGCCATGGCAATATGATAAGTCTACTAAACACGATGGGAGGACCAACCGGTATATGCTTGAGAAGGATGGCCGAAAGGTCACCCTTCATCCTCTTTCACCTTCCCAAGTAAACGAGTGGCATCAAAAGATGAGAGAATTGAAGGGAAAGGGGAAGGAATCCGAGAAGGGAGAAAAGGGGGGGAGTGCCGTAGGTGAGAAAGTCGGGACATCCGAGGCTGTCCCAACGACAAGAGAGATGGAAAACGTAGTGATGTTGGCTAGGAGGAAAGAACTCTTCGTGGATCATGATGAAAACAAGCCGATGTTACTTTGGGCCCATTGTTTTAATACTAACCCCACTAATTCTTCCATTTCCCCTTTGATTTCTTGTGTGTTGCAGGAATATGAAGATGTATTTCCTCAAGAACTTCCGCAAGGATTGCCCCCACTTCGGGGAATTGAGCACCAAATTGATTTGGTGTCGGGTTCCCAACTTCCAAACAAACCGGCCTATAGGAGCAATCCCATGGACACTAAGGAGCTTGAAAGACAAGTTGAGGAACTTCTCAACAAGGGATACATCAAGGAAAGCATGAGTCCGTGTGCTGTTCCGGTGCTTTTGGTACCAAAGAAGGACGGAACTTGGCGCATGTGCGTCGATTGTAGAGCCATCAACAAAATCACTATAAGGTATCGTCATCCAATCCCTAGACTAGATGATATGTTAGATGAGCTCCACGGGTCTTGTTTGTTTTCTAAAGTGGACCTTAGGAGTGGCTATCACCAAATTCGCATGCAACCCGGTGATGAGTGGAAGACCGCATTCAAGACCAAATTCGGTCTATATGAGTGGCTGGTCATGCCCTTCGGCCTTACTAATGCTCCTAGCACCTTTATGAGGCTAATGAATCATGTAATGAAGCCTTATATTGGAAAATTTGTGGTGGTTTACTTTGATGATGTGTTGGTATATAGTAAATCCATTGATGATCATGTAATGCATTTGAGATGTGTGTTCGATGTGCTCCGAAAGGAGAAGCTGTATGCCAACATGGAGAAGTGTTCTTTTGGTGTTGATAAGGTCATATTCTTGGGTTTTGTCGTGAGCTCAAGGGGTGTGGAAGTGGACGATTCCAAGATAGACTCTATTCGAAGTTGGCCGACCCCTAAAACTATTGGAGAAATCCGAAGTTTCCACGGGTTGGCAAGCTTCTATAGGAGGTTTGTCAAAGGATTTAGCTCCATAGCAGCCCCCTTAACCGAGGTAATTAGAAAAGACGGACCCTTTAAATGGGGTGATGAGCAAGCTAGGGCTTTTGAGGCCTTGAAAGCTACGCTCATCTCGGCGCCTTTATTGCAATTGCCCGATTTTGATAAGATGTTTGAAGTAGAGTGTGATGCTAGTAAGGTTGGCATCGGGGCTGTTTTGATGCAAGAAGGTAAGCCCGTTGCTTATTTCAGTGAAAAGCTCAAAGGGGCAACTCTTAATTACTCAACTTATGATTTGGAGTTGTACGCCCTTGTTAGAGCTTTGGGAAATTGGCAACATTATTTGTGGCCTAAGGAGTTTGTGATACGAACGGATCATGAGTCGTTGAAACACCTTAAGAGCCAAGACAAGTTGAATAGGCGTCATGCTAAGTGGATTGAGTTTATCGAGACTTTCCCTTATGTAATTCATTACAAAAGGGGAAAGGAAAATGTTGTTGCCGATGCCTTGTCTAGGAAGCATGTGCTTGTTGCTACCTTGTCTTCGAAGTTGATGGGTTTTGAGAGCTTGCGGTTGTTGTATCCCGAGGATCCTACCTTTGCTCCTATCTTTAGGGAATGCGAAGAGTGGGGAAGGGACCGTTGGCTTAAGGAGAATGACCATTCCTCCTACTCTCGGTTCGATGGGTATTTGTTCAAAGGGAGGAGGTTGTGTGTTCCTTCTAGTTCTTGGAGGGAATTGTTCGTGAGGGAGGCCCATGACGAAGGCCTCATGGGGCACTTTGGGGTAGACAAGACCCTCGGAATCTTAGAGGAGAACTTCTATTGGCCCAAAATGCGCAAAGACGTCACTAAAATTTGTCGTCAATGCGTGGCCTGCCGGAGTGCGAAATCTCGTCTCCTACCTCAAGGATTATATACCCCACTCCCTACTCCCCTTAGACCTTGGTTGGACATTTCGATGGATTTTGTTTTGGGGCTGCCAAGGACTAGAAAGGGTCGAGATAGCATTTTTGTTATTGTTGATAGATTCTCTAAAATGGCTCATTTTATTCCATGTGCTAAAACCGAGGATGCTCGTAGTGTAGCTTCATTATTTGTCGAACATGTTGTAAAGCTTCACGGGGGTACCGAGGACTATTGTGAGCGATAGGGACTCCAAGTTCCTAAGTCTCTTTTGGAAGTCCATGTGGGGTAGGCTTGGAACGAAGTTACTTTTCTCCACGTCTTGCCACCCACAAACCGATGGCCAAACGGAGGTAGTAAATAGAACCTTAGGGTCTATGCTACGTTCTATGGTTAAAGGTAAGCTGACTTCATGGGAAGATCACCTACCCTTGGTGGAGTTTGCATACAATCGGGTAATACATTCGAGCACGGGAATGACTCCCTTTGAATGTGTTTACGGCCTAAATCCCCTTACCCCTTTAGATCTCACTCCTTTGTCTAGTGATCTCATGACCAGCTTAGATGGAGATAAAAGAGCCGAGGCAATGAAGAAAATGCATGAAACAGTGCGGCTCAAGCTTGAAAAGAAAAACCAAGAGGTTGCAAAAAGGGTAAACAAAGGAAGAAGAAGGCTTGTGCTTGAACCCGGAGATTGGGTGTGGGTGCATCTTCGAAAGGATCGGTTTCCAGCTCAAAGGAAGTCCAAGTTGCTGCCACGGGGTGATGGTCCTTTCCAAGTACTTGAGAGAATCAATGACAACGCCTACAAGATTGACCTTCCACCGGAATACCAAGTGCACAACACTTTCAACGTTGGTGATCTCTCCCTCGTTGATGCGGTGGAAGATGACCAAATGCTGAATTTGAGGTCAAATTCCTCTCAAGATGGAGAGGATGATACGGTTGGGGAAGCCTCCACACGTACACGGCCTTTCACACGAAGCCAAGCTCGGGAATTACAACAACTCCAAGCTTTGTTCATGCAAGTAGCCGTGTGTGAGTTGGTGATTGAACCAATCAAGGACCTAAACGTTTTTATGTGTGAAGAGGGGACTTAATGTGTAATAAACTACTCTTCAAGGTTGACACAAGAAGCAAGGGCGGATGGGTCATTTTACCCCTTTTGTTTGTAGTATAAATAGAACATGTTAGAGAGTTAGTCTCTAGTTTTTGAAATCTGATTTTGTAACCTAAACACTAAACATTTCTCTCTCTCATTTCCACTCTTGGGAGCCGCCACCAATACCTCACAAGTAGAGGGATACTTGTGTTGTCTCTTTGGCTAGAAACAAGGGTTTTGAGGTTGTTGAGTGCCTCTTGGTCCTCGTAAGAACTTGGTGTTTACATTCATTAGACTTAGGGTCCTCTCTTGATGTTAGGGTTCTTAGTATCTTGAATGTTATATGTCAAGTTATCTATCTTTTATTTATCTTGTTGTTGTTGTTGATTTGTTATCTCAAAGTCTAGTGAAGCCGTGTGGGGCTATTTTCGATTCACTAGCATCCTTGTTCATCTTGTTGTTATCGTGTTGTTGAGCTGAAAACTGAAAATTAAACTTGTTGTTCTTGTGTTGTTGGACTGAAATCCGAATCTACTTGTAGTTCTTGGTGTTGTTGGTTTGATCTTGTATCAGATCTTCATACTCCTCACGTGTACCCTCATCATAGCTCTCATAAGCTTTGCAAACAAAAGGGTTATACCTAACACCAAATCTAGGTTCGGAGTAAGAAGTGTAAGACTCCTCACATGCCCCAACATCATCATAAGATCCATCACGAGGTCCTACATCATCTCCAAAGTTACCATAAGCACTAGGCACTTCATTCACCTCATTTTCTCCCTTAAAACAGTAACTTTCAAATCTGCCCAAGTCTCGATCATGGCTATTTTCATAGCCTCCGCAATCTCCCTCAACTTCGTAGCCATAAAACCCTTCACTACAATCATAGTCTCCCATGTTGTAGTCACAATAATCCCCGGCTATCGAAGACATGTTCCCCTTATATCACCCTTTAAACCTACAAAATGAACAAACAAGATTAGTAGTAAAGCTCCTCACCAACACTCGTATACACTCACCTTTGTGATCCTCACAATTGGAGCGGCGAATATTGAAAGTTGCTTATACTCCGGTAGTCAATAGGATGTCAATTCTACTTGGCGGCCGGAATAGATTCTTGTTTGATCGACTCAAGACACAAAAATAAAATTCACTTACGAACTTGAAACAAAAAGTTACTACGAGTTAAAAATGAGAAAAGCACACAAACAACGAAGACACGAAGAAACGGATTCAATAATTAATCTACAACTAAGTAGGTGATTACTAGTTGTTAATTAATTCTAGAATCAAGACATGAAACTAATGAAACAATAAGATGAAACTAAGAATCTAAAATTTTGAGCTCGGAAATATTGCGTGAACAGTAGCAGTGATGACATGGCAGTCACGTATTGGTTTCGGTCCCACACAACTTTTGTTGTCCAACTTCAAGTCTTGGTCAATTTTTCAATTTGGACTTTGGTGGAATTTGTTTAAGGAGGGAAATTCAAACAAGTCTTGGAGCCCTTTTCAATATTCAAGTTTTCAAGACTTGACTTTATTGTACTTCTCCTTAAAACATGGATCCGTAAATCATGGAAAAGTGTTGGAAAGTGGTTGAGACTTGATTGATAGGTCTTTGTTGGTTGTAGGGTCTTTCAAGACTAACAAATAATACACCTTTTTCCTTCAACTTTTTGGATTTAGCATTCACTTTATCTTCAACAATATATGAAGGTGGTGATGAACATCAAGAACAACAACAACAACAACAAGAACTACAACAATAATCTTCAAGAACACCAACAATTTTTCACACGGCCAACTCCAATCCACAATAACAATATCTCCAACACTTGGCCAAGACAACTACAACTTCAACAAAATGGTTTTCAATCCACCAATTAACAACAATATCACGTGGCCAAGCTTATAACAACAACAAGATGAAAACCACAAGGCCAAAACAGTCCACCACAATGGCCAAGCTTATGTTCACAACAACCTTTCAACAAGTTCAAGCTCAAGTTTAGATCTAGACTCAAAGTGTTAGTGGACAAGAAAACTAACACTAGGAACAACAAAACAAACAAGAACACTATTAGATCTAGACATACAACAACAAATCTCGGCCAAGACACAACAAGAACACGATTTTGGCCAAGAACACAAACACGGACAGATTGCTATTTTTCTGGAAATTTCAGTTTTCCCTTTTTTTTTTTTTTTTTTTTTTTAACAAGAAAGCCCAAGATTGATCTTGTAGGAACAAGATCAAGCCATGCTTTGACACCAAATGATACGAGATCGACAAGGGAAACACGAAACAACTCCAAAACAGTCCACTAATCTTAAGGATTTGAGGACCAAGATGGAGACCACTCTCGGATTCGCTACCAACAACAAGAATACAAGATACAAGGGTGTATTTCAACACCAAAACAGTACCAAAACGTGATGAACAAGATGTACAACAACAATACAAGTTTCGGATCCAACGAAGGCCCAAAACAGTCCACTACAACAACATACACGATTGCAAGAAAAATAAAGATAGATAGTGAGACCAAGATTTTTACAAGATTAAGAACTAAAGAGTATATTAAACTCAAAAACCCCTAATGAATGTAACAATCAAAACCACACTCTTACGGTGACCACCAAGGGAACGAACTCGCCTCAAGATCTACCGTTTCCAAGCAAAGATCAATATTGGCTTTTCCAAGCCCTATGCTAAGGGTGACTTTTCCAAGTCCTACAACTAATGGAGTTACACTCTCAAAAGAGAGAGAGAATATTTCTTTCAATTTTTCATCATCCAAAAACTAAGTGAAAATAAGACTAAGGGGCCTATTTATAGTGTATTACAAAAGAAGATAAAAAGACCATATTACCCTTAATGAGAGGGGCGGCCTTGGTGTGTTGGAAGACAATATGAATTGTCCAAAATGCCCCTTAGGCTAAGTGACCGAAATGCCCTTAGTAAAGGCACCAAAACCGTGAACCAACAAAGGTGGTCCAAATTCGAGAGTCCTTAAGTCTTAAATTCTCCAAGCAATCTTCCACACGCGAGATTGCTTTAAGTTATGCTCAAAACGGGTCCTCCATGCATGTTCTTGTTTTCTCGAGGTGACCAAGTCTTGAGTCTCTATGTGTTGGCCTCCAAAAATGTCATCAAAAGATAAGAAGGCCATTTGTCCCGTATCACACGAGGGAGAGATCACCAACGTTGAAAGTGTTGTGCACTTGATATTCCGGTGGAAGGTCAATCTTGTAGGCGTTGTCATTGATTCTCTCAAGTACTTGGAAAGGACCATCACCCCTTGGCAGCAATTTGAACTTCCTTTGAGCTGGAAACCGATCCTTTCGAAGATGCACCCACACCCAATCTCCGGGTTCAAGCACAAGCCTTCTTCTCCCTTTGTTTACCCTTTTTGCAACCTCTTGGTTCTTCTTTTCAAGCTTGATCCGCACCGTCTCATGCATTTTCTTCATTGCCTCGGCTCTTTTATTTCCATCTAAGCTGGTCATGAGATCACTAGACAAAGGAGTGAGATCTAAAGGGGTAAGGGGATTCAGGCCGTAAACACATTCAAAGGGAGTCATTCCCGTGCTCGAATGTATTACCCGGTTGTATGCAAATTCCACCAAGGGTAGGTGATCTTCCCATGAAGTCAGTTTACCTTTAACCATAGAACGTAGCATAGACCCTAAGGTTCTATTTACTACCTCCGTTTGGCCATCGGTTTGTGGGTGGCAAGACGTGGAGAAAAGTAACTTCATTCCAAGCCTACCCCACATGGACTTCCAAAAGAGACTTAGGAACTTGGAGTCCCTATCGCTCACAATAGTCCTCGGTACCCCGTGAAGCTTTACAACATGTTCAACAAATAATGAAGCTACACTACGAGCATCCTCGGTTTTAGCACATGGAATAAAATGAGCCATTTTAGAGAATCTATCAACAATAACAAAAATGCTATCTCGGCCCTTTCTAGTCCTTGACAGCCCCAAAACAAAATCCATCGAAATGTCCAACCAAGGTCTAAGGGGAGTAGGGAGTGGGGTGTATAATCCTTGAGGTAGGAGACGAGATTTCGCACTCCGGCAGGCCACGCATTGACTACATATTTTAGTGACGTCTTTGCGCATTTTGGGCCAATAGAAGTTCTCCTCTAAGATTCTGAGGGTCTTGTCTACCCCAAAGTGCCCCATGAGGCCTCCGTCATGGGCCTCCCTCACAAATAATTCCCTCCAAGAACTAGAAGGAACACACAACCTTCTCCCTTTGAACAAATACCCATCGAACCGAGAGTAGGAGGAATGGTCATTCTCCTTAAGCCAACGGTCCCTTCCCCACTCTTCGCATTCCCTAAAAATAGGAGCAAAGGTAGGATCCTCGGGATACAACAACCGCAAGCTCTCAAAACCCATCAATTTCGAAGACAAGGTAGCAACAAGCACATGCTTCCTAGACAAGGCATCGGCAACAACGTTTTCCTTTCCCCTTTTGTAATGAATTACATAAGGGAAAGTCTCGATGAACTCAATCCACTTAGCATGACGCCTATTCAACTTGTCTTGGCTCTAAAGATGTTTCAACGACTCATGATCCGTTCGTATCACAAACTCCTTAGGCCACAAATAATGTTGCCAATTTCCCAAAGCTCTAACAAGGGCGTACAACTCCAAATCATAAGTTGAGTAATTAAGAGTTGCCCCTTTGAGCTTTTCACTGAAATAAGCAACGGGCTTACCTTCTTGCATCAAAACAGCCCCGATGCCAACCTTACTAGCATCACACTCTACTTCAAACATCTTGTCACGTCTCAAATCCTATTGGGGCAGACAGGCACCCGTAGCCGTAAAGGCCCGAGAGAACCAATTCATAACCTTATACTTCCCATGCATGTAACTGTAACAACCAAATGTTCTGACAACATAATATTATGCATCGATGAAATTAACTACACATACACTCCTAAAACTGATATGTACAGCACTTGGCCGGTATGGCCACCATGTCTAAAATCAGGACACTACCATAACTTTACATTAGTCTACAAAGCCTCTAGAAGATACATAGACTTAGTCAGGGTCGGGACAAACCCCCGCCCTACTCTTGACTTACTGTACAATACCAAAATATATGGAGTAGACTCGGAAAGCCCCGAATCAACCTGGAGCTCACCAATAGTCCTTGAACAACCTGCGCTCCTACTAGTGAGTTGTATGAGCTGAAGTGCCTCGGCCTGCAGCATGAAATGCAGGTCCCCCGTGAGGGACGTCAGTACGAAAATATGTACTGAATATGTAAGGCAGAAAGTAGCAACACACTTGATACAAAAGCTCAATAGAAATCCAATACAAGTGTATAAGGAGTACTAGTAGACCACCTTAATAAATACTTGTGGGACAAGGTACATTACAATCGTTCTTCATTTTACCTTCTTACTTCATAATCTTTGTAATCCATATAATGCAAATGACCAGCTGATCAGTGGTAAAAAGATAAATTAGGATCGGCCCATGCTAGGCTTACGCCCCTGAGCTGCCACCTATATAAAGATTGGGATCGGCCCATGCTAGGCTTATGCCCCTGAGCTGCCACCCACAAATAAAGGTATCGAGATCGGCCCATGCTAGGCAAGTGCCCCTGAGCTGCCACTCATCATTTTACAGATTTGCATTACTTAGTTTATTTAGCCTTTGAGATTGTTACTTTGGTGGTCATCACATTATGGTACCTTGAACCAGTAATACGCTAATAAGAGACATGTAAATAGACACTTAATGCAACAACAATGAGGTAGGGAGTTGTTGGGACACAAATAAAGTGTTTAGGAGCTGAAATAACACATGGGTCTTATTTGAACAAACGGAGAACTCCTGAAATTTTCTAGTGAAGATAGACGCGCAATTTAATAATAAGCACGTATTGAGGTGTTCTAATGCGTTAGAGAGTGGGAACAAGGTCATTGGATACATGGAGTTTAATATGCTACCATTATGTATCACTTTGTTATAGGATAACCTCGGAAACTTGCTTGAGGGAACAATGGTACGACTTCATGCCAAAGAGTGTGAAATAAGTATGCCTTACATACCTGGTTATTTGACTCCGAAACTAGCCTGACTTGACTTCTCGCCTCTTAGATTACTTATCTAAAATAGAATATATGGTAAACTAGTATTAGTAACCAATAAACACATTTGAGGTACTTAATTTCACCCAAAACAGTAACCGGGCAGCAACTATTACTCTATCAAACAAGGGTGTTATTTTAACCCTTTTTCTTCCCTCCAATTACACCCACATACCATATAGGTTCTTATAAGGTTCACCAAAACCACCTCGACTTCATTACACATTCCAAACAATACGCAAAATAGATTGGACAGCAAGCATTAGTTCGGTGGTGTATCACCACATCTTTCTTCTATAATTCATTACAAACTCATCACACCTTTATCCAACTTCAACCTGGCAGCCCATAACATACACATACAAAACAGTCCACAAAACAGTCCCAAACCACTTTTATTATAACAATCAATTATTGAACTCTTCATCTCTTGAGTTCTCAATAACAAGACATCCATAATCCCCTCTCAAATCCATATATAAAAAAAATAAAATGGGGCAGTCACCTTACCTCAATTCAGCAACTTATTCTTTTAACCGAACTCTTCAAGAGCTTGAACTTTCCTTAACACTTAAACCAAAGAAGAAGAAAAAAAGTTCCTCAATAACAAGGAAACATGAACAAACAACTTATTCTATAATCAGCCATATACTTATAGTCAAACACTTATAACTTGTTTCCCTAATCTCCCATGAGATAATTAAATAAAACCTTAAGTGTTTTTCACTTACCTTGGGCTGCAAAGGGGAGGGTTTCTTCAAGAACCCTAGAAGGAAAAATAGGGCTGCTGCTCTTGTTGTTTTTGAGAGAGTAGAGAGATTTGTTGAAATATACTCCTTTTTTGTGACTTAAAAGTGAAGTAAAATGACCAGCAACTTGGCCTTTTAAAGGCCCTATCTTGTCCACCTCCTTAGCTGCATTTTGGACCATAAAATTGGTCAAATTGGTCCAAGTAGGTGATGCACCTACTTAAGGGTCCAAGCAGCTGAAACTTCAAAGTAGGTGATGCACCTACTTGCATAATTTCTTGTTGGGCTCAATTATATTTGGGCCTTGGCAGATTGGTGTGTTGGGTCACTTACCCATTTTCTTTCTTTTTTTGTTCAATTTGGCCCAAATGAGTATATTAGCATAGACCCAAATCTGATCCATAGCCATGGGTCCATTAATTTGGTTCAAACAACTTAAGTAGGTGACTCACCTACTAGCTTAAATAAGTCAAGCAAGCACCTCAATATTTTGCTCCATTTTCAGCTTCTAATCCCTTTAGTCTAACCTTCAACTTATACACACTTGGTCACTTTAAACTTTAGATTCAAATACTAGCTTACGATTCCAAGTTTAAATAGTTATCTTAACGTTAACTTAGTCGCACCACACTAAACTATACGGGCAGCCTCTATAATTCCATCTACACCATTAATAATTGCATAACAAATCTCATCCGTTACCTATACCATATGACCATACCAGGTTCCATATAATTAGAATAAGTACAAGCAAGATACGGGATGTTACATCCTTCCCCCCTTAGAAACATTCGTCCTCGAATGTTAGCATAACTGTCCAACCAAAGCAAGTTCAAGACTAAGTTAATATCCTTATTACCATATAGTACCTATATATTTTACACTTACTTTTTATTGTTCCAATTCAGCATCTTGGACTTTTTCTTCGTCTTTGAACAAATGGGGGTACTTGGATTTCATCGGTTCTTCAGCTTCCCACGTGATCTCTTCTACTTGTTGGTTCCTCCAAAGCACTTTTACAGAAGCTATTTCTTTATTCCTCAACTTCTTAACCTGTCGATCTAGAATAGCAATAGGTATTTCCTCATAAGTGAGATCTTCTGTAATTTGTACATCTTCAGTAGGGGTAGTATGATATGAATCTCCAATGCACTTTCTAAGCATTGAGACGTGAAATACCGGATGAACTGTTGAGAGCTCTTGGGGTAGATCTAATTCATAAGCAACTTGTCCAAACCTCCGAGTAATCTGGTATGGGCCTATATAACGTGGACTTAATTTTCCTTTCTTACCAAATCTCATAACCCCCTTCATTGGTGATACCTTCAAGAATACCCAATCACCTATAGCAAACTCTAGCCCCCTTCTCCTAACATCCGTGATACGGGACAAATGGCCTTCTTATCTTTTGATGACATTTTTGGAGGCCAACACATAGAGACTCAAGACTTGGTCACCTCGAGAAAACAAGAACATGCATGGAGGACCCGTTTTGAGCATAACTTAAAGCAATCTCGCGTGTGGAAGATTGCTTGGAGAATTTAAGACTTAAGGACTCTCGAATTTGGACCACCTTTGTTGGTTCACGGTTTTGGTGCCTTTACTAAGGGCATTTCGGTCACTTAGCCTAAGGGGCATTTTGGACAATTCATATTGTCTTCCAACACACCAAGGCCGCCCCTCTCATTAAGGGTAATATGGTCTTTTTGTCTTCTTTTGTAATACACTATAAATAGGCCCCTTAGTCTTATTTTCACTTAGTTTTTGGATGATGAAGAATTGAAAGAAATATTCTCTCTCTCTTTTGAGAGTGTAACTCCATTAGTTGTAGGACTTGGAAAAGTCACCCTTAGCATAGGGCTTGGAAAAGCCAATATTAATCTTTGCTTGGAAACGGTAGATCTTGAGGCGAGTTCGTTCCCTTGGTGGTCACCGTAAGAGTGTGGTTTTGATTGTTACATTCATTAGGGGTTTTTGAGTTTAATATACTCTTTAGTTCTTAATCTTGTAATAATCTTGGTCTCACTATCTATCTTTATTTTTCTTGCAATCGTGTATGTGTTGTTGTAGTGGACTGTTTTGGGCCTTCGTTGGATCCGAAACTTGTATTGTTGTTGTATATCTTGTTCATCACGTTTTGTAGCTGTTTTGGTGTTGAAATACACCCTTGTATCTTGTATTCTTGTTGTTGGTAGCGAATCCGAGAGTGGTCTCCATCTTGGTCCTCAAATCCTTAAGATTAGTGGACTGTTTTGGAGTTGTTTCGTGCTTCCCTTGTATTCCTCGTATCATTTGGTATCAAAGCATGGCTTGATCTTGTTCCTACAAGATCAATCTTGGGCTTTCTTGTTTAAAAAAAAAAAAAAAAAAAAAAAAGGAAAACTGAAATTTCCAGAAAAATAGCAATCTGTCCGTGTTTGTGTTCTTGGCCAAAATCGTGTTCTTGTTGTGTCTTGGCCGAGATTTGTTGTTGTATGTCTAGATCTAATAGTGTTCTTGTTTGTTTTGTTGTTCCTAGTGTTAGTTTTCTTGTCCACTAACACTTTGAGTCTAGATCTAAACTTGAGCTTGAACTTGTTGAAAGGTTGTTGTGAACATAAGCTTGGCCATTGTGGTGGACTGTTTTGTGATACAAGATCAAACCAACAACACCAAGAACTACAAGTAGATTCGGATTTCAGTCCAACAACACAAGAACAACAAGTTTAATTTTCAGTTTTCAGCTCAACAACACGATAACAACAAGATGAACAAGGATGCTAGTGAATCGAAAATAGCCCCACACGGCTTCACTAGACTTTGAGATAACAAATCAACAACAACAACAAGATAAATAAAAGATAGATAACTTGACATATAACATTCAAGATACTAAGAACCCTAACATCAAGAGAGGACCCTATGATACGGTTGGGACAGCCTCCACACGTACACGGCCTTTCACACGAAGCCAAGCTCGGGAATTACAAAAACTCCAAGCTTTGTTCATGCAAATGGCCGTGTGTGAGTTGGTGATTGAACCAACCAAGGACCTAAACGTTTTTATGTGTGAAGAGGGGTCCTAATGTGTAATAAACTACTCTTCAAGGATGGCACATGAAGCAAGGGCGGATGGGTCATTTTGCCCCTTTTGTTTGTAGTATAAATAGAACATGTTAGAGAGTTAGACTTCACTTTTTGAAATCTGATTTTTGTAACCTAAGCACTAAATATTTCTCTCTCTCTTTTCCACTCTTGGAGCCGCCTCCAATATCTCACAAGTAGAGGGATACTTGTGTTGTCTCTTTGGCTAGAAACAAGGGTTTTGAGGTCTTTGAGTGCCTCTTGGTCCTCGTAAGAACTTGGTGTTTACATTCATTAGACTTAGGGTCCTCTCTTGATGTTAGGGTTCTTAGTATCTTGAATGTTATATGTCAAGTTATCTATCTTTTCTTTATCTTGTTGTGTTGTTGATTTTGTTATCTTAAAGTCTAGTGAAGCCGTGTGGGGCTATTTTCGATTCACTAGCATTGTTGTTCATCTTGTTGTTTTCGTGTTGTTGAGCTGAAAAACTGAAATTTAAGCTTGTTTGCTCTTGTGTTGTTGGACTGAAATTCGAACCAACTTGTAGTTCTTGGTGTTGTTGGTTTGATCTTGTATCATTTGGTATCAAAGCTTGACCGGTTGTGTTCCAACATAACCCATCTTGGGCTAGTACACGGCTTAAACAAACAACACCAAAAGGGGAAATTCTGAAAATCAGTCCTTTAAAAGTGGAATCCGAAAATGATGTTGCATGTCTAGGTCTAAGTGTTAATTTTGCTTGTTTAGTGAGTTCCTAGTGTTGGATTCTTTCTCACCAACACTAAGGTGTCTAGATCCGAAAGTTGAGCTTGAAAACTTGAACTTGTGTAGTGACTTGAAGTGGCCGAAAGTTGTATGTTGATTGAGGACCCAAAAGAAAATAAAATCGGTGGATGATGTGTTTATGTGCTAAAGAAGTTGAAGGAGATTGTTGAGGTGTTCATCTTTTGAATTTGTTCATCTTGTTCATCTTGTGTGTGCTCAATTTGTAAGAAAGGCTATAAAGTTGTTGTGAAAGACTTGCACCCATCACCTTGTAGTCTTGTCAATCACTTTTTCCCTAATTCAAGGAGCCTTGTTTTGTGGGATTAGTCTACCAAACATCCCTTTCTTGAGTTTGAAAAGGGTGAAATATTACAAGATTTTATTTTCCCACCAAAACCACTTTGAAAACTATAACAAGTTGTGTGAATATTGACAAAAAAAGAAAAAGAAAAAGAGACGTGTGGGACCATTGCATGCTGCCACGTCACTATAAGCTCAACTTAGGATATTCTTTGGTTGCTAATTGTTGATCCTTGGTTTCCCTTACTTGGTCCTAGAACTAATTAACAAACTAGTACATTCCTACTAAGTTGTCAATTAGATCCTTGAGCCGTTTGTTCGTGTCAACGTTTATTTGAGTGCTTTTATTCGTTTGAATGAGTTGCTGATTTTTGACTCTAGTCCGACAAGAATTCTTTGAGTCTTCAAACAAGAATCCATTCCGGATAAGAGTTTACTCATACCTTAAAATTTTCACGGTTACTAGCCAATTATACAACACTTGTGGAACACGAACTTGTGGAGGACTAAGGCGGATAATATCTTGACAATGGAAGGAACTACGTCTCATAGTGTGGATACTAATGCCCTTGATTCTATGAGGGTCACTCTTGAGGCCGTTACCCGGACACTTGAAAGGTTGAATTCGGAATTTGGGGCCGTGAGAGGGGACTTGGCAGCAATAAAGGGGGAAGTGTCGACTATTAGTGGGAGATTAGAACAAGTGGAGAGTCAAAGGAACTCCCGACCTTCTACTCCTCTACATGTATCTACCAATGGTCATGATAGAACCTCCTCCGCAACCATCACCCCCGAAACAGTCCACCAAATGCTAAATGCACCCCAAGCTCCACTAAATACCGCAAGCCAAACTACCTATTTTCCTCCAAACCGAGACTCCACTAGACCACTACATTTCCAAGCCCCTCCAATTCCACAAGGGGGATTTGGACGCCAAGTACCTCCACTAAATCCGAACCCTCCATTCCAATCTCCATTAAACCAAAGACCACAAATTCCAAATCCTCCGAATCAAAACGGCCAAGGCCGACCAGCCCACTTTGAAGGATACGGTAGAGAGGAGTATGAAGGAGATGGAGTCTTTGATGATGCTTATATGAGGGAGGAGGAGTTAAGAGGGGGTCGAGGAGAACCTAGGAGATACCGGGGGTATGGAGATCGGGGAAACCGACACCAAGAGAGAGACGTAGGCATCAACACCATCAAGTTGAGCCTACCCATCTTTAAGGGTGAAAGTGATCCCGAGGCCTACTTGACTTGGGAATCGGCTTGTGACAAAGTTTTCCAAGTTAATGACATCTCGGACGAAAAGAAGAGTTGCTACGCTATAGCTCACCTCGAGGGCTATGCCAACACTTGGTGGGAGTATGTTAAACGATTTGGTAATGAATTAGTCGATGGACAGCCACCACCTTGGTATCGGTTGAGGTACTTGATGAGACAACGGTACCTTCCCGAGAGATATCGTCATGAGTTGCTTGCTAGGTTATATGGCTTGCGGCAAGGAGGCAAGAGTGTAATGGCCTACTTTGACGAGTTCCAACAACTCATGTTGAAACTTGATCATCGTGGGGAGCAAATCAGCCACGACATCATCCGGTTCAAGTGCGGATTGAACAAAGAGATCTCCACTCATTTGACCCTTCACCGGTTTGAAACCATTGACGGTATATTCCAAGCGGCCCTTGAGATTGAAAGGGAACTTAAGGAGAGATCATCATTCAAGGCAAGGGTACCAACTCCCTCGGGTTGGACCAAAAACAAGGACCAACCCGCACCTACGAAGCTGCCCGAGTCCAAAACAGTCCCTAAATTTCCCCCGAAACCGGAGGCTCACAAATATCCCAACCCAAAGGGGTTCCAATGCTTCAAGTGCCAAGGTTGGGGGCATAAGGCCAATGAATGTCCGAACCGGCGTAATGTGATCCTACGAGAAGGAAAGGTGTACTACCTTGGTGAGGAGGTGGATTCCGAAAGGGGGGAGGATGAGGCCGAGCCTCAAGATGGAGAGGGAGCTGAAAATGGGCCGAATGATGATGAAGTAGACGGGAGTGAAGATGTTTATCCACAAGAAGGGGAGTGTGTGGTTCCTAACTTTGTGGTTAGACGTGTCATGATTAGTAAGGCGATAGGTGACCCGAGTCAAAGGGAAAATCTATTCCATACTAAGTGTCTTATAAAGGAGAATGTGTGCACCTTGGTGATTGATAGTGGTAGTTGTACAAATGTTGCGAGCCATGCTATGGTAAATTTCTTGAAGCTACCAACTACCCCACACACTAGTCCTTACAAGCTACAATGGTTGAATGATTGTGGTGAATTAAGGGTCGCACGGCAATGTGTGATTCGGTTTAAGGTGGGAAACTACCACGATGAGGTACTTTGTGACGTGATCCCAATGCAAGCATGTCACTTATTGTTAGGAAGACCATGGCAATATGATAGGTCTACTAAACACGATGGGAGGACCAACCGGTATACGCTTGAGAAGGATGGCCGAAAGGTCACACTTCATCCTCTTTCACCCTCCCAAGTAAACGAGTGGCATCAAAAGATGAGAGAGTTGAAGGGAAAGGGGAAGGAATCCGGGAAGGGAGAAAAGGGGGGGAGTGCCGTAGGTGAGGAAGTCGGGACATCCGAGGCTGTCCCAACGACAAAGGAGATGGAAAATGTGGTGATGTTGGCTAGGAGGAAAGAACTCTTCGTGGATCATGATGAAAACAAGCCGATGCTACTCTTGGCCCATTGTTTTAATACTAACCCCACTAATTCTTCCATTTCCCCTTTGATTTCTTATGTGTTGCAGGAGTATGAAGATGTATTTCCTCAAGAACTTCCGCAAGGATTGCCCCCACTTCGGGGAATTGAGCACCAAATTGACTTGGTGCCGGGTTCACAACTTCCAAACAAACCGGCCTATAGGAGCAATCCCATGGACACTAAGGAGCTTGAAAGACAAGTTGAGGAGCTGCTCAACAAGGGATACATCAAGGAAAGCATGAGTCCGTGTGCTGTTCCGGTGCTTTTGGTACCAAAGAAGGACGGAACTTGGCGTATGTGCGTCGATTGTAGAGCCATCAACAAAATCACTATAAGGTATCGTCATCCAATCCCTAGACTAGATGATATGTTAGATGAGCTCCACGGATCTTGTTTGTTTTCTAAAGTGGACCTTAGGAGTGGCTATCACCAGATTCGCATGCAACCCGGTGATGAGTGGAAGACCGCATTCAAGACCAAATTCGGTCTATATGAGTGGCTAGTCATGCCCTTCGGCCTTACCAATGCTCCTAGCACCTTTATGAGGCTAATGAATCATGTAATGAAGCCTTATATTGGAAAATTTGTGGTGGTTTACTTTGATGATGTGTTGGTATATAGTAAATCTATTGATGATCATGTAATGCATTTGAGATGTGTGTTTGATGTGCTCCGAAAGGAGAAGCTGTATGCCAACATGGAGAAGTGTTCTTTTGGTGTTGATAAGATTATATTCTTGGGTTTTGTCGTGAGCTCAAGGGGTGTGGAAGTGGACGATTCCAAGATAGACTCTATTCGAAGTTGGCCGACCCCTAAAACTATTGGAGAAATCCGAAGTTTCCACGGGTTGGCAAGCTTCTATAGGAGGTTTGTCAAAGGATTTAGTTCCATAGCAGCCCCCTTAACCGAGGTAATTAGAAAAGACGGACCCTTTAAATGGGGTGATAAGCAAGCTAGGGCTTTTGAGGCCTTGAAAGCTACGCTCATCTCGGCGCCTTTATTGCAATTGCCCGATTTTGATAAGATGTTTGAAGTAGAGTGTGATGCTAGTAAGGTTGGCATCGGGGCTGTTTTGATGCAAGAAGGTAAGCCCGTTGCTTATTTCAGTGAAAAGCTCAAAGGGGCAACTCTTAATTACTCAACTTATGATTTGGAGTTGTACGCCCTTGTTAGAGCTTTGGGAAATTGGCAACATTATTTGTGGCCTAAGGAGTTTGTGATACGAACGGATCATGAGTCGTTGAAACACCTTAAGAGCCAAGACAAGTTGAATAGGCGTCATGCTAAGTGGATTGAGTTCATCGAGACTTTCCCTTATGTAATTCATTATAAAAGGGGAAAGGAAAATGTTGTTGCCGATGCCTTGTCTAGGAAGCATGTGCTTGTTGCTACCTTGTCTTCGAAATTGATGGGTTTTGAGAGTTTGCGGTTGTTGTATCCCGAGGATCCTACCTTTGCTCCTATCTTTAGGGAATGCGAAGAGTGGGGAAGGGACCGTTGGCTTAAGGAGAGTGACCATTCCTCCTACTCTCGGTTCGATGGGTATTTGTTCAAAGGGAGGCGGTTGTGTGTTCCTTCTAGTTCTTGGAGGGAATTATTTGTGAGGGAGGCCCATGACGGAGGCTTCATGGGGCACTTTGGGGTAGACAAGACCCTCGGAATCTTAGAGGAGAACTTCTATTGGCCAAAAATGCGCAAAGATGTCACTAAAATTTGTAGTCAATGCGTGGCCTGCCGGAGTGCGAAATCTCGTCTCCTACCTCAAGGATTGTACACCCCACTCCCTACTCCCCTTAGACCTTGGTTGGACATTTCGATGGATTTTGTTTTGGGGCTGCCAAGGACTAGAAAGGGCCGAGATAGCATTTTTGTTATTGTTGATAGATTCTCTAAAATGGCTCATTTTATTCCATGTGCTAAAACCGAGGATGCTCGTAGTGTAGCTTCATTATTTGTTGAACATGTTGTAAAGCTTCACGGGGTACCGAGGACTATTGTGAGCGATAGGGACTCCAAGTTCCTAAGTCTCTTTTGGAAGTCCATGTGGGGTAGGCTTGGAACGAAGTTGCTTTTCTCCACGTCTTGCCACCCACAAACCGATGGCCAAACGGAGGTAGTAAATAGAACCTTGGGGTCTATGCTACGTTCTATGGTTAAAGGTAAACTGACTTCATGGGAAGATCACCTACCCTTGGTGGAGTTTGCATACAACCGGGTAATACATTCGAGCACGGGAATGACCCCCTTTGAATGTGTTTACGGCCTAAATCCCCTTACCCCTTTAGATCTCACTCCTTTGTCTAGTGATCTCATGACCAGCTTAGATGGAAATAAAAGAGCCGAAGCAATGAAGAAAATGCATGAGACGGTGCGGCTCAAGCTTGAAAAGAAGAACCAAGAGGTTGCAAAAAGGGTAAACAAAGGGAGAAGAAGGCTTGTGCTTGAACCCGGAGATTGGGTGTGGGTGCATCTTCGAAAGGATCGGTTTCCAGCTCAAAGGAAGTCCAAGTTGCTGCCAAGGGGTGATGGTCCTTTCCAAGTACTTGAGAGAATCAATGACAACGCCTACAAGATCGACCTTCCACCGGAATATCAAGTGCACAACACTTTCAACGTTGGTGATCTCTCCCTCGTTGATGCGGTTGAAGATGACCAAATGCTGAATTTGAGGTCAAATTCCTCTCAAGATGGAGAGGATGATACGGTTGGGACAGCCTCCACACGTACACGGCCTTTCACACGAAGCCAAGCTCGGGAATTACAAAAACTCCAAGCTTTGTTCATGCAAATGGCCGTGTGTGAGTTGGTGATTGAACCAACCAAGGACCTAAACGTTTTTATGTGTGAAGAGGGGTCCTAATGTGTAATAAACTACTCTTCAAGGATGGCACATGAAGCAAGGGCGGATGGGTCATTTTGCCCCTTTTGTTTGTAGTATAAATAGAACATGTTAGAGAGTTAGACTTCACTTTTTGAAATCTGATTTTTGTAACCTAAGCACTAAATATTTCTCTCTCTCTTTTCCACTCTTGGAGCCGCCTCCAATATCTCACAAGTAGAGGGATACTTGTGTTGTCTCTTTGGCTAGAAACAAGGGTTTTGAGGTCTTTGAGTGCCTCTTGGTCCTCGTAAGAACTTGGTGTTTACATTCATTAGACTTAGGGTCCTCTCTTGATGTTAGGGTTCTTAGTATCTTGAATGTTATATGTCAAGTTATCTATCTTTTCTTTATCTTGTTGTGTTGTTGATTTTGTTATCTTAAAGTCTAGTGAAGCCGTGTGGGGCTATTTTCGATTCACTAGCATTGTTGTTCATCTTGTTGTTTTCGTGTTGTTGAGCTGAAAAACTGAAATTTAAGCTTGTTTGCTCTTGTGTTGTTGGACTGAAATTCGAACCAACTTGTAGTTCTTGGTGTTGTTGGTTTGATCTTGTATCACCCTAAGTCTAATGAATGTAAACACCAAGTTCTTACGAGGACCAAGAGGCACTCAACAACCTCAAAACCCTTGTTTCTAGCCAAAGAGACAACACAAGTATCTCTCTACTTGTGAGGTATTGGTGGCGGCTCCCAAGAGTGGAAATGAGAGAGAGAAATGTTTAGTGTTTAGGTTACAAAATCAGATTTCAAAAACTAGAGACTAACTCTCTAACATGTTCTATTTATACTACAAACAAAAGGGGTAAAATGACCCATCCGCCCTTGCTTCTTGTGTCAACCTTGAAGAGTAGTTTATTACACATTAAGTCCCCTCTTCACACATAAAAACGTTTAGGTCCTTGATTGGTTCAATCACCAACTCACACACGGCTACTTGCATGAACAAAGCTTGGA
Organism: Capsicum pubescens; assembly: GCA_030864215.1. Lineage (NCBI taxonomy): Eukaryota > Viridiplantae > Streptophyta > Magnoliopsida > Solanales > Solanaceae > Capsicum > Capsicum pubescens. The sequence goes on along the minus strand of CM061539.1, from coordinate 45,607,303 downwards.
GTTGTTGTAATTCCCGAGCTTGGCTTCGTGTGAAAGGCCGTGTACGTGTGGAGGCTTCCCCAACCGTATCATCCTCTCCATCTTGAGAGGAATTTGACCTCAAATTCAGCATTTGGTCATCTTCCACCGCATCAACGAGGGAGAGATCACCAACGTTGAAAGTGTTGTGCACTTGGTATTCCGGTGGAAGGTCAATCTTGTAGGCGTTGTCATTGATTCTCTCAAGTACTTGGAAAGGACCATCACCCCGTGGCAGCAACTTGGACTTCCTTTGAGCTGGAAACCGATCCTTTCGAAGATGCACCCACACCCAATCTCCGGGTTCAAGCACAAGCCTTCTTCTTCCTTTGTTTACCCTTTTTGCAACCTCTTGGTTTTTCTTTTCAAGCTTGAGCCGCACTGTTTCATGCATTTTCTTCATTGCCTCGGCTCTTTTATCTCCATCTAAGCTGGTCATGAGATCACTAGACAAAGGAGTGAGATCTAAAGGGGTAAGGGGATTTAGGCCGTAAACACATTCAAAGGGAGTCATTCCCGTGCTCGAATGTATTACCCGATTGTATGCAAACTCCACCAAGGGTAGGTGATCTTCCCATGAAGTCAGTTTACCTTTAACCATAGAACGTAGCATAGACCCTAAGGTTCTATTTACTACCTCCGTTTGGCCATCGGTTTGTGGGTGGCAAGACGTGGAGACAAGTAACTTCGTTCCAAGCCTACCCCACATGGACTTCCAAAAGAGACTTAGGAACTTGGAGTCCCTATCGCTCACAATAGTCCTCGGTACCCCGTGAAGCTTTACAACATGTTCGACAAATAATGAAGCTACACTACGAGCATCCTCGGTTTTAGCACATGGAATAAAATGAGCCATTTTAGAGAATCTATCAACAATAACAAAAATGCTATCTCGGCCCTTTCTAGTCCTTGGCAGCCCCAAAACAAAATCCATCGAAATGTCCAACCAAGGTCTAAGGGGAGTAGGGAGTGGGGTATATAATCCTAGAGGTAGGAGACGAGATTTCGCACTCCGGCAGGCCACGCATTGACGACAAATTTTAGTGACGTCTTTGCGCATTTTGGGCCAATAGAAGTTCTCCTCTAAGATTCCGAGGGTCTTGTCTACCCCAAAGTGCCCCATGAGGCCTCCGTCATGGGCCTCCCTCACGAACAATTCCCTCCAAGAACTAGAAGGAACACACAACCTCCTCCCTTTGAACAAATACCCATCGAACCGAGAGTAGGAGGAATGGTCATTCTCCTTAAGCCAACGGTCCCTTCCCCACTCTTCGCATTCCCTAAAGATAGGAGCAAAGGTAGGATCCTCGGGATACAACAACCGCAAGCTCTCAAAACCCATCAACTTCGAAGACAAGGTAGCAACAAGCACATGCTTCCTAGACAAGGCATCGGCAACAACATTTTCCTTTCCCCTTTTGTAATGAATTACATAAGGGAAAGTCTCGATAAACTCAATCCACTTAGCATGACGCCTATTCAACTTGTCTTGGCTCTTAAGGTGTTTCAACGACTCATGATCCGTTCGTATCACAAACTCCTTAGGCCACAAATAATGTTGCCAATTTCCCAAAGCTCTAACAAGGGCGTACAACTCCAAATCATAAGTTGAGTAATTAAGAGTTGCTCCTTTGAGCTTTTCACTGAAATAAGCAACGGGCTTACCTTCTTGCATCAAAACAACCCCGATGCCAACCTTACTAGCATCACACTCTACTTCAAACATCTTATCAAAATCGGGCAATTGCAATAAAGGCGCCGAGATGAGCGTAGCTTTCAAGGCCTCAAAAGCCCTAGCTTGCTCATCACCCCATTTAAAGGGTCCGTCTTTTCTAATTACCTCGGTTAAGGGGGCTGCTATGGAGCTAAATCCTTTGACAAACCTCCTATAGAAGCTTGCCAACCCGTGGAAACTTCGGATTTCTCCAATAGTTTTAGGGGTCGGCCAACTTCGAATAGAGTCTATCTTGGAATCGTCCACTTCCACACCCCTTGAGCTCACGACAAAACCCAAGAATATGACCTTATCAACACCAAAAGAACACTTCTCCATGTTGGCATACAGCTTCTCCTTTCGGAGCACATCGAACACACATCTCAAATGCATTACATGATCATCAATGGATTTACTATATACCAACACATCATCAAAGTAAACCACCACAAATTTTCCAATATAAGGCTTCATTACATGATTCATTAGCCTCATAAAGGTGCTAGGAGCATTAGTAAGGCCGAAGGGCATGACCAGCCACTCATATAGACCGAATTTGGTCTTGAATGCGGTCTTCCACTCATCACCGGGTTGCATGCGAATTTGGTGATAGCCACTCCTAAGGTCCACTTTAGAAAACAAACAAGACCCGTGGAGCTCATCTAACATATCATCTAGTCTAGGGATTGGATGACGATACCTTATAGTGATTTTGTTGATGGCTCTACAATCGACGCACATGCGCCAAGTTCCGTCCTTCTTTGGTACCAAAAGCACCGGAACAGCACACGGACTCATGCTTTCCTTGATGTATCCCTTGTTGAGAAGTTCCTCAACTTGTCTTTCAAGCTCCTTAGTGTCCATGGGATTGCTCCTATAGGCCGGTTTGTTTGGAAGTTGTGAACCCGGCACCAAATCAATTTGGTGCTCAATTCCCCGAAGTGGGGGCAATCCTTGCGGAAGTTCTTAAGGAAATACATCTTCATATTCCTGCAACACACAAGAAATCAAAGGGGAAATGGAAGAATTAGTGGGGTTAGTATTAAAACAATGGGCCCAAAGTAACATCGGCTTGTTTTCATCATGATCCACGAAGAGTTCTTTCCTCCTAGCCAACATCACTACGTTTTCCATCTCTCTTGTCGTTGGGACAGCCTCGGATGTCCCGACTTTCTCACCTACGGCACTCCCCCCCTTTTCTCCCTTCTCGGATTCCTTCCCCTTTCCCTTCAATTCTCTCATCTTTTGATGCCACTCGTTTACTTGGGAAGGTGAAAGAGGATGAAGGGTGACCTTTCGGCCATCCTTCTCAAGCATATACCGGTTGGTCCTCCCATCGTGTTTAGTAGACTTATCATATTGCCATGGCCTACCTAACAACAAGTGACATGCTTGCATTGGGATCACGTCACAAAGTACCTCATCGTGGTAGTTTCCCACCTTAAACCGAATCACACATTGTCTTGTGACCCTTAATTCACCACAATCATTCAACCATTGTAGCTTGTAAGGACTAGTGTGTGGTGTAGTTGGTAGCTTCAAGAAATTTACCATAGCTTGGCTCGCAACATTTGTACAACTTCCACTATCAATCACCAAGGTGCACACATTCTCCTTTATAAGACACTTAGTATGGAATAGATTTTCCCTTTGACTCGGGTCACCTATCGCCTTACTAATCATGACACGTCTAACCACAAAGTTTGGAACCACACACTCCCCTTCTTGTGGATAGACATCTTCACTACCGTCTACTTCATCATCATTCGGTCCATTTTCAGCTCCCTCTCCATCTTGAGGCTCGGCCTCATCCTCCCCCCTTTCGGAATCCACCTCCTCACCAAGGTAGTATACCTTTCCTTCTCGTAGGATCACATTGCGCCGGTTCGGACATTCATTGGCTTTATGCCCCCAACCTTGGCACTTGAAGCATTGGAACCCCTTTGGGTTGGGATATTTGTGAGCCTCCGGTTTCGGAGGAAATTTAGTGACTGATTTGGACTCGGGCAGCTTCGTAGGAGCGGTTTGGTCCTTGTTTTTGGTCCAACCCGAGGGAGTTGGTACCCTTGCCTTGAAGGATGATCTCTCCTTAAGTTCCCTTTCAATCTCAAGGGCCGCTTGGAATATTCCGTCAATGGTTTCAAACCGGTGAAGGGTCAAGTGAGTGGAGATCTCTTTGTTCAATCCGCACTTGAACCGGATGATGTCGTGGCTGATTTGCTCCCCACGATGATCAAGTTTCAACATGAGTTGTTGGAACTCGTCAAAGTAGGCCATCACACTCTTGCCTCCTTGCCGCAAGCCATATAACCTAGCAAGCAACTCATGACGATATCTCTCGGGAAGGTATCGTTGCCTCATCAAATACCTCAACCGAAACCAAGGTGGTGGCTGCCCATCGACTAATTCATTACCAAATCGTTTAACATACTCCCACCAAGTGTTAGCATAGCCCTCGAGGTGAGCTATAGCGTAGCAACTCTTCTTTTCGTCCGAGATGTCATTAACTTGGAAAACTTTATCACACGCCGATTCCCAAGTTAAGTAGGCCTCGGGATCACTTTCACCCTTAAAGATGGGTAGGCTCAACTTGATGGTGTTGATGCCTACGTCTCTCTCTTGGTGTCGGTTTCCCCTATCTCTATACCCCCGGTATCTCCTAGGTTCTCCTCGACCCCCTCTTAACTCCTCCTCCCTCATATAAGCATCATCAAAGGCCCCATCTCCTTCATACTCCCCTCTACCGTATCCTTCAAAGTGGGCTGGTCGGCCTTGGCCGTTTTGATTCGGAGGATTTGGAATTTGCGGTCTTTGGGTTAATGGAGCTTGGAATGGAAGGTTCGGATTTAGTGGAGGTACATGGCGTCCAAATCCCTCTTGTGGAATTGGAGGGGCTTGGAAATGTAGTGGTCTAGTGGAGTCTCGGTTTGGAGGAAAATAGGTAGTTTGGCTTGCGGTATTTAGTGGAGCTTGGGGTGCATTTAGCATTTGGTGGACTGTTTCGGGGGTGATGGTTGCGGAGGAGGTCCTATCATGGCCATTGGTAGATACATGTAGAGGAGTAGAAGGACGAGAGTTCCTTTGACTCTCCACTTGTTCTAATCTCCCACTAATAGTCGACACTTCCCCCTTTATTGCTGCCAAGTCCCCTCTCACGGCCCCAAATTCAGAATTCAACCTTTCAAGTGTCCGGGTAACGGCCTCAAGAGTGACCCTCATAGAATCAAGGGCATTAGTATCCGCATTATGAGACGTAGCTCCTTCCATTGTCAAGATATTATCCGCTTTAGTTCACCACAAGTTCGTGTTCCACAAGTGTTGTATAATTGGCTAGTAACCGTGAAATTTTCAAGGTATGAGTGAGCTCTTATCCGGAATGGATTCTTGTTTGAAGACTCAAAGAATTCTTGCCGGACTAGAGTCAAAAATCAGCAACTCATTCAAACGAATAAAAGCACTCAAATAATCGTTGACACGAACAAACGGTTCAAGGAACTAGTTGACAACCTAGTAGGAATGTACTAGTTTGTTAATTAGTTCTAGGACCAATTAAGGGTAACCAAGGATCAACAATTAGCAACCAAAGAATATCCTAAGTTGAGCTTATAGTGACGTGGCAGCATGCAATGGTTCCACCCGTTCTTCTTATCTTTTTTTTTTTTTTTTTTTTTTTGTGTTAATATTCACACAACTTGTTATAGTTTGCAAAATGTTTTGGTGGGAAAAACAAAATCTTGTAGTCTTTCACCCTTTTCAAACTCAAGAAAGAGATGTTTGGTTGACTAATCCCACAAAACAAGGCTCCTTGAATTAGGGAAAAGTGATTGACTAGACAAAAGGTGATGGGTGCAAGTCTTTCACAACAACTTTATAACTTGTCTTATAACTTGAGCACACAACAATATGAACAAGATGAACAAATTTAAAAGATGAACACCTCAACAATCTTCATCAACTTCTTTAGCACATAAACACAACATCCACCGATTTTATCTCCTCTTTTTTTTTTTTGTCAACAACAACATACAACTTTCGGCCACTTCAAGTCACCACACAATGTTCAAGTTTTCAAGCTCAACTTTCGGATCTAGACACCTTAGTGTTGGTGAGAAAGAAACCAACACTAGAAACTCACTAAACAAGCAAAATAACACCTAGATCTAGACATGCAACATCATTCTCGGTTTTCAACTTTTAATGGACAGATTTTTCAGAACTTCCTTTTGGTATTGCTTGTTTAGACCGTGAACTAGCCCAAGATGGGTTATGTTGGAACACAACCGGTCTTGCTTTGATACCAAATGATACAAGATCAAACCAACAACACCAAGAACTACAAGTAGATTCGGATTTCAGTCCAACAACACAAGAACAACAAGTTTAATTTTCAGTTTTCAGCTCAACAACACGATAACAACAAGATGAACAAGGATGCTAGTGAATCGAAAATAGCCCCACACGGCTTCACTAGACTTTGAGATAACAAATCAACAACAACAACAAGATAAATAAAAGATAGATAACTTGACATATAACATTCAAGATACTAAGAACCCTAACATCAAGAGAGGACCCTAAGTCTAATGAATGTAAACACCAAGTTCTTACGAGGACCAAGAGGCACTCAACAACCTCAAAACCCTTGTTTCTAGCCAAAGAGACAACACAAGTATCCCTCTACTTGTGAGGTATTGGTGGCGGCTCCCAAGAGTGGAAATGAGAGAGAGAAATGTTTAGTGTTTAGGTTACAAAATCAGATTTCAAAAACTAGAGACTAACTCTCTAACATGTTCTATTTATACTACAAACAAAAGGGGTAAAATGACCCATCCGCCCTTGCTTCTTGTGTCAACCTTGAAGAGTAGTTTATTACACATTAAGTCCCCTCTTCACACATAAAAACGTTTAGGTCCTTGATTGGTTCAATCACCAACTCACACACGGCTACTTGCATGAACAAAGCTTGGAGTTGTTGTAATTCCCGAGCTTGGCTTCGTGTGAAAGGCCGTGTACGTGTGGAGGCTTCCCCAACCGTATCATTTTGGCCTTGTGGTTTTCATCTTGTTGTTGTTATAAGCTTGGCCACGTGATATTGTTGTTAATTGGTGGATTGAAAACCATTTTGTTGAAGTTGTAGTTGTCTTGGCCAAGTGTTGGAGATATTGTTATTGTGGATTGGAGTTGGCCGTGTGAAAAATTGTTGGTGTTCTTGAAGATTATTGTTGTAGTTCTTGTTGTTGTTGTTGTTGTTCTTGATGTTCATCACCACCTTCATATATTGTTGAAGATAAAGTGAATGCTAAATCCAAAAAGTTGAAGGAAAAAGGTGTATTATTTGTTAGTCTTGAAAGACCCTACAACCAACAAAGACCTATCAATCAAGTCTCAACCACTTTCCAACACTTTTCCATGATTTACGGATCCATGTTTTAAGGAGAAGTACAATAAAGTCAAGTCTTGAAAACTTGAAATTGAAAAGGGCTCCAAGACTTGTTTGAATTTCCCTCCTTAAACAAATTCCACCAAAGTCCAAATTGAAAAATTGACCAAGACTTGAAGTTGGACAACAAAAGTTGTGTGGGACCGAAACCAATACGTGACTGCCATGTCATCACTGCTACTGTTCACGCAATATTTCCGAGCTCAAAATTTTAGATTCTTAGTTTCATCTTATTGTTTCATTAGTTTCATGTCTTGATTCTAGAATTAATTAACAACTAGTAATCACCTACTTAGTTGTAGATTAATTATTGAATCCGTTTCTTCGTGTCTTCGTTGTTTGTGTGCTTTTCTCATTTTTAACTCGTAGTAACTTTTTGTTTCAAGTTCGTAAGTGAATTTTATTTTTGTGTCTTGAGTCGATCAAACAAGAATCTATTCCGGCCGCCAAGTAGAATTGACATCCTATTGACTACCGGAGTATAAGCAACTTTCAATATTCGCCGCTCCAATTGTGAGGATCACAAAGGTGAGTGTATACGAGTGTTGGTGAGGAGCTTTACTACTAATCTTGTTTGTTCATTTTGTAGGTTTAAAGGGTGATATAAGGGGAACATGTCTTCGATAGCCGGGGATTATTGTGACTACAACATGGGAGACTATGATTGTAGTGAAGGGTTTTATGGCTACGAAGTTGAGGGAGATTGCGGAGGCTATGAAAATAGCCATGATCGAGACTTGGGAAGATTTGAAAGTTACTGTTTTAAGGGAGAAAATGAGGTGAATGAAGTGCCTAGTGCTTATGGTAACTTTGGAGATGATGTAGGACCTAGTGATGGATCTTGTGATGATGTTGGGGCATGTGAGGAGTCTTACACTTCTTACTCCGAACCTAGATTTGGTGTTAGGTATAACCCTTTTGTTTGCAAAGCTTATGAGAGCTATGATGAGGGTACACGTGAGGAGTATGAAGATCCATATTCTCCACCTTGTAGTACTTCTTATCAAAGTCGATATAGTGTGAATGGTTATACTAGCTCTAGTGGAGGTTGTCCAATGAGAAGAAGAGGATATGCATCTCCAAAACTAAGGGGTACTCGTATGCCTTACAATGTAGATCCAAGAAGGAGTGTACACTCCGGAAAGGTGACTATTTGTGGGATACCGGGCTGCCTTATGGTGTTGAATGATAGGTACTATGGAAACTACATTCTTCCATCCATGGTTGATTACTTGGGGTTATTGCGAGAGCCTTTACTTGTTCCATACTACTTGGGCGAGTTCAAGGTTACCGAGAGGGTAAAAGTTGTCTTCTCCCAATTTGATTACCATGAGGAGGTGTGGTGTGATGTTTTTTCCTTAACCTACGGTCATATGAGCTTGGGTGCCGATTGGTTTGCACGACATCAAGTTCCTAACGTGCAAAAGTGGCCTAATATTGTAAGAGACCAATGGGGAAATCGCCTCATAACATACTTGCTACCCAAACCGCAAAGAGAAATGTTTACCTACTCCAATCCGATTTATGATGAGAGACAAAAGATTGAGAGGAGTAAGGGAGTTCAAGGTGGCAATCCGAGAGTGGAAAAAGGAGAGGATATGTGGAGCGAAGTGAGGGGATTGCCACCAAACCGTGCTAACCTTGGTTGTCCTTCCATTTCTAAGGACATTTGTGTAGGTACCAACATGGCAAGCGAAGGCGAACAATGCCAAAAGGAAGTTGCTGCCCAAGCTTGTGGAGGCCCTTCACCTCACGGCAAGGAAGAGTCTACTCAAGATCTTAAAGGTAAAATAGCTAACTCTTACACTTTAGTGCATGTGAATGACAATTGTGTGGCTAGTAAGCCATTGAGTGTGAGTAGTAGCTTACTTATTTATGAGTCTAATGATTCCGTGCCTCTTGTTGATGATGTATATATTGTGAGTTTGGATACACTAGTTGATCCTATTGATGACGAAATTGACTCTTCTTGTAAGATCAATTTATGTCCACCTAGTGTTGAAGCTTATATGTTGAACGGAAGTACCTCGTCTTGTGTAATTGGTGTTGATCAACTTGTTTGTGAAAATTGTTCCCCACTTGAGTATGTGTGTGATGTGCTTAATAGGACTCAAGTGAGTGAAGTATTTGAAAATGTTGGTCAACAAAGTGGGAGTGAACCCGAGATCTCTTCTTGGGGTAATGTGTTTGGCACATCCTTGAAACTTGATATTGATCCATTAGAGTGCGAGGAACTTGCTTATTCCAAATCTGTCCGTGAGGTAGAACACACTCTCTTTAGGTGTAATGTCTTGTTTGAAGATGATTTAAACACTTCTAATGAACCTAGTGGTGAAAATGATGGTATAGCTTACCTTGGAAGCTATAGCCTATATGCTAACCCACTATGGTGTGACAACATTCCTCCTAAAGAGGGAAATCTCTTCTTGGAAGATGAGAGTACTCTTAAGGGTAAGGAATGTGTAGTTGCGGAAGCTACTTCTTCTTCTACTTTGTGTGATTTCATTGTTGAGAGTACTCATAGTGATTATTGGGAAACTAGTAGTGGGTACACACATGAGAGCACCTTAGTAGAAGTCGATTTGAGTGATACCTTTCTCTACTCTCTATTTGATTTGGATGATATGTATGTTATTGTAGAGAGTATGTCATTTAGTTTAGGTGTAGACCACGGGAAAGGGAAGTGTTGTCGAGACCCGTGTCTATGGCCACTTTTCCCATTTGACCCCGGTGCCAAATTTAGAAATGGTGATGTTGGTGCACCAAACTTGTTGCTTGGTCAACATGAAAAGCAAAGTGTTACTTTTGATGTATCCTATAACCAAATCCTTTGTACATCTTTTATTGAATTTTTAATATTCCTTTCAAAGGATTCTTGGTTATATTGCAAATATGTGCAACCTTGGCATGTTGAGATGATTTGTTATGCTAACCCTAACCCTCATGCCATAAGGAATTTGTATTTGTTTGTCCTCTCTTCGGTTTTGCAAGGTTTGGATTCGAGGTCGAATCCTTTTCAAGAAGGGGAGGATGATACGGGACAAATGGCCTTCTTATCTTTGATGACATTTTTGGAGGCCAACACATAGAGACTCAAGACTTGGTCACCTCGAGAAAACAAGAACATGCATGGAGGACCCGTTTTGAGCATAACTTAAAGCAATCTCGCGTGTGGAAGATTGCTTGGAGAATTTAAGACTTAAGGACTCTCGAATTTGGACCACCTTTGTTGGTTCACGGTTTTGGTGCCTTTACTAAGGGCATTTCGGTCACTTAGCCTAAGGGGCATTTTGGACAATTTATATTGTCTTCCAACACACCAAGGCCGCCCCTCTCATTAAGGGTAATATGGTCTTTTTGTCTTCTTTTGTAATACACTATAAATAGGCCCCTTAGTCTTATTTTCACTTAGTTTTTGGATGATGAAGAATTGAAAGAAATATTCTCTCTCTCTTTTGAGAGTGTAACTCCATTAGTTGTAGGACTTGGAAAAGTCACCCTTAGCATAGGGCTTGGAAAAGCCAATATTAATCTTTGCTTGGAAACGGTAGATCTTGAGGCGAGTTCGTTCCCTTGGTGGTCACCGTAAGAGTGTGGTTTTGATTGTTACATTCATTAGGGGTTTTTGAGTTTAATATACTCTTTAGTTCTTAATCTTGTAATAATCTTGGTCTCACTATCTATCTTTATTTTTCTTGCAATCGTGTATGTGTTGTTGTAGTGGACTGTTTTGGGCCTTCGTTGGATCCGAAACTTGTATTGTTGTTGTATATCTTGTTCATCACGTTTTGTAGCTGTTTTGGTGTTGAAATACACCCTTGTATCTTGTATTCTTGTTGTTGGTAGCGAATCCGAGAGTGGTCTCCATCTTGGTCCTCAAATCCTTAAGATTAGTGGACTGTTTTGGAGTTGTTTCGTGCTTCCCTTGTATTCCTCGTATCAATCCGCATATGACTTATGTCTGCTTTGTGCTATTTCTAGTCGTTGTTGGATCACCTTAACCTTTTCCATAGCTTGATGAACAAGATCTGGCCCGAATAAGGCAGTTTCACCCGCTTCAAACCATCCAATGGGTGATCTACACTTTCTTCCATACAAAGCTTCATATGGTGCCATTTTGATACTTGAATGATAGCTATTGTTGTAGGCGAACTCGATGAGAGGTAGATGATCATCCCAACTACCTTTAAAGTCCAATACACAAGCTCGTAGCATATCTTCAAGTGTTTGAATGGTACGTTCTGCTTGTCCATCCGTTTGAGGGTGAAAAGCTGTACTTAGATTCACTTGTGTCCCCAAATTTCTCTGAAAAGACTTCCAAAAATTTGCAGTAAATTGAGCTCCTCGATCCGATATAATAGAGATTGGAACTCCATGTAGTCGAACTATCTCCTTAATATATAACTTGGCATATTCTTCAACTGTGTAAGTGGTCCTAACCGGTAGAAAGTGTGCTGATTTGGTAAGCCTATCAACTATCACCCATATGGAATCAAACCTTCGAAATGTACGAGGCAAACCAGTGACGAAATCCATGTTGATCATGTCCCACTTCCATATTGGAAGATCCATACATTGCATATAACCCCCGGGCTTTTGGTGCTCTACTTTAACTCTTTGACAATTTGGACATTCGGCTACAAATTTTGCAATGTTCTTCTTCATGTCACCCCACCAATACATCCCTCTCAAATCATGGTACATTTTTGTTGACCCTGGATGGATAGAATACCTTGAATGATGTGCTTCTGTCATAATCCTCTTTCTTAGCCCGTCTACATCAGGTACACACAATCTGTTTTGGCACCGCAGTACCCCTTCTTGCGTAAGCTCAAATGCCTTTGTCATACCACATTGCACATTTTCCTTAAGCCGTAATAAAATAGGATCTGCATATTGCTTCTCTTTTACTTCAGTTATTAGTGAAGATTCTGCTGTATTATGCACAATAAACCCTTCATCTGGAGTTTCAAGAAGACGAACCCCCAAATTGGCTAACTGGTGTAGATCCTTAGTCATCCCTTGTCTTTCTATAGATGGCTCCATAGCTTTGTGACTTAACGCATCTGCCACCACATTTGCTTTTCCCGGATGATATAAGATATCAACATCATAGTCTTTTAATAATTCAAGCCATCTTCGCTGCCTCAAATTCAAGTCCTTCTGATTAAAGATATACTGCAAACTCTTGTGGTCAGTGTATATGTCAACATGAATCCCGTACAGGTAGTGACGCCATATTTTTAAGGCAAATATAACCGCTGCTAGCTCCAGATCATGTGTTGGATAAATTCTCTCATGTGGCCGCAATTGTCTCGAGGCATATGCTATGACTTTACCATGCTGCATCAATACACACCCTAACCCAATTCTTGAAGCATCACAATACACTGCATACCCCTCTGTGCCTTCTGGAAGCACCAATACGGGTGTAGAAGTCAACTTATTCTTCAGATCTTGGAAACTTCTTTCGCATGCATTATTCCATTGAAACTTGGATGCTTTGTGTGTTAGCTTTGTTAAAGGTGCAGAAATTGAAGAAAATCCTTCCACAAACCTTCTATAATAACCTGCCAACCCAAGGAAACTACGAACCTCTGTAGGCGTTATAGGTCTTGGCCAGTTCTTCACGGCTTCTATCTTTTGAGTATCAACCTTTATTCCTTCATCAGATACAATATGACCTAAGAATGCCACAGATTTTAACCAAAACTCACATTTAGAGAACTTTGCAAATAGCTTACGATCACGAAGAATCTGCAACACCTGTCGTAAGTGATTGGCATGGTCCTCATTTGATCTCGAATAAACCAGAATATCATCTATAAAAACTATCACAAACACATCCAAGTATGGCTTGAACACCCTATTCATCAAATCCATAAAAGTTGCAGGTGCATTAGTTAGCCCAAAGGACATGACTAGGAACTCGTAATGACCGTACCGTGTTCGAAAAGCTGTCTTGGGTATGTCATTCTCTTTGACCCTCATTTGGTGGTAACCAGATCTTAAATCAATCTTTGAAAACCACTTGGCGCCTTGCAACTGATCAAATAAGTCATCAATTCTCGGAAGGGGATATTTGTTCTTAATAGTCACCTTGTTCAGTTGTCTATAGTCAATACACATTCTTAACGAGCCATCCTTCTTACGCACAAATAACACTGGTGCGCCCCAAGGGGAGACACTAGGCCTTATGAATCCTTTTTCTAGCAAGTCTTTCAATTGCTCTTTCAACTCCCGTACTTCTGCCGGTGATACAAGAAATACAAGGGAAACACGAAACAACTCCAAAACAGTCCACTAATCTTAAGGATTTGAGGACCAAGATGGAGACCACTCTCGGATTCGCTTCCAACAACAAGAATACAAGATACAAGGGTGTATTTCAACACCAAAACAGTACCAAAACATGATGAACAAGATGTACAACAACAATACAAGTTTCGGATCCAACGAAGGCCCAAAACAGTCCACTACAACAACACATACACGATTGCAAGAAAAATAAAGATAGATAGTGAGACCAAGATTATTACAAGATTAAGAACTAAAGAGTATATTAAACTCAAAAACCCCTAATGAATGTAACAATCAAAACCACACTCTTACGGTGACCACCAAGGGAACGAACTCGCCTCAAGATCTACCGTTTCCAAGCAAAGATCAATATTGGCTTTTCCAAGCCCTATGCTAAGGGTGACTTTTCCAAGTCCTACAACTAATGGAGTTACACTCTCAAAAGAGAGAGAGAATATTTCTTTCAATTCTTCATCATCCAAAAACTAAGTGAAAATAAGACTAAGGGGCCTATTTATAGTGTATTACAAAAGAAGACAAAAAGACCATATTACCCTTAATGAGAGGGGCGGCCTTGGTGTGTTGGAAGACAATATGAATTGTCCAAAATGCCCCTTAGGCTAAGTGACCGAAATGCCCTTAGTAAAGGCACCAAAACCGTGAACCAACAAAGGTGGTCCAAATTCGAGAGTCCTTAAGTCTTCAAGGCTCCAATCAATCTTCCACACTTGGGTTTGGTCAATGGTAGGCTAAAAATATCCCCTCCAAGTATGATCCCATGCCCTCCATGTGACCAAAGCTTGATTCTTCACATTGTGACTTCGAATGATGTCGTCAAAAGCTAAGGCGGTCATTATTCTTATATCATCCTCCTCTTCTTGAAAAGGATTCGACCTCGAATCCAAACCTTGCAAAACTGAAAAGAGGACACACAAATGCAAACTCCTCATGGCATGAGGGTTAGGGTTAGCATAACAAATCATCTCAACATGCCAAGGTTGCACATATTTGCAATATAACCAAGAATCCTTTGAAAGAAATATTAAAAACTCAATAAAAGATGTACAAAGGATTTGGTTATAGGATACATCAAGAGTGCCACTTTGCTTGTCATGTAGACCAAGCAGCAAGTTTGGTGCACCAACATCACCATTTCTAAATTTGGCACCGGGGTCAAATGGGAAAAGTGGCCATAGACATGGATCTCGACAACACTTCCCTTTCCCGAGATCTACACCTAAACTAAATGACATACTCTCTACAATAACATAGATATCATCCAAATCAAATAGAGAGTAGAGAAAGGTATCACTCAAATCGACTCCTACTAAGGTGCTCTCATGTGTGTACTCACTACTAGTTTCCCAATAATCACCATGAGTACTCTCAACAATGAAATCACACAAAGTAGAAGAAGAAGTAGCTTCCGCAACTACACATTCCTTACCCTTAAGAGTACTCTCATCTTCCAAGAAGAGATTTCCCTCTTTAGGAGGAATATTGTCACACCATAGTGGGTTAGCATATAGGCTAAAGCTTCCAAGGCAAGCTATACCGTCATTTTCACCACTAGGTTCATTAGGAGTGTTTAAATCATCTTCAAACAAGACATTATACCTAAAAAGAGTGTGATCTACCTCATGGACAGATTTGGAACAAGAAAGTTCCTCACTCTCTAAATGATCAATATCAAGTTTCAAGGATGTCTCAAACACAATATTACCCCAAGAAGAGCTCTCGGGTTCATTCTCACTTTGTTGACCAACATTTTCAAACATTTCACTCACTTGAGTCCTATTAAGCACATCACACACATACTCAAGTGGTGGGTAATTTTCACACATAAGTTGATCAACACAAATTTCAGAAGATAACGTACTTTCATTCAACATAATGGGTTCAACACTAGGTGGACATAAATCGATCTTACAAGAAGAGTCTATTCGGTCATCAATAGGATCAACTAGTGTATCCACACTCACAACATGTACATCATCATCAAGTGGCAAAGAAACAATAAACTCACATATAGGCAAGCTACAACTCACACTCAAGGGGCTACTAGCCACACAATTATCATTCACATGTACAAAAGTGTAAGAGTTTGCCATTTTACCTTGAAGTCCTTGAGTAGATTCTTCTTTGTCATGGTGTGAAGGTCCTCCAAAAGTTTGGGCAGCAACTTCCTTTTGGCATTGTTCTTCTTCGCTTGCCATGTTGGTACCTACACAAATGTCCTTAGAAATAGAAGGACAACCAATGTTAGTATAGTTTGGTGGTAATCCCCTCACTTCGCTCAACACAACCTCTCCTTTTTCCACTCTCGGATTACCACCTTTCACTCCCTTACTCCTCTCAATCTTTTGTCTCTCATAATAAGTTGAATTGGAGTAGGTAGGAACTTCTTTTTGCGGCCCGGGCAGAATGTACGTCTCAAGGCAATTTCCCCATCGGTCTCTTATAATATTAGGCCAATTTTGCATATTTGGAACTTTATGTTGGGCAAACCAATCGGCGCCCAAGCTCACATAACCATAGGTTATGGGAAAAACATCACACCACACCTCCTCATGGTAATTAAATTGGGAGAAGACAACTTTTACCCTCTCGGTAACCTTAAACCCGTCCAAGAAGTATGGAGCAAGTAAAGGCTCGCAAAATAACCCCAAGTAATCAACCATGGATGGAACAATGTAGTTTCTATAGTACCTATCATTTAACACAACGAGGCAGCCCGGTATCCCACAAATGGTCACCTTTCCGGAGTGTACACTCCTTCTCGGATCAACATTGTAAAGCACATGAGTACCCCTCGGTTTTGGAGATGCATACTCTCTTCTTCTCATTGGAAAACCTACACTATTGCTAGTATAACCATTCACACTATATCGACCTTGATAAGAAGTACTACAAGGTGGAGAATATGAATCTTCACACTCCTCACGTGTACTCTCATCATAGCTCTCATAAGGTTTGCGAACGAAAGGATTATACCTAACACCAAATCTAGGTTCGGAGTGGGGAGTGCGAGACTCCTCACATGTCCCAACTTCATCATAAGATCCATTACGAGGTCCTACATCATCTCCAAAGTCACCATAAGCACTAGGCACTTCATTCACCTCATTTTCTCCCTCAAAACAGTAACTTCCAAATCTGCCTATGTTTTGATCATGACTATTTTCATAGCCTCCGCAATCTCCCTCAACTTCGTAGCCATAAAAACCCTCACTACAATCATAGTCTCCCATATTGTAGTCACAATAATCCCCGGCTATCGAAGTCATGTTCCCCTTATATCACCCTTTAAACCTACAAAATGAACAAACAAGATTAGTAGTAAAGCTCCTCACCAACACTCGATACACTCACCTTTGTGATTCTCACAATTGGAGCGGCGAATATCGAAAGTTGCTTATACTCCGGTAGTCAATAGGATGTCAATTCTACTTGGCGGCCGGAATAGATTCTTGTTTGATCGACTCAAGACACAACACAAAATCTACTTACGAACTTGAAACAAAGAAGTTACTACGAGTTAAAAATGAGAAAAGCACACAAACAACGAAGACACAAAGAAACGGATTCAATAATTAATCTACAACTAAGTAGGTGATTACTAGTTGTTAATTAATTCTAGAATCAAGACATGAAACTAATGAAACAATAAGATGAAACTAAGAATCTAAAATTTTGAGCTCGGAAATATTGCGTGAACAGTAGCAGTGATGACATGGCAGTCACGTATTGGTGTCGGTCCCACACAACCTTTGTTGTCCAATTTCAAGTGTTGGTCATTTTTTTTTTCAATTTGGACTTTGGTGGAATTTGTTTAAGGAGGGAAATTCAAACAAGTCTTGGAGCCCTTTTCAATTTCAAGTTTTCAAGACTTGACTTTATTGTACTTCTCCTTAAAACATGGATCCGTAAATCATGGAAAAGTGTTGGAAAGTGGTTGAGACTTGATTGATAGGTCTTTGTTGGTTGTAGTGTCTTTCAAGACTAACAAATAATACACCTTTTTCCTTCAACTTTTTGGATTTAGCATTCACTTTATCTTCAACAATATATGAAGGTGGTGATGAACATCAAGAACAACAACAACAACAACAAGAACTACAACAATAATCTTCAAGAACACCAACAATTTTTCACACGGCCAACTCCAATCCACAATAACAATATCTCCAACACTTGGCCAAGACAACTACAACTTCAACAAAATGGTTTTCAATCCACCAATTAACAAAAATATCACGTGGCCAAGCTTATAACAACAACAAGTTGAAAACCACAAGGCCAAAACAGTCCACCACAATGGCCAAGCTTATGTTCACAACAACCTTTCAACAAGTTCAAGCTCAAGTTTAGATCTAGACTCAAAGTGTTAGTGGACAAGAAAACTAACACTAGGAACAACAAAACAAACAAGAACACTATTAGATCTAGACATACAACAACAAATCTCGGCCAAGACACAACAAGAACACGATTTTGGCCAAGAACACAAACACGGACAGATTGCTATTTTTCTGGAAATTTCAGTTTTCCTTTTTTTTTTTTTTTTTTTTTAACAAGAAAGCCCAAGATTGATCTTGTAGGAACAAGATCAAGCCATGCTTTGATACCAAATGATACAAGAAATACAAGGGAAACACGAAACAACTCCAAAACAGTCCACTAATCTTAAGGATTTGAGGACCAAGATGGAGACCACTCTCGGATTCGCTACCAACAACAAGAATACAAGATAAAAGGGTGTATTTCAACACCAAAACAGTACCAAAACGTGATGAACAAGATGTACAACAACAATACAAGTTTCGGATCTAACGAAGGCCCAAAACAGTCCACTACAACAACACATACACGATTGCAAGAAAAATAAAGATAGATAGTGAGACCAAGATTATTACAAGATTAAGAACTAAAGAGTATATTAAACTCAAAAACCCCTAATGAATGTAACAATCAAAACCACACTCTTACGGTGACCACCAAGGGAACGAACTCGCCTCAAGATCTACCGTTTCCAAGCAAAGATCAATATTGGCTTTTCCAAGCCCTATGCTAAGGGTGACTTTTCCAAGTCCTACAACTAATGGAGTTACACTCTCAAAAGAGAGAGAGAATATTTCTTTCAATTCTTCATCATCCAAAAACTAAGTGAAAATAAGACTAAGGGGCCTATTTATAGTGTATTACAAAAGAAGACAAAAAGACCATATTACCCTTAATGAGAGGGGCGGCCTTGGTGTGTTGGAAGACAATATGAATTGTCCAAAATGCCCCTTAGGCTAAGTGACCGAAATGCCCTTAGTAAAGGCACCAAAACCGTGAACCAACAAAGGTGGTCCAAATTCGAGAGTCCTTAAGTCTTCAAGGCTCCAATCAATCTTCCACACTTGGGTTTGGTCAATGGTAGGCTAAAAATATCCCCTCCAAGTATGATCCCATGCCCTCCATGTGACCAAAGCTTGATTCTTCACATTGTGACTTCGAATGATGTCGTCAAAAGCTAAGGCGGTCATTATTCTTATATCAGCCGGGGCCATTCTATACGGAGAAATTGAGATTGGTTGAGTACCTGGGATCACATCAATACCAAACTCCACTTCTCGTTCTGGAGGCAAACCCGGAAGATCTTCAGGAAATACATCGGGAAATTCACTTACCACTGGAATAGTTGGAAGAGTTGGTGTCTCCGCATTTGTATCCTTCACTCTAACCAGATGACATATGTAACCCTTGGAAATTATCTTTTTCGCCTTAAAATAAGAAATAAATTTGCCTCTTGGCGCACCAATATTACCTCTCCATTCTAGGACTGCCTCCCTTGGAAAATGGAAACACACCCTCTTGTTCGGCAATCTAATGTGGCATAACAAGAAGCCAACCAATCCATACCCATTATAGCATCAAAATCTACCATTTCTAACTCAACTAGGTCAGCCATTGTATCACGACCGCAAATAGTTATTATACAATTTCGATACACTCTCTTAGCTATAACAGATTCACCAATTGGCGTAGATACTTCAAATGGCTTAACTAGCAGTTCTGGTGTTCTTTTGAACTTTTCAGCAACCAATGGAGTGACATATGATATTGTAGAACCTGGATCAACTAATGCATAGACATCATGTGAAAAGATAGACAATGTACCTGTAACCACATCTGGAGAAGCCTCTGAATTTTGTCGATCTGCTAAAGCGTATGTACGATTCTGAACTCTACTAGAGCTAGTTGTTCCTTTAGAACCTCTACCACGACCCATAGGTTGTACACCCCTACCTGAATAAGGCACCGATGATGATGATGCAACGGCTGATCCAGTAGGTCGTGCCACACCACCTATGCCCCTTTGAGGGCATTCTCTCATCATATGTCCTGACATACCACACCAAAAGCAAGCATTTGTTCTGAACCGACATGAACCTAAATGAAGCTTTCCACATTGTCTACAAGGTTGTCGAGGAGGCCTTAATTGGCTCATAATCCCTTGCTCTTGATACCCTGTTGTTCGCGAACTCTGACTCTCATTTCTTTGACCAAACTGGTTACCTTTAGACCCTTGAAATTGTGATGGAGCACTAGCCGCAGGATAAGAAGATAATGTCCTAGGTGGTCTATTAGAAAACCGAGGCCTAAACTCTCCTTGGGATGCCATAAACTGCCCCGTAGATCTAGACCTCTTGGAATACCCCCTTTCTAACTCTTGTGTTCTTCTTCTTTGCCTCTGATCCTCCATTTTTTGTGCGAATGCTTGTATCCTTGCTATGTCCATGTCCTTATTCAAAGCATCAATGGTACAATCTCTAACCAGATATAGATCCAATCTATCCACATATCGATGAACTCTATCATCCATTGTAGCCACAACATTAGGAGCATACCTAGCCAAAGAGTTAAACTGAAGGTTGTACTCCCTCACACTCATATTTCCTTGGTGAAGATTCAGGAACTGATCTGCACGGGCTTCTCGAATCTCATATGGAAGGTAATGATCAAGAAATGCCTCTTTGAACTCCTTCCAAGTAGCTGGAGGTGCATCGATACCCCTAGATCGTTTCCAGTCTTCATACCACAATATAGCCTCCCCTTTGAATCTATATGCTGCTAGCTCAACTGTCTCTTTACCCGACACATGCATAACATCTAGAGCCCTTTGGATTTGATCAATAAAGTCCTGTGGGTCTTCATTAAGATCTGATCCGGTGAAGATGGGAGGATCCAATTTGAGAAAATCCTGCGTTCGTAGGCTAGCTTCCCTACCTGTACCACTAGAACCTGTAGTTGGAATGGCTTGTCCTTGAGCTTGTCCAGAAACTATACGAGCCAACAATTGTACTGCACTCCTTAAATCTTGATCTGCAGCATTGGTAGGTAGTTCTGAGGATGCGGTTCTTCTCCTTCTTAGCTCTTCTGGAGATGGAAGGGTAGGAGAAGTTTGGGACACAAACTCAGCTTGAGCCTCACTTTGATTAGCTCGTCTAGGTGGAGATTTACTGGTCCCCTCCCCAGCAGCCTCGTCTATCCGCCTACCTGTATTCTTACTCCTTCTTGTAACCGGCATCTTTACTATAATAAGAGGAAAAAAATAGGTTTAATGGTTAAATATGACTTAACCTACAACATAGGCTCTATTGCACGATCTAAGATATGAAGAAAACGAGAAAACCCCTAAATGTCACATAGCCTCCTATTTATAGATGTGGTGCACAACACGCCCATAAACAAGACTCTATATAGACACGGCTTTGTAGACACCCTAGGACGACCGCTCTGATACCACTTTTGTCACACCTCAAATCCTATTGGGGCAGACAGGCACCCGTAGCCGTAAAGGCCCGAGAGAACCAATTCATAACCTTATACTTCCCATGCATGTAACTGTAACAACCAAATGTTCTGACAACATAATATTATGCATCGATGAAATTAACTACACATACACTCCTAAAACTGATATGTACAGCACTTGGCCGGTAGGGCCACCATGTCTAAAATCAGGACACTACCATAACTTTACATTAGTCTACAAAGCCTCTAGAAGATACATAGACTTAGTCAGGGTCGGGACAAACCCCCGCCCTACTCTTGACTTACTGTACAATACCAAAATATATGGAGTAGACTCGGAAAGCCCCGAATCAACCTGGAGCTCACCAATAGTCCTTGAACAACCTGCGCTCCTACTAGTGAGTTGTATGAGCTGAAGTGCCTCGGCCTGCAGCATGAAATGCAGGTCCCCCGTGAGGGACGTCAGTACGAAAATATGTACTGAATATGTAAGGCAGAAAGTAGCAACACACTTGATACAAAAGCTCAATAGAAATCCAATACAAGTGTATAAGGAGTACTAGTAGACCACCTTAATAAATACTTGTGGGACAAGGTACATTACATTCGTTCTTCATTTTACCTTCTTACTTCATAATCTTCGTAATCCATATAATGCAAATGACCAGCTGATCAGTGGTAAAAAGATAAATTAGGATCGGCCCATGCTAGGCTTACGCCCCTGAGCTGCCACCTATATAAAGATTGGGATCGGCCCATGCTAGGCTTATGCCCCTGAGCTGCCACCCACAAATAAAGGTATCGAGATCGGCCCATGCTAGGCAAGTGCCCCTGAGCTGCCACTCATCATTTTACAGATTTGCATTACTTAGTTTATTTAGCCTTTGAGATTGTTACTTTGGTGGTCATCACATTATGGTACCTTGAACCAGTAATACGCTAATAAGAGACATGTAAATAGACACTTAATGCAACAACAATGAGGTAGGGAGCTGTTGGCACACAAATAAAGTGTTTAGGAGCTGAAATAACACATGGGTCTTATTTGAACAAACGGAGAACTCCTGAAATTTTCTAGTGAAGATAGACGCGCAATTTAATAATAAGCACGTATTGAGGTGTTCTAATGCGTTAGAGAGTGGGAACAAGGTCATTGGATACATGGAGTTTAATATGCTACCATTATGTATCACTTTGTTATAGGATAACCTCGGAAACTTGCTTGAGGGAACAATGGTACGACTTCATGCCAAAGAGTGTGAAATAAGTATGCCTTACATACCTGGTTATTTGACTCCGAAACTAGCCTGACTTGACTTCTCGCCTCTTAGATTACTTATCTACAATAGAATATATGGTAAACTAGTATTAGTAACCAATAAACACATTTGAGGTACTTAATTTCACCCAAAACAGTAACCGGGCAGCAACTATTACTCTATCAAACAAGGGTGTTATTTTAACCCTTTTTCTTCCCTCCAATTACACCCACATACCATATAGGTTCTTATAAGGTTCACCAAAACCACCTCGACTTCATTACACATTCCAAACAATACGCAAAATAGATTGGACAGCAAGCATTAGTTCGGTGGTGTATCACCACATCTTTCTTCTATAATTCATTACAAACTCATCACACCTTTATCCAACTTCAACCTGGCAGCCCATAACATACACATACAAAACAGTCCACAAAACAGTCCCAAACCACTTTTATTATAGCAATCAATTATTGAACTCTTCATCTCTTGAGTTCTCAATAACAAGACATCCATAATTGATACGGTTGGGGCAGCCTCCACAGGTACACGGCCTTTCACACGAAACCAAGCTCGGGAATTACAAAAACTCCAAGCTTTGTTCATGCAAGTGGCCGTGTGTGAGTTGGTGATTGAACCAACCAAGGACCTAAACGTTTTTATGTGTGAAGAGAGGTCTTAATGTGTAATAAGCTACTCTTCAAGGATGGCACAAGAAGCAAGGGCGGATGGGTCATTTTACCCCTTTTTGTTTGTAGTATAAATAGGACATGTTAGAGAGTTAGTCCACACTTTTTGAATGCTGATTTTGTAACCTAAAGAACACTAAACTTTCTCTCTCTTTTCCACTCTTGGGAGCCGCCACTACTATCTCACAAGTAGAGGGATACTTGTGTTGTCTCTTTGGCTAGAAACAAGGGTTTTGAGGTCGTTGAGTGCCTCTTGGTCCTCGTAAGAACTTGGTGTTTATATTCATTAGACTTAGGGTCCTCTCTTGATGTTAGGGTTCTTAGTTTCTTGAATGTTATATGTCAAGTTATCTATCTTTCCTTATCTTGTGGTTGTTGCTGATTTTGTCATCTTAAAAGTCTAGTGAAGCCGTGTGGGGCTCTTTTCGATTCACTAGCATTGTTGTTCATCTTGTTGTTCATGTGTTGTTGAGCTTAAAAACTGAAAATTAAACTTGTTGTTCTTGGGTTGTTGGGCTGAAATCCGAACCTACTTGTAGTTCTTGGTGTTGTTGGTTTGATCTTGTATCATTTGGTATCAAAGCTTGACCGGTTGTGTTCCAACATAACCCATCTTGGGCTAGTACACGGCTTAAACAAACAACACCAAAAAGGAAATTCTGAAAATCCGTCCATTAAAAGTAGAATCCGAGAATGATGTTGCATGTCTAGATCTAAGTGTTAATTTTGCTTGTTTAGTGAGTTCCTAGTGTTGGTTTCTTTCTCACCAACACTAAGGTGTCTAGATCCAAAAGTTGAGCTTGAAAACTTGAACATTGTGTAGTGACTTGAAGTGGCCGAAAATTGTATGTTGTTGATGACCAAAAGAAAATAAAATCGGTGGATGTTGTGTTTATGTGCTAAAGAAGTTGAAGAAGATTGTTGAGGTGTTCATCTTTTGAACTTGTTTCATCTTGTTCATCTTGTTGTGTGCTCAAGTTGTAAGACAAGCTATAAAGTTGTTGTGAAAGGCTTGCACCCATCGCCTTTTAATCTTGTCAATCACTTCTCCCTAATTCAAGGAGCCTTGTTTTGTGGGATTAGTCTACCAAACATCACTTTCTTGAGTTTGAAAAGGGTGAAATACTACAAGATTTTATTTTTTTCCCACCAAAAACACTTTGAAAACTATAACAAGTTGTGTGAATATTGACAAAAAAAAAAAGAGAAAAGAAAAACGTGTGGACCATTGCATGCTGCCACGTCACTATAAGCTCAACTTAGGATATTCTTTGGTTGCTAATTGTTGATCCTTGGTTTCCCTTACTTGGTCCTAGAACTAATTAACGAACTAGTACATTCCTACTAGGTTGTCAATTAGATCCTTGAACCGTTTGTTCGTGTCAACGTTTATTTGAGTGCTTTTATTCGTTTGAATGAGTTGCTGATTTTTGGTTCTAGTCCGGCAAGAATTCTTTGAGTCTTCAAACAAGAATCCATTCCGGATAAGAGCTTACTCATGCCTTAAAATTTCACGGTTACTAGCCAATTATACAACACTTTTGGAACACGAACTTGTGGTGAACTAAAGCGGATAATATCTTGACAATGGAAGGAACTACGTCTCATAGTGTGGATACTAATGCCCTTGATTCTATGAGGGTCACTCTTGAGGCCGTTACCCGGACACTTGAAAGGTTGAATTCGGACTTTGGGGCCGTGAGAGGGGACTTGGCAGCAATAAAGGGGGAAGTGACGACTATTAGTGGGAGATTAGAACAAGTGGAGAGTCAAAGGAACTCTCGTCCTTCTACTCCTCTACATGTATCTACCAATGGTCATGATAGGACCTCCTCCGCAACCATCACCCCCGAAACAGTCCACCAAATGCTAAATGCACCCCAAGCTCCACTAAATACCGCAAGCCAAACTACCTATTTTCCTCCAAACCGAGACTCCACTAGACCACTACATTTCCAAGCCCCTCCAATTCCACAAGAGGGATTTGGACGCCAAGTACCTCCACTAAATCCGAACCCTCCATTCCAAGCTCCATTAAACCAAAGACCACAAATTCCAAATCCACCGAATCAAAACGGCCAAGGCCGACCAGCCCACTTTGAAGGATACGGTAGAGAGGAGTATGAAGGAGATGGAGCCTTTGATGATGCTTATATGAGGGAGGAGGAGTTAAGAGGGGGTCGAGGAGAACCTAGGAGATACCGGGGGTATGGAGATAGGGGAAACCGACACCAAGAGAGAGACGTAGGCATCAACACCATCAAGTTGAGCCTACCCATCTTTAAGGGTGAAAGTGATCCCGAGGCCTACTTAACTTGGGAATCGGCTTGTGACAAAGTTTTCCAAGTTAATGACATCTCGGACGAAAAGAAGAGTTGCTACGCTATAGCTCACCTTGAGGGCTACGCTAACACTTGGTGGGAGTATGTTAAACGATTTGGTAATGAATTAGTCGATGGGCAGCCACCACCTTGGTATCGGTTGAGGTATTTGATGAGACAACGATACCTTCCCGAGAGATATCGTCATGAGTTGCTTGCGAGATTATATGGCTTGCGGCAAGGAGGCAAGAGTGTGATGGCCTATTTTGACGAGTTCCAACAACTCATGTTGAAACTTGATCATCGTGGGGAGCAAATCAGTCACGACATCATCCGGTTCAAGTGTGGGTTGAACAAAGAGATCTTCACTCATTTGACCCTTCACCGGTTTGAAACCATTGACGGTATATTCCAAGCGGCCCTTGAGATTGAAAGGGAACTTAAGGAGAGATCATCCTTCAAGGCAAGGGTACAAACCCCCTCGGGTTGGAACAAAAACAAGGACCAACCCGCTCCTATGAAGCTGCCCGAGTCCAAAACCGTCCCTAAATTCCCTCCGAAACTGGAGGCTCACAAATATCCCAACCCAAAGGGGTTCCAATGCTTCAAGTGCCAAGGTTGGGGGCATAAGGCCAACGAATGTCCGAACCGGCGCAATGTGATCCTACGAGAAGGAAAGGTGTACTACCTTGGTGAGGAGGTGGTTTCCGAAAGGGAAGAGGATGAGGCCGAGCCTCAAGATGGAGAAGAGCTGAAAATGGGCCGAATGTTGATGAAGTAGATGGTAGTGAAGATGTCTATCCACAAGAGGGGGAGTGTGTGGTTCCAAACTTTGTGGTTAGACGTGTCATGATTAGTAAGGCGATAGATGACCCGAGTCAAAGGGAAAATCTATTCCATACTAAGTGTCTTGTAAAGGAGAATGTGTGCACCTTGGTGATTGATAGTGGTAGTTGTACAAATGTTGCGAGCAATGCTATGGTAAATTTCTTGAAGCTACCCACTACACCACACACTAGTCCTTACAAGCTACAATGGTTGAATGATTATGGTGAATTAAGGGTCATGAGGCAATGTGTGATCCGGTTTAAGGTGGGAAACTACCACGATGAGGTACTTTGTGACGTGATCCCAATGCAAGCATGTCACTTGTTGTTAGGTAGACCATGGCAATATGATAGGTCTACTAAACACGATGGGAGGTCCAACCGGTATACGCTTGAGAAGAATGGCCGAAAGGTCACACTTCATCCTCTCTCACCCTCCCAAGTAAATGAGTGGCATCAAAAGATGAGGGAGTTGAAGGGAAAGGGGGGAGAATCTGGAAAGGGAGATAAAGGGGGGAGTGCCGTAGGTGAGGAAGTAGGGACATCCGAGGCTGTCCCACAACGACAAGAGAGATGGAAAACGTAGTGATGTTGGCTAGGAGGAAAGAACTCTTCGTGGACCATGATGAAAACAAGCCGATGTTACTTTTGGCCCATTGTTTTAATACTAACCCCACTAATTCTTCCATTTCCCCTTTGATTTCTTGTGTGTTGCAGGAGTATGAAGACGTATTTCCTCAAGAACTTCCGCAAGGATTACCCCCACTTCGGGGAATTGAGCACCAAATTGATTTGGTGCCGGGTTCACAACTTCCAAACAAACCGGCCTATAGGAGCAATCCCATGGACACTAAGGAGCTTGAAAGACAAGTTGAGGAGCTTCTCAACAAGGGATACATCAAGGAAAGCATGAGTCCGTGTGTTGTTCCGGTGCTTTTGGTACCAAAGAAGGACGGAACTTGGCGCATGTGCGTCGATTGTAGAGCCATCAACAAAATCACTATAAGGTATCGTCATCCAATCCCTAGACTAGATGATATGTTAGATGAGCTCCATGGATCTTGTTTGTTTTCTAAAGTGGACCTTAGGAGTGGCTATCACCAAATTCGCATGCAACCCGGTGATGAGTGGAAGACCGCATTCAAGACCAAATTCGGTCTATATGAGTGGCTGGTCATGCCCTTCAGCCTTACCAATGCTCCTAGCACCTTTATGAGGCTAATGAATCATGTAATGAAGCCTTATATTGGAAAATTTGTGGTGGTTTACTTTGATGATGTGTTGGTGTATAGTAAATCTATTGATGATCATGTAATGCATTTGAGATGTGTGTTTGATGTGCTCCGAAAGGAGAAGCTGTATGCCAACATGGAGAAGTGTTCTTTTGGTGTTGATAAGATTATATTCTTGGGTTTTGTCGTGAGCTCAAGGGGTGTGGAAGTGGACGATTCCAAGATAGACTCTATTCGAAGTTGGCCGACCCCTAAAACTATTGGAGAAATCCGAAGTTTCCACGGGTTGGCAAGCTTTTATAGGAGGTTTGTCAAGGGGTTTAGTTCCATAGCAGCCCCCTTAACCGAGGTAATTAGAAAGGACGGACCCTTTAAATGGGGTGATGAGCAAGCTAGGGCTTTTGAGGCCTTGAAAGCTACGCTCATCTCGGCGCCTTTATTGCAATTGCCCGATTTTGATAAGATGTTTGAAGTAGAGTGTGATGCTAGTAAGGTTGGCATCGGGGCTGTTTTGATGCAAGAAGGTAAGCCCGTTGCTTATTTCAGTGAAAAGCTCAAAGGGGCAACTCTTAATTACTCAACTTATAATTTGGAGTTGTACGCCCTTGTTAGAGCTTTGGGAAATTGGCAACATTATTTATGGCCTAAGGAGTTTGTGATACGAACGGATCATGAGTCGTTGAAACACCTTAAGAGTCAAGACAAGTTGAATAGGCGTCATGCTAAGTGGATTGAGTTCATCGAGACTTTCCCTTATGTAATTCATTACAAAAGGGGAAAGGAAAATGTTGTTGCCGATGCCTTGTCTAGGAAGCATGTGCTTGTTGCTACCTTGTCGTCGAAATTGATGGGTTTTGAGAGCTTGCGGTTGTTGTATCCCGAGGATCCTACCTTTGCTCCTATTTTTAGGGAATGCGAAGAGTGGGGAAGGGACCGTTGGCTTAAGGAGAATGACCATTCCTCCTACTCTCGGTTCGATGGGTATTTGTTCAAAGGGAGGAGGTTGTGTGTTCCTTCTAGTTCTTGGAGGGAATTATTTGTGAGGGAGGCCCATAACGGAGGCCTCATGGGGCACTTTGGGGTAGACAAGACCCTCGGAATCTTAGAGGAGAACTTCTATTGGCCCAAAATGCGCAAAGACGTCACTAAAATTTGTAGTCAATGCGTGGCCTGCCGGAGTGCGAAATCTCGTCTCCTACCTCAAGGATTATACACCCCACTCCCTACTCCCCTTAGACCTTGGTTGGACATTTCGATGGATTTTGTTTTGGGGCTGCCAAGGACTAGAAAGGGCCGAGATAGCATTTTTGTTATTGTTGATAGATTCTCTAAAATGGCTCATTTTATTCCATGTGCTAAAACCGAGGATGCTCGTAGTGTAGCTTCATTATTTGTTGAACATGTTGTAAAGCTTCACGGGGTACCGAGGACTATTGTGAGCGATAGGGACTCCAAGTTCCTAAGTCTCTTTTGGAAGTCCATGTGGGGTATGCTTGGAACGAAGTTACTTTTCTCCACGTCATGCCACCCACAAACCGATGGCCAAACGGAAGTAGTAAATAGAACCTTAGGGTCTATGCTACGTTCTATGGTTAAAGGTAAACTGACTTCATGGGAAGATCACCTACCCTTGGTGGAGTTTGCATACAACCGGGTAATACATTCGAGCACGGGAATGACTCCCTTTGAATGTGTTTACGGCCTAAATCCCCTCACCCCTTTAGATCTCACTCCTTTGTCTAGTGATCTCATGACCAGCTTAGATGGAAATAAAAGAGCCGAGGCAATGAAGAAAATGCATGAGACGGTGCGGATCAAACTTGAAAAGAGGAACCAAGAGGTTGCAAAAAGGGTAAACAAAGGGAGAAGAAGGCTTGTGCTTGAACCCGGAGATTGGGTATGGGTGCATCTTCGGAAGGATCGGTTTCCAGCTCAAAGGAAGTCCAAATTGCTGCCAAGGGGTGATGGTCCTTTCCAAGTACTTGAGAGAATCAATGACAACGCCTACAAGATTGACCTTCCACCGGAATATCAAGTGCACAACACTTTCAACGTTGGTGATCTCTCCCTCGTGGATGCGGTTGAAGATGACCAAGTGCTGAATTTGAGGTCAAATTCCTCTCAAGATGGAGAGGATGATACGGTTGGGGCAGCCTCCACAGGTACACGGCCTTTCACACGAAGCCAAGCTCGGGAATTACAAAAACTCCAAGCTTTGTTCATGCAAGTGTCCGTGTGTGAGTTGGTGATTGAACCAACCAAGGACCTAAACGTTTTTATGTGTGAAGAGAGGTCTTAATGTGTAATAAGCTACTCTTCAAGGATGGCACAAGAAGCAAGGGCGGATGGGTCATTTTACCCCTTTTTGTTTGTAGTATAAATAGGACATGTTAGAGAGTTAGTCCACACTTTTTGAATGCTGATTTTGTAACCTAAAGAACACTAAACTTTCTCTCTCTTTTCCACTCTTGGGAGCCGCCACTACTATCTCACAAGTAGAGGGATACTTGTGTTGTCTCTTTGGCTAGAAACAAGGGTTTTGAGGTCGTTGAGTGCCTCTTGGTCCTCGTAAGAACTTGGTGTTTATATTCATTAGACTTAGGGTCCTCTCTTGATGTTAGGGTTCTTAGTTTCTTGAATGTTATATGTCAAGTTATCTATCTTTCCTTATCTTGTGGTTGTTGCTGATTTTGTCATCTTAAAAGTCTAGTGAAGCCGTGTGGGGCTCTTTTCGATTCACTAGCATTGTTGTTCATCTTGTTGTTCATGTGTTGTTGAGCTGAAAAACTGAAAATTAAACTTGTTGTTCTTGGGTTGTTGGGCTGAAATCCGAACCTACTTGTAGTTCTTGGTGTTGTTGGTTTGATCTTGTATCAATAATCCCCTCTCAAATCCATATATAAAAAAAATAAAATGGGGCAGTCACCTTACCTCAATTCAGAAACTTATTCTTTTAACCGAACTCTTCAAGAGCTTGAACTTTCCTTAACACTTAAACCAAAGAAGAAGAAAAAAAGTTCCTCAATAACAAGGAAACATGAACAAATAGCTTGTTCTATAATCAGCCATATACTTATAGTCAAACACTTATAACTTGTTTCCCTAATCTCCCATGAGATAATTAAACAAAACCTTAAGTGTTTTTCACTTACCTTGGGCTGCAAAGGGGAGGGTTTCTTCAAGAACCCTAGAAGGAAAAATAGGGCTGCTGCTCTTGTTGTTTTTGAGAGAGTAGAGAGATTTGTTGAAATATACTCCTTTTTTGTGACTTAAAAGTGAAGTAAAATGACCAGCAACTTGGCCTTTTAAAGGCCCTATCTTGTCCACCTCCTTAGCTGCATTTTGGACCATAAAATTGGTCAAATTGGTCCAAGTAGGTGATGCACCTACTTAAGGGTCCAAGCAGCTGAAACTTCAAAGTAGGTGATGCACCTACTTGCATAATTTCTTGTTGGGCTCAATTATATTTGGGCCTTGGCAGATTGGTGTGTTGGGTCACTTACCCATTTTCTTTCTTTTTTTGTTCAATTTGGCCCAAATGAGTATATTAGCATAGACCCAAATCTGATCCATAGCCATGGGTCCATTAATTTGGTTCAAACAACTTAAGTAGGTGACTCACCTACTAGCTTAAATAAGTCAAGCAAGCACCTCAATATTTTGCTCCATTTTCAGCTTCTAATCCCTTTAGTCTAACCTTCAACTTATACACACTTGGTCACTTTAAACTTTAGATTCAAATACTAGCTTACGATTCCAAGTTTAAATAGTTATCTTAACGTTAACTTAGTCGCACCACACTAAACTATACGGGCAGCCTCTATAATTCCATCTACACCATTAATAATTGCATAACAAATCTCATCCGTTACCTATACCATATGACCATACCAGGTTCCATATAATTAGAATAAGTACAAGCAAGATACGGGATGTTACACATCTTATCAAAATCGGGCAATTGCAATAAAGGCGCCGAGATGAGCGTAGCTTTCAAGGCCTCAAAAGCCCTAGCCTGCTCATCACCCCATTTAAAGGGTCCGTCCTTTCTAATTACCTCGGTCAAGGGGGCTGCTATGGAACTAAATCCTTTGACAAACCTCCTATAAAAGCTTGCCAACCCGTGGAAACTTCGGATTTCTCCAATAGTTTTAGGGGTCGGCCAACTTCGAATAGAGTCTATCTTGGAATCGTCCACTTCCACACCCCTTGAGCTCACGACAAAACTCAAGAATATAACCTTATCAACACCAAAAGAACACTTCTCCATGTTGGCATACAGCTTCTCCTTTCGGAGCACATCAAACACACATCTCAAATGCATTACATGATCATCAATAGATTTACTATACACCAACACATCATCAAAGTAAACCACCACAAACTTTCCAATATAAGTGTAACATCCCGTATCTTGCATGTACTTATTCTAATTATATGGAACCTGGTATGGTCATATGGTATAGGTAACGGATGAGATTTGTTATGCAATTATTAATGGTGTAGATGGAATTATAGAGGCTGCCCGTATAGTTTAGTGTGGTGCGACTAAGTTAACGTTAAGATAACTATTTAAACTTGGAATCGTAAGCTAGTATTTGAATCTAAAGTTTAAAGTGACCAAGTGTGTATAAGTTGAAGGTTAGACTAAAGGGATTAGAAGCTGAAAATGGAGCAAAATATTGAGGTGCTTGCTTGACTTATTTAAGCTAGTAGGTGAGTCACCTACTTAAGTTGTTTGAACCAAATTAATGGACCCATGGCTATGGATCAGATTTGGGTCTATGCTAATATACTCATTTGGGCCAAATTGAACAAAAAAAGAAAGAAAATGGGTAAGTGACCCAACACACCAATCTGCCAAGGCCCAAATATAATTGAGCCCAACAAGAAATTATGCAAGTAGGTGCATCACCTACTTTGAAGTTTCAGCTGCTTGGACCCTTAAGTAGGTGCATCACCTACTTGGACCAATTTGACCAATTTTATGGTCCAAAATGCAGCTAAGGAGGTGGACAAGATAGGGCCTTTAAAAGGCCAAGTTGCTGGTCATTTTACTTCACTTTTAAGTCACAAAAAAGGAGTATATTTCAACAAATCTCTCTACTCTCTCAAAAACAACAAGAGCAGCAACCCTATTTTTCCTTCTGGGGTTCTTGAAGAAACCCTCCCCTTTGCAGCCCAAGGTAAGTGAAAAACACTTAAGGTTTTGTTTAATTATCTCATGGGAGATTAGGGAAACAAGTTATAAGTGTTTGACTATAAGTATATGGCTGATTATAGAACAAGCTGTTTGTTCATGTTTCCTTGTTATTGAGGAACTTTTTTTCTTCTTCTTTGGTTTAAGTGTTAAGGAAAGTTCAAGCTCTTGAAGAGTTCGGTTAAAAGAATAAGTTGCTGAATTGAGGTAAGGTGACTGCCCCATTTTATTTTTCTTATATATGGATTTGAGAGGGGATTATGGATGTCTTGTTATTGAGAACTCAAGAGATGAAGAGTTCAATAATTGATTGCTATAATAAAAGTGGTTTGGGACTGTTTTGTGGACTGTTTTGTATATGTATGTTATGGGCTGCCAGGTTGAAGCTGGATAAAGGTGTGATGAGTTTGTAATGAATTATAGAAGAAAGATGTGGTGATACACCACCGAACTAATGCTTGCTGTCCAATCTATTTTGCGTATTGTTTGGAATGTGTAATGAAGTCGAGGTGGTTTTGGTGAACCTTATAAGAACCTATATGGTATGTGAGTGTAATTGGAGGGAAGAAAAAGGGTTAAAATAACACCCTTGTTTGATAGAGTAATAGTTGCTGCCCGGTTACTGTTTTGGGTGAAATTAAGTACCTCAAATGTGTTTATTGGTTACTAATACTAGTTTACCATATATTCTATTGTAGATAAGTAATCTAAGAGGCGAGAAGTCAAGTCGGGCTAGTTTCGGAGTCAAATAACCAGGTATGTAAGACATACTTATAACAAAGTGATACATAATGGTAGCATATTGAACTCCATGTATCCAATGACCTTGTTCCCACTCTCTAACGCATTAGAACACCTCAATACGTGCTTATTATTAAATTGCACGTCTATCTTCACTAGAAAATTTCAGGAGTTCTCCGTTTGTTCAAATAAGACCCATGTGTTATTTCAGCTCCTAAACACTTTATTTGTGTGCCAACAGCTCCCTACCTCATTGTTGTTGCATTAAGTGTCTATTTACATGTCTCTTATTAGCGTATTACTGGTTCAAGGTACCATAATGTGATGACCACCAAAGTAACAATCTCAAAGGCTAAATAAACTAAGTAATGCAAATCTGTAAAATGATGAGTGGCAGCTCAGGGGCACTTGCCTAGCATGGGCCGATCTCGATACCTTTATTTGTGGGTGGCAGCTCAGGGGCATAAGCCTAGCATGGGCCGATCCCAATCTTTATATAGGTGGCAGCTCAGGGGCGTAAGCCTAGCATGGGCCGATCCTAATTTATCTTTTTACCACTGATCAGCTGGTCATTTGCATTATATGGATTACAAAGATTATGAAGTAAGAAGGTAAAATGAAGAACGAATGTAATGTACATTGTCTCACAAGTATTTATAAAGGTGGTCTACTAGTACTCCTTATACACTTGTATCGGATTTCTATTGAGCTTTTGTATCAAGTGTGTTGCTACTTTCTGCCTTACATATTCAGTACATATTTTCGTACTGACGTCCCTCACGGGGGACCTGCATTTCATGCTGCAGGCCGAGGCACTTCAGCTCATACAACTCACTAGTAGGAGCGCAGGTTGTTCAAGGACTATTGGTGAGCTCCAGGTTGATTCGGGGCTTTCCGAGTCTACTTCATATATTTTGGTATTGTACAGTAAGTCAAGAGTAGGGCGGGGGTTTGTCCCGACCCTGACTAAGTCTATGTATCTTCTAGAGGCTTTGTAGACTAATGTAAAGTTATGGTAGTGTCCTAATTTTAGACATGGTGGCCCTACCGGCCAAGTGCTGTACATATCAGTTTTAGGAGTGTATGTGTAGTTAATTTCATCGATGCATAATATTATGTTGTCAGAACATTTGGTTGTTACAGTTACATGCATGGGAAGTATAAGGTTATGAATTGGTTCTCTCGGGCCTTTACGGCTACGGGTGCTTGTCTGCCCCAATAGGATTTGAGGCGTGACAAAAGTGGTATCAGAGCGGTCGTCCTAGGGTGTCTACAAAGCCGTGTCTATATAGAGTCTTGTTTATGGGCGTGTTGTGCACCACATCTATAAATAGGAGGCTATGTGACATTTAGGGGTTTTCTCGTTTTCTTCATATCTTAGATCGTGCAATAGAGCCTATGTTGTAGGTTAAGTCATATTTAACCATTAAACCTATTTTTTTTCCTCTTATTATAGTAAAGATGCCGGTTACAAGAAGGAGTAAGAATACAGGTAGGCGGATAGACGAGGCTGCTGGGGAGGGGACCAGTAAATCTCCACCTAGACGAGCTAATCAAGGTGAGGCTCAAGCTGAGTTTGTGTGCCAAACTTCTCCTACCCTTCCATCTCCAGAAGAGCTAAGAAGGAGAAGAACCGCATCCTCAGAACTACCTACCAATGTTGTAGATCAAGATTTAAGGAGTGCAGTACAATTGTTGGCTCGTATAGTTTCTGGACAAGCTCAAGGACAAGCCATTCCAACTACAGGTTCTAGTGGTACAGATAGGGCAGCTAGCCTACGAACGCAGGATTTTCTCAAATTGGATCCTCCCATCTTCACCGGATCAGATCTTAATGAAGACCCACAGGACTTTATTGATCAAATCCAAAGGGCTCTAGATGTTATGCATATGTCGGGTAAAGAGACAGTTGAGCTAGCAGCATATAGATTCAAAGGGGAGGCTACATTGTGGTATGAAGACTGGAAACGATCTAGGGGTATCGATGCACCTCCAGCTACTTGGAAAGAGTTCAAAGAGGCATTTCTTGATCATTACCTTCCATATGAGATTCGAGAAGCCCGTGCAGATCAGTTCCTGAATCTTCGCCAAGGAAATATGAGTGTGAGGGAGTACAACCTTCGGTTTAACTCTTTGGCTAGGTATGCTCCTAATGTTGTGGCTACAATGGATGATAGAGTTCATCGATATGTGGATAGATTGGATCTATATCTGGTTAGAGATTGTACCATTGCTGCTTTGAACAAGGACATGGACATAGCAAGGATACAAGCATTCGCACAAAAAATGGAGGATCAGAGGCAAAGAAGAAGAACACAAGAGTTAGAAAGGGGGTATTCCAAGAGGTCTAGATCTACGGGGCAGTTTATGGCATCCCAAGGAGAGTTTAGGCCTCGGTTTTCTAATAGACCACCTAGGACATTATCTTCTTATCCTGCAGCTAGTGCTCCATCACAATTTCAAGGGTCTAAAGGTAACCAGTTTGGTCAAAGAAATGAGAGTCAGAGTTCGCGAACAACAGGGTATCAAGAGCAAGGGATTATGAGCCAATTAAGGCCTCCTCGACAACCATGTAGACAATGTGGAAAGCTTCATTTAGGTGCATGTCGGTTCGGAACAAATGCTTGCTTTTGGTGTGGTATGTCAGGACATATGATGAGAGAATGCCCTCAAAGGGGCATAGGTGGTGTGGCACGACCTACTGGATCAGCCGTTGCATCATCATCATCGGTGCCTTATTCAGGTAGGGGTGTATAACCTATGGGTCGTAGTAGAGGTTCTAAAGGAACAGCTAGCTCTAGTGGAGTTCAGAATCGTACATACGCTTTAGCAGATCGACAAAATTCAGAGGCTTCTCCAGATGTGGTTACAGGTACATTGTCTATCTTTTCACATGATGTCTATGCATTAGTTGATCCAGGTTCTACAATATCATATGTCACTCCATTGGTTGCTGAAAAGTTCAAAAGAACACCAGAACTGCTAGTTAAGCCATTTGAAGTATCTACGCCAATTGGTGAATCTGTTATAGCTAAGAGAGTGTATCGAAATTGTATAATAACTATTTGCGGTCGTGATACAATGGCTGACCTAGTTGAGTTAGAAATGGTAGATTTTGATGCTATAATGGGTATGGATTGGTTGGCTTCTTGTTATGCCACATTAGATTGCCAAACTAAGAGGGTGTGTTTCCATTTTCCAAGGGAGGCAGTCCTAGAATGGAGAGGTAATATTGGTGCGCCAAGAGGCAAATTTATTTCTTATTTTAAGGCGAAAAAGATGATTTCCAAGGGTTACATATGTCATCTGGTTAGAGTGAAGGATACAAATGCGGAGACACCAACTCTTCCAACTATTCCAGTGGTAAGTGAATTTCCTGATGTATTTCCTGAAGATCTTCCGGGTTTGCCTCCAGAACGAGAAGTGGAGTTTGGTATTGATGTGATCCCAGGTACTCAACCAATCTCAATTCCTCCGTATAGAATGGCCCCGGCAGAACTACGGGAGTTGAAAGAGCAATTGAAAGACTTGCTAGAAAAAGGATTCATAAGGCCTAGTTTCTCCCCTTGGGGCGCACCAGTGTTATTTGTGCGTAAGAAGGATGGCTCGTTAAGAATGTGTATTGACTATAGACAACTGAATAAGGTGACTATTAAGAACAAATATCCCCTTCCGAGAATTGATGACTTATTTGATCAGTTGCAAGGCGCCAAGTGGTTTTCAAAGATTGATTTAAGATCTGGTTACCACCAAATGAGGGTCAAAGAGAATGACATACCCAAGACAGCTTTTCGAACACGGTACGGTCATTACGAGTTCCTAGTCATGTCCTTTGGGCTAACTAATGCACCTGCAGCTTTTATGGATTTGATGAATAGGGTGTTCAAGCCATACTTGGATGTGTTTGTGATAGTTTTTATAGATGATATTCTGGTTTATTCGAGATCAAATGAGGACCATGCCAATCACTTACGACAGGTGTTGCAGATTCTTCGTGATCGTAAGCTATTTGCAAAGTTCTCTAAATGTGAGTTTTGGTTAAAATCTGTGGCATTCTTAGGTCATATTGTATCTGATGAAGGAATAAAGGTTGATACTCAAAAGATAGAAGCCGTGAAGAACTGGCCAAGACCTATAACGCCTACAGAGGTTCGTAGTTTCCTTGGGTTGGCAGGTTATTATAGAAGGTTTGTGGAAGGATTTTCTTCAATTTCTACACCTTTAACAAAGCTAACACACAAATCATCCAAGTTTCAATGGAATAATGCATGCGAAAGAAGTTTCCAAGATCTGAAGAATAAGTTGACTTCTACACCCGTATTGGTGCTTCCAGAAGGCACAGAGGGGTATGCAGTGTATTGTGATGCTTCAAGAATTGGGTTAGGGTGCGTATTGATGCAGCATGGTAAAGTCATAGCATATGCCTCGAGACAATTGCGGCCACATGAGAGAATTTATCCAACACATGATCTGGAGCTAGCAGCGGTTATATTTGCCTTAAAGATATGGCGTCACTACCTGTACGGGATTCATGTTGACATATACACTGACCACAAGAGTTTGCAGTATATCTTTAATCAGAAGGACTTGAATTTGAGGCAGCGAAGATGGCTTGAATTATTAAAAGACTATGATGTTGATATCTTATATCATCCGGGAAAAGTAAATGTGGTGGCAGATGCGTTAAGTCGCAAAGCTATGGAGCCATCTATAGAAAGACAAGGGATGACTAAGGATCTACACCAATTAGCCAATTTGGGGGTTCGTCTTCTTGAAACTCCAGATGAAGGGTTTATTGTGCATAATACAGCAGAATCTTCACTAATAACTGAAGTAAAAGAGAAGCAATATGCAGATCCTATTTTATTACGGCTTAAGGAAAATGTGCAATGTGGTATGACAAAGGCATTTGAGCTTACGCAAAAAGGGGTACTGCGGTGCCAAAACAGATTGTGTGTACCTGATGTAGACGGGCTAAGAAAGAGGATTATGACAGAAGCACATCATTCAAGGTATTCTATCCATCCAGGGTCAACAAAAATGTACCATGATTTGAGAGGGATGTATTGGTGGGGTGACATGAAGAAGAACATTAAAAAAATTTGTAGCCGAATGTCCAAATTGTCAAAGAGTTAAAGTAGAGCACCAAAAGCCCGGGGGTTATATGCAATGTATGGATCTTCCAATATGGAAGTGGGACATGATCAACATGGATTTCGTCACTGGTTTGCCTCGTACATTTCGAAGGTTTGATTCCATATGGGTGATAGTTGATAGGCTTACCAAATCAGCACACTTTCTACCGGTTAGGACCACTTACACAGTTGAAGAATATGCCAAGTTATATATTAAGGAGATAGTTCGACTACATGGAGTTCCAATCTCTATTATATCGGATCGAGGAGCTCAATTTACTGCAAATTTTTGGAAGTCTTTTCAGAGAAATTTGGGGACACAGGTGAATCTAAGTACAGCTTTTCACCCTCAAATGGATAGACAAGCAGAACGTACCATTCAAACACTTGAAGATATGCTACGAGCTTGTGTATTGGACTTTAAAGGTAGTTGGGATGATCATATACCTCTCATCGAGTTCGCCTACAACAATAGCTATCATTCAAGTATCAAAATGGCACCATATGAAGCTTTGTATGGAAGAAAGTGTAGATCACCCAATGGATGGTTTGAAGCGGGTGAAACTGCCTTATTCGGGCCAGATCTTGTTCATCAAGCTATGGAAAAGGTTAAGGTGATCCAACAACGACTAGAAATAGCCCAAAGCAGACATAAGTCATATGCGGATGTTAGGAGAAGGGGGCTAGAGTTTGCTATAGGTGATTGGGTATTCTTGAAGGTATCACCAATGAAGGGGGTTATGAGATTTGGTAAGAAAGGAAAATTAAGTCCACGTTATATAGGCCCATACCAGATTACTCGGAGGTTTGGACAAGCTGCTTATGAATTAGATCTACCCCAAGAGCTCTCAACAGTTCATCTGGTATTTCACGTCTCAATGCTTAGAAAGTGCATTGGAGATTCATATCATACTACCCCTACTGAAGATGTACAAATTACAGAAGATCTCACTTATGAGGAAATACCTATTGCTATTCTAGATCGACAGGTTAAGAAGTTGAGGAATAAAGAAATAGCTTCTGTAAAAGTGCTTTGGAGGAACCAACAAGTAGAAGAGATCACGTGGGAAGCTGAAGAACCGATGAAATCCAAGTACCCTCATTTGTTCAAAGATAAAGAAAAAGTCCAAGATGCTGAATTGGAACAATAACAAGTAAGAGTAAAATATATAGGTACTATATGGTAATAAGGATATTAACTTAGTCTTGAACTTGCTTTGGTTGGACAGTTATGCTAACATTCGAGGACGAATGTTTCTAAGGGGGGAAGGATGTAACATCCCGTATCTTGCTTGTACTTATTCTAATTATATGGAACCTGGTATGGTCATATGGTATAGGTAACGGATGAGATTTGTTATGCAATTATTAATGGTGTAGATGGAATTATAGAGGCTGCCCGTATAGTTTAGTGTGGTGCGACTAAGTTAACGTTAAGATAACTATTTAAACTTGGAATCGTAAGCTAGTATTTGAATCTAAAGTTTAAAGTGACCAAGTGTGTATAAGTTGAAGGTTAGACTAAAGGGATTAGAAGCTGAAAATGGAGCAAAATATTGAGGTGCTTGCTTGACTTATTTAAGCTAGTAGGTGAGTCACCTACTTAAGTTGTTTGAACCAAATTAATGGACCCATGGCTATGGATCAGATTTGGGTCTATGTGATACGGTTGGGACAGCCTCCACACGTACACGGCCTTTCACACGAAGCCAAGCTCGGGAATTACAAAAACTCCAAGCTTTGTTCATGCAAATGGCCGTGTGTGAGTTGGTGATTGAACCAACCAAGGACCTAAACGTTTTTATGTGTGAAGAGGGGTCCTAATGTGTAATAAACTACTCTTCAAGGATGGCACAAGAAGCAAGGGCGGATGGGTCATTTTGCCCCTTTTGTTTGTAGTATAAATAGAACATGTTAGAGAGTTAGACTTCACTTTTTGAAAGCTGATTTTTGTAACCTAAATACTAAACATTTCTCTCTCTCTTTTCCACTCTTGGAGCCGCCACCAATATCTCACAAGTAGAGGGATACTTGTGTTGTCACTTTGGCTAGAAACAAGGGTTTTGAGGTCTTTGAGTGCCTCTTGGTCCTCGTAAGAACTTGGTGTTTACATTCATTAGACTTAGGGTCCTCTCTTGATGTTAGGGTTCTTAGTATCTTGAATGTTATATGTCAAGTTATCTATCTTTTCTCTATCTTGTTGTTGTTGTTGATTTTGTTATCTTAAAGTCTAGTGAAGCCGTGTGGGGCTATTTTCGATTCACTAGCATTGTTGTTTATCTTGTTGTTCTCGTGTTGTTGAGCTGAAAAACTGAAATTTAAGCTTGTTGTTCTTGTGTTGTTGTACTGAAATTCGAACCAACTTGTAGTTCTTGGTGTTGTTGGTTTGATCTTGTATCATTTGGTATCAAAGCTTGACCGGTTGTGTTCCAACATAACCCATCTTGGGCTAGTACCCATCTTTAAAAGTGGAATCCGAAAATGATGTTGCATGTCTAGATCTAAGTGTTAATTTTGCTTGTTTAGTGAGTTCCTAGTGTTGGTTTCTTTCTCACCAACACTAAGGTGTCTAGATCCGAAAGTTGAGCTTGAAAACTTGAGCTTTGTGTAGTGACTTGAAGTGGCCGAAAGTTGTATGTTGTTGATGACCAAAGGAAAATAAAATCGGTGGATGTTGTGTTTATGTGCTAAAGAAGTTGAAGAAGATTGTTGAGGTGTTCATCTTTTGAACTTGTTCATCTTGTTCATCTTGTGTGTGCTCAATTTGTAAGAAAAGCTATAAAGTTGTTGTGAAAGACTTGCACCCATCACCTTGTAGTCTTGTCAATCACTTTTCCCTAATTCAAGGAGCCTTGTTTTGTGGGATTAGTCTACCAAACATCCCTTTCTTGAGTTTGAAAAGGGTGAAATATTACAAGATTTTATTTTCCCACCAAAAAACACTTTGAAAACTATAACAAGTTGTGTGAATATTGACAAAAAAAAAAAAAGAGAAAGAGGCGTGTGGGACCATTGCATGCTGCCACGTCACTATAAGCTCAACTTAGGATATTCTTTGGTTGCTAATTGTTGATCCTTGGTTTCCCTTACTTGGTCCTAGAACTAATTAACAAACTAGTACATTCCTACTAAGTTGTCAATTAGATCCTTGAGCCGTTTGTTCGTGTCAACGTTTATTTGAGTACTTTTATTCGTTTGAATGAGTTGCTGATTTTTGACTCTAGTCCGACAAGAATTCTTTGAGTCTTCAAACAAGAATCCATTCCGGATAAGAGCTTACTCATACCTTAAAATTTTCACGGTTACTAGCCAATTATACAACACTTGTGGAACACGAACTTGTGGTGAACTAAGGTGGATAATATCTTGACAATGGAAGGAACTACGTCTCATAGTGTGGATACTAATGCCCTTGATTCTATGAGGGTCACTCTTGAGGCCGTTACCCGGACACTTGAAAGGTTGAATTCGGAATTTGGGGCCGTGAGAGGGGACTTGGCAGCAATAAAGGGGGAAGTGTCGACTATTAGTGGGAGATTAGAACAAGTGGAGAGTCAAAGGAACTCTCGTCCTTCTACTCCTCTACATGTATCTACCAATGGTCATGATAGAACCTCCTCCGCAACCATCACCCCCGAAACAGTCCACCAAATGCTAAATGCACCCCAAGCTCCACTAAATACCGCAAGCCAAACTACCTATTTTCCTCCAAACCGAGACTCCACTAGACCACTACATTTCCAAGCCCCTCCAATTCCACAAGGGGGATTTGGACGCCAAGTACCTCCACTAAATTCGAACCCTCCATTCCAAGCTCCATTAAACCAAAGACCACAAATTCCAAATCCTCCGAATCAAAACGGCCAAGGCCGACCAGCCCACTTTGAAGGATACGGTAGAGAGGAGTATGAAGGAGATGGAGTCTTTGATGATGCTTATATGAGGGAGGAGGAGTTAAGAGGGGGTCGAGGAGAACCGAGGAGATACCGGGGGTATGGAGATCGGGGAAACCGGCACCAAGAGAGAGACGTAGGCATCAACACCATCAAGTTGAGCCTACCCATCTTTAAGGGTGAAAGTGATCCCGAGACCTACTTGACTTGGGAATCTGCTTGTGACAAAGTTTTCCAAGTTAATGACATCTCGGACGAAAAGAAGAGTTGCTACGCTATAGCTCACCTCGAGGGCTATGCTAACACTTGGTGGGAGTATGTTAAACGATTTGGTAATGAATTAGTCGATGGACAGCCACCACCTTGGTATCGGTTGAGGTATTTGATGAGACAACGATACCTTCCCGAGAGATATCGTCATGAGTTGCTTGCTAGGTTATATGGCTTGCGGCAAGGAGGCAAGAGTGTAATGGCCTACTTTGACGAGTTCCAACAACTCATGTTGAAACTTGATCATCGTGGGGAGCAAATCAGCCACGACATCATCCGGTTCAAGTGCGGATTGAACAAAGAGATCTCCACTCATTTGACCCTTCACCGGTTTGAAACCATTGACGGTATATTCCAAGCGGCCCTTGAGATTGAAAGGGAACTTAAGGAGAGATC
Organism: Capsicum pubescens; assembly: GCA_030864215.1. NCBI lineage: Eukaryota > Viridiplantae > Streptophyta > Magnoliopsida > Solanales > Solanaceae > Capsicum > Capsicum pubescens. The sequence goes on along the minus strand of CM061539.1, from coordinate 45,564,062 downwards.
ATCCTTCAAGGCAAGGGTACCAACTCCCTCGGGTTGGACCAAAAACAAGGACCAACCCGCACCTACGAAGCTGCCCGAGTCCAAAACAGTCCCTAAATTTCCCCCGAAACCGGAGGCTCACAAATATCCCAACCCAAAGGGGTTCCAATGCTTCAAGTGCCAAGGTTGGGGGCATAAGGCCAATGAATGTCCGAACCGGCGCAATGTGATCCTACGAGAAGGAAAGGTGTACTACCTTGGTGAAGAGGTGGATTCCGAAAGGGGGGAGGATGAGGCCGAGCCTCAAGATGGAGAGGGAGCTGAAAATGGGCCGAATGATGATGAAGTAGACGGTAGTGAAGATGTTTATCCACAAGAAGGGGAGTGTGTGGTTCCTAACTTTGTGATTAGACGTGTCATGATTAGTAAGGCGATAGGTGACCCGAGTCAAAGGGAAAATCTATTCCATACTAAGTGTCTTATAAAGGAGAATGTGTGCACCTTGGTGATTGATAGTGGTAGTTGTACAAATGTTGCGAGCCATGCTATGGTAAATTTCTTGAAGCTACCAACTACACCACACACTAGTCCTTACAAGCTACAATGGTTGAATGATTATGGTGAATTAAGGGTCACACGGCAATGTGTGATTCGGTTTAAGGTGGGAAACTACCACGATGAGGTACTTTGTGACGTGATCCCAATGCAAGCATGTCACTTATTGTTAGGAAGACCATGGCAATATGATAGGTCTACTAAACACGATGGGAGGACCAACCGGTATACGCTTGAGAAGGATGGCCGAAAGGTCACACTTCATCCTCTTTCACCCTCCCAAGTAAACGAGTGGCATCAAAAGATGAGAGAGTTAAAGGGAAAGGGGAAGGAATCCAGGAAGGGAGAAAAGGGGGGGAGTGCCGTAGGTGAGGAAGTCGGGACATCCGAGGCTGTCCCAACGACAAAGGAGATGGAAAATGTGGTGATGTTGGCTTGGAGGAAAGAACTCTTCGTGGATCATGATGAGAACAAGCCGATGCTACTCTTGGCCCATTGTTTTAATACTAACCCCACTAATTCTTCCATTTCCCCTTTGATTTCTTATGTGTTGCAGGAGTATGAAGATGTATTTCCTCAAGAACTTCCGCAAGGATTGCCCCCACTTCGGGGAATTGAGCACCAAATTGATTTGGTGCCGGGTTCACAACTTCCAAACAAACCGGCCTATAGGAGCAATCCCATGGACACTAAGGAGCTTGAAAGACAAGTTGAGGAGCTGCTCAACAAGGGATACATCAAGGAAAGCATGAGTCCGTGTGCTGTTCCGGTGCTTTTGGTACCAAAGAAGGACGGAACTTGGCGTATGTGCGTCGATTGTAGAGCCATCAACAAAATCACTATAAGGTATCGTCATCCAATCCCTAGACTAGATGATATGTTAGATGAGCTCCACGGATCTTGTTTGTTTTCTAAAGTGGACCTTAGGAGTGGCTATCACCAGATTCGCATGCAACCCGGTGATGAGTGGAAGACCGCATTCAAGACCAAATTCGGTCTATATGAGTGGCTGGTCATGCCCTTCGGCCTTACCAATGCTCCTAGCACCTTTATGAGGCTAATGAATCATGTAATGAAGCCTTATATTGGAAAATTTGTGGTGGTTTACTTTGATGATGTGTTGGTATATAGTAAATCTATTGATGATCATGTAATGCATTTGAGATGTGTGTTTGATGTGCTCCGAAAGGAGAAGCTGTATGCCAACATGGAGAAGTGTTCTTTTGGTGTTGATAAGGTTATATTCTTGGGTTTTGTCGTGAGCTCAAGGGGTGTGGAAGTGGACGATTCCAAGATAGACTCTATTCGAAGTTGGCCGACCCCTAAAACTATTGGAGAAATCCGAAGTTTCCACGGGTTGGCAAGCTTCTATAGGAGGTTTGTCAAAGGATTTAGTTCCATAGCAGCCCCCTTAACCGAGGTAATTAGAAAGGACGGACCCTTTAAATGGGGTGATGAGCAAGCTAGGGCTTTTGAGGCCTTGAAAGCTACGCTCATCTCGGCGCCTTTATTGCAATTGCCCGATTTTGATAAGATGTTTGAAGTAGAGTGTGATGCTAGTAAGGTTGGCATCGGGGCTGTTTTGATGCAAGAAGGTAAGCCCGTTGCTTATTTCAGTGAAAAGCTCAAAGGGGCAACTCTTAATTACTCAACTTATGATTTGGAGTTGTACGCCCTTGTTAGAGCTTTGGGAAATTGGCAACATTATTTGTGGCCTAAGGAGTTTGTGATACGAACGGATCATGAGTCGTTGAAACACCTTAAGAGCCAAGACAAGTTGAATAGGCGTCATGCTAAGTGGATTGAGTTCATCGAGACTTTCCCTTATGTAATTCATTATAAAAGGGGAAAGGAAAATGTTGTTGCCGATGCCTTGTCTAGGAAGCATGTGCTTGTTGCTACCTTGTCTTCAAAATTGATGGGTTTTGAGAGTTTGCGGTTGTTGTATCCCGAGGATCCTACCTTTGCTCCTATCTTTAGGGAATGCGAAGAGTGGGGAAGGGACCGTTGGCTTAAGGAGAGTGACCATTCCTCCTACTCTCGGTTCGATGGGTATTTGTTCAAAGGGAGGCGGTTGTGTGTTCCTTCTAGTTCTTGGAGGGAATTATTTGTGAGGGAGGCCCATGACGGAGGCCTCATGGGGCACTTTGGGGTAGACAAGACCCTCGGAATCTTAGAGGAGAACTTCTATTGGCCAAAAATGCGCAAAGACGTCACTAAAATTTGTAGTCAATGCGTGGCCTGCCGGAGTGCGAAATCTCGTCTTCTACCTCAAGGATTGTACACCCCACTCCCTACTCCCCTTAGACCTTGGTTGGACATTTCGATGGATTTTGTTTTGGGGCTGCCACGGACTAGAAAGGGCCGAGATAGCATTTTTGTTATTGTTGATAGATTCTCTAAAATGGCTCATTTTATTCCATGTGCTAAAACCGAGGATGCTCGTAGTGTAGCTTCATTATTTGTTGAACATGTTGTAAAGCTTCACGGGGTACCGAGGACTATTGTGAGCGATAGGGACTCCAAGTTCCTAAGTCTCTTTTGGAAGTCCATGTGGGGTAGGCTTGGAACGAAGTTACTTTTCTCCACGTCTTGCCACCCACAAACCGATGGCCAAACGGAGGTAGTAAATAGAACCTTAGGGTCTATGCTACGTTCTATGGTTAAAGGTAAACTGACTTCATGGGAAGATCACCTACCCTTGGTGGAGTTTGCATACAACCGGGTAATACATTCGAGCACGGGAATGACTCCCTTTGAATGTGTTTACGGCCTAAATCCCCTTACCCCTTTAGATCTCACTCCTTTGTCTAGTGATCTCATGACCAGCTTAGATGGAAATAAAAGAGCCGAAGCAATGAAGAAAATGCATGAGACGGTGCGGCTCAAGCTTGAAAAGAAGAACCAAGAGGTTGCAAAAAGGGTAAACAAAGGGAGAAGAAGGCTTGTGCTTGAACCCGGAGATTGGGTGTGGGTGCATCTTCGAAAGGATCGGTTTCCAGCTCAAAGGAAGTCCAAGTTGCTGCCAAGGGGTGATGGTCCTTTCTAAGTACTTGAGAGAATCAATGACAACGCCTACAAGATCGACCTTCCACCGGAATATCAAGTGCACAACACTTTCAACGTTGGTGATCTCTCCCTCGTTGATGCGATTGAAGATGACCAAATGCTGAATTTGAGGTCAAATTCCTCTCAAGATGGAGAGGATGATACGGTTGGGACAGCCTCCACACGTACACGGCCTTTCACACGAAGCCAAGCTCGGGAATTACAAAAACTCCAAGCTTTGTTCATGCAAATGGCCGTGTGTGAGTTGGTGATTGAACCAACCAAGGACCTAAACGTTTTTATGTGTGAAGAGGGGTCCTAATGTGTAATAAACTACTCTTCAAGGATGGCACAAGAAGCAAGGGCGGATGGGTCATTTTGCCCCTTTTGTTTGTAGTATAAATAGAACATGTTAGAGAGTTAGACTTCACTTTTTGAAAGCTGATTTTTGTAACCTAAATACTAAACATTTCTCTCTCTCTTTTCCACTCTTGGAGCCGCCACCAATATCTCACAAGTAGAGGGATACTTGTGTTGTCACTTTGGCTAGAAACAAGGGTTTTGAGGTCTTTGAGTGCCTCTTGGTCCTCGTAAGAACTTGGTGTTTACATTCATTAGACTTAGGGTCCTCTCTTGATGTTAGGGTTCTTAGTATCTTGAATGTTATATGTCAAGTTATCTATCTTTTCTCTATCTTGTTGTTGTTGTTGATTTTGTTATCTTAAAGTCTAGTGAAGCCGTGTGGGGCTATTTTCGATTCACTAGCATTGTTGTTTATCTTGTTGTTTATCTTGTTGTTCTCGTGTTGTTGAGCTGAAAAACTGAAATTTAAGCTTGTTGTTCTTGTGTTGTTGTACTGAAATTCGAACCAACTTGTAGTTCTTGGTGTTGTTGGTTTGATCTTGTATCACTATGCTAATATACTCATTTGGGCCAAATTGAACAAAAAAAGAAAGAAAATGGGTAAGTGACCCAACACACCAATCTGCCAAGGCCCAAATATAATTGAGCCCAACAAGAAATTATGCAAGTAGGTGCATCACCTACTTTGAAGTTTCAGCTGCTTGGACCCTTAAGTAGGTGCATCACCTACTTGGACCAATTTGACCAATTTTATGGTCCAAAATGCAGCTAAGGAGGTGGACAAGATAGGGCCTTTAAAAGGCCAAGTTGCTGGTCATTTTACTTCACTTTTAAGTCACAAAAAAAGGAGTATATTTCAACAAATCTCTCTACTCTCTCAAAAACAACAAGAGCAGCAACCCTATTTTTCCTTCTAGGGTTCTTGAAGAAACCCTCCCCTTTGCAGCCCAAGGTAAGTGAAAAACACTTAAGGTTTTGTTTAATTATCTCATGGGAGATTAGGGAAACAAGTTATAAGTGTTTTACTATAAGTATATGGCTGATTATAGAACAAGCTGTTTGTTCATGTTTCCTTGTTATTGAGGAACTTTTTTTCTTCTTCTTTGGTTTAAGTGTTAAGGAAAGTTCAAGCTCTTGAAGAGTTCGGTTAAAAGAATAAGTTGCTGAATTGAGGTAAGGTGACTGCCCCATTTTATTTTTCTTATATATGGATTTGAGAGGGGATTATGGATGTCTTGTTATTGAGAACTCAAGAGATGAAGAGTTCAATAATTGATTGCTATAATAAAAGTGGTTTGGGACTGTTTTGTGGACTGTTTTGTATATGTATGTTATGGGCTGCCAGGTTGAAGCTGGATAAAGGTGTGATGAGTTTGTAATGAATTATAGAAGAAAGATGTGGTGATACACCACCGAACTAATGCTTGCTGTCCAATCTATTTTGCGTATTGTTTGGAATGTGTAATGAAGTCGAGGTGGTTTTGGTGAACCTTATAAGAACCTATATGGTATGTGAGTGTAATTGGAGGGAAGAAAAAGGGTTAAAATAACACCCTTGTTTGATAGAGTAATAGTTGCTGCCCGGTTACTGTTTTGGGTGAAATTAAGTACCTCAAATGTGTTTATTGGTTACTAATACTAGTTTACCATATATTCTATTGTAGATAAGTAATCTAAGAGGCGAGAAGTCAAGTCGGGCTAGTTTCGGAGTCAAATAACCAGGTATGTAAGACATACTTATAACAAAGTGATACATAATGGTAGCATATTGAACTCCATGTATCCAATGACCTTGTTCCCACTCTCTAACGCATTAGAACACCTCAATACGTGCTTATTATTAAATTGCGCGTCTATCTTCACTAGAAAATTTCAGGAGTTCTCCGTTTGTTCAAATAAGACCCATGTGTTATTTCAGCTCCTAAACACTTTATTTGTGTGCCAACAGCTCCCTACCTCATTGTTGTTGCATTAAGTGTCTATTTACATGTCTCTTATTAGCGTATTACTGGTTCAAGGTACCATAATGTGATGACCACCAAAGTAACAATCTCAAAGGCTAAATAAACTAAGTAATGCAAATCTGTAAAATGATGAGTGGCAGCTCAGGGGCACTTGCCTAGCATGGGCCGATCTCGATACCTTTATTTGTGGGTGGCAGCTCAGGGGCATAAGCCTAGCATGGGCCGATCCCAATCTTTATATAGGTGGCAGCTCAGGGGCGTAAGCCTAGCATGGGCCGATCCTAATTTATCTTTTTACCACTGATCAGCTGGTCATTTGCATTATATGGATTACAAAGATTATGAAGTAAGAAGGTAAAATGAAGAACGAATGTAATGTACATTGTCTCACAAGTATTTATAAAGGTGGTCTACTAGTACTCCTTATACACTTGTATCGGATTTCTATTGAGCTTTTGTATCAAGTGTGTTGCTACTTTCTGCCTTACATATTCAGTACATATTTTCGTACTGACGTCCCTTACGGGGGACCTGCATTTCATGCTGCAGGCCGAGGCACTTCAGCTCATACAACTCACTAGTAGGAGCGCAGGTTGTTCAAGGACTATTGGTGAGCTCCAGGTTGATTCGGGGCTTTCCGAGTCTACTTCATATATTTTGGTATTGTACAGTAAGTCAAGAGTAGGGCGGGGGTTTGTCCCGACCCTGACTAAGTCTATGTATCTTCTAGAGGCTTTGTAGACTAATGTAAAGTTATGGTAGTGTCCTAATTTTAGACATGGTGGCCCTACCGGCCAAGTGCTGTACATATCAGTTTTAGGAGTGTATGTGTAGTTAATTTCATCGATGCATAATATTATGTTGTCAGAACATTTGGTTGTTACAGTTACATGCATGGGAAGTATAAGGTTATGAATTGGTTCTCTCGGGCCTTTACGGCTACGGGTGCCTGTCTGCCCCAATAGGATTTGAGGCGTGACAATAAGGCTTCATTACATGATTCATTAGCCTCATAAAGGTGCTAGGAGCATTGGTAAGGCCGAAGGTCATGACCAGCCACTCATATAGACCGAATTTGGTCTTGAATGCGGTCTTTCACTCATCACCGGGTTGCATGCGAATTTGGTGATAGCCACTCCTAAGGTCCACTTTAGAAAACAAACAAGATCCGTGGAGCTCATCTAACATATCATCTATTCTAGGGATTGGATGACGATACCTTATAGTGATTTTGTTGATGGCTCTACAATCGACGCACATGCGCCAAGTTCCGTCCTTCTTCGGTACCAAAAGCACCGGAACAGCACACGGACTCATGCTTTACTTGATGTATCCCTTGTTGAGAAGCTCCTTGATACGGGACAAATGGCCATCTTATCTTTTGATGAAATTTTTGGAGGCCAACACATAGAGACTCAAGACTTGGTCACCTCGAGAAAACAAGAACATGCATGGAGGACCCGTTTTGAGCATAACTTAAAGCAATCTCGCGTGTGGAAGATTGCTTGGAGAATTTAAGGTTGAGGACTCACGGTTTTGGACCTTAATTAAGGGTATTTTGGACATTACACATGGTGTATTTACACACCATGGCCGCCCCTCTCATTAAGGGCAAAGTGGTCTTGTTATCTTCATTTGCAATGTACTATAAATAGGCCCCTTAGTCTTATTTTCACTTAGTTTTTTGGTTGATGAAAAAATGAGATTTTGAGACTCTTAAAATCCTCTCTCTTGAGAGAAGACCAACTTAGTGTAATTCTAGTATAGGGCTTGGAAAAGCTAACATTATTCTTTGCTTGGAAACGGTAGATCTTGAGGCGAGTTCGTTCCCTTGGTGGTCACCGTAAGAGTGTGGTTTTGATTGTTACATTCATTAGGGGTTTTTGAGTTTAATATACTCTTTAGTTCTTAATCTTGTAATAATCTTGGTCTCACTATCTATCTTTATTTTTCTTGCAATCGTGTATGTGTTGTTGTAGTGGACTGTTTTGGGCCTTCGTTGGATCCGAAACTTGTATTGTTGTTGTACATCTTGTTCATCACGTTTTGTAGCTGTTTTGGTGTTGAAATACACCCTTGTATCTTGTATTCTTGTTGTTGGTAGCGAATCCGAGAGTGGTCTCCATCTTGGTCCTCAAATCCTTAAGATTAAGTGGACTGTTTTGGAGTTGTTTCGTGCTTCCCTTGTATTTCTCGTATCATTTGGTATCAGAGCATGGCTTGATCTTGTTCCTACAAGATCAATCTTGGGCTTTCTTGTTAAAAAAAAAAAAAAAAAAAAAGGGAAAACTGAAATTTCCAGAAAAATAGCAATCTGTCCGTGTTTGTGTTCTTGGCCAAAATCGTGTTCTTGTTGTGTCTTGGCCGAGATTTATTGTTGTATGTCTAGATCTAATAGTGTTCTTGTTTGTTTTGTTGTTCCTAGTGTTAGTTTTCTTGTCCACTAACACTTTGAGTCTAGATCTAAACTTGAGCTTGAACTTGTGAAAGGTTGTTGTGAACATAAGCTTGGCCATTGTGGTGGACTGTTTTGGCCTTGTGGTTTTCATCTTGTTGTTGTTATAAGCTTGGCCACGTGATATTGTTGTTAATTGGTGGATTGAAAACCATTTTGTTGAAGTTGTAGTTGTCTTGGCCAAGTGTTGGAGATATTGTTATTGTGGATTGGAGTTGGCCGTGTGAAAAATTGTTGGTGTTGTTGAAGATTATTGTTGTAGTTCTTGTAGTTGTTGTTGTTGTTCTTGATGTTCATCACCACCTTCATATATTGTTGAAGATAAAAGTGAATGTTAAATCTAAAAAGTTGAAGGAAAAGGGTGTATTATGTGTTAGTCTTGAAAGACACTACAACCAACAAAGACCTATCAATCAAGTCTTGATACAAGATCAAACCAACAACACCAAGAACTACAAGTAGGTTCGGATTTCAGTCCAACAACCCAAGAACAACAAGTTTAATTTTCAGTTTTTCAACTCAACAACACATGAACAACAAGATGAACAACAATGCTAGTGAATCGAAAAGAGCCCCACACGGCTTCACTAGACTTTTAAGATGACAAAATCAGCAACAACCACAAGATAAGGAAAGATAGATAACTTGACATATAACATTCAAGAAACTAAGAACCCTAACATCAAGAGAGGACCCTAAGTCTAATGAATATAAACACCAAGTTCTTACGAGGACCAAGAGGCACTCAACGACCTCAAAACCCTTGTTTCTAGCCAAAGAGACAACACAAGTATCCCTCTACTTGTGAGATAGTAGTGGCGGCTCCCAAGAGTGGAAAAGAGAGAGAAAGTTTAGTGTTCTTTAGGTTACAAAATCAGCATTCAAAAAGTGTGGACTAACTCTCTAACATGTCCTATTTATACTACAAACAAAAAGGGGTAAAATGACCCATCCGCCCTTGCTTCTTGTGCCATCCTTGAAGAGTAGCTTATTACACATTAAGACCTCTCTTCACACATAAAAACGTTTAGGTCCTTGGTTGGTTCAATCACCAACTCACACATGGCCACTTGCATGAACAAAGCTTGGAGTTTTTGTAATTCCCGAGCTTGGCTTCGTGTGAAAGGCCGTGTACCTGTGGAGGCTGCCCCAACCGTATCATCCTCTCCATCTTGAGAGGAATTTGACCTCAAATTCAGCACTTGGTCATCTTCAACCGCATCCACGAGGGAGAGATCACCAACGTTGAAAGTGTTGTGCACTTGATATTCCGGTGGAAGGTCAATCTTGTAGGCGTTGTCATTGATTCTCTCAAGTACTTGGAAAGGACCATCACCCCTTGGCAGCAATTTGGACTTCCTTTGAGCTGGAAACCGATCCTTCCGAAGATGCACCCACACCCAATCTCCGGGTTCAAGCACAAGCCTTCTTCTCCCTTTGTTTACCCTTTTTGCAACCTCTTGGTTCCTCTTTTCAAGTTTGATCCGCACCGTCTCATGCATTTTCTTCATTGCCTCGGCTCTTTTATTTCCATCTAAGCTGGTCATGAGATCACTAGACAAAGGAGTGAGATCTAAAGGGGTGAGGGGATTTAGGCCGTAAACACATTCAAAGGGAGTCATTCCCGTGCTCGAATGTATTACCCGGTTGTATGCAAACTCCACCAAGGGTAGGTGATCTTCCCATGAAGTCAGTTTACCTTTAACCATAGAACGTAGCATAGACCCTAAGGTTCTATTTACTACTTCCGTTTGGCCATCGGTTTGTCGGTGGCATGACGTGGAGAAAAGTAACTTCGTTCCAAGCCTACCCCACATGGACTTCCAAAAGAGACTTAGGAACTTGGAGTCCCTATCCGCTCACAATAGTCCTCGGTACCCCGTGAAGCTTTACAACATGTTCAACAAATAATGAAGCTACACTACGAGCATCCTCGGTTTTAGCACATGGAATAAAATGAGCCATTTTAGAGAATCTATCTACAATAACAAAAATGCTATCTCGGCCCTTTCTAGTCCTTGGCAGCCCCAAAACAAAATCCATCGAAATGTCCAACCAAGGTCTAAGGGGAGTAGGGAGTGGGGTGTATAATCCTTGAGGTAGGAGACGAGATTTCGCACTCCGGCAGGCCACGCATTGACTACAAATTTTAGTGACGTCTTTGCGCATTTTGGGCCAATAGAAGTTCTCCTCTAAGATTCCGAGGGTCTTGTCTACCCCAAAGTGCCCCATGAGGCCTCCGTCATGGGCCTCCCTCACAAATAATTCCCTCCAAGAACTAAAAGGAACACACAACCTCCTCCCTTTGAACAAATACCCATCGAACCGAGAGTAGGAGGAATGGTCATTCTCCTTAAGCCAACGGTCCCTTCCCCACTCTTCGCATTCCCTAAAAATAGGAGCAAAGGTAGGATCCTCGGGATACAACAACCGCAAGCTCTCAAAACCCATCAATTTCGACGACAAGGTAGCAACAAGCACATGCTTCCTAGACAAGGCATCGACAACAACATTTTTCTTTCCCCTTTTGTAATGAATTACATAAGGGAAAGTCTCGATGAACTCAATCCACTTAGCATGACGCCTATTCAACTTGTCTTGACTCTTAAGGTGTTTCAACGACTCATGATCCGTTCGTATCACAAACTCCTTAGGCCACAAATAATGTTGCCAATTTCCCAAAGCTCTAACAAGGGCGTACAACTCCAAATCATAAGTTGAGTAATTAAGAGTTGCCCCTTTGAGCTTTTCACTGAAATAAGCAACGGGCTTACCTTCTTGCATCAAAACAGCCCCGATGCCAACCTTACTAGCATCACACTCTACTTCAAACATCTTATCAAAATCGGGCAATTGCAATAAAGGCGCCGAGATGAGCGTAGCTTTCAAGGCCTCAAAAGCCCTAGCTTGCTCATCACCCCATTTAAAGGGTCCGTCCTTTCTAATTACCTCGGTTAAGGGGGCTGCTATGGAACTAAACCCCTTGACAAACCTCCTATAAAAGCTTGCCAACCCGTGGAAACTTCGGATTTCTCCAATAGTTTTAGGGGTCGGCCAACTTCGAATAGAGTCTATCTTGGAATCGTCCACTTCCACACCCCTTGAGCTCACGACAAAACCCAAGAATATAATCTTATCAACACCAAAAGAACACTTCTCCATGTTGGCATACAGCTTCTCCTTTCGGAGCACATCAAACACACATCTCAAATGCATTACATGATCATCAATAGATTTACTACACCAACACATCATCAAAGTAAACCACCACAAATTTTCCAATATAAGGCTTCATTACATGATTCATTAGCCTCATAAAGGTGCTAGGAGCATTGGTAAGGCCGAAGGGCATGACCAGCCACTCATATAGACCGAATTTGGTCTTGAATGCGGTCTTCCACTCATCACCGGGTTGCATGCGAATTTGGTGATAGCCACTCCTAAGGTCCACTTTAGAAAACAAACAAGATCCGTGGAGCTCATCTAACATATCATCTAGTCTAGGGATTGGATGACGATACCTTATAGTGATTTTGTTGATGGCTCTACAATCGACGCACATGCGCCAAGTTCCGTCCTTCTTTGGTACCAAAAGCACCGGAACAACACACGGACTCATGCTTTCCTTGATGTATCCCTTGTTGAGAAGCTCCTCAACTTGTCTTTCAAGCTCCTTAGTATCCATGGGATTGCTCCTATAGGCCGGTTTGTTTGGAAGTTGTGAACCCGGCACCAAATCAATTTGGTGCTCAATTCCCCGAAGTGGGGGTAATCCTTGCGGAAGTTCTTGAGGAAATACGTCTTCATACTCCTGCAACACACAAGAAATCAAAGGGGAAATGGAAGAATTAGTGGGGTTAGTGATACGAGAAATACAAGGGAAGCACGAAACAACTCCAAAACAGTCCACTAATCTTAAGGATTTGAGGACCAAGATGGAGACCACTCTCGGATTCGCTACCAACAACAAGAATACAAGATACAAGGGTGTATTTCAACACCAAAACAGTACCAAAACGTGATGAACAAGATGTACAACAACAACACAAGTTTCGGATCCAACGAAGGCCCAAAACAGTCCACTACAACAACACATACACGATTGCAAGAAAAATAAAGATAGATAATGAGACCAAGATTATTACAAGATTAAGAACTAAAGAGTATATTAAACTCAAAAACCCCTAATGAATGTAACAATCAAAACCACACTCTTACGGTGACCACCAAGGGAACGAACTCGCCTCAAGATCTACCGTTTCCAAGCAAAGATCAATATTGGCTTTTCCAAGCCCTATGCTAAGGGTGACTTTTCCAAGTCCTACAACTAATGGAGTTACACTCTCAAAAGAGAGAGAGAATATTTCTTTCAATTCTTCATCATCCAAAAACTAAGTGAAAATAAGACTAAGGGGACCTATTTATACTATATTACAAATGAAGACAAAAGACCACTTTGCCCTTAATGAGAGGGGCGGCCATGGTGTGTAAATACACCATGTGTAATGTCCAAAATACCCTTAATTAAGGCCCAAAAACCGTGAGTCCTCAACCTTAAATTCTCCAAGCAATCTTCCACACGCGAGATTGCTTTAAGTTATGCTCAAAACGGGTCCTCCATGCACGTTCTTGTTTTCTCGAGGTGACCAAGTCTTGAGTCTCTATGTGTTGGCCTCCAAAAATGTCATCAAAAGATAAGAAGGCCATTTGTCCCGTATCATCCTCCCCTTCTTGAAAAGGATTCGACCTCGAATCCAAACCTTGCAAAACCGAAGAGAGGACAAACAAATACAAATTCCTCATGGCATGAGGGTTAGGGTTAGCATAACAAATCATCTCAACATGCCAAGGTTGCACATACTTGCAATATAACCAAGAATCCTTTGAAAGGAATATTAAAAACTCAATAAAAGATGTACAAAGGATTTGGTTATAGGATACATCAAAAGTAACACTTTGCTTGTCATGTTGACCAAGCAACAAGTTTGGTGCACCAACATCACCATTTCTAAATTTGGCACCGGGGTCAAATGGGAAAAGTGGCCATAGACACGGGTCTCGACAACACTTCCCTTTCCCGTGGTCTACACCTAAACTAAATGACATACTCTCTACAATAACATACATATCATCCAAATCAAATAGAGAGTAGAGAAAGGTATCACTCAAATCGACTTCTATTAAGGTGCTCTCATGTGTGTACTCACTACTAGTTTCCCAATAATCACTATGAGTACTCTCAACAATGAAATCACACAAAGTAGAAGAAGAAGTAGCTTCCGCAACTACACATTCCTTACCCTTAAGAGTACTCTCATCTTCCAAGAAGAGATTTCCCTCTTTAGGAGGAATGTTGTCACACCATAGTGGGTTAGCATATAGGCTATAGCTTCCAAGGTAAGCTATACCGTTATTTTCACCACTAGGTTCATTAGAAGTGTTTAAATCATCTTCAAACAAGACATTACACCTAAAGAGAGTGTGTTCTACCTCACGGACAGATTTGGAATAAGCAAGTTCCTCGCACTCTAATGGATCAATATCAAGTTTCAAGGATGTGCCAAACACAAGATTACCCCAAGAAGAGATCTCGGGTTCACTCCCACTTTGTTGACCAACATTTTCAAATACTTCACTCACTTGAGTCCTATTAAGCACATCACACACATACTCAAGTGGGGAACAATTTTCACAAACAAGTTGATCAACACCAATTACACAAGACGAGGTACTTCCGTTCAACATATAAGCTTCAACACTAGGTGGACATAAATTGATCTTACAAGAAGAGTCAATTTCGTCATCAATAGGATCAACTAGTGTATCCAAACTCACAATATGTACATCATCAACAAGAGGCACGGAATCATTAGACTCATAAATAAGTAAGCTACTACTCACACTCAATGGCTTACTAGCCACACAATTGTCATTCACATGCACTAAAGTGTAAGAGTTAGCTATTTTACCTTTAAGATCTTGAGTAGACTCTTCCTTGCCGTGAGGTGAAGGGCCTCCACAAGCTTGGGCAGCAACTTCCTTTTGGCATTGTTCGCCTTCGCTTGCCATGTTGGTACCTACACAAATGTCCTTAGAAATGGAAGGACAACCAAGGTTAGCACGGTTTGGTGGCAATCCCCTCACTTCGCTCCACATATCCTCTCCTTTTTCCACTCTCGGATTGCCACCTTGCACTCCCTTACTCCTCTCAATCTTTTGTCTCTCATCATAAATCGGATTGGAGTAGGTAAACATTTCTCTTTGCGGTTTGGGTAGCAAGTATGTTATGAGGCGATTTCCCCATTGGTCTCTTACAATATTAGGCCACTTTTGCACGTTAGGAACTTGATGTCGTGCAAACCAATCGGCACCCAAGCTCATATGACCGTAGGTTAAGGAAAAAACATCACACCACACCTCCTCATGGTAATCAAATTGGGAGAAGACAACTTTTACCCTCTCGGTAACCTTGAACTCGCCCAAGTAGTATGGAACAAGTAAAGGCTCTCGCAATAACCCCAAGTAATCAACCATGGACGGAAGAATGTAGTTTCCATAGTACCTATCATTCAACACCATAAGGCAGCCCGGTATCCCACAAATAGTCACCTTTCCGGAGTGTACACTCCTTCTTGGATCTACATTGTAAGGCATACGAGTACCCCTTAGTTTTGGAGATGCATATCCTCTTCTTCTCATTGGACAACCTCCACTAGAGCTAGTATAACCATTCACACTATATCGACTTTGATAAGAAGTACTACAAGGTGGAGAATATGGATCTTCATACTCCTCACGTGTACCCTCATCATAGCTCTCATAAACTTTGCAAACAAAAGGGTTATACCTAACACCAAATCTAGGTTCGGAGTAAGAAGTGTAAGACTCCTCACATGCCCCAACATCATCACAAGATCCATCACTAGGTCCTACATCATCTCCAAAGTTACCATAAGCACTAGGCACTTCATTCACCTCATTTTCTCCCTTAAAACAGTAACTTTCAAATCTGCCCAAGTCTCGATCATGGCTATTTTCATAGCCTCCGCAATCTCCCTCAACTTCGTAGCCATAAAACCCTTCACTACAATCATAGTCTCCCATGTTGTAGTCACAATAATCCCCGGCTATCGAAGACATGTTCCCCTTATATCACCCTTTAAACCTACAAAATGAACAAACAAGATTAGTAGTAAAGCTCCTCACCAACACTCGTATACACTCACCTTTGTGATCCTCACAATTGGAGCGGCGAATATTGAAAGTTGCTTATACTCCGGTAGTCAATAGGATGTCAATTCTACTTGGCGGCCGGAATAGATTCTTGTTTGATCGACTCAAGACACAAAAATAAAATTCACTTACGAACTTGAAACAAAAAGTTACTACGAGTTAAAAATGAGAAAAGCACACAAACAACGAAGACACGAAGAAACGGATTCAATAATTAATCTACAACTAAGTAGGTGATTACTAGTTGTTAATTAATTCTAGAATCAAGACATGAAACTAATGAAACAATAAGATGAAACTAAGAATCTAAAATTTTGAGCTCGGAAATATTGCGTGAACAGTAGCAGTGATGACATGGCAGTCACGTATTGGTTTCGGTCCCACACAACTTTTGTTGTCCAACTTCAAGTCTTGGTCAATTTTTCAATTTGGACTTTGGTGGAATTTGTTTAAGGAGGGAAATTCAAACAAGTCTTGGAGCCCTTTTCAATTTCAAGTTTTCAAGACTTGACTTTATTGTACTTCTCCTTAAAACATGGATCCGTAAATCATGGAAAAGTGTTGGAAAGTGGTTGAGACTTGATTGATAGGTCTTTGTTGGTTGTAGGGTCTTTCAAGACTAACAAATAATACACCTTTTTCCTTCAACTTTTTGGATTTAGCATTCACTTTATCTTCAACAATATATGAAGGTGGTGATGAACATCAAGAACAACAACAACAACAACAAGAACTACAACAATAATCTTCAAGAACACCAACAATTTTTCACACGGCCAACTCCAATCCACAATAACAATATCTCCAACACTTGGCCAAGACAACTACAACTTCAACAAAATGGTTTTCAATCCACCAATTAACAACAATATCACGTGGCCAAGCTTATAACAACAACAAGATGAAAACCACAAGGCCAAAACAGTCCACCACAATGGCCAAGCTTATGTTCACAACAACCTTTCAACAAGTTCAAGCTCAAGTTTAGATCTAGACTCAAAGTGTTAGTGGACAAGAAAACTAACACTAGGAACAACAAAACAAACAAGAACACTATTAGATCTAGACATACAACAACAAATCTCGGCCAAGACACAACAAGAACACGATTTTGGCCAAGAACACAAACACGGACAGATTGCTATTTTTCTGGAAATTTCAGTTTTCCTTTTTTTTTTTTTTTTTTTTTAACAAGAAAGCCCAAGATTGATCTTGTAGGAACAAGATCAAGCCATGCTTTGATACCAAATGATACGAGAAATACAAGGGAAGCACGAAACAACTCCAAAACAGTCCACTAATCTTAAGGATTTGAGGACCAAGATGGAGACCACTCTCGGATTCGCTACCAACAACAAGAATACAAGATACAAGGGTGTATTTCAACACCAAAACAGTACCAAAACGTGATGAACAAGATGTACAACAACAACACAAGTTTCGGATCCAACGAAGGCCCAAAACAGTCCACTACAACAACACATACACGATTGCAAGAAAAATAAAGATAGATAATGAGACCAAGATTATTACAAGATTAAGAACTAAAGAGTATATTAAACTCAAAAACCCCTAATGAATGTAACAATCAAAACCACACTCTTACGGTGACCACCAAGGGAACGAACTCGCCTCAAGATCTACCGTTTCCAAGCAAAGATCAATATTGGCTTTTCCAAGCCCTATGCTAAGGGTGACTTTTCCAAGTCCTACAACTAATGGAGTTACACTCTCAAAAGAGAGAGAGAATATTTCTTTCAATTCTTCATCATCCAAAAACTAAGTGAAAATAAGACTAAGGGGACCTATTTATACTATATTACAAATGAAGACAAAAGACCACTTTGCCCTTAATGAGAGGGGCGGCCATGGTGTGTAAATACACCATGTGTAATGTCCAAAATACCCTTAATTAAGGCCCAAAAACCGTGAGTCCTCAACCTTAAATTCTCCAAGCAATCTTCCACACGCGAGATTGCTTTAAGTTATGCTCAAAACGGGTCCTCCATGCACGTTCTTGTTTTCTCGAGGTGACTAAGTCTTGAGTCTCTATGTGTTGGCCTCCAAAAATGTCATCAAAAGATAAGAAGGCCATTTGTCCCGTATCAGTTAGTATTAAAACAATGGGCCAAAAGTAACATCGGCTTGTTTTCATCATGGTCCACGAAGAGTTCTTTCCTCCTAGCCAACATCACTACGTTTTCCATCTCTCTTGTCGTTGGGACAGCCTCGGATGTCCCTACTTCCTCACCTACGGCACTCCCCCCTTTATCTCCCTTTCCGGATTCTCCCCCCTTTCCCTTCAACTCCCTCATCTTTTGATGCCACTCATTTACTTGGGAGGGTGAGAGAGGATGAAGTGTGACCTTTCGGCCATTCTTCTCAAGCGTATACCGGTTGGACCTCCCATCGTGTTTAGTAGACCTATCATATTGCCATGGTCTACCTAACAACAAGTGACATGCTTGCATTGGGATCACGTCACAAAGTACCTCATCGTGGTAGTTTCCCACCTTAAATCGGATCACACATTGCCTCATGACCCTTAATTCACCACAATCATTCAACCATTGTAGCTTGTAAGGACTAGTGTGTGGTGTAGTGGGTAGCTTCAAGAAATTTACCATAGCATTGCTCGCAACATTTGTACAACTACCACTATCAATCACCAAGGTGCACACATTCTCCTTTACAAGACACTTAGTATGGAATAGATTTTCCCTTTGACTCGGGTCATCTATCGCCTTACTAATCATGACACGTCTAACCACAAAGTTTGGAACCACACACTCCCCCTCTTGTGGATAGACATCTTCACTACCATCTACTTCATCAACATTCGGCCCATTTTCAGCTCCCTCTCCATCTTGAGGCTCGGCCTCATCCTCCCCCCTTTCGGAAACCACCTCCTCACCAAGGTAGTACACCTTTCCTTCTCGTAGGATCACATTGCGCCGGTTCGGACATTCGTTGGCCTTATGCCCCCAACCTTGGCACTTGAAGCATTGGAACCCCTTTGGGTTGGGATATTTGTGAGCCTCCGGTTTCGGAGGGAATTTAGGGACGGTTTTGGAATCGGGCAGCTTCATAGGAGCGGGTTGGTCCTTGTTTTTGTTCCAACCCGAGGGGGTTTGTACCCTTGCCTTGAAGGATGATCTCTCCTTAAGTTCCCTTTCAATCTCAAGGGCCGCTTGGAATATACCGTCAATGGTTTCAAACCGGTGAAGGGTCAAATGAGTGGAGATCTCTTTGTTCAACCCACACTTGAACCGGATGATGTCGTGACTGATTTGCTCCCCACGATGATCAAGTTTCAACATGAGTTGTTGGAACTCGTCAAAATAGGCCATCACACTCTTGCCTCCTTGCCGCAAGCCATATAATCTCGCAAGCAACTCATGACGATATCTCTCGGGAAGGTATCGTTGTCTCATCAAATACCTCAACCGATACCAAGGTGGTGGCTGCCCATCGACTAATTCATTACCAAATCGTTTAACATACTCCCACCAAGTGTTAGCGTAGCCCTCAAGGTGAGCTATAGCGTAGCAACTCTTCTTTTCGTCCGAGATGTCATTAACTTGGAAAACTTTGTCACAAGCCGATTCCCAAGTTAAGTAGGCCTCGGGATCACTCTCACCCTTAAAGATGGGTAGGCTCAACTTGATGGTGTTGATGCCTACGTCTCTCTCTTGGTGTCGGTTTCCCCTATCTCCATACCCCCGGTATCTCCTAGGTTCTCCTCGACCCCCTCTTAACTCCTCCTCCCTCATATAAGCATCATCAAAGGCTCCATCTCCTTCATACTCCTCTCTACCGTATCCTTCAAAGTGGGCTGGTCGGCCTTGGCCGTTTTGATTCGGAGGATTTGGAATTTGTGGTCTTTGGTTTAATGGAGCTTGGAATGGAGGGTTCGGATTTAGTGGAGGTACTTGGCGTCCAAATCCCTCTTGTGGAATTGGAGGGGCTTGGAAATGTAGTGGTCTAGTGGAGTCTCGGTTTGGAGGAAAATAGGTAGTTTGGCTTGCGGTATTTAGTGGAGCTTGGGGTGCATTTAGCATTTGGTGGACTGTTTCGGGGGTGATGGTTGCGGATGAGGTCCTATCATGACCATTGGTAGATACATGTAGAGGAGTAGAAAGACGAGAGTTCCTTTGACTCTCCACTTGTTCTAATCTCCCACTAATAGTCGTCACTTCCCCCTTTATTGCTGCCAAGTCCCCTCTCACGGCCCCAAAGTCCGAATTCAACCTTTCAAGTGTCCGGGTAACGGCCTCAAGAGTGACCCTCATAGAATCAAGGGCATTAGTATCCACACTATGAGACGTAGTTCCTTCCATTGTCAAGATATTATCCGCTTTAGTTCACCACAAGTTCGTGTTCCAAAAGTGTTGTATAATTGGCTAGTAACCGTGAAATTTTAAGGCATGAGTAAGCTCTTATCCGGAATGGATTCTTGTTTGAAGACTCAAAGAATTCTTTCCGGACTAGAACCAAAAATCAGCAACTCATTCAAACGAATAAAAGCACTCAAATAAACGTTGACACGAACAAACGGTTCAAGGATCTAATTGACAACCTAGTAGGAATGTACTAGTTCGTTAATTAGTTCTAGGACCAAGTAAGGGAAACCAAGGATCAACAATTAGCAACCAAAGAATATCCTAAGTTGAGCTTATAGTGACGTGGCAGCATGCAATGGTCCACACGTTTTTCTTTTCTCTTTTTTTTTTGTCAATATTCACACAACTTGTTATAGTTTTCAAAGTGTTTTTGGTGGGAAAAAATAAAATCTTGTAGTATTTCACCCTTTTCAAACTCAAGAAAGTGATGTTTGGTAGACTAATCCCACAAAACAAGGCTCCTTGAATTAGGGAGAAGTGATTGACAAGATTAAAAGGTGATGGGTGCAAGCCTTTCACAACAACTTTATAGCTTGTCTTACAACTTGAGCACACAACAAGATGAACAAGATGAAACAAGTTCAAAAGATGAACACCTCAACAATCTTCTTCAACTTCTTTAGCACATAAACACAACATCCACCGATTTTATTTTCTTTTGGTCATCAACAACATACAATTTTCGGCCACTTCAAGTCACTACACAATGTTCAAGTTTTCAAGCTCAACTTTTGGATCTAGTCACCTTAGTGTTGGTGAGAAAGAAACCAACACTAGGAACTCACTAAACAAGCAAAATTAACACTTAGATCTAGACATGCAACATCATTCTCGGATTCTACTTTTAATGGACGGATTTTCAGAATTTCCTTTTTGGTGTTGTTTGTTTTAAGCCGTGTACTAGCCCAAGATGGGTTATGTTGGAACACAACCGGTCAAGCTTTGATACCAAATGATACAAGATCAAACCAACAACACCAAGAACTACAAGTAGGTTCGGATTTCAGTCCAACAACCCAAGAACAACAAGTTTAATTTTCAGTTTTTCAGCTCAACAACACATGAACAACAAGATGAACAACAATGCTAGTGAATCGAAAAGAGCCCCACACGGCTTCACTAGACTTTTAAGATGACAAAATCAGCAACAACCACAAGATAAGGAAAGATAGATAACTTGACATATAACATTCAAGAAACTAAGAACCCTAACATCAAGAGAGGACCCTAAGTCTAATGAATATAAACACCAAGTTCTTACGAGGACCAAGAGGCACTCAACGACCTCAAAACCCTTGTTTCTAGCCAAAGAGACAACACAAGTATCCCTCTACTTGTGAGATAGTAGTGGCGGCTCCCAAGAGTGGAAAAGAGAGAGAAAGTTTAGTGTTCTTTAGGTTACAAAATCAGCATTCAAAAAGTGTGGACTAACTCTCTAACATGTCCTATTTATACTACAAACAAAAAGGGGTAAAATGACCCATCCTCCCTTGCTTCTTGTGCCATCCTTGAAGAGTAGCTTATTACACATTAAGACCTCTCTTCACACATAAAAACGTTTAGGTCCTTGGTTGGTTCAATCACCAACTCACACACGGCCACTTGCATGAACAAAGCTTGGAGTTTTTGTAATTCCCGAGCTTGGCTTCGTGTGAAAGGCCGTGTACCTGTGGAGGCTGCCCCAACCGTATCAAGTCTCAACCACTTTCCAACACTTTTCCATAATTTACGGATCCATGTTTTAAGGAGAAGTACAATAAAGTCAAGTCTTGAAAACTTGAAATTGAAAAGGGCTCCAAGACTTGTTTGAATTTCCCTCCTTAAACAAATTCCACCAAAGTCCAAATTGAAAAATTGACCAAGACTTGAAGTTGGACAACAAAAGTTGTGTGGGACCGAAACCAATACGTGACTGCCATGTCATCACTGCTACTGTTCACGCAATATTTCCGAGCTCAAAATTTTAGATTCTTAGTTTCATCTTATTGTTTCATTAGTTTCATGTCTTGATTCTAGAATTAATTAACAACTAGTAATCACCTACTTAGTTGTAGATTAATTATTGAATCCGTTTCTTCGTGTCTTCGTTGTTTGTGTGCTTTTCTCATTTTTAACTCGTAGTAACTTCTTTGTTTCAAGTTCGTAAGTAGATTTTGTGTTGTGTCTTGAGTCGATCAAACAAGAATATATTCCGGCCGCCAAGTAGAATTGACATCCTATTGACTACCGGAGTATAAGCAACTTTCAATATTCGCCGCTCCAATTGTGAGAATCACAAAGGTGAGTGTATCGAGTGTTGTTGAAGAGCTTTACTACTAATCTTGTTTGTTCATTTTGTAGGTTTAAAGGGTGATATAAGGGGAACATGACTTCGATAGCCGGGGATTATTGTGACTACAATATGGGAGACTATGATTGTAGTGAGGGTTTTTATGGCTACGAAGTTGAGGGAGATTGCGGAGGCTATGAAAATAGTCATGATCAAAACATAGGCAGATTTGAAAGTTACTGTTTTAAGGGAGAAAATGAGGTGAATGAAGTGCCTAGTGCTTATGGTAACTTTGGAGATGATGTAGGACCTCATGATGGATCTTATGATGAAGTTGGGACATGTGAGGAGTCTCGCACTCCCCACTCCGAACCTAGATTTGGTGTTAGGTATAACCCTTTCGTTCGCAAACCTTATGAGAGCTATGATGAGAGTACACGTGAGGAGTGTGAAGATTCATATTCTCCACCTTGTAGTACTTCTTATCAAGGTCGATATAGTGTGAATGGTTATACTAGCAATAGTGTAGGTTTTCCAATGAGAAGAAGAGAGTATGCATCTCCAAAACCGAGGGGTACTCATGTGCTTTACAATGTTGATCCGAGAAGGAGTGTACACTACGGAAAGGTGACCATTTGTGGGATACCGGGCTGCCTCGTTGTGTTAAATGATAGGTACTATAGAAACTACATTGTTCCATCCATGGTTGATTACTTGGGGTTATTTTGCGAGCCTTTACTTGTTCCATACTTCTTGGACGGGTTTAAGGTTACCGAGAGGGTAAAAGTTGTCTTCTCCCAATTTAATTACCATGAGTAGGTGTGGTGTGATGTTTTTCCCATAACCTATGGTTATGTGAGCTTGGGCGCCGATTGGTTTGCACAACATAAAGTTCCAAATATGCAAAATTGGCCTAATATTATAAGAGACCGATGGGGAAATTGCCTTGAGACGTACATTCTGCCCGGCCCGCAAAAAGAAGTTCCTACCTACTCCAATTCAACTTATTATGAGAGACAAAAGATTGAGAGGAGTAAGGGAGTGAAAGGTGGTAATCCGAGAGTGGAAAAAGGAGAGGTTGTGTTGAGCGAAGTGAGGGGATTACCACCAAACTATACTAACATTGGTTGTCCTTCTATTTCTAAGGATATTTGTGTAGGTACCAACATGGCAAGCGAAGAAGAACAATGCCAAAGGGAAGTTGCTGCCCAAACCTTTGGAGGACCTTCACACCATGACAAAGAAGAATCTACTCAAGGACTTCAAGGTAAAATGGCAAACTCTTACACTTTTGTACATGTGAATGATAATTGTGCGGCTAGTAGCCCATTGAGTGTGAGTTGTAGCTTACCTATATGTGAGTGTATTGTTTCTTTGCCACTTGATGATGATGTACATGTTGTGAGTGTGGATACACTAGTTGATCCTATTGATGACCGAATAGACTCTTCTTGTAAGATCGATTTATGTCCACCTAGTGTTGAAACCATTATGTTGAATGAAAGTACGTTATCTTCTGAAATTTGTGTTGATCAACTTATGTGTGAAAATTACCCACCACTTGAGTATGTGTGTGATGTGCTTAATAGGACTCAAGTGAGTGAAATATTTGAAAATGTTGGTCAACAAAGTGAGAATGAACCCGAGAGCTCTTCTTGGGGTAATATTGTGTTTGAAACATCCTTGAAACTTGATATTGATCATTTAGAGAGTGAGGAACTTTCTTGTTCCAAATCTGTCCGTGAGGTAGATCACACTCTTTTTAGGAATAATGTCTTGTTTGAAGATGATTTAAACACTCCTATTGAACCTAGTGGTGAAAATGACGGTATAGCTTGCCTTGGAAGCTATAGCCTATATGCTAACCCACTATGGTGTGACAACATTCCTCCTAAAGAGGGAAATCTCTTCTTGGAAGATGAGAGTACTCTTAAGGGTAAGGAATGTGTAGTTGCGGAAGCTACTTCTTCTTCTACTTTGTGTGATTTCATTGTTGAGAGTACTCATGGTGATTATTGGGAAACTAGTAGTGAGTACACACATGAGAGCATCTTAGTAGAAGTCGATTTGAGTGATACCTTTCTCTACTCTCTATTTGATTTGGATGATATGTATGTTATTGTAGAGAGTATGTCATTTAGTTTAGGTGTAGATCTCGGGAAAGGGAAGTGTTGTCGAGACCCATGTCTATGGCCACTTTTCCCATTTGACCCCGGTGCCAAATTTAGAAATGGTGATGTTGGTGCACCAAACTTGCTGCTTGGTCTACATGACAAGCAAAGTGGCACTCTTGATGTATCCTATAACCAAATCCTTTGTACATCTTTTATTGAGTTTTTAATATTCCTTTCAAAGGATTCTTGGTTATATTGCAAATATGTGCAACCTTGGCATGTTGAGCTGATTTGTTATGCTAACCCTAACCCTCATGCCATGAGGAGTTTGCATTTGTTGGTCCTCTTTTCGGTTTTGCAAGGTTTGGATTCGAGGTCGAATCCTTTTCAAGAAGGGGAGTATGATACGGGACAAATGGCCATCTTATCTTTTGATGACATTTTTGGAGGCCAACACATAGAGACTCAAGACTTGGTCACCTCGAGAAAACAAGAACATGCATGGAGGACCCGTTTTGAGCATAACTTAAAGCAATCTCGCGTGTGGAAGATTGCTTGGAGAATTTAAGGTTGAGGACTCACGGTTTTGGACCTTAATTAAGGGTATTTTGGACATTACACATGGTGTATTTACACACCATGGCCGCCCCTCTCATTAAGGGCAAAGTGGTCTTGTTATCTTCATTTGCAATGTACTATAAATAGGCCCCTTAGTCTTATTTTCACTTAGTTTTTTGGTTGATGAAAAAATGAGATTTTGAGACTCTTAAAATCCTCTCTCTTGAGAGAAGACCAACTTAGTGTAATTCTAGTATAGGGCTTGGAAAAGCTAACATTGTTCTTTGCTTGGAAACGGTAGATCTTGAGGCGAGTTCGTTCCCTTGGTGGTCACCGTAAGAGTGTGGTTTTGATTGTTACATTCATTAGGGGTTTTTGAGTTTAATATACTCTTTAGTTCTTAATCTTGTAATAATCTTGGTCTCACTATCTATCTTTATTTTTCTTGCAATCGTGTATGTGTTGTTGTAGTGGACTGTTTTGGGCCTTCGTTGGATCCGAAACTTGTATTGTTGTTGTACATCTTGTTCATCACGTTTTGTAGCTGTTTTGGTGTTGAAATACACCCTTGTATCTTGTATTCTTGTTGTTGGTAGCGAATCCGAGAGTGGTCTCCATCTTGGTCCTCAAATCCTTAAGATTAAGTGGACTGTTTTGGAGTTGTTTCGTGCTTCCCTTGTATTTCTCGTATCACTCCTCAACTTGTCTTTCAAGCTCCTTAGTGTCCATGGGATTGCTCCTATAGGCTGGTTTGTTTGGAAGTTGTGAACCCGGCACCAAATCAATTTGGTGCTCAATTCACCGAAGTGGGGGCAATCCTTGCGGAAGTTCTTGAGGAAATACATCTTCATACTCCTGCAACACACAAGAAATCAAAGGGGAAATGGAAGAATTAGTGGGGTTAGTATTAAAACAATGGGCCAAAAGTAACATCGGCTTGTTTTCATCATGGTCCACGAAGAGTTCTTTCCTCCTAGCCAACATCACTACGTTTTCCATCTCCCTTGTCGTTTGGACAGCCTCGGATGTCCCTACTTCCTCACC
The DNA here is from genome assembly GCA_030864215.1 of Capsicum pubescens. Lineage (NCBI taxonomy): Eukaryota > Viridiplantae > Streptophyta > Magnoliopsida > Solanales > Solanaceae > Capsicum > Capsicum pubescens. The sequence goes on along the minus strand of CM061539.1, from coordinate 45,538,077 downwards.
TACGGCATTCCCCCCCTTTTCTCCCTTTCCGGATTCCTTCCCCTTTCCCTTCAACTCTGTCATCTTTTGATGCCACTCATTTACTTGGGAGGGTGAAAGAGGATGAAGTGTGACCTTTCGGCCATCCTTCTCAAGCGTATACCGGTTGGACCTCCCATCGTGTTTAGTAGACCTATCATATTGCCATGGTCTACCTAACAACAAGTGACATGCTTGCATTGGGATCACGTCACAAAGCACTTCATCGTGGTAGTTTCCCACCTTAAACTGAATCACACATTGCCTTGTGACCTTTAATTCACCACAATCGTTCAACCATTGTAGCTTGTAAGGACTAGTGTGTAGTGTAGTTGGTAGCTTCAAGAAATTTACCATAGCATGGCTCGCAACATTTGTACAACTACTACTATCAATCACCAAGGTGCACACACTCCCCTTTACAAGACACTTAGTATGGAATTGATTTTCCCTTTGACTCGGGTCATCTATCGCCTTACTAATCATGACACGTCTAACCACAAAGTTTGGAACCACACACTCCCCTTCTTGTGGATAGACATCTTCACTACCATCTACTTCATCATCATTCGGCCCATTTTCAGCTCCCTCTCCATCTTGAGGCTCGGCCTCATCCTCCCCCCTTTCGGAAACCACCTCCTCACCAAGGTAGTACACTTTCCCTTCTCGTAGGATCACATTGCGCCGGTTTGGACATTCATTGACCTTATGCCCCCAACCTTGGCACTTGAAGCATTGGAACCCCTTTGGGTTGGGATATTTGTGAGCCTCTGGTTTCGGAGGGAATTTAGGGACTGTTTTGGACTCGGGCAGCTTCGTAGGGGCGGGTTGGTCCTTGTTTTTGGGCCAACCCGAGGGGGTTTGTACCCTTGCCTTGAAGGATGATCTCTCCTTAAGTTCCCTTTCAATCTCAAGGGCCGCTTGGAATATACCGTTAATGGTTTCAAACCGGTGAAGGGTCAAATGAGTGGAGATCTCTTTGTTCAACCCACACTTGAACCGGATGATGTCGTGACTGATTTGCTCCCCACGATGATCAAGTTTCAACATGAGTTGTTGGAACTCGTCAAAATAGGCCATCACACTCTTGCCTCCTTGCCGCAAGCCATATAATCTAGCAAGCAACTCATGACGATATCTCTCGGGAAGGTATCGTTGTCTCATCAAATACCTCAACCGATACCAAGGTGGTGGCTGCCCATCAACTAATTCATTACCAAATCGTTTAACATACTCCCACCAAGTGTTAGCATAGCCCTCGAGGTGAGCTATAGCGTAGCAACTCTTCTTTTCTTCCGAGATGTCATTAACTTGGAAAACTTTGTCACAAGCCGATTCCCAAGTTAAGTAGGTCTCGGGGTCACTTTCACCCTTAAAGATGGGTAGGCTCAACTTGATGGTGTTGATGCCTACGTCTCTCTCTTGGTGTCGGTTTCCCCTATCTCCATACCCCCGGTATCTCCTAGGTTCTCCTCGACCCCTTCTTAACTCCTCCTCCCTCATATAAGCATCATCAAAGGCTCCATCTCCTTCATACTCCTCTCTACCGTATCCTTCAAAGTGGGCTGGTCGGCCTTGGCCGTTTTGATTCGGAGGATTTGGAATTTGCGGTCTTTGGGTTAATGGAGCTTGGAATGGAGGGTTCGGATTTAGTGGAGGTACTTGGCGTCCAAATCCCTCTTGTGGAATTGGAGGGGCTTGGAAATGTAGTGGTCTAGTGGGGTCTCGGTTTGGAGGAAAATAGGTAGTTTGGCTTGCGGTATTTAGTGGAGCTTGGGGTGCATTTAGCATTTGGTGGACTGTTTCGGGGGTGATGGTTGCGGAGGAGGTCCTATCATGACCATTGGTAGATACATGTAGAGGAGTAGAAGGACGAGAGTTCCTTTGACTCTCCACTTGTTCTAATCTCCCACTAATAGTCGACACTTCCTCCTTTATTGCTGCCAAGTCCCCTCTCACGGCCCCAAATTCCGAATTCAACCTTTCAAGTGTCCGGGTAACGGCCTCAAGAGTGACCCTCATAGAATCAAGGGCATTAGTATCCACATTATGAGACGTAGCTCCTTCCATTGTCAAGGTATTATCCGCTTTAGTTCACCACAAGTTCGTGTTCCACAAGTGTTGTATAATTGGCTAGTAACCGTGAAATTTTTAAGGTATGAGTAAGCTCTTATCCGGAATGGATTCTTGTTTGAAGACTCAAAGAATTCTTGCCAGACTAGAGTCAAAAATCAGCAATTCATTCAAACGAATAAAAGTACTCAAATAATCGTTGACACGAACAAACGGTTCAAGGAACTAGTTGACAACCTAGTAGGAATGTACTAGTTTGTTAATTAGTTCTAGGACCAAGTAAGGGAAACCAAGGATCAACAATTAGCAACCAAAGAATATCCTAAGTTGAGCTTATAGTGACGTGGCAGCATGCAATGGTTCCACACGTTCTTCTTCTCTTTTTTTTTTTTTTTTTGTTAATATTCACACAACTTGTTATAGTTTGCAAAGTGTCTTTGGTGGGAAAAATAAAATCTTGTAGTATTTCACCCTTTTCAAACTCAAGAAAGTGAGGTTTGGTTGACTAATCCCACAAAACAAGGCTCCTTGAATTAGGGAAAAGTGATTGACAAGACTAGAAGGTGATGGGTGCAAGTCTTTCACAACAACTTTATAGCTTGTCTTACAACTTGAGCACACAACAAGATGAACAAGATGAACAAGTTCAAAAGATGAACACCTCAACAAACTTCATCAACTTCTTTAGCACATAAACACACAACCACCGATTTTTTTCTTTTAGTTATCAACAACACACAACTTTCGGCCACTTCAAGTCACTACAACAATGTTCAAGTTTTCAAGCTCAACTTTTGGATCTAGACACCTTAGTGTTGGTGAGAAGGAAACCAACACTAGAAACTCACTAAACAAGCAAAATAACACCTAGATCTAAACATACAACATCATTCTCGGTTTCAACTTTCAATGGACAGATTTTCAGAATTTCTTTTTGGTGTTGTTTGTTTAAGCCGTGAACTAGCCTGATACGGTTGGGGCAGCCTCCACAGGTACACGGCCTTTCACACGAAGCCAAGCTCAGGAATTACAAGAACTCCAAGCCTTGTTCATGCAAATGGCCGTGTGTGAATTGGTGATTGAACCAACCAAGGACCTAAACGTTTTTATGTGTGAAGAGAGGTATTAATGTGTAATAAACTACTCTTCAAGGTTGGCACAAGAAGCAAGGGCGGATGGGTCATTTTACCCCTTTTGTTTGTAGTATAAATAGCACATGTTAGAGAGTTATTTCTTAGTTTTTTGGAATGCTGATTTTTGTAACCTAAAGACTAAACATTTCACTCTCTCTCTCACTCTTAGAAGCCGCCCCAATTATCTCACAAGCAGAGGGATACTTGTGTTGTCTCTTTGGCTAGAAACAAGGGTTTTGAGGTCGTTGAGTGCCTCTTGGTCCTCGTAAGAACTTGGTGTTTATATTCATTAGACTTAGGGTCCTCTCTTGATGTTAGGGTTCTTAGTTTCTTGAATGTTATATGTCAAGTTATCTATCTTTCTTTATCTTGTTGTTGTTGCTGATTTTGTTATCTTAAAGTCTAGTGAAGCCGTGTGGGGCTCTTTTCGATTCACTAGCATTGTTATCTATCTTGTTGTTCTTGTGTTGTTGGGCTGAAATCCGAGCCTACTTGAAGCTCTTGTTGTTGTTGGTTTGATTTTGCATCATTTGGTATCAAAGCGAGACCGGTTGTGTTCCAACATTATCCATCTTGGGCTAGTTCACGGCTTAAACAAACAACACCAAAAAGAATTTCTGAAATCTGTCCATTAAAAGTTGAAACCAAGAATGATGTTGTATGTTTAGATCTTGGTGTTATTTTGCTTGTTTAGTGAGTTTCTAGTGTTGGTTTCTTTCTCACCAACACTAAGGTGTCTAGATCCAAAAGTTGAGCTTGAAAACTTGAACATTGTGTAGTGACTTGAAGTGGCCGAAAGTTGTGTGTTGTTGAAACCAAAAGAAAAATCGGTGGTTGTGTGTTTATGTGCTAAAGAAGTTGATGAAGTTTGTTGAGGTGTTCATCTTTTGAACTTGTTCATCTTGTTGTGTGCTCAAGTTGTAAGACAAGCTATAAAGTTGTTGTGAAAGACTTGCACCCATCACCTTCTAGTCTTGTCAATCACTTTTCCTTAATTCAAGGAGCCTTGTTTTGTGGGATTAGTCAACCAAACCTCACTTTCTTGAATTTGAAAAGAGGTGAAATACTACAAGATTTTATTTTTCCCACCAAAACACTTTGCAAACTATAACAAGTTGTGTGAATATTAAAAAAAAAAAAAAAAGAAGGACGTGTGGAACCATTGCATGCTGCCACGTCACTATAAGCTCAACTTAGGATATTCTTGGGTTGCTAATTGTTGATCCTTGGTTTCCCTTACTTGGTCCTAGAACGAATTAACAAACTAGTACATTCCTACTAGGTTGTCAACTAGTTCCTTGAACCGTTTGTTCGTGTCAACGATTATTTGAGTGCTTTTATTCGTTTGAATGAATTGCTGATTTTTGACTCTAGTCCGGCAAGAATTCTTTGAGTCTTCAAACAAGAATCCATTCCGGATAAGAGCTTACTCATACCTTAAGATTTCACGGTTACTAGCCAATTATACAACACTTGTGGAATACGAACTTGTGGTGAACTAAGGCGGATAATATCTTGACAATGGAAGGAGCTACGTCTCATAATATGGATACTAATGCCCTTGATTCTATGAGGGTCACTCTTGAGGCCGTTACCCGGACACTTGAAAGGTTGAATTCGGAATTTGGGGCCGTGAGAGGGGACTTGGCAGCAATAAAGGGGGAAGTGTCGACTATTAGTGGGAGATTAGAACAAGTGGAGAGTCAAAGGAACTCTCGTCCTTCTACTCCTCTACATGTATCTACCAATGGTCACGATAGGACCTCCTCCACAACCATCACCCCCGAAACAGTCCACCAAATGCTAAATGCACCCCAAGCTCCACTAAATACCGCAAGCCAAACTACCTATTTTCCTCCAAACCGAGACCCCACTAGACCACCACATTTCCAAGCCCCTCCAATTCCACAAGAGGGATTTGGACGCCAAGTACCTCCACTAAATCCGAACCCTCCATTCCAAGCTCCATTAACCCAAAGACCGCAAATTCCAAATCCTCCGAATCAAAACGGCCAAGGCCGACCAGCCCACTTTGAAGGATACGGTAGAGAGGAGTATGAAGGAGATGGAGCCTTTGATGATGCTTATATGAGGGAGGAGGAGTTAAGAGGGGGTCGAGGAGAACCTAGGAGATACCGGGGGTATGGAGATAGGGGAAACCGACACCAAGAGAGAGACGTAGGCATCAACACCATCAAGTTGAGCCTACCCATCTTTAAGGGTGAAAGTGACCCCGAGACCTACTTAACTTGGGAATCGGCGTGTGACAAAGTTTTCCAAGTTAATGACATCTCAGAAGAAAAGAAGAGTTGCTACGCTATAGCTCACCTCGAGGGCTATGCTAACACTTGGTGGGAGTATGTTAAATGATTTGGTAATGAATTAGTTGATGGGCAGCCACCACCTTGGTTTCGGTTGAGGTATTTGATGAGACAACGATACCTTCCCGAGAGATATCGTCATGAGTTGCTTGCTAGATTATATGGCTTGCGGCAAGAGGGCAAGAGTGTGATGGCCTATTTTGACGAGTTCCAACAACTCATGTTGAAACTTGATCATCGTGGGGAGCAAATCAGTCACGACATCATCCGGTTCAAGTGTGGGTTGAACAAAGAGATCTCCACTCATTTGACCCTTCACCGGGTTGAAACCATTGACGGTATATTCCAAGCGGCCCTTGAGATTGAAAGGGAACTTAAGGAGAGATCATCCTTCAAGGCAAGGGTACAAACCCCCTCGGGTTGGCCCAAAAACAAGGACCAACCCGCCCCTACGAAGCTGCCCGAGTCCAAAACAGTCCCTAAATTCCCTCCAAAACCGGAGGCTCACAAATATCCCAACCCAAAGGGGTTCCAATGCTTCAAGTGCCAAGGTTGGGGGCATAAGGCCAATGAATGTCCGAAACGGCGCAATGTGATCCTACGAGAAGGGAAAGTGTACTACCTTGGTGAGGAGGTGGTTTCCGAAAGGGGGGAGGATGAGGCCGAGCCTCAAGATGGAGAGGGAGCTGAAAATGGGCCGAATGATGATGAAGTAGATGGTAGTGAAGATGTCTATCCACAAGAAGGGGAGTGTGTGGTTCCGAACTTTGTGGTTAGACGTGTCATGATTAGTAAGGCGATAGATGACCCGAGTCAAAGGGAAAATCTATTCCATACTAAGTGTCTTGTAAAGGGGAGTGTGTGCACCTTGGTGATTGATAGTGGTAGTTGTACAAATGTTGCGAGCCATGCTATGGTAAATTTCTTGAAGCTACCAACTACACTACACACTAGTCCTTACAAGCTACAATGGTTGAACGATTGTGGTGTATTAAAGGTCACAAGGCAATGTGTGGTTCGGTTTAAGGTGGGAAACTACCACGATGAAGTGCTTTGTGACGTGATCCCAATGCAAGCATGTCACTTGTTGTTAGGTAGACCATGGCAATATGATAGGTCTACTAAACACGATGGGAGGTCCAACCGGTATACGCTTGAGAAGGATGGCCGAAAGGTCACACTTCATCCTCTTTCACCCTCCCAAGTAAATGAGTGGCATCAAAAGATGAGAGAGTTGAAGGGAAAGGGGAAGGAATCCGAAAAGGGAGAAAAGGGGGGGGATGCCGTAGGTGAGGAAGTAGGGACATCCGAGGCTGTCCCAACGACGAGGGAGATGGAAAACGTAGTGATGTTGGCTAGGAAGAAAGAACTCTTCGTGGACCATGATGAAAACAAGCCGATGTTACTTTTGGCCCATTGTTTTAATACTAACCCCACTAATTCTTCCATTTCCCCTTTGATTTCATGTGTGTTGCAGGAGTATGAAGATGTATTTCCTCAAGAACTTCCGCAAGGATTGCCCCCACTTTGGGGAATTGAGCACCAAATTGATTTGGTGCCGGGTCCACAACTTCCAAACAAACCGGCCTATAGGAGCAATCCCATGGACACTAAGGAGCTTGAAAGACAAGTTGAGGAGCTTCTCAACAAGGGATACATCAAGGAAAGCATGAGTCCGTGTGCTGTTCCGGTGCTTTTGGTACCGAAGAAGGACGGAACTTGGTGCATGTGCGTCGATTGTAGAGCCATCAACAAAATCACTATAAGGTATCGTCATCTAATCCCTAGACTAGATGATATGTTAGATGAGCTCCACGGATCTTGTTTGTTTTCTAAGGTGGACCTTAGGAGTGGCTATCACCAAATTCGCATGCAACCCGGTGATGAGTGGAAGACCGCATTCAAGACCAAATTCGGTCTATATGAGTGGCTGGTCATGCCCTTTGGCCTTACCAATGCTCCTAGCACCTTTATGAGGCTAATGAATCATGTAATGAAGCCTTATATTGGAAAGTTTGTGGTGGTTTACTTTGATGATGTGTTGGTATATAGTAAATCTATTGATGATCATGTAATGCATTTGAGATGTGTGTTTGATGTGCTCCGAAAGGAGATGATGTATGCCAACATGGAGAAGTGTTCTTTTGGTGTTGATAAGGTTATATTCTTGGGTTTTGTCGTGAGCTCAAGGGGTGTGGAAGTGGACGATTCCAAGATAGACTCTATTCGAAGTTGGCCGACCCCTAAAACTATTGGAGAAATCCGAAGTTTCCACGGGTTGGCAAGCTTTTATAGGAGGTTTGTCAAAGGATTTAGTTCTATAGCAGCCCCCTTGACCGAGGTAATTAGGAAGGACGGACCTTTTAAATGGGGTGATGAGCAAGCTAGGGCTTTTGAGGCCTTGAAAGCTATGCTCATCTCGGCGCCTTTATTGCAATTGCCCGATTTTGATAAGATGTTTGAAGTAGAGTGTGATGCTAGTAAGGTTGGCATCGGGGCTGTTTTGATGCAAGAAGGTAAGCCCGTTACTTATTTCAGTGAAAAGCTCAAAGGGGCAACTCTTAATTACTCAACTTATGATTTGGAGTTGTACGCCCTTGTTAGAGCTTTGGGAAATTGGCAACATTATTTGTGGCCTAAGGAGTTTGTGATACGAACGGATCATGAGTCGTTGAAACACCTTAAGAGCCAAGACAAGTTGAATAGGCGTCATGCTAAGTGGATTGAGTTCATCGAGACTTTCCCTTATGTAATTCATTACAAAAGAGGAAAGGAAAATGTTGTTGCCGATGCCTTGTCTAGGAAGCATGTGCTTGTTGCTACCTTGTCTTCAAAATTGATGGGATTTGAGAGCTTGCGGTTGTTGTATCCCGAGGATCCTACCTTTGCTCCTATTTTTAGGGAATGTGAAGAGTGGGGAAGGGACCGTTGGCTTAAGGAGAGTGACCATTCCTCCTACTCTCGGTTCGATGGGTATTTGTTCAAAGGGAGGAGGTTGTGTGTTCCTTCTAGTTCTTGGAGGGAATTATTTGTGAGGGAGGCCCATGACGGAGGCCTCATGGGGCACTTTGGGGTAGACAAGACCCTCGGAATCTTAGAGGAAAACTTCTATTGGCCCAAAATGCGCAAAGACGTCGCTAAAGTTTGTAGTCAATGCGTGGCCTGCCGGAGTGCGAAATCTCATCTCCTACCTCAAGGATTATTCACCCCACTCCCTACTCCCCTTAGACCTTGGTTGGACATTTCGATGGATTTTGTTTTGGGGCTGCCAAGGACTAGAAAGGGCCGAGATAGCATTTTTGTTATTGTTGATAGATTCTCTAAAATGGCTCATTTTATTCCATGTGCTAAAACCGAGGATGCTCGTAGTGTAGCTTCATTGTTTGTTGAACATATTGTAAAGCTTCAGGGGGTACCGAGGACTATTGTGAGCGATAGGGACTCCAAGTTCCTAAGTCTCTTTTGGAAGTCCATGTGGGGTAGGCTTGGGACGAAGTTACTTTTCTCCACGTCTTGCCACCCACAAACCGATGGCCAAACGGAGGTAGTAAATAGAACCTTAGGGTCTATGCTATGTTCTATGGTTAAAGGTAAACTAACTTCATGGGAAGATCACCTACCCTTGGTGGAATTTGCATACAACCGGGTAATACATTCGAGCACGGGAATGACTCCCTTTGAATGTGTTTACGGCCTGAATCCCCTTACCCCTTTAGATCTCACTCCTTTGTCTAGTGATCTCATGACCAGCTTAGATGGAAATAAAAGAGCCGAGGTGATACGGGACAAATGGCCATCTTATCTTTTGATGACATTTTTGGAGGCCAACACATAGAGACTCAAGACTTGGTCACCTCGAGAAAACAAGAACATGCATGGAGGACCCGTTTTGAGCATAACTTAAAGCAATCTCGCGTGTGGAAGATTGCTTGGAGAATTTAAGGTTGAGGACTCACGGTTTTGGACCTTAATTAAGGGTATTTTGGACATTACACATGGTGTATTTACACACCATGGCCGCCCCTCTCATTAAGGGCAAAGTGGTCTTGTTATCTTCATTTGCAATGTATTATAAATAGGCCCCCTTAGTCTTATTTTCATTAGTTTTTGAATGATGAAGAATTGAAAGACATATTTTCTCTCTTTTGAGAGTGTAACACCATTAGTTGTAGGACTTGGAAAAGTCACCCTTAGCATAGGGCTTGGAAAAGCCAATATTAATCTTTGCTTGGAAACGGTAGATCTTGAGGCGAGTTCATTCCCTTGGTGGTCACCGTAAGAGTGTGGTTTTGATTGTTACATTCATTAGGGGTTAGTGTTGAAATACACTTGGTTCTTAATCTTGTAATAATCTTGGTCTCACTATCTATCTTTATTTTCTTGCAAATCGTGTATGTGTTGTGTAGTGGACTGTTTTGGGGTCTTCGTTGAATCCGAAACTTGTACTATTGTTGTTCATCTTGTTCATCACGTTTTGTCACTGTTTTGGTGTTAAAATATACTCTTGTATCTTGTATTCTTGTTGTTGGTAGCGAATCCGAGTGAGGTCTCCATCTTGGTCCTCGAATCCTTAAGATTAGCGGACTGATTTGGTGGTTGTTTCGTGCTTCCCTTGTATTTCTTGTATCATTTGGTATCAAAGCATGGCTTGATCTTGTTCCTACAAGATCAATCTTGGGCTTGGTTGTTAGAAATATAAACAAAAAAAAAAAATTGTTGAAAAGCTGAAAATTTCAGAAAAAAAATTGCAATCTGTCCATTGTTGTTGTCTTGGCCGAAATTGTGTTCTTAGCCGAGATTTGTTCTTGAGTCTAGGTCTAGAAGTCTTTTACTTGTCTTGTGTGTTTGTAGTGTTAGTTTTGTTCCTCACTAACACTTTGAGTCGATCCAAACTTGAGCTTGAATTGTTAATATTGTTGTTGTGAACAAAGTGTGGCCGATTGGATGTTGTTGTAGAGCCTTGACCGAGTTGAAGGCCTTGTGTTGTGGTGTTGTTGTAGATCTTGAAAAGAGTATTGTTGTTGTTCTTGAAGTTCTTCACAACCTTCATCTCTTGTTAAAAAAAAAAAAAAAAAAAAAAATGCAACACCAAAGAGACTTGGCCGTTGTTGGTTTTGTAATCTTGGCCGTGTGAAAACATTATTATCTTGGAGTTGGCCTTGTGGCTTTCATCTTGTTGTTGTTATAAGCTTGGCCACGTGATATTGTTGTTAATTGGTGGATCGAGAACCATTTTGTTGAAGGTGTAGTTGTCTTGGCCAAGTGTTGGAGATATTGTTATTGTGGAATTTGGGAGTGGCCGTGTGAAAATTGTTGGTGTTCTTGGAGATTATTGTTGTAGTTCTTGGTGTTGTTGTTGTTGTTCTTGATGTTCATCACCACCTTCATATATTGTTGAAGATAAAGTGAATGTTAAATCTAAAAAGTTGAAGGAAAAGGGTGTATTATGTGTTAGCCTTGAAAGACACTACAACCAACAAAGACCTATCAATCAAGTCTCAACCACTTTCCAACACTTTTCCATGATTTACGGATCCATGTTTTAAGGAGAAGTACAATAAAGTCAAGTCTTGAAAACTTGAAATTGAAAAGGGCTCCAAGACTTGTTTGAATTTCCCTCCTTAAACAAATTCCACCAAAGTCCAAATTGAAAAATTGACCAAGACTTGAAGTTGGACAACAAAAGTTGTGTGGGACCGAAACCAATACGTGACTGCCATGTCATCACTGCTACTGTTCACACAATATTTCCGAGCTCAAAAATTTTAGATTCTTAGTTTCATCTTATTGTTTCATTAGTTTCATGTCTTGATTCTAGAATTAATTAACAACTAGTAATCACCTACTTAGTTGTAGATTAATTATTGAATCCGTTTCTTCGTGTCTTCGTTGTTTGTGTGCTTTTCTCATTTTTAACTCATAGTAACTTCTTTGTTTCAAGTTCGTAAGTAGATTTTGTGTTGTGTCTTGAGTCGATCAAACAAGAATATATTCCGGCCGCCAAGTAGAATTGACATCCTATTGACTACCGGAGTATAAGCAACTTTCAATATTCGCCGCTCCAATTGTGAGAATCACAAAGGTGAGTGTATCGAGTGTTGTTGAGGAGCTTTACTACTAATCTTGTTTGTTCATTTTGTAGGTTTAAAGGGTGATATAAGGGGAACATGACTTCGATAGCCGGGGATTATTGTGACTACAATATGGGAGACTATGATTGTAGTGAGGGTTTTTATGGCTACGAAGTTGAGGGAGATTGCGGAGGCTATGAAAATAGTCATGATCAAAACATAGGCAGATTTGAAAGTTACTGTTTTGAGGGAGAAAATGAGGTGAATGAAGTGCCTAGTGCTTATGGTGACTTTGGAGATGATGTAGGACCTCGTGATGGATCTTATGATGAAGTTGGGACATGTGAGGAGTCTCGCACTCCCCACTCCGAACCTAGATTTGGTGTTAGGTATAACCTTTTCGTTCGCAAACCTTATGAGAGCTATGATGAGAGTACACGTGAGGAGTGTGAAGATTCATATTCTCCACCTTGTAGTACTTCTTATCAAGGTCGATATAGTGTGAATGGTTATACTAGCAATAGTGTAGGTTTTCCAATGAGAAGAAGAGAGTATGCATCTCCAAAACCGAGGGGTACTCATGTGCTTTACAATGTTGATCCGAGAAGGAGTGTACACTCCGGAAAGGTGACCATTTGTGGGATACCGGGCTGCCTCGTTGTGTTAAATGATAGGTACTATAGAAACTACATTGTTCCATCCATGGTTGATTACTTGGGGTTATTTTGCGAGCCTTTACTTGTTCCATACTTCTTGGACGGGTTTAAGGTTACCGAGAGGGTAAAAGTTGTCTTCTCCCAATTTAATTACCATGAGGAGGTGTGGTGTGATGTTTTTCCCATAACCTATGGTTATGTGAGCTTGGGCGCCGATTGGTTTGCACAACATAAAGTTCCAAATATGCAAAATTGGCCTAATATTATAAGAGACCGATGGGGAAATTGCCTTGAGACGTACATTCTGCCCGGGCCGCAAAAAGAAGTTCCTACCTACTCCAATTCAACTTATTATGAGAGACAAAAGATTGAGAGGAGTAAGGGAGTGAAAGGTGGTAATCCGAGAGTGGAAAAAGGAGAGGTTGTGTTGAGCGAAGTGAGGGGATTACCACCAAACTATACTAACATTGGTTGTCCTTCTATTTCTAAGGACATTTGTGTAGGTACCAACATGGCAAGCGAAGAAGAACAATGCCAAAGGGAAGTTGCTGCCCAAACCTTTGGAGGACCTTCACACCATGACAAAGAAGAATCTACTCAAGGACTTCAAGGTAAAATGGCAAACTCTTACACTTTTGTACATGTGAATGATAATTGTACGGCTAGTAGCCCATTGAGTGTGAGTTGTAGCTTGCCTATATGTGAGTGTATTGTTTCTTTGCCACTTGATGATGATGTACATGTTGTGAGTGTGGATACACTAGTTGATCCTATTGATGACCGAATAGACTCTTCTTGTAAGATCGATTTATGTCCACCTAGTGTTGAAACCATTATGTTGAATGAAAGTACGTTATCTTCTGAAATTTGTGTTGATCAACTTATGTGTGAAAATTACCCACCACTTGAGTATGTGTGTGATGTGCTTAATAGGACTCAAGTGAGTGAAATATATGAAAATGTTGGTCAACAAAGTGAGAATGAACCCGAGAGCTCTTCTTGGGGTAATATTGTGTTTGAAACATCCTTGAAACTTGATATTGATCATTTAGAGAGTGAGGAACTTTCTTGTTCCAAATCTGTCCGTGAGGTAGATCACACTCTTTTTAGGAATAATGTCTTGTTTGAAGATGATTTAAACACTCCTAATGAACCTAGTGGTGAAAATGACGGTATAGCTTGCCTTGGAAGCTATAGCCTATATGCTAACCCACTATGGTGTGACAACATTCCTCCTAAAGAGGGAAATCTCTTCTTGGAAGATGAGAGTACTCTTAAGGGTAAGGAATGTGTAGTTGCGGAAGCTACTTCTTCTTCTACTTTGTGTGATTTCATTGTTGAGAGTACTCATGGTGATTATTGGGAAACTAGTAGTGAGTACACACATGAGAGCACCTTAGTAGAAGTCGATTTGAGTAACACCTTTCTCTACTCTCTATTTGAGTTGGATGATATGTATGTTATTGTAGAGAGTATGTCATTTAGTTTAGGTGTAGATCTCGGGAAAGGGAAGTGTTGTCGAGACCCATGTCTATGGCCACTTTTCCCATTTGACCCCGGTGCCAAATTTAGGAATGGTGATGTTGGTGCACCAAACTTGCTGCTTGGTCTACATGACAAGCAAAGTGGCACTCTTGATGTATCCTATAACCGAATCCTTTGTACATCTTTTATTAAGTTTTTAATATTCCTTTCAAAGGATTCTTGGTTATATTGCAAATATGTGCAACCTTGGCATGTTGAGATGATTTGTTATGCTAACCCTAACCCTCATGCCATGAGGAGTTTGCATTTGTTGGTCCTCTTCTCGGTTTTTGCAAGGTTTGGATTCGAGGTCGAATCCTTTTCAAGAAGGGGAGGATGATACGGGACAAATGGCCATCTTATCTTTTGATGACATTTTTGGAGGCCAACACATAGAGACTCAAGACTTGGTCACCTCGAGAAAACAAGAACATGCATGGAGGACCCGTTTTGAGCATAACTTAAAGCAATCTCGCGTGTGGAAGATTGCTTGGAGAATTTAAGGTTGAGGACTCACGGTTTTGGACCTTAATTAAGGGTATTTTGGACATTACACATGGTGTATTTACACACCATGGCCGCCCCTCTCATTAAGGGCAAAGTGGTCTTGTTATCTTCATTTGCAATGTATTATAAATAGGCCCCCTTAGTCTTATTTTCATTAGTTTTTGAATGATGAAGAATTGAAAGACATATTTTCTCTCTTTTGAGAGTGTAACACCATTAGTTGTAGGACTTGGAAAAGTCACCCTTAGCATAGGGCTTGGAAAAGCCAATATTGATCTTTGCTTGGAAACGGTAGATCTTGAGGCGAGTTCATTCCCTTGGTGGTCACCGTAAGAGTGTGGTTTTGATTGTTACATTCATTAGGGGTTAGTGTTGAAATACACTTGGTTCTTAATCTTGTAATAATCTTGGTCTCACTATCTATCTTTATTTTCTTGCAAATCGTGTATGTGTTGTGTAGTGGACTGTTTTGGGGTCTTCGTTGAATCCGAAACTTGTATTATTGTTGCTCATCTTGTTCATCACGTTTTGTCACTGTTTTGGTGTTAAAATATACTCTTGTATCTTGTATTCTTGTTGTTGGTAGCGAATCCGAGTGAGGTCTCCATCTTGGTCCTCGAATCCTTAAGATTAGCGGACTGATTTGGTGGTTGTTTCGTGCTTCCCTTGTATTTCTTGTATCACGAGGCAATGAAGAAAATGCATGAGACGGTGCGGGTCAAGCTTGAAAAGAAGAACCAAGAGGTTGCAAAAAGGGTAAACAAAGGGAGAAGAAGGCTTGTGCTTGAACCCGGAGATTGGGTGTGGGTGCATCTTCGAAAGGATCGGTTTCCAGCTCAAAGGAAGTCCAAATTGCTGCCAAGGGGTGATGGGCCTTTCCAATTACTTGAGAGAATCAATGACAATGCCTACAAGATTGACCTTCCACCGGAATATCAAGTGCACAACACTTTCAACGTTGGTGATCTCTCCCTCGTGGATGCGGTTGAAGATGACCAAATGCTGAATTTGAGGTCAAATTCCTCTCAAGATGGAGAGGATGATACGGTTGGGGCAGCCTCCACAGGTACACGGCCTTTCACACGAAGCCAAGCTCGGGAATTACAAGAACTCCAAGCCTTGTTCATGCAAATGGCCGTGTGTGAATTGGTGATTGAACCAACCAAGGACCTAAACGTTTTTATGTGTGAAGAGAGGTATTAATGTGTAATAAACTACTCTTCAAGGTTGGCACAAGAAGCAAGGGCGGATGGGTCATTTTACCCCTTTTGTTTGTAGTATAAATAGCACATGTTAGAGAGTTATTTCTTAGTTTTTTGGAATGCTGATTTTTGTAACCTAAAGACTAAACATTTCACTCTCTCTCACACTCTTAGAAGCCGCCCCAATTATCTCACAAGTAGAGGGATACTTGTGTTGTCTCTTTGGCTAGAAACAAGGGTTTTGAGGTCGTTGAGTGCCTCTTGGTCCTCGTAAGAACTTGGTGTTTATATTCATTAGACTTAGGGTCCTCTCTTGATGTTAGGGTTCTTAGTTTCTTGAATGTTATATGTCAAGTTATCTATCTTTCTTTATCTTGTTGTTGTTGCTGATTTTGTTATCTTAAAGTCTAGTGAAGCCGTGTGGGGCTCTTTTCGATTCACTAGCATTGTTATCTATCTTGTTGTTCTTGTGTTGTTGGGCTGAAATCCGAGCCTACTTGAAGCTCTTGTTGTTGTTGGTTTGATTTTGCATCATAGCCCAAGATGGGTTATGTTGGAACACAACCGGTCTCGCTTTGATACCAAATGATACAAAATCAAACCAACAACACCAAGAGCTTCAAGTAGGCTCGGATTTCAGTCCAACAACACAAGAACAACAAGATAGATAACAATGCTAGTGAATCGAAAAGAGCCCCACACGGCTTCACTAGACTTTAAGATAACAAAATCAACAACAACAACAAGATAAAGAAAGATAGATAACTTGACATATAACATTCAAGAAACTAAGAACCCTAACATCAAGAGAGGACCCTAAGTCTAATGAATATAAACACCAAGTTCTTACGAGGACCAAGAGGCACTCAACGACCTCAAAACCCTTGTTTCTAGCCAAAGAGACAACACAAGTATCCCTCTACTTGTGAGATAATAGGGACGGCTTCTAAGAGAGGAAGAGAGCCGAAATGTTTAGTGTTTTTAGGTTACAAAATCAGCATTCAAAAACTAAGGAATAACTCTCTAACATGTTCTATTTATACTACAAACAAAAGGGGTAAAATGACCCATCCGCCCTTGCTTCTTGTGCCAACCTTGAAGAGTAGTTTATTACACATTAAGACCTCTCTTCACACATAAAAACGTTTAGGTCCTTGGTTGGTTCAATCACCAACTCACACACGGCCATTTGC
Organism: Capsicum pubescens; assembly: GCA_030864215.1. Classification (NCBI taxonomy): domain Eukaryota; kingdom Viridiplantae; phylum Streptophyta; class Magnoliopsida; order Solanales; family Solanaceae; genus Capsicum; species Capsicum pubescens. Next base: position 45,521,379 of record CM061539.1, on the reverse strand, counting down.
ATGAACAAAGCTTGGAGTTTTTGTAATTCCCGAGCTTGGCTTCGTGTGAAAGGCCGTGTACCTGTGGAGGCTGCCCCAACCGTATCACAGCTCCAACCTCATGGGATGTACAACCTGCTACTCACCCCTTTACATCCCTGGCTTGATATATCTATGGATTTTGTGTTAGGGTTGCCAAGGACTAGAAGAGGTCGGGATAGTATCTTTGTTGTGGTTGATCGGTTTTCTAAGATGGCACACTTTATTCCATGCTCTAAATGTGATGATGCACCTAGTGTGATAATGTTGTCAAGTTGAATGGTGTTCCGAGGACCATTGTGAGTGATAGGGACTCTAAGTTCCTAAGTCACATTTGGAAGTCCATGTGGGGTAGGCTTGGTACCATGTTGTTGTTCTCCACTTCTTGCCACCCACAAACCGATGGCCAAACAGAAGTAGTAAATAGGACTTTGGGTGCTATGCTACGTTCCATGATTAAGGGAAAATTGAGTTCTTGGGAGGAATACCTACCATTAATTGAGTTTGCATATAATCGTGTCATACACTCAAGTACGGGAATGACTCCCTTTGAGTGTGTATACGGCCTCAACCCCCTTAGCCCTTTGGATTTAACTCCTTTGCCAAGTGATCTTATGATTAGCCTAGATGGAAGAAAGCGGGCAGATTTTATGAAAAAGTTGCATGAGAAGATGCGGCTTCGACTTGACAAGAAAAATCAAGAGATTGCAAAGCGGGCAAACAAAGGAAGAAAGATACTCATTCTTGAATCGAGAGATTGGGTGTGGGTGCACCTTAGGAAGGATCGGTTTCCATCTCAAAAGAAGACCAAATTGATGCCAAAGGGTGATGGTCCATTCCATGTACTTGAAAAAATTGATGACAATGCCTACAAGATTGACCTTCCCTAGGAATACCAAGTGCACAACACTTTCAACGTGTGTGATCTTTCTCTAGTGGATGCGGTTAAGGATTACCAAATATTGAATTTGAGGTCAAATTCCTCTCAAGATAGAGAGGATGCTACGTGATATAAGAATAATGACCGCCTTAGCTTTTGACGACCTCATTCGAAGTCACAATGTGAAGAATCAAGCTTTGGTCACATGGAGGGCATGGGATCATACTTGGAGGGGATGTTTTTAGCCTACCATTGACCAAACCCAAGTGTGGAAGATTGATTGGAGCCTTGAAGACTTAAGGACTCTCGAATTTGGACCACCTTTGTTGGTTCACGGTTTTGGTGCCTTTACTAAGGGCATTTCGGTCACTTAGCCTAAGGGGCATTTTGGACAATTCATATTGTCTTCCAACACACCAAGGCCGCCCCTCTCATTAAGGGTAATATGGTCTTTTTGTCTTCTTTTGTAATACACTATAAATAGGCCCCTTAGTCTTATTTTCACTTAGTTTTTGGTTGATGAAAAAATGAGATTTTGAGACTCTTAAAATCCTCTCTCTTGAGAGTAGACCAACTTAGTGTAATTCTAGTATAGGGCTTGGAAAAGCTAACATTGTTCTTTGCTTGGAAACGGTAGATCTTGAGGCGAGTTCGTTCCCTTGGTGGTCACCGTAAGAGTGTGGTTTTGATTGTTACATTCATTAGGGGTTTTTGAGTTTAATATACTCTTTAGTTCTTAATCTTGTAATAATCTTGGTCTCACTATCTATCTTTATTTTTCTTGCAATCGTGTATGTGTTGTCGTAGTGGACTGTTTTGGGTCTTCGTTGAATCCGAAACTTGTATTATTGTTGTTCATCTTGTTCATCACGTTTTGGTACTGTTTTTGGTGTTAAAATATACTCTTGAATCTTGTATTCTTGTTGTTGGTAGCGAATCCGAGTGAGGTCTCCATCTTGGTCCTCGAATCCTTAAGATTAGTGGACTGATTTGGTGGTTGTTTCGTGCTTCCCTTGTATTTCCCGTATCATTTGGTATCAAAGCATGGCTTGATCTTGTTCCTACAAGATCAATCTTGGGCTTGCTTGTTAGAAAATTTAAAAAAAAAGAAAAAGTGTTAAAAACTGAAATCTCTAGAAAAATAGCAATCTGTCCGTGTTTGTGTTCTTGGCCAAAATTGTGTTCTTGTTGTGTCTTGGTCGAGATTTGTTTGTTGTGTGACTAAATTTAGTAGTGTTCTTGTTTGTTTTGTTGTTTCTAGTGTTAGTTTTCTTGTCCACTAACACTTTGAGTCTAGATCTAAACTTGAGCTTGAATTGTTAATATTGTTGTTGTGACAAAGTGTGGCCGATTGGATGTTGTTGTAGAGCCTTGACCGAGTTGAAGGCCTTGTGTTGTGGTGTTGTTGTAGATCTTGAAAAGAGTATTGTTGTTGTTCTTGAAGTTCTTCACAACCTTCATCTCTTGTTAAAAAAAAAAAAAGAAAAAAAAATGCAACACCAAAGAGACTTGGCCGTTGTTGGTTTTGTAATCTTGGCCGTGTGAAAACATTATTATCTTGGAGTTGGCCTTGTGGCTTTCATCTTATTGTTGTTATAAGCTTGGCCACGTGATATTGTTGATTAATTGGTGGATCGAGAACCATTTTGTTGAAGGTGTAGTTGTCTTGGCCAAGTGTTGGAGATATTGTTATTGTGGAATTTGGGAGTGGCCGTGTGAAAATTGTTGGTGTTCTTGGAGATTATTGTTGTAGTTCTTGGTGTTGTTGTTGTTGTTCTTGATGTTCATCACCACCTTCATATATTGTTGAAGATAAAAGTGAATGTTAAATCTAAAAAGTTGAAGGAAAAGGGTGTATTATGTGTTAGTCTTGAAAGACACTACAACCAACAAAGACCTATCAATCAAGTCTCAACCACTTTCCAACACTTTTCCATGATTTACGGATCCATGTTTTAAGGAGAAGTACAATAAAGTCAAGTCTTGAAAACTTGAAATTGAAAAGGGTTCCAAGGCTTGTTTGAATTTCCCTCCTTAAACAAATTCCACCAAAGTCCAAATCGAAAAATTGACCAAGACTTGAAGTTGGACAACAAAAGTTGTGTGGGACCGAAACCAATACGGACTGCCATGTCATCACTGCTACTGTTCACGCAATATTTCCGAGCTCAAAATTTTAGATTCTTAGTTTCATCTTATTGTTTCATTAGTTTCATGTCTTGATTCTAGAATTAATTAACAACTAGTAATCACCTACTTAGTTGTAGATTAATTATTGAATCCATTTCTTCGTGTCTTCGTTGTTTGTGTGCTTTTCTCATTTTTAACTCGTAGTAACTTCTTTGTTTCAAGTTCGTAAGTAGATTTTGTGTTGTGTCTTGAGTCGATCAAACAAGAATATATTCCGGCCGCCAAGTAGAATTGACATCCTATTGACTACCGGAGTATAAGCAACTTTCAATATTTGCCGCTCCAATTGTGAGAATCACAAAGGTGAGTGTATCGAGTGTTGTTGAGGAGCTTTACTACTAATCTTGTTTGTTCATTTTGTAGGTTTAAAGGGTGATATAAGGGGAACATGACTTCGATAGCCGGGGATTATTGTGACTACAATATGGGAGACTATGATTGTAGTGAGGGTTTTTATGGCTACGAAGTTGAGGGAGATTGCGGAGGCTATGAAAATAGTCATGATCAAAACATAGGCAGATTTGAAAGTTACAGTTTTGAGGGAGAAAATGAGGTGAATGAAGTGCCTAGTGCTTATGGTGACTTTGGAGATGATGTAGGACCTCGTGATGGATCTTATGATGAAGTTGGGACATGTGAGGAGTCTCGCACTCCCCACTCCGAACCTAGATTTGGTGTTAGGTATAACCCTTTCGTTCGCAAACCTTATGAGAGCTATGATGAGAGTACACGTGAGGAGTGTGAAGATTCATATTCTCCACCTTGTAGTACTTCTTATCAAGGTCGATATAGTGTGAATGGTTATACTAGCAATAGTGTAGGTTTTCCAATGAGAAGAAGAGAGTATGCATCTCCAAAACCGAGGGGTACTCATGTGCTTTACAATGTTGATCCGAGAAGGAGTGTACACTCCGGAAAGGTGACCATTTGTGGGATACCGGGCTGCCTCGTTGTGTTAAATGATAGGTACTATAGAAACTACATTGTTCCATCCATGGTTGATTACTTGGGGTTATTTTGCGAGCCTTTACTTGTTCCATACTTCTTGGACGGGTTTAAGGTTACCGAGAGGGTAAAGGTTGTCTTCTCCCAATTTAATTACCATGAGGAGGTGTGGTGTGATGTTTTTCCCATAACCTATGGTTATGTGAGCTTGGGCGCCGATTGGTTTGCACAACATAAAGTTCCAAATATGCAAAATTGGCCTAATATTATAAGAGACCGATGGGGAAATTGCCTTGAGACGTACATTCTGCCCGGGCCGCAAAAAGAAGTTCCTACCTACTCCAATTCAACTTATTATGAGAGACAAAAGATTGAGAGGAGTAAGGGAGTGAAAGGTGGTAATCCGAGAGTGGAAAAAGGAGGGGTTGTGTTGAGCGAAGTGAGGGGATTACCACCAAACTATACTAACATTGGTTGTCCTTCTATTTCTAAGGACATTTGTGTAGGTACCAACATGGCAAGCGAAGAAGAACAATGCCAAAGGGAAGTTGCTGCCCAAACCTTTGGAGGACCTTCACACCATGACAAAGAAGAATCTACTCAAGGACTTCAAGGTAAAATGGCAAACTCTTACACTTTTGTACATGTGAATGATAATTGTGCGGCTAGTAGCCCATTGAGTGTGAGTTGTAGCTTGCCTATATGTGAGTGTATTGTTTCTTTGCCACTTGATGATGATGTACATGTTGTGAGTGTGGATACACTAGTTGATCCTATTGATGACCGAATAGACTCTTCTTGTAAGATCGATTTATGTCCACCTAGTGTTGAAACCATTATGTTGAATGAAAGTACGTTATCTTCTGAAATTTGTGTTGATCAACTTATGTGTGAAAATTACCCACCACTTGAGTATGTGTGTGATGTGCTTAATAGGACTCAAGTGAGTGAAATATTTGAAAATGTTGGTCAACAAAGTGAGAATGAACCCGAGAGCTCTTCTTGGGGTAATATTGTGTTTGAAACATCCTTGAAACTTGATATTGATCATTTAGAGAGTGAGGAACTTTCTTGTTCCAAATCTGTCCGTGAGGTAGATCACACTCTTTTTAGGAATAATGTCTTGTTTGAAGATGATTTAAACACTCCTAATGAACCTAGTGGTGAAAATGACGGGATAGCTTGCCTTGGAAGCTATAGCCTATATGCTAACCCACTATGGTGTGACAACATTCCTCCTAAAGAGGGAAATCTCTTCTTGGAAGATGAGAGTACTCTTAAGGGTAAGGAATGTGTAGTTGTGGAAGCTACTTCTTCTTCTACTTTGTGTGATTTCATTGTTGAGAGTACTCATGGTGATTATTGGGAAACTAGTAGTGAGTACACACATGAGAGCACCTTAGTAGAAGTCGATTTGAGTGACACCTTTCTCTACTCTCTATTTGAGTTGGATGATATGTATGTTATTGTAGAGAGTATGTCATTTAGTTTAGGTGTAGATCTCGGGAAAGGGAAGTGTTGTCGAGACCCATGTCTATGGCCACTTTTCCCATTTGACCCCGGTGCCAAATTTAGGAATGGTGATGTTGGTGCACCAAACTTGCTGCTTGGTCTACATGAAAAGCAAAGTGGCACTCTTGATGTATCCTATAACCAAATCCTTTGTACATCTTTTATTAAGTTTTTAATATTCCTTTCAAAGGATTCTTGGTTATATTGCAAATATGTGCAACCTTGGCATGTTGAGATGATTTGTTATGCTAACCCTAACCCTCATGCCATGAGGAGTTTGCATTTGTGTGTCCTCTTTTCAGTTTTGCAAGGTTTGGATTCGAGGTCGAATCCTTTTCAAGAAGAGGAGGATGATATAAGAATAATGACCGCCTTAGCTTTTGACGACCTCATTCGAAGTCACAATGTGAAGAATCAAGCTTTGGTCACATGGAGGGCATGGGATCATACTTGGAGGGGATGTTTTTAGCCTACCATTGACCAAACCCAAGTGTGGAAGATTGATTGGAGCCTTGAAGACTTAAGGACTCTCGAATTTGGACCACCTTTGTTGGTTCACGGTTTTGGTGCCTTTACTAAGGGCATTTCGGTCACTTAGCCTAAGGGGCATTTTGGACAATTCATATTGTCTTCCAACACACCAAGGCCGCCCCTCTCATTAAGGGTAATATGGTCTTTTTGTCTTCTTTTGTAATACACTATAAATAGGCCCCTTAGTCTTATTTTCACTTAGTTTTTGGTTGATGAAAAAATGAGATTTTGAGACTCTTAAAATCCTCTCTCTTGAGAGTAGACCAACTTAGTGTAATTCTAGTATAGGGCTTGGAAAAGCTAACATTGTTCTTTGCTTGGAAACGGTAGATCTTGAGGCGAGTTCGTTCCCTTGGTGGTCACCGTAAGAGTGTGGTTTTGATTGTTACATTCATTAGGGGTTTTTGAGTTTAATATACTCTTTAGTTCTTAATCTTGTAATAATCTTGGTCTCACTATCTATCTTTATTTTTCTTGCAATCGTGTATGTGTTGTCGTAGTGGACTGTTTTGGGTCTTCGTTGAATCCGAAACTTGTATTATTGTTGTTCATCTTGTTCATCACGTTTTGGTACTGTTTTTGGTGTTAAAATATACTCTTGAATCTTGTATTCTTGTTGTTGGTAGCGAATCCGAGTGAGGTCTCCATCTTGGTCCTCGAATCCTTAAGATTAGTGGACTGATTTGGTGGTTGTTTCGTGCTTCCCTTGTATTTCCCGTATCACTACGGGTGTACCAAGCTGTCCAAAAAGTTCTACAAGTTGTCCAACAAGTTCAGACCATTCACACGTAGCCAAGCTTGGGAGTTACAAAAACTCTAAGTTATGTTCATGAAAATGGCCGTGTGTGAGTTGGTACTTGAGCCTTCCAATGGATTAAATGTTTTTAAGTGTGAAGAGGAACCTTGAAGTGTAATAAACTTACACTCTAAGGCCACCCCTTGGCAAGGGTAGGATGGTCATTTGTTATCTCCCTTTGTGGACTAATATAAATAGATAGTGTTAGGGTTATTTTTGAGTTAGTTCATTCATATTTTGGAAGACAACAAACACTTTGTAATATTTTGGAACTTCTCTCTTCTATTGGAGAAGCCCCAATTCTGAAAACTCACTAGTAGAGTGATACTAGTGTTGTCTCTTGGATAGAAACTAGGGTCTTGGGTTCTTTGAGTTCCTATTGGTCTAAGTAAGAGATTGGTATTAATATTCATTAATCTTAGGGTCCTTTCTCTTGTTAGGGTTCTTAGATCATTGAATATTATGTGTCAAGTTACTATCCCTCTTGCAATCTTGTTAATCTTGTGTTGTTGGAATCTTGAAGTCTAGTGAAACCGTGTGAGGCTCTTTCGATTCACTAGCATTATTATTGACTTTTTTGTTCTTGTTGTTAATATCATCTTCTTATTCTAAAAAAGTGACTCTTGAAGACTAGTGAAACCATGTGTGGCCTATTTTGATTCACTAGCACTTGTTGTTCATCTTGATGTTCTTGTTGTTGTTTGTTTCTTGTGTTGTGAACTTGGTATCATATCACCAATGATGCTGCCTCTAACATTATCATCGAATCTGACTGACCCCCATCCACTTTCTTTTGGGAAGAAAAGTTATCCTTCTTTCCATTGATATATTTGGAAAATCCGTTGTCAATGACCCATATTCCTTTTCTATAACTCTTGTGGATCTGTTCCTGCAAAATAAGAAGATTAATTTTATTTAGGTACCCAAGTGGTCTTAGGTCCTTCTAGGTTAGATGTGCTTTCCTTGGGCTTCCAAAGCCACACACTTTTAGGCTTATGCCTGCAACTATAGGATTTGAGCCCTCTCTGTCCATAAGTAAAGTAGACGGGTCCTCAAAAAGATAATGAGGTCTTAGTTGATTTAAGCGACCCTAAGAAGAAACTCAGATTTCTTTTTAAGGAGTTTGTTCCTACAAAAATGGGGCATGGGGACTCTTTAAGATTTATTAATTTGGTTTTTACGTCACCACGCTCTTCATAAAACAAGTCATTTTCAACTTGACATACCTTAATTTCTATTTTCCAGTTTGTCGTTCTTTTAGGATTTTTTTTGTTTAAAACAAACTTCGGAGCTTTTCTTTTCTTGAGCAAGCTTATTATGTTCATCTATGATTTTTTGGAGTTCACGGTTAGCATATCTAGATTACATTCAAGAGTATTACAGTTATGTGGACTTACCTCACTAGGTCAACCTGTTGCCATAAAGCACATGTTTGTAGCCTCTATTTCTTCTTCATTGCCCCAGGCCCTAAAATTTGGATTCTTTCTAGACGATCGTCATCTCAATTTTGGTTAATTTTGTTTGAAGTGTCCAAGTCTTCCACAGTAGTAACAAATATCATCATTTCTGGTGGAGTCATTATTTTTGTCTCCCTGGGAACTTTTCTGTCTCTGTCTCATGATCTGCCTTACCCCACGGTTGATAAGGGCCATTCCTTTGCTATCAGCATTTTACAGAATGTCTTCCTCTGCGGTTGGAGTAGCATTGAAGGCTATTGTTGTCTTTTTTCTATCCTTGTAAAACTTGTTGATATAATTTTTCTCATATACAATAAGGTTTCCTCGCAGTTCATCATATGTCATGTTGTGAAGGCCTCTGTCTTCCAAAATTCCAACATTGGTTTCCAAAGTCTTTGGGAGACTTCTGACTAGCTTTTGGACTTGCAAGCTGTAAGGATAGATTATCCCAAGTGACTTCAATTCGTACACGATTTTGCTGAATCTGGGGAACATTGTTTCAATATTCTCATTTTCTTTCATTTTGAATAGTTCATATTCATTCATAAGAGCAACAATTTTTGACTTCTTGACTTTAGTGGTTCCTTCATAGGTTACCTCTAGTTTATCTCACATTTTTTGTCGTCTCACACATTGAAATCTTATTGTATTCTTCTCCGCTAACTGCACACAAAAGTAAGCTTATAGCATGTGCATTAGTTTGGATTGCCTACTATTGTTCTTAGGTAATATCAAAATTTTCAAGATCTTCCATATCAATACTATTGGATTCTTTATCCTTGTCCTTTTGTTTCTCCTTGAGCCCTGGAATTGGCTTAAGACCCTTTTTTATGACAACCCATGCTTGGTAGTCATATGATTTGACAAATATGATAAATCTATTTTTCCAGTATGAGTAGTGTTATCCATTGAAGTATGGTGGTATTGTGGAGGAGTGATCATCCTGAAGAAGAGCATCGAGAATTTTTTAACTATCCTAATCTTTGCTCACTGGCAGTTAGACAATGGTATCTGTGAGACTTGCTCTTATACCAATTGAAATTCAAGAGGGTGAGAAGGGTGATTTGAAATTTTCTTTTGTGAGTCGACTATTGACTCTGCACAGTCGACTCACCTACAGATCAAAACACTTTACAAAAAAATTATACTTAAATAGTTAAGCACGTAAATAATATAGCATAAAATAAACAACACAAAGATTTATCCTAGTTCGGCACACCAATTCAGTGCCTATGTCCAGTCCCCTTGGGTTTCAAGTTTTCTTCAGATCATTGAAGGTTTGGTTCAAGTACAATGATAGGAAAAAAGTTCTGAAGACTTATTTTGCTCTTCAGATCTTGTGACACAGCTTCAGTTAATGTAATAAAGATGTCTCAATCCTACTTTTTATATAACAATTGTAAACTAACGTTACAGAGTTTTGTGAGACTAATAATGAGATACTTTGATTTTTCACCTTGAAGTTGCATGAAAAATGTTTGGCTTTGGTCTTCTCCTTTTATAGTCTTCGGCTGCTACCCTTCATAAGAAATCCCAAGTGATATAAGAATAATGACCGCCTTAGCTTTTGACGACATCATTCGAAGTCACAATGTGAAGAATCAAGCTTTGGTCACATGGAGGGCATGGGATCATACTTGGAGGGGATGTTTTTAGCCTACCATTGACCAAACCCAAGTGTAGAAGATTGATTGGAGCCTTGAAGACTTAAGGACTCTCGAATTTGGACCACCTTTGTTGGGTCACGGTTTTGGTGCCTTTACTAAGGGCATTTCGGTCACTTAGCCTAAGGGGCATTTTGGACAATTCATATTGTCTTCCAACACACCAAGGCCGCCCCTCTCATTAAGGGTAATATGGTCTTTTGTCTTCTTTTGTAATACACTATAAATAGGCCCCTTAGTCTTATTTTCACTTAGTTTTTGGTTGATGAAAAGAATTAGATTTTGAGACTCTTAAAATCCTCTCTCTTGAGAGAAGACCAACTTAGTGTAATTCTAGTATAGGGCTTGGAAAAGCTAACATTGTTCTTTGCTTGGAAACGGTAGATCTTGAGGCGAGTTCGTTCCCTTGGTGGTCACCGTAAGAGTGTGGTTTTGATTGTTACATTCATTAGGGGTTTTTGAGTTTAATATACTCTTTAGTTCTTAATCTTGTAATAATCTTGGTCTCACTATCTATCTTTATTTTTCTTGCAATCGTGTATGTGTTGTTGTAGTGGACTGTTTTGGGCCTTCGTTGGATCCGAAACTTGTGTTGTTGTTGTACATCTTGTTCATCACGTTTTGGTACTGTTTTGGTGTTGAAATACACCCTTGTATCTTGTATTCTTGTTGTTGGTAGCGAATCCGAGAGTGGTCTCCATCTTGGTCCTCAAATCCTTAAGATTAGTGGACTGTTTTGGTGTTTGTTTCGTGCTCCCCTTGTCAATCTTGTATCACCAAGGATTTCTTCTCAATCAAGGATATGAATTAATTAATTGATTGAGGGATGTAGACGGGTATAATATCCATATCAGATATGTCCATATACAACTTTGAATCACGTCCATATAAGATATGTTCATGATCTATATTTTCTTTTTGATTTTGATGCCTTGCCGATGTACTTGGGATATCTTGTCTTCTTGATTGATTCGGTTTGTCGTGAATTTGGGGATTGCAATAATGATTGTGGAAGGGTTGATCCTTCTTTTATTTTCTTAATTGATCTACTTACCATATCGAGGTCTTCCATATCATTGTGTCATGATTTTCGTAATATTTTGGACTATGATGCTCTTTCCATTTGTCTTCTCATGATTGATTTTACTTGGATGCTACTTGGATAAGGTGGATTTCTTTCCATTCTTTATGTCCTTCTATTTCTGAAGTCGACTTACTTTATCTTTCCATTATTACCAGATGTAGAGATACACTTGTGAGTTTGTCATTATTAAAACATAAACTTGGGAGGTCAACAAGAACATCTCATTTTGAAACTATAGAATGGATGGTGATACTTTTGTACCTGCATACTATTGCATCTTTTGTAGATGTATGTCCACATATTGCTCATCTATGCCCCCCTTTCAGAGATTTTTGTCCTCATTATTCCAACCTCCTAATTTTTTCTCCTTACTTTTCACTTCAATTCTCTTTCAAGTAATGCAAATGGCAAGTTTCTCTAAATTAAATGCCTATGCCCTTTATAGTTCTTATAGTCCTTGCCTTATTCTTATCTTTGATACTGATGATCTATTTGAAAGTGTAACACCCTATATTCCGCGTGTACTAGTTCTACTTATGTGGCACTTGATATGGACTTATGGGGTAGGTAATAGGATCGGATATCCTATGTGATTTGTGACGGTAAGATAGGTTTGGAGGAGTTCCCATATGTACTGAAACGTGGTATGATTAAGTTACCTTTGATGAGAGCATATAAACTTGGGCCCTTAAGTAGGTATTTGAATTTAAAGGATGAAGTGACAAAGTTTTAAGTTTAACTATAAGCATCTTAAAATGGAACAAAATATTGAGGTTCTTGCTTGACTTATTTTAAGCTAGTAGGTGAATCACCTACTTTGACCTTTTGACCAACTTAAAAACTAAGTAGGTACATCGCCTATTAAGGATCCCTTGACCAGCTTATTGGGCCAATACACTACCACCTACTTAAGTTAATTCTGGCCCAAATTAAATAAAAGAAAAAAAGGAGAATGGCAGCCAAGGCCCAATAGTTTTTAATGACCAATAAAGTTGGCCAATAGAAGCTCTTTTTAAAGGGATTAAAACCAGCCCTTATAGCTCATTTTAACTAGCAAAAAAAAATAACTTTCAAGATTTTCTCTCTTGTTTTCTCTTAGCTATGCAGCAGCCCTAAAATTCCACTAGGGTTCTTTGGAAACCTTCCTTCCAAGTTAAAGGTAAGTGAACAAATCATGAGCACATCTTAAGAATACTATAAGAATTATGTTCTTCATGATTAAACTATAAGATATCCATTTTTAAGTTTGGCAGTCTCTTTATCCTTGATTATTAAGAGATTTTTCTCTTTACTTTTGGTTTGTGAGTAAAGGGATCAAGCTATTGAAGAGATATACATTAAGGGAATAAACTACCACCGAAATTAAGGTATGGATACTGTCCATTTTTTCCCTTTTCCTATATACGTGTGTTGGTTGAGGATTGTGTATATGTTGTTGTTAAGAACTCAAGGGATGGTGAGTTCAATTTTTGGTTGCCATATTAAGGGGTATTTGGGGCTGTCTTGAATCTATGTTATGTATGTATGTTGGGGGCTGCTTGGTTGACGTTGGGGGAATGGTGTGAATAATTTCCATTGAAAGGTAAAAGAAGAGTATAATGGTACACCACCAAATTGAATGTCGCATAAGTTTACTGCCCACATCACTTGATATACTATTTTGAGAGTGCAATAAAGATGAAACTGTTAAGGGGATCTTATAAGAAGTTACATCACGTGTGAATGTAATTGGAGAAGAACGAGGTTGAGAGAACACCCTTAGATTAGTTGATTGTGGATTACTGCTTGGTTACTGTTTTAGTAAGTTTAAATGGCGTGAATATATTAATTATCTACTAATACTAGTCTTATGCTATTGTAGATTAGTAATCTAAAGGGAAAACGTTAAGTGAAAGTGTGATCAGTTGTGCAACAAGGTATGTATGGTTCATCGATCCCTATACTCTTTGGCATGAATCTAACTCCTTTGTTACAAAGTAAGCTTCCTAAGCATTCTTCCTTTCAAGTTATACATAACTACAGCAAACAACCCCCAAGGTGGTTAACAACCTTATTCTAACTTGTCAGGTTGTTAAAGTACCTAAAGATGTGTTTGTTACTAGATCTGTCCATTTTCTTTCTAAATACTAGTATGATATAGGTGCTTTCAGAAATAAGCTTTACGAGTTGTTCTTTTAGTTAACATGACCCATGATGTTAGCTAAGCTCCTATGTGTTATATTTCTATTATTGTTGTATTCGACCTCATTGCTACTGCATCTAGTGCATATTTGCACACCTTTTGCTACTGGTCCAAAGATCCAAATCTAATACATGACCACCAAAACAACAACTTTAAAGATGAAAAGAATGATCTGAAGTGAGTCTATATATTTTGGGTGGTATCCCAGGGGTGGAAGAAATACCTAGCATGGGTCGATCCCAATATTACGGGTGGTATCCCAGGGGCGAAAGGAAAGCCTAGCATGGGTCGATCCTGATTTGTGTACTTATGAGGAATGATCCCAGGGGTTAAAATACCTAGCATGGGTCATCCTCTTTTATCACTGATCAGCTGGTCATTTGTATTATGCCTTATAATTTTATAAAGTAAAGAAGAATAAAGCAAAGCAAATGATGTAATGTACATGATCCCATAAGCATAAGCAAAGTTGGTATTCTATCCTTATTTTTATAGTTATTTATTGATAATTGATTCTGTTGAGATCTTGTCTTATTTATAGTAACTTCATGCCGTACATACTCAGTACACTCTCTGAAACCCTTCGTGGATGATACAAAATCAAACCAACAACACCAAGAGCTTCAAGTAGGCTCGGATTTCAGTCCAACAACACAAGAACAACAAGTTTAAGTTTCGGTTTTTCAGTCCAACAACACAAGAACAACAAGTTTAAGTTTCGGTTTTTCAGTCCAACAACACAAGAACAACAAGATAGATAACAATGCTAGTGAATCGAAAAGAGCCCCACACGGCTTCACTAGACTTTAAGATAACAAAATCAACAACAACAACAAGATAAAGAAAGATAGATAACTTGACATATAACATTCAAGAAACTAAGAACCCTAACATCAAGAGAGGACCCTAAGTCTAATGAATATAAACACCAAGTTCTTACGAGGACCAAGAGGCACTCAACGACCTCAAAACCCTTGTTTCTAGCCAAAGAGACAACACAAGTATCCCTCTACTTGTGAGATAATAGGGACGGCTTCTAAGAGAGGAAGAGAGCCGAAATGTTTAGTGTTTTTAGGTTACAAAATCAGCATTCAAAAACTAAGGAATAACTCTCTAACATGTTCTATTTATACTACAAACAAAAGGGGTAAAATGACCCATCCGCCCTTGCTTCTTGTGCCAACCTTGAAGAGTAGTTTATTACACATTAAGACCTCTCTTCACACATAAAAACGTTTAGGTCCTTGGTTGGTTCAATCACCAACTCACACACGGCCATTTGCATGAACAAAGCTTGGAGTTTTTGTAATTCCCGAGCTTGGCTTCGTGTGAAAGGCCGTGTACCTGTGGAGGCTGCCCCAACCGTATCATCCTCTCCATCTTGAGAGGAATTTGACCTCAAATTCAGCATTTGGTCATCTTCAACCGCATCCACGAGGGAGAGATCACCAACGTTGAAAGTGTTGTGCACTTGATATTCCGGTGGAAGGTCAATCTTGTAGGCGTTGTCATTGATTCTCTCAAGTACTTGGAAAGGACATCACCCCTTGGCAGCAATTTGGACTTCCTTTTAGCTGGAAACCGATCCTTTCGAAGATGCACCCACACCCAATCTCCGGGTTCAAGCACAAGCCTTCTTCTCCCTTTGTTTACCCTTTTTGCAACCTCTTGGTTCTTCTTTTCAAGCTTGATCCGCACCGTCTCATGCATTTTCTTCATTGCCTCGGCTCTTTTATTTCCATCTAAGCTGGTCATGAGATCACTAGACAAAGGAGTGAGATCTAAAGGGGTAAGGGGATTCAGGCCGTAAACACATTCAAAGGGAGTCATTTCCGTGCTCGAATGTATTACCCGGTTGTATGCAAATTCCACCAAGGGTAGGTGATCTTCCCATGAAGTCAGTTTACCTTTAACCATAGAACGTAGCATAGACCCTAAGGTTCTATTTACTACCTCCGTTTGGCCATCGGTTTGTGGGTGGCAAGACGTGGAGAAAAGTAACTTCGTTCCAAGCCTACCCCACATGGACTTCCAAAAGAGACTTAGGAACTTGGAGTCCCTATCGCTCACAATATTCCTCGGTACCCCGTGAAGCTTTACAACATGTTCAACAAATAATGAAGCTACACTACGAGCATCCTCGGTTTTAGCACATGGAATAAAATGAGCCATTTTAGAGAATCTATCAACAATAACAAAAATGCTATCTCGGCCCTTTCTAGTCCTTGGCAGCCCCAAAACAAAATCCATCGAAATGTCCAACCAAGGTCTAAGGGGAGTAGGGAGTGGGGTGTATAATCCTTGAGGTAGGAGACGAGATTTCGCACTCCGGCAGGCCACGCATTGACTACAAATTTTTGTGACGTCTTTGCGCATTTTGGGCCAATAGAAGTTCTCCTCTAAGATTCCGAGGGTCTTGTCTACCCCAAAGTGCCCCATGAGGCCTCCGTCATGGGCCTTCCTCACAAATAATTCCCTCCAAGAACTAGAAGGAACACACAACCTCCTCCCTTTGAACAAATACCCATCGAACCGAGAGTAGGAGGAATGGTCATTCTCCTTAAGCCAACGGTCCCTTCCCCACTCTTCGCATTCCCTAAAAATAGGAGCAAAGGTAGGATCCTCGGGATACAACAACCGCAAGCTCTCAAAACCCATCAATTTCGAAGACAAGGTAGCAACAAGCACATGCTTCCTAGACAAGGCATCGGCAACAACATTTTCCTTTCCCCTTTTGTAATGAATTACATAAGGGAAAGTCTCGATGAACTCAATCCACTTAGCATGACGCCTATTCAACTTGTCTTGGCTCTTAAGGTGTTTCAACGACTCATGATCCGTTCGTATCACAAACTCCTTAGGCCACAAATAATGTTGCCAATTTCCCAAAGCTCTAACAAGGGCGTACAACTCCAAATCATAAGTTGAGTAATTAAGAGTTGCCCCTTTGAGCTTTTCACTGAAATAAGAAACGGGCTTACCTTCTTGCATCAAAACAGCCCCGATGCCAACCTTACTAGCATCACACTCTACTTCAAACATCTTATCAAAATCGGGCAATTGCAATAAAGGCGCCGAGATGAGCGTAGCTTTCAAGGCCTCAAAAGCCCTAGCCTGCTCATCACCCCATTTAAAGGGTCCGTCCTTTCTAATTACCTTGGTCAAGGGGGCTGCTATGGAACTAAATCCTTTGACAAACCTCCTATAAAAGCTTGCCAACCCGTGGAAACTTCGGATTTCTCCAATAGTTTTAGGGGTCGGCCAACTTCGAATAGAGTCTATCTTGGAATCGTCCACTTCCACACCCCTTGAGCTCACGACAAAACCCAAGAATATAACCTTATCAACACCAAAAGAACACTTCTCCATGTTGGCATACAGCTTCTCCTTTCGGAGCACATCAAACACACATCTCAAATGCATTACATGATCATCAATAGATTTACTATACACCAACACATCATCAAAGTAAACCACCACAAACTTTCCAATATAAGGCTTCATTACATGATTCATTAGCCTCATAAAGGTGCTAGGAGCATTGGTAAGGCCGAAGGGCATGACCAGCCACTCATATAGACCGAATTTGGTCTTGAATGCAGTCTTCCACTCATCACCGGGTTGCATGCGAATTTGGTGATAGCCACTCCTAAGGTCCACTTTAGAAAACAAACAAAATCCGTGGAGCTCATCTAACATATCATCTAGTCTAGGGATTGGATGACGATACCTTATAGTGATTTTGTTGATGGCTCTACAATCGATGCACATGCGCCAAGTTCCGTCCTTCTTCGGTACCAAAAGCACCGGAACAGCACACGGACTCATGTTTTCCTTGATGTATCCCTTGTTGAGAAGCTCCTCAACTTGTCTTTCAAGCTCCTTAGTGTCCATGGGATTGCTCCTATAGGCCGGTTTGTTTGGAAGTTGTGAACCCGGCACCAAATCAATTTGGTGCTCAATTCCCCGAAGTGGGGGCAATCCTTGCGGAAGTTCTTGAGGAAATACATCTTCATACTCCTGCAACACACAAGAAATCAAAGGGGAAATGGAAGAATTAGTGGGGTTAGTATTAAAACAATGGGCCAAAAGTAACATCGGCTTGTTTTCATCATGGTCCACGAAGAGTTCTTTCCTCCTAGCCAACATCACTACATTTTCCATCTCCCTTGTCGTTGGGACAGCCTCGGATGTCCCTACTTCCTCACCTACGGCATTCCCCCCCTTTTCTCCCTTTCCGGATTCCTTCCCCTTTTCCTTCAACTCTCTCATCTTTTGATGCCACTCATTTACTTGGGAGGGTGAAAGAGGATGAAGTGTGACCTTTCGGCCATCCTTCTCAAGCGTATACCGGTTGGACCTCCCATCGTGTTTAGTAGACCTATCATATTGCCATGGTCTACCTAACAACAAGTGACATGCTTGCATTGGGATCACGTCACAAAGCACTTCATCGTGGTAGTTTCCCACCTTAAACCGAATCACACATTGCCTTGTGACCTTTAATTCACCACAATCGTTCAACCATTGTAGCTTGTAAGGACTAGTGTGTAGTGTAGTTGGTAGCTTCAAGAAATTTACCATAGCATGGCTCGCAACATTTGTACAACTACCACTATCAATCACCAAGGTGCACACACTCCCCTTTACAAGACACTTAGTATGGAATAGATTTTCCCTTTGACTCGGGTCATCTATCGCCTTACTAATCATGACACGTCTAACCACAAAGTTTGGAACCACACACTCCCCTTCTTGTGCTTCATCATCATTCGGCCCATTTTCAGCTCCCTCTCCATCTTGAGGCTCGGCCTCACCCTCCCCCCTTTCGGAAACCACCTCCTCACCAAGGTAGTACATTTTCCCTTCTCGTAGGATCACATTGCGCCGGTTCGGACATTCATTGGCCTTATGCCCCCAACCTTGGCACTTGAAGCATTGGAACCCCTTTGGGTTGGGATATTTGTGAGCCTCCGGTTTCGGAGGGAATTTAGGGACTGTTTTGGACTCGGGCAGCTTCGTAGGGGCGGGTTGGTCCTTGTTTTTGGGCCAACCCAAGGGGGTTTGTACCCTTGCCTTGAAGGATGATCTCTCCTTAAGTTCCCTTTCAATCTCAAGGGCCGCTTGGAATATACCGTCAATGGTTTCAAACCGGTGAAGGGTCAAATGAGTGGAGATCTCTTTGTTCAACCCACACTTGAACCGGATGATGTCGTGACTGATTTGCTCCCCACGATGATCAAGTTTCAACATGAGTTGTTGGAACTCGTCAAAATAGGCCATCACACTCTTGCCTCCTTGCCGCAAGCCATATAATCTAGCAAGCAACTCATGACGATATCTCTCGGGAAGGTATCGTTGTCTCATCAAATACCTCAACCGATACCAAGGTGGTGGCTGCCCATCAACTAATTCATTACCAAATCATTTAACATACTCCCACCAAGTGTTAGCATAGCCCTCGAGGTGAGCTATAGCGTAGCAACTCTTCTTTTCTTCCGAGATGTCATTAACTTGGAAAACTTTGTCACAAGCCGATTCCCAAGTTAAGTAGGTCTCGGGGTCACTTTCACCCTTAAAGATGGGTAGGCTCAACTTGATGGTGTTGATGCCTACGTCTCTCTCTTGGTGTCAGTTTCCCCTATCTCCATACCCCCGGTATCTCCTAGGTTCTCCTCGACCCCCTCTTAACTCCTCCTCCCTCATATAAGCATCATCAAAGGCTCCATCTCCTTCATACTCCTCTCTACCGTATCCTTCAAAGTGGGCTGGTCGGCCTTGGCCGTTTTGATTCGGAGGATTTGGAATTTGCGGTCTTTGGGTTAATGGAGCTTGGAATGGAGGGTTCGGATTTAGTGGAGGTACTTGGCGTCCAAATCCCTCTTGTGGAATTGGAGGGGCTTGGAAATGTAGTGGTCTAGTGGGGTCTCGGTTTGGAGAAAAATAGGTAGTTTGGCTTGCGGTATTTAGTGGAGCTTGGGGTGCATTTAGCATTTGGTGGACTGTTTCGGGGGTGATGGTTGCGGAGGAGGTCCTATCATGACCATTGGTAGATACATGTAGAGGAGTAGAAGGACGAGAGTTCCTTTGACTCTCCACTTGTTCTAATCTCCCACTAATAGTCGACACTTCCCCCTTTATTGCTGCCAAGTCCCCTCTCACGGCCCCAAATTCCGAATTCAACCTTTCAAGTGTCCGGGTAACGGCCTCAAGAGTGACCCTCATAGAATCAAGGGCATTAGTATCCACATTATGAGACGTAGCTCCTTCCATTGTCAAGGTATTATCCGCTTTAGTTCACCACAAGTTTGTGTTCCACAAGTGTTGTATAATTGGCTAGTAACCGTGAAATTTTTAAGGTATGAGTAAGCTCTTATCCGGAATGGATTCTTGTTTTGAAGACTCAAAGAATTCTTGCCGGACTAGAGTCAAAAATCAGCAATTCATTCAAACGAATAAAAGTACTCAAATAATCGTTGACACGAACAAACGGTTCAAGGAACTAGTTGACAACCTAGTAGGAATGTACTAGTTTGTTAATTAGTTCTAGGACCAAGTAAGGGAAACCAAGGATCAACAATTAGCAACCAAAGAATATCCTAAGTTGAGCTTATAGTGACGTGGCAGCATGCAATGGTTCCACACGTTCTTCTTCTCTTTTTTTTTTTTTTTTTTTGTTAATATTCACACAACTTGTTATAGTTTGCAAAGTGTCTTTGGTGGGAAAAATAAAATCTTGTAGTATTTCACCCTTTTCAAACTCAAGAAAGTGAGGTTTGGTTGACTAATCCCACAAAACAAGGCTCCTTGAATTAGGGAAAAGTGATTGACAAGACTAGAAGGTGATGGGTGCAAGTCTTTCACAACAACTTTATAGCTTGTCTTACAACTTGAGCACACAACAAGATGAACAAGATGAACAATTTCAAAAGATGAACACCTCAACAAACTTCATCAACTTCTTTAGCACATAAACACACAACCACCGATTTTTTTCTTTTGGTTATCAACAACACACAACTTTCGGCCACTTCAAGTCACTACAACAATGTTCAAGTTTTCAAGCTCAACTTTTGGATCTAGACACCTTAGTGTTGGTGAGAAGGAAACCAACACTAGAAACTCACTAAACAAGCAAAATAACACCTAGATCTAAACATACAACATCATTCTCGGTTTCAACTTTTAATGGTCAGATTTTCAGAATTTCTTTTTGGTGTTGTTTGTTTAAGCCGTGAACTAGCCCAAGATGGGTTATGTTGGAACACAACCGGTCTCGTTTTGATACCAAATGATACAAAATCAAACCAACAACACCAAGAGCTTCAAGTAGGCTCGGATTTCAGTCCAACAACACAAGAACAACAAGTTTAAGTTTCGGTTTTTCAGTCCAACAACACAAGAACAACAAGATAGATAACAATGCTAGTGAATCGAAAAGAGCCCCACACGGCTTCACTAGACTTTAAGATAACAAAATCAACAACAACAACAAGATAAAGAAAGATAGATAACTTGACATATAACATTCAAGAAACTAAGAACCCTAACATCAAGAGAGGACCCTAAGTCTAATGAATATAAACACCAAGTTCTTACGAGGACCAAGAGGCACTCAACGACCTCAAAACCCTTGTTTCTAGCCAAAGAGACAACACAAGTATCCCTCTACTTGTGAGATAATAGGGACGGCTTCTAAGAGAGGAAGAGAGCCGAAATGTTTAGTGTTTTTAGGTTACAAAATCAGCATTCAAAAACTAAGGAATAACTCTCTAACATGTTCTATTTATACTACAAACAAAAGGGGTAAAATGACCCATCCGCCCTTGCTTCTTGTGCCAACCTTGAAGAGTAGTTTATTACACATTAAGACCTCTCTTCACACATAAAAACGTTTAGGTCCTTGGTTGGTTCAATCACCAACTCACACACGGCCATTTGCATGAACAAAGCTTGGAGTTTTTGTAATTCCCGAGCTTGGCTTCGTGTGAAAGGCCGTGTACCTGTGGAGGCTGCCCCAACCGTATCAGTGGAGGACACTATGTTTCATGCCGTAGGTACAGGTACTCCAGCTAGTAGACCACCCTAGTAGGAGCATAGGACATCCAACTGCTATTGGTGAGCTCCAAGTTTATTCGGAGCTTTTCGAGTCTGTTATATATTTTGGTATTGTGTAGTAGTTATGAGCAAGGTGGGGGTTTGTCCCGACCTTAACTAAGTGTCCATGTGTCTTTTAGAGGCTTTGCAGACTATGTGAAGTTAAGTGTGGTAGTATTGTGTCCTTTTAACGTTGTGGCCCCAATGACCAAGTCTTGTATATGTAGGTTTGGACATACTTACGTGGTTTGTTTTATCAATGCATCATATCCATACTAGCAGAAGCTTTGAATGCCATAATTGCATGCATGAAAAGTACATGGTTAAGAGTTGGTTCTCCCAAAATGGGTGCCTGTCTGCCCCAACGAAATTTGAGGCGTGACAAAATTGGTATCAGAGCAGGTCATCCTAGGGAGTTGTCGGCAAAGCCATGTCTATGTAGAGTCTTACTTATGGGTGTGTTGTGCACCACTTCTTTAAGTAGGAGGCTACGAGACATTTAAGAGTTGTTTCTTTTTCTTCATTTCTTAGATCGTGCGATAGAGCCAATAATGTAGGTTGACTTGTAGTTAACCTTAAATATATTTTTTTTAATATAGTAATGATGCCGATTACAAGAAGGAGGTAAGAGTAAGAAGAGTAAGCAAGTAGATATGGTTGCCGGAGAAGGGATAAGTAAATCACCACCTAGATATGCTGATCAAAGTAAGGCCCAAGATGAGTTTGCATCATGGACTTCTTCTACTCCTCCATCTCTAGAAGAGCTAAGGAGGAGGGGAGTACCCACAGAGTCACCTATTAATTCTACTTAACAAGATTTGAGGAATGCGGTGCAATTATTAACACGTATAGTTGCTGGACAAGGTCAAGGACAAGCTAGTCCAACTATAGGTTCTAGTGGTGTGGATAGGGCAGCCAGTCTACGTACCCAAGATTTCCACAAGACTTTATTGATCAGATTCAAAGGGATTTAGCTATTATGCATGTATCTTGTAAAGAGACAGTGGAGTTATCAGCATATCGATTAAAGGGGGTGGCTATATTGTGGTATGAAGCTTGGAAAAAATCAAGGGGTAAAGGTGTACCTTTAGCTGGTTGGGAAGAATTCAAAACAACATTTCTTGATCATTATCTTCCATTTGAGATTCAGGAGACCCGTGCAGATTAGTTTTTAAATCTTCGCCAAGGAGATATGAGCGTGAGAGAGTACGTCTTCAATTTAATTCTTTGGCTAGGTATGCTCCTAATGTAGTGGCTACTATGGAGAATAGAGTTCATCAATATGTGGATAGATTGGACCCATATTTGGTTAGAGATTGTACTATTGCTGCCTTTAATAAAGACATGGATATAGCAAGAATACAAAAATTTGCTCAAAAAATGGAGGATCAAAGGCAAAGAAGGACACAAGAGATGGAAAGAGGGCACTCCAAGAGGGCTAGATCTATGGGGCAATTTTCTCCATCTCAAAGTAAATTTAGGCCTCGATTTTTTGATAGACCCCCTAGACCATCACCTTCCAACTCCACATCAGGTGCTCCTTCTCGATTCTAGGGATTTAAGGGAAATCAATTCAGGAAAAAAGTGAGAGTCAAGGTTCACAAGTAGTGGGGTATCGAGAGCAAGGAGGTGCAAGCCAATCAAGACCTCCTAGACAGCTTTGTAAGCACTGTGAAAGAAATCATCTAGGTGCATGTCGGTTTGGGATAAATTCTTGTTATTGGTGTGGCACACCGGGACACATAATGAGAGATTACCCAAAAAGGGGCATGGCTGATATGGCACAACCTACTGGATCTACTATTGCATCATCATCCTTGATTCCTTCTTTTGGTAGGGGTTAGCAGATACATACTGGTCGTGGTAGGGGTGTTAAGGGAGCTAGTTCTAGTGATGTTTAGAATCGTACATATGCTCTAGCAGGTGGACAAAATTTGGAGGCTTCTCCTGACGTGGTTACAGGTACATTGTCCATCTTTTCACATAAGGTATATGCATTAATTGATCCAGGCTCTACATTATCATATGTCACTCCATTAATTGCTGGAAAGTTCAAAAGAACACCAGAATCGCTAGCTAATCCATTTAAAGTGTCTACACCAATTGGCGAATCTATTATAGCTCGAAGAGTTTACCGTAATTGTATAGTAATTGTTTGTAATCGTGATACATTGACTGACCTTTTGGAGCTTGAAATGGTGAATTTTGATGTTATAATGGGTATGGATTGGTTGTCTTCTTGTTATGCCATAGTGGATTACCGATCTAAGAGGGTGCATTTCCATTTTCCAAAGAAAGCAGTTCTTGAGTGGAGGGGTAATATTGGGGCACCAAGGGTAAGGTTATTTCTTACATTAAGTCAAGGAAGATGATGTACAAAGGATACATATGCCATCTAGTAAGGGTGAAAGATATAGAGGCGGAGTCACCAATTCTTCAATCCATCTCAGTGGTAAATGAATTTCTTGACGTATTTACTGAAGAGCTTCCGGGTTTACCTACGAAAAGAGAAGTAGAGTTTGGTATTGATGTGATCCTAGGTACTTAACCGATTTCTATTCCTCCTTATAGAATCGCCCCTGCAGAATTACGTGAATTAAAGGAACAATTAAAAGATTTGTTGGAAAAGGGTTTCATAAGGCCTAGTATATCTCCTTGGGGCGCACTCGTGTTATTTTTATGTAAGAAAGATGGCACGTTGAGAATTTGTATTGATTATCGACAAATGAATAAGGTGACAATTAAGAACAAATATCCCCTTCCTAGAATTGATGATTTGTTTGATAAATTACAAGGTGCTAAGTATTTCTCAAAGATCGACTTAAGGTCAGGTTATCACCAACTGAGAGTAAAGGAGAAAGACTAAAACGACTTTTCAAATGCGATATGGTCATTTTGAGTTTTTAGTTATGTCATTTGGGCTAACTAATGCACCAGCAGCTTTCATAGATTTGATGAATAGAGTGTTTAAGCCATTCTTGGATGTATTTGTTATCTTATTTATAGATGATATTCTGGTGTATTCAAGATCAGAAGAAGACCATGCTAATCATTTGCAATAGGTGTTACAAATCCTTTGCAATCGTAAGTTGTATGCAAAGTTCTCCAAATGTGAGTTTTGGTTAAAATCGATAGCATTCTTGGGCCATATTGTATCCGATGAAGGAATAAGAGTTGATTCTCAAAAGATAGAGGCAGTGAAGAACTGGCCAAGACCCATGACACCTACGGAGGTTCGTAGTTTCCTAGGCTTGGCAGGTTATTATAGAAAGTTCGTTGAGGGGTTTTCTTCTATTTTTCCACCTTTAACAAAGTTAACACATAAAGAAGCTAAGTTTCAATGGGATGAAATGTGATAAAGAAGTTTTCAAGATTTGAAGAATAAGTTAACTTCTACACCCATATTGGTACTTTTGGATGGCACGGAAGGCTATGCGGTATATTGTGACACTTCAGGAGTTGGCTTAGGATGTGTTTTGATGCAACATGGTAAAGTAATAGCTTACGCCTCAAGACAATTGTGGCCACATGAGAAGAATTATCCAACACATGATCTTGAGCTAGCAGTAGTTATATTTGCTTTAAAAATATGGTGCCATTATTTGTATGGGGTACATGTTGATATATATACCGACCAAAAGAGTTTGTAGTACCTGTTTAACCAGAGGGACCTAAACTTGAGGAAGCGAAGATGGCTTGAGTTGTTAAAAGACTATGATGTTGATATCTTATATCATCCGAGCAAAGCAAATGTGGTAGCCGATGCACTAAGTTGTAAGGCGATGACAAGTAATTATAGGCAACCCATGGAAAGGAAAGGGATAGATAAGGATCTACACCAATTAGCTAGCTTAGGGGTTCGCCTTATTGAATCTTCAGATAAAGGCGTTATTGTGGAAAATGCAGCAGAATCCTCATTAGTAGCCAAAGTTAAAGTGAAACAATACATAGATCCTATTCTTTTACAGCTTAAGGAAAATGTACAACAAGGTGTAACAAAGACATTTGAGCTTACAGAAGAGGGAATACTTCGATGCCAAAACAGATTATGTGTACCTAATGTAGATGGGCTAAGAAAGCAGATTATGACGAAGGCACATCATTCAAGATATTCTATCCATCCTGGTTCAAGTAAAATGTGCCATGACTTGAAAGAGGTGTATTGGTGGGGCGACATGAAGAAGAACATTACAGAATTTGTAGCTGAATGTCCAAATTATCAACAAGTCAAAGTAGAGCACCAAAAGCCAGGAGGTTATATGCAACTTATGGAGCTCCCAACTTAGAAGTGGGCTATGATCAGCATGGATTTCATCACTGGTCTACCTCGCTCATCTCTAAAGTTTGATTCTATATGGGTAATAGTTGATAGACTCAACAAATCAGCATACTTTCTACCCGTTAAGACTACGTACACAGCTGAAGAGTATGAAAAATTACATATTAAAGAGATAGTTCGGCTGCATGGAGTCCCAATCTCTATTATATCTGACAGGAGAGCTCAATTTACCGCATATTTTTTTAGGTCATTTCAGAAGAGTTTAGGAATGCAAGTGAGTTTAAGCACAATTTTTCACCCTCAAATAGATGGCTAGGCGGAACATACAATCCAAACATTAGAGGATATGTTGCGTTCTTGTGTATTGGACTTCAAAGGTAGTTGGGATGATCATTTGCCACTAATTGAGTTTTCATACAACAATAGTTATCACTCGAGTATCAAAATGGCGCCTTATGAAGCTTTATATGGAAGAAAGTGTAGATCACTAATTGGGTGGTTTGAAGTGGGTGGAACTACCTTATTTGGGCCAGATCTTGTTCATCAAGATATAGAAAAAGGTAAGGTGATACAACAATGATTAGAAATAGCTCAAAGCCGACATAAATCATATGCGGATACTAGAAGAAGAGGGTTAGAGTTTGCTATAGGAGATTGGGTGTTCTTGAAGGTATCTCCAATGAAAGGGGTAATGGGGTTTGGTAAAAAGGGAAAACTAAGTCCCCGCTACATAGGGCCATATAAAATTATTCAAAGATTTGGCCAAGTGGCATATGAGTTAGACCTACCTTAAGAGCTTTCAATAGTGCATCCGGTATTTTATGTCTCAATGCTCCGCAAGTGCATAGGAGATCCATCTCATATTACTTCTACTAAAGATGTGCAGGTTATGGAAAAACTCACGTATGAAGAAGTGCCTACTGCTATACTAGATCGGCAAGTTAAGAAGTTAAGAAATAAAGAAGTAGCTTCAGTAAAAGTACTTTGGAGGAGCCCGCAAGTAGAAGAAATCACATGGGAAGCCGAAGAAGCAATGAAGTCAAAGTACCCTCATTTATTTGAATCTAAAGACTTGGTCCAAAGATGTTGATTTGGGGCATAAACAAGTAAGTATAAGTACACAAGTTTTATATGGATAACAATGAGTTTAAACTTAGTCTTATATTCGTTTAGGCTAGCTAGTTATGCTAGCATTCGAGGATGAATATTTCTAAGGGGGTAGGATGTAACACCCTATATTCCGTATGTACTAGTTCTACTTATGTGGAACTTGATATGGACTTATGGGGTAGGTAATGGGCTCGGATATCCTATGTGATTGGTGACGGTAAGATAGGTTTGGAGGAGTTCCCACATGTACTGAAACGTGGTATAATTAAGTTGCCTTCGATGAGAGCATATTAACTTGGGCCCTTAAGTAGGTATTTGAATCTAAAGGATGAAGTGACCAAGTTTTAAGTTTAACTAAAAGCATTCTGATCTTAAAATGGAACAAAATATTGAGGTGCTTGCTTGACTTATTTTAAGCTAGTAGGTGAATCGCCTACTTTGACCTTTTGACCAACTTAAAAACTAAGTAGGTGCATAACCTATTAAGGATCCCTTTACCATCTTATTGGGCCAAATACACTACCACCTACTTAAGTTAATTCTGGCCCAAATTAAATAAGAGAAAAGGAGGACAATGGCAACCAAGGCCCAATAGTTTTTAATCCATAAAGGCCCATTATAATGGGCAAGTAGGTGCATCACCTACTTGATAAATTATGGACCAAAAATGACCAAGAAAGTCGGCCAAGAGCAGCTCTTTTTAAAGTGATTAAAACCATCCCTTATAGCTCATTTTAACTAGCCAAAAAAAAAAAAACAACTTTCAAGATTCTCTCTTGTTCTCTCCTAGCTATGCAGCAGCCCTAAAATTCCAATAGGGTTCTTTGGAAACCTTCCTTCCAAGTTAAAGTTAAGTGAACAAATCATGAGTACATCTTAAGAATCCTATAAGGATTATGTTCTCCGTGATTAAACTATAAGATATCCCTTTTTAAGTTTGGCAGTCCCTTTATCCTTGATTATTAAGAGATTTTTCTCTTCACTTTTGGTTTGTGAGTAAAGGGATCAAGCTATTGAAGATACATTAAGGGAATAAACTACCACCGAAATTAAGGTATGGCTACTGTCCATTTTTTCCCTTTTCCTATATACGTGTGTTGGTTGAGGATTGGGTATATGTTGTTGTTAAGAACTCAAGGGATGGTGAGTTCAATTTTTTGTTGCCATATTAAGGGGTATTTGGGGCTTTTTTGGTTCTGTTTTATGTATTTGGGGGCTTCGTGGTTGACGTTGGGGGAATGGCGTGAATAATTTCCATTTAAAGGTAGAAGAAGAGTATAATGGTACACCACCAAATTGAATGTCGCATAAGTTTACTACCCATATCACTTGATATACTGTTTTGAGAGTATAATAAATATGAAACTGTTAAGGGGATCTTATAAGAAGTTACATCACGTGTGAATGTAATTGGAGAAAAATGAGGTTAAGAGAACACCCTTGGATTAGTTGATTGTGGATTACTGCCCGATTACTGTTTTAGTAAGTTTAAATGGCGTGAATATGTTAATTAGCTACTAATACTAGTCTTTTGCTATTGTAGATTAGTAATCTAAAAGGGAAAATGTTAAGTGAAAGTGTGATCAGTTGTGCAACAAGGTATGTATGGTTCATCGATCCTATACTCTTTGGAATGAATCTAACTCCTTTGTTACAAAGTAAGCTTCCTAAGCGTTCTTCCTTTCAAGTTACGCATAACTACAATGTACAACTCCCAAGGTGGTTAACAACCTTATTCTATCTTGTCAGGTTGTTAAAGTATCTAAAGATGTGTTTGTTACTAGATCTGTCCATTTCCTTTCTAAATACTAGTATGATATGGGTGCTTTTAGAAATAAGCCTTATGAGTTGTTCTCTTAGTTAACATGACCCATGATGTTATCTAAGATTCTATGTGTTATATTTCTATTATTGTTGTATTCGACCTCATTGCTACTGCATCTAGTGCATATTTGCACACCTTTTTCTACTGGTCCAAAGTTCCAAATCTAATACATGACCACCAAAACAACAACTTTAAAGATGAAAAGAATAATCTGAAGTGAGTCTATATATTTTGGGTGGTATCCCAGGGGTGGAAGAAACACCTAGCATAGGTCGATCCCGATTTGTGTACTTATGAGGAACGTATCCCAGGGGTTAAAATGCCTAGCATGGGTCATCTTCTATTACCACTGATCAACTGGTCATTTGTATTATGCCTTATAATCTTATAAAGTAAAGAAGAATAAAGCAAAGTAAAGGATGTAATGTACATAATCCCATAAGCATAAGCAAAGTTGGTATTCTATCCTTATATTTATTGATACGGGTGTACAAAGTTGTCCAATACGTTCTTGATCATTCACACGAAGCCAAGCTCGGGAGTTACAAAAACTACAAGCCATGTTCATGCAAATGGCTGCGTGTGAGTTGGTACTTGATCCGCCAAAGAGCTTCAACATTTTGAAGTGTGAAAATGAGCCTTGAAGTGTAATAAATTACACTCTAAGGGCACCCCATGACTGAAGGGTAGGAAGGTTATTTGTCCTTCATTTTGTGTGTAATATAAATAGATGCTATTAGGGTTATTTTCAGCACTTAGTTCATTTTTCATATTTCACAACAACAAGTCTTGTAACATTGAGTATTTCTCTCTCTCTTGTTCTTGAGAGTAGAACCTGAAATCTATCCAACAAGTGTAGTTACACTTGTGTTGTTTCTTGGCTAGAAACTTGAGATCTTGAGGTTCATGAGTTCCTCTTGGTCTAAGTAAGAACTTGGTACTGAATTCTTTTGGTATTAGGGTCCTTTCTTCAAGTTAGGGTTCATAGATTCTAAGATATCTTTGTGTCAAGTTACTATCTTTCATTTTGTACTCTTGAAACTTTGCAGTAACTTAGTGAAGCCGTGTGGGGCTGATTTTTGATTCACTATAGTTACTGCCATTTGTTGTTCTTGTAACACATTGTACTCTTTGTAATCTATCATCTTGTGTTGTTGAACCATTGTTTAATGTTATTGTTATCTTCTTGTTCTCCTTATGTAGCTACTATTTTGGTGTTGGTATTCCTTCAAAATTTCGTGATTGTTGTTGTCTTCACATATTGGAGTTGTTATCTTCAAGCTCTCGGAATTGTAGTGTGTTTGGACTGATTTTGTGACAGATTTGATACGCTCCAAGTTAGTAG
The DNA here is from genome assembly GCA_030864215.1 of Capsicum pubescens. Taxonomy (NCBI): domain Eukaryota; kingdom Viridiplantae; phylum Streptophyta; class Magnoliopsida; order Solanales; family Solanaceae; genus Capsicum; species Capsicum pubescens. The sequence goes on along the minus strand of CM061539.1, from coordinate 45,491,464 downwards.
TGTATCATTTGGTATCAAAGTTATCTTTGATTTTGTTCTAACAAGATCAATCTTGGGCTTGAGACTTGAAAACTACAAAAAAAAAAACTAAAATCTAAAACTTCCAGAAATGTATGCCTTGATTCGAGCTTTGGCCACTTGGCAGCACTATTTGTGGCCCAAGGAGTTCGTGATCCGAACGGACCATGAATCCTTGAAGCATCTTCGGGCACAAGACAATCTTAACAAGCGGCATGCAAAATGGATTGAGTTTCTTGAAACCTTCCCTTATGTTATTCAATACAAAAAGGGTAAGGACAACGTAGTAGCCGATGCTTTGTCTAGAAAACATGTTCTTGTGTCAACATTATCTTCAAAATTAATGGGTTTTGAGAGTTTGAAAGAATTGTATCCCGAGGACCCTCACTTTGCGTATCTTTAGGGAATGCGAAGAAATGGGTAGGGACAAGTGGGATTCGTCTAGGGGTTCAAATCCCTATGCCAAGTTTGATGGATACTTGTTTAAAGGTAGACGATTGTGTGTACCCTTCAGTTCTTGGAGAGAGTTATTTGTGAGGGAAGCACACAATGGCGGTCTAATGGGTCACTTTGGGATCGAAAAGACCCTTGGAATATTGGAGGAGCAATTCTATTGGCCAAAAATGCACAAGGATGTGGCCAAGATTTGTGGCCAATGCATAGATTGCAAAGGAGCCAAATCGCGGCTCCTACCTCATGGGTTGTATACCCCGCTGTCTACTCCTTTATGCCCTTGGCTTGACATATCTATGGATTTTGTGTTAGGGTTTCCTAGGATTAGATGAGGTCGGGATAATATCTTTATTGTGGTCGATCGGTTTTCTAAGATGGCACACTTTATTCCATGCTTTAAATGTGATGATGCACCTAGTGTGGCCTCTTTATTTGTTGATAATGTTGTCAAGTTGCATGGTGTTCCGAGGACCATTGTAAGTGATAGGGACTCTAAGTTCCTAAGTCACTTTTGGAAATCCATGTGGGGTAGGCTTGGAACCAAGTTGTTATTCTCTACATCTTGCCACCCACAAACTGATGGTCAAACGGAAGTAGTAAATAGGACTTTGGGTGCTATGCTACGTTCCATGGTAAAAGGAAAATTAACTTCTTGGGAGGAACACCTACCATTGATTGAGTTTGCATATAATCGTGTCATACACTCAAGTACGGGAATGACTCCCTTTGAGTGCATATATGACCTCAACCCCCTTATCCCTTTGGATTTAAATCGTTTGCCTAGTGATGTTATGATTAGCTTTGATGGAAGCAAGCGGGCAGATTAGATGAAGAAGTTACATGAGAAGGTGCGGCTTCGACTTGAGAAGAAAAATCAAGACATTGCAAGGAGAGTCAACAAGGGGAGAAAGAAACTCATTCTTAAATCGGGAGATTGGGTGTGGGTTCACCTTAGAAAGGATAGGTTTCCATCTCAAAGAAAGTCCAAATTGATGCCAAGAGGCGATGGTCCATTCCAAGTACTTGAACGGATCAATGATAATGCCTACAAGATTGACCTTCCCCCGGAATACCAAGTGCACAACACTTTCAACGTGTGTGATCTTTCTCTAGTGGATGTGGTTGAGGATGACCAAATGCTGAATTTGAGATCAAATTCCTCTCAAGATGGAGAGGATGATACGGGTGTACAAAGCTGTCCAATACGTTCTCGACCATTCACACGAAGCCAAGCTCGGGAGTTACAAAAACTACAAGCCATGTTCATGCAAATGGCTGCGTGTGAGTTGGTACTTGATCCGCCAAAGAGCTTCAACATTTTGAAGTGTGAAAATGAGCCTTGAAGTGTAATAAATTACACTCTAAGGGCACCCCATGACTGAAGGGTAGGAAGGTCATTTGTCCTTCATTTTGTGTGTAATATAAATAGATGCTATTAGTGTTATTTTCAGCACTTAGTTCATTCTTCATATTTCACAACAACAAGTCTTGTAACATTGAATATTTCTCTCTCTCTCTTGTTCTTGAGAGTAGAACCTGAAATCTGTCCAACAAGTGTAGTTACACTTGTGTTGTTTCTTGGCTAGAAACTTGAGATCTTGAGGTTCATGAGTTCCTCTTGGTCTAAGTAATAACTTGGTACTGAAATCTTTTGGTCTTAGGGTCCTTTCTTCAAGTTAGGGTTCATAGATTCTAAGATATCTTTGTGTCAAGTTACTATATTTCATTTTGTACTCTTGAAACTTTGCAGTAACTTAGTGAAGCCGTGTGGGGCTTATTTTTGATTCACTATAGTTACTGCCATTTGTTGTTCTTGTAACACATTGTACTCTTTGTAATCTATCATCTTGTGTTGTTGAACCATTGTTTAATGTTATTGTTATCTTTTTGTTCTCCTTGTGTAGCTACTGTTTTGGTGTTGGTATTCCTTCAAAATTTTGTGATTGTTGTTGTCTTCACATATTGGAGTTGTTATCTTCAAGCTCTCGGAATTGTAGTGTGTTTGGACTGATTTTGTGGCAGATTTGATACGCTCCAAGTTAGTAGTGTATCATTTATAGTTATATATTGATAACTGATTTTGTTGAGATCTTGTCTTATTTATAGTCACTTCATGCCGTACATACTCAGGACATCCAATTGCTATTGGTGAGCTCCAAGTTGATTCGGAGCTTTCCGAGTCTGTTATATAGTTTGGTATTGTGTAGTAGTTATGAGCAAGGCGGGGGTTTGTCCCGACCTTAACTAAGTGTCCATGTATCTTTTAGAGGATTTGCAGACTATGTGAAGTTAAGTGTGGTAGTATTGTGTCTTTTTAACGTTGCGGCCCCAACGGCCAAGTCTTGTATATGTAGGTTTGGACTTACTTACGTGGTTTTTTTTATCAATGCATCATATCCATACTAGCAGAAGCTTTGAATGCCATAATTACATGCATGAAAAGTACAAGGTTAAGAGTTGGTTCTCCCAAAATGGGTGCCTATCCTCCCCCAACGGAATTTGAGTCATGACAGTAAGGGCCTTACTTTGATTGTCGACAAGAGTGAGGTAAGAACTATAGGAAAATCCCAAGGATGTGGTAGGTAATTCTCTAACCGACCATTTTTCTCCATAGTTACCGTGACTTCTTTCTTTGATGTTAATGCTTATGCACTGTATAAAACTTACATGGTTACTGTGGAGAATTCCATACTCAGCGGGGCTCTTGCTAGCCTTCGATGAGAAAACTAAGGTACAAAGTGAAATGGACTCCCCACATTAATAAGGATATATTATTGTAGGGCCCCCACCTCGGTGTCTATTTCTTTCAACGACTCTTTTTTCTTAATATGAGGTCACTACATTGCTTCTGTTTCCATTAGGAGGAGTGGATGAGTTTGGATCCCAAAAGCTCTTCGACCAGGATGCGTGCAGTTTAGAAGGTATGGGTGTGTCTCTCACACTGTGATATGATGTGCTCCCATTTGCTTCTAGGGAGGGGACTGAGTTGAAAGAAGTTTCTCTAGTCAATCAGAGCAAAGAACAATCTCATACACATGTATGAATGCTTAGTCTTCTAGACTTTGTTGCATATTATACTTGAAAGCCTTATATCATGTAATTTCTTCCTATTTTAGGGGAAATGATATTCATAATAAATTTTTATCTTGTAGATTTTACTCGGTGCATTTCTAAAGTTGATTTTTACTTATTTCAAATAAACTATTATCTTAGTGAGACCACTCAAGTCATCCCCCTAGATCGATGGTTTTATTTCCTAGGAAGACCGTTATGGAACCCATTCTCCCGATGCTCTTGTTCGGGAAATCCATTCGCAAGCTTCTATTGGGGTTGAGACCTTATTAGAATTCCTAAAGGCAATGGTTATTAACTATGACCTTCTAAAGAAGTATTTACACCTTTTAAGGGAGTCTTTCTAGCATTCCCAATAGGGGCTAATCGAGATTTTTCTAAGTCCCATCCCTTGGGCTGCCTTGTGAATTTTATCTTATACTAAGGCCGTGTGTCATTCTTTCCTCATCCCTCATTGAGCCTTCAGATATATGTCAAATTGCTCCAAAGATTATATCTCAAGGCAATTGGCAAAGTTTTATGAATGAAGAATAGTGTTGAGACACACCATAAGGAGGATGGATGAAGAAAGAATGTGTTGTCTTGAGTATTTGGTTTTTGGGTCACTTTTGGGCCCATAGTCTTAAGTATTTGGCTTTGGGGGTACTTTTGGGCCCATTTAGAATTTTGGATCACTTTTGGTCCCAATTTTATTAATTAGCCTTGGCTATAAATAGCTAGTCTTATCTTAGAATTAGGGCTATGTTTTTGGATAAATATCACACTTGAGAGTGTTTATCAAGCTTGTTGGGAGCTTTGTGTTTTTCATACAAACGTTGGTTGTGAGGGGTACAGTATCCCTCTCAGTCTTTGTAGGATTTAGGTGCTTATCTAAGATTATCGGTTAAGCTCCTCGATTTAATATATCATGGTTTGTTTACGATTCCTTTACTAGTGTCTATATTTTATACCTCTTTTCAAATTATTTTTTATTATTCTTTAATTTATCATTGTTTTTGTGTTTTCATTCATATCCTTTGATACCAAAGATAGGTTGGATTCATTCCTACAAATTCAATCTTGAATCTTGTTATGTATCAAATCAAAAATCACAAAAAAGTATTATTATGTTTTTAGGTCTAGCCTAATTTTTGAGCTTTTGATTCTGGTGTTTTCCTGAGTTTCTATTGCCAGACTCTTGTTTTCTAGTACTATTTGAGTGTTAATCTCAAATTTGAGCTTAATCGGAGCTAAATTGAAGACTCTACCTATGTTGAATCTTGAGTTGAAGAAATGATACGGGACAAATGGCCATCTTATCTTTTGATGACATTTTTGGAGGCCAACACATAGAGACTCAAGACTTGGTCACCTCGAGAAAACAAGAACATGCATGGAGGAACCGTTTTGAGCATAACTTAAAGCAATCTCGCGTGTGGAAGATTGCTTGGAGAATTTAAGGTTGAGGACTCACGGTTTTGGACCTTAATTAAGGGTATTTTGGACATTACACATGGTGTATTTACACACCATGGCCGCCCCTCTCATTAAGGGCAAAGTGGTCTTGTTATCTTCATTTGCAATGTATTATAAATAGGCCCCTTAGTCTTATTTTCATTAGTTTTTGAAGGATGAAGAATTGAAAGACACATTTTCTCTCTTTTGAGAGTGTAATACCATTAGTTGTAGGACTTGGAAAAGTCACCCTTAGCATAGGGCTTGGAAAAGCCAATATTGATCTTTGCTTGGAAACGGTAGATCTTGAGGCGAGTTCATTCCCTTGGTGGTCTCCGTAAGAGTGTGGTTTTGATTGTTACATTCCTTAGGGGTTAGTGTTGAAATACACTTGGTTCTTAATCTTGTAATAATCTTGGTCTCACTATCTATCTTTATTTTCTTGCAAATCGTGTATGTGTTGTGTAGTGGACTGTTTTGGGGTCTTCGTTGAATCCGAAACTTGTATTATTGTTGTTCATCTTGTTCATCACGTTTTCTCACTATTTTGGTGTTAAAATATACTCTTGTATCTTGTATTCTTGTGGTTGGTAGCGAATCCGAGTGAGGTCTCCATCTTGGTCCTCGAATCCTTAAGATTAGTGGACTGATTTGGTGGTTGTTTCGTGCTTCCCTTGTATTTCTTGTATCATTTGGTATCAAAGCATGGCTTGATCTTGTTCCTACAAGATCAATCTTGGGCTTGCTTGTTAGAAATATAAACAAAAAAAAAATTATTGAAAAGCTGAAAATTTCAGAGAAAAAAATTGCAATCTGTCCATTGTTGTTGTCTTGGCCGAAATTGTGTTCTTAGCCGAGATTTGTTCTTGAGTCTAGGTCTAGAAGTCTTTTACTTGTCTTGTGTGTTTGTAGTGTTAGTTTTGTTCCTCACTAACACTTTGAGTCGATCCAAACTTGAGCTTGAATTGTTAATATTGTTGTTGTGAACAAAGTGTGGTCGATTGGATGTTGTTGTAGAGCCTTGACCGAGTTGAAGGCCTTGTGTTGTGGTGTTGTTGTAGATCTTGAAAAGAGTATTGTTGTTGTTCTTGAAGTTCTTCACAACCTTCATCTCTTGTTAAAAAAAAAAAATGCAACACCAAAGAGACTTGGCCGTTGTTGGTTTTGTAATCTTGGCCGTGTGAAAACATTATTATCTTGGAGTTGGCCTTGTGGCTTTCATCTTGTTGTTGTTATAAGCTTGGCCACGTGATATTGTTGTTAATTGGTGGATCGAGAACCATTTTGTTGAAGGTGTAGTTGTCGTGGCCAAGTGTTGGAGATATTGTTATTGTGGAATTTGGGAGTGGCCGTGTGAAAATTGTTGGTGTTCTTGGAGATTATTGTTGTAGTTCTTGGTGTTGTTGTTGTTGTTCTTGATGTTCATCACCACCTTCATATATTGTTGAAGATAAAAGTGAATGTTAAATCTAAAAAGTTGAAGGAAAAGGGTGTATTATGTGTTAGTCTTGAAAGACACTACAACCAACAAAGACCTATCAATCAAGTCTCAACCACTTTCCAACACTTTTCCATGATTTACGGATCCATGTTTTAAGGAGAAGTACAATAAAGTCAAGTCTTGAAAACTTGAAATTGAAAAGGGCTCCAAGACTTGTTTGAATTTCCCTCCTTAAACAAATTCCACCAAAGTCCAAATTGAAAAATTGACCAAGACTTGAAGTTGGACAACAAAAGTTGTGTGGGACCGAAACCAATACGTGACTGCCATGTCATCACTGCTACTGTTCACGCAATATTTCCGAGCTCAAAATTTTAGATTCTTAGTTTCATCTTATTGTTTCATTAGTTTCATGTCTTGATTCTAGAATTAATTAACAACTAGTAATCACCTACTTAGTTGTAGATTAATTATTGAATCCGTTTCTTCGTGTCTTCGTTGTTTGTGTGCTTTTCTCATTTTTAACTCGTAGTAACTTCTTTGTTTCAAGTTCGTAAGTAGATTTTGTGTTGTGTCTTGAGTCGATCAAACAAGAATATATTCCGGCCGCCAAGTAGAATTGACATCCTATTGACTACCGGAGTATAAGCAACTTTCAATATTCGCCGCTCCAATTGTGAGAATCACAAAGGTGAGTGTATCGAGTGTTGTTGAGGAGCTTTACTACTAATCTTGTTTGTTCATTTTGTAGGTTTAAAGGGTGATATAAGGGGAACATGACTTCGATAGCCGGGGATTATTGTGACTACAATATGGGAGGCTATGATTGTAGTGAGGGTTTTTATGGCTACGAAGTTGAGGGAGATTGCGGAGGCTATGAAAATAGTCATGATCAAAACATAGGCAGATTTGAAAGTTACTGTTTTGAGGGAGAAAATGAGGTGAATGAAGTGCCTAGTGCTTATGGTGACTTTGGAGATGATGTAGGACCTCGTGATGGATCTTATGATGAAGTTGGGACATGTGAGGAGTCTCGCACTCCCCACTCCGAACCTAGATTTGGTGTTAGGTATAACCCTTTCGTTCGCAAACCTTATGAGAGCTATGATGAGAGTACACGTGAGGAGTGTGAAGATTCATATTCTCCACCTTGTAGTACTTCTTATCAAGGTCGATATAGTGTGAATGGTTATACTAGCAATAGTGTAGGTTTTCCAATGAGAAGAAGAGAGTATGCATCTCCAAAACCGAGGGGTACTCATGTGCTTTACAATGTTGATCCGAGAAGGAGTGTACACTCCGGAAAGGTGACCATTTGTGGGATACCGGGCTGCCTCGTTGTGTTAAATGATAGGTACTATAGAAACTACATTGTTCCATCCATGGTTGATTACTTGGGGTTATTTTGCGAGCCTTTACTTGTTCCATATTTCTTGGACGGGTTTAAGGTTACCGAGAGGGTAAAAGTTGTCTTCTCCCAATTTAATTACCATGAGGAGGTGTGGTGTGATGTTTTTCCCATAACCTATGGTTATGTGAGCTTGGGCGCCGATTGGTTTGCACAACATAAAGTTCCAAATATGCAAAATTGGCCTAATATTATAAGAGACCGATGGGGAAATTGCCTTGAGACGTACATTCTGCCCGGGCCGCAAAAAGAAGTTCCTACCTACTCCAATTCAACTTATTATGAGAGACAAAAGATTGAGAGGAGTAAGGGAGTGAAAGGTGGTAATCCGAGAGTGGAAAAAGGAGAGGTTGTGTTGAGCGAAGTGAGGGGATTACCACCAAACTATACTAACATTGGTTGTCCTTCTATTTCTAAGGACATTTGTGTAGGTACCAACATGGCAAGCAAAGAAGAACAATGCCAAAGGGAAGTTGCTGCCCAAACCTTTGGAGGACCTTCACACCATGACAAAGAAGAATCTACTCAAGGACTTCAAGGTAAAATGGCAAACTCTTACACTTTTGTACATGTGAATGATAATTGTGCGGCTAGTAGCCCATTGAGTGTGAGTTGTAGCTTGCCTATATGTGAGTGTATTGTTTCTTTGCCACTTGATGATGATGTACATGTTGTGAGTGTGGATACACTAGTTGATCCTATTGATGACCGAATAGACTCTTCTTGTAAGATCGATTTATGTCCACCTAATGTTGAAACCATTATGTTGAATGAAAGTACGTTATCTTCTGAAATTTGTGTTGATCAACTTATGTGTGAAAATTACCCACCACTTGAGTATGTGTGTGATGTGCTTAATAGGACTCAAGTGAGTGAAATATTTGAAAATGTTGGTCAACAAAGTGAGAATGAACCCGAGAGCTCTTCTTGGGGTAATATTGTGTTTGAAACATCCTTGAAACTTGATATTGATCATTTAGAGAGTGAGGAACTTTCTTGTTCCAAATCTGTCCGTGAGGTAGATCACACTCTTTTTAGGAATAATGTCTTGTTTGAAGATGATTTAAACACTCCTAATGAACCTAGTGGTGAAAATGACGGTATAGCTTGCCTTGGAAGCTATAGCCTATATGCTAACCCACTATGGTGTGACAACATTCCTCCTAAAGAGGGAAATCTCTTCTTGGAAGATGAGAGTACTCTTAAGGGTAAGGAATGTGTAGTTGCGGAAGCTACTTCTTCTTCTACTTTGTGTGATTTCATTGTTGAGAGTACTCATGGTGATTATTGGGAAACTAGTAGTGAGTACACACATGAGAGCACCTTAGTAGAAGTCGATTTGAGTGACACCTTTCTCTACTCTCTATTTGAGTTGGATGATATGTATGTTATTGTAGAGAGTATGTCATTTAGTTTAGGTGTAGATCTCGGGAAAGGGAAGTGTTGTCGAGACCCATGTCTATGGCCACTTTTCCCATTTGACCCCGGTGCCAAATTTAGGAATGGTGATGTTGGTGCACCAAACTTGCTGCTTGGTCTACATGACAAGAAAAGTGGCACTCTTGATGTATCCTATAACCGAATCCTTTGTACATCTTTTATTAAGTTTTTAATATTCCTTTCAAAGGATTCTTGGTTATATTGCAAATATGTGCAACCTTGGCATGTTGAGATGACTTGTTATGCTAACCCTAACCCTCATGCCATGAGGAGTTTGCATTTGTTGGTCCTCTTCTCGTTTTTTGCAAGGTTTGGATTCGAGGTCGAATCCTTTTCAAGAAGGGGAGGATGATACGGGACAAATGGCCATCTTATCTTTTGATGACATTTTTGGAGGCCAACACATAGAGACTCAAGACTTGGTCACCTCGAGAAAACAAGAACATGCATGGAGGAACCGTTTTGAGCATAACTTAAAGCAATCTCGCGTGTGGAAGATTGCTTGGAGAATTTAAGGTTGAGGACTCACGGTTTTGGACCTTAATTAAGGGTATTTTGGACATTACACATGGTGTATTTACACACCATGGCCGCCCCTCTCATTAAGGGCAAAGTGGTCTTGTTATCTTCATTTGCAATGTATTATAAATAGGCCCCTTAGTCTTATTTTCATTAGTTTTTGAAGGATGAAGAATTGAAAGACACATTTTCTCTCTTTTGAGAGTGTAATACCATTAGTTGTAGGACTTGGAAAAGTCACCCTTAGCATAGGGCTTGGAAAAGCCAATATTGATCTTTGCTTGGAAACGGTAGATCTTGAGGCGAGTTCATTCCCTTGGTGGTCTCCGTAAGAGTGTGGTTTTGATTGTTACATTCCTTAGGGGTTAGTGTTGAAATACACTTGGTTCTTAATCTTGTAATAATCTTGGTCTCACTATCTATCTTTATTTTCTTGCAAATCGTGTATGTGTTGTGTAGTGGACTGTTTTGGGGTCTTCGTTGAATCCGAAACTTGTATTATTGTTGTTCATCTTGTTCATCACGTTTTCTCACTGTTTTGGTGTTAAAATATACTCTTGTATCTTGTATTCTTGTGGTTGGTAGCGAATCCGAGTGAGGTCTCCATCTTGGTCCTCGAATCCTTAAGATTAGTGGACTGATTTGGTGGTTGTTTCGTGCTTCCCTTGTATTTCTTGTATCAAGAAAACTGGAAGTGGATTCTAAATTCTGATTTTTTTGGTTGAGCTTTTGAGATAAAAATTTCTTAGGTTGTGTTCGGGAGCTTGGATTTTGAATTTCATTGAATTTTGAGTCCATTTGCTTAAGGGTCAATTTTTGAATATTTTTGTGTTCTTGATGATGTTAATCTTTGAAGAAGAAGTTTACTCAGAAAATGTGTGTTTGATCCACAAAAGGGAAACAAAAAGAAAGAAAAAGGTGTTTGTACAAGGCATATCCTAACGGACCAAGGAATATTCCAAGAGAGAAAAGTAAAAGGGGACCACAGAGGGTAAAATTTAGAGTTATCCAGGTGCATTGCCAAGATGACCTATGACGTCACCTGCCCATGTAGGTGGCCTGCACATCTTCTTTGGCAACACACTGGAATGAAATGCAGCCTCTACCTGTGTGAGTAAGTCACCACATGCACCCACATCTCCTCAAACGTATGTCAAGCGTTCCAACAATGATTTTCACTCAAGTTCAATCATCCTAATCCCATTCCATGATCTTAATATCATTTCTTGATTCTTTACACTAATTAACAACTAGTAATTAATCTACTTAGTTGATTAATTGGTTCTTGAGTCCATTCTTCTTTCTTGACCTTTTTTGTTGTATGTTTTATCATTTATTTCCTAGTTAACTTCTTTGATTCATGTCCTTTTTAGTTTTTAATCGATTTATCCATTCTTCTCTCAACAAGAATCCATTCTAATTGAGAGTAGCAAGTTGACACCTTATATACTAATGTGAACAAGCAAGATCAACAAGTGTAGCTAATTATGATCCAATCTAAGTGTGAAAATACTAGTGATTGAGAGACTTGATTGCACTAACGTTAACCTTGTTTTTAAGTTGTGTTGAGTGTCCTGTTGATAGGTACCAAAACACCTAGATATGAGATCCAAACCACTATGAGCGTGTCAAGTTTATATACCTTAATTGAGGCTATCATGGGGGGTTATGACAGGATATGAATATGATGAGGGGAGAGATATCAAACATGAATGAAAAGATATCAAATGTGGAAGGGAGATTGATGAATATAGATGTATGTATGGTGAGTGTGGAGGCAAATCTTAAGTTTCCAAATGATGGAGGTTTACTTCAAGCGGGCATGCCTAAGAAACTTCCGCCACTATCTCTCCTAGAACTATAAACCACATATTCTACCCTCCCCCACAAGTAGATGTTCCCTTATCTACTACTAATACTAACCAAACACCATAACATGTAGCCGAAACACTATAATTTAACCAACAAACACCCCAAAATCTCCCCCACGCTCCACGAATTCCACTCCACCCTATCAAACACCACAAAACTAAGTTCCAACACATTAAATTCCACAAGGATTAAAACCACAAGGCCTCAACCCATCCTACTATATAGCCTATTAAGTACCATAAATCCAAATACCATGCTGCTAAAGACCATATAATCCAAACCCACCTTACCAAGCTCCACCCAACCAAATTCTCCCAAACTAATCCATAGGAGTTCAAGGAGGGTTTGAGGGACATGTAGAATGAGGTTATAGGGATGGTGCTCAAGGTCATAGTCCAAGGGAACAAGGTAGATATGGAGGTTGTGACATAGGCCTCAACTCTATCAAGGTCACTCTTTCTAGTTTTCATGTATGTCGTGATCCCAAATACCTCAAGTGGGAGTTGCAATGTAATATAATCTTCCAAGCTAATGATTTGTGCAATATTAAGATGACCATCTATACCGTTACTTAATTTGAAGGATATGCCTTGACTTGGTGTGAATTGTCTAAGAGAATACAAAGGGTTTTTCATAGAGGTCACTATCCACCATAGGAGGTAGTGAAGGCCCTTATGAGAGCCAAGTATGTACCAGAGAGGTATGGATAAAAGTTTCTTACCAAGTTGTACAATTTAAGACAAGAAAACAAGAGTGTTAATGCATACTATGATGAATTTCGAAAACTACTCTTGAAGCTTGATTACAACGAGGATGAAGTGCAAACCAAGGTTTGCTTTAAAGTGGGGTTAAATCAACAAATTTACTCTAGAATGTCAATACACAAGTTTTCTGGGATGGATGATCTCTTAGAGGACACCATTAATGTTAAACGAGATATAAAGGTGGAGAAGGATTAAAGCCTAAAATGGGAAACCAAGTGTACTCAACTTGGAGTCAAGGCTCCGAGTTCAAGAAGATCATTTAGTAGAAGGCCATAGAGAAGAATTCTCCAATTTATCTCCGTATAGCAAGAGGTAATCTAATCTTAAGGGTACACAATTCTTTAAGTGTCAAGGATGGGGTCACCGAATAAGTGAGTGCCCGACTCAAAGAGCAATCATACTTCATAAAGGTGATATATACTAAAAAGAAAAAGTTGATTTACTAATTTTCGTCGCTTTGTATACATGTGAAGACCGGCTTAAATCACGATCCGCAAGGCGGATGATCATGAAAAAATAAGTGAGAAAATGAGAAGAAAGGGTTGTGCTACTACTAACTATGAGTAATAAACTTTTCTTGAAGAACCCAACGAAGCCAAGCTAAGAGTACGAGAATTTTAGGATAATTGCCGGAGCACGAGGATCAGGTGGTGTTGGAAAATTTATTTCATAAACACAAAATAAATGAAGAACAACACATTATGAGGGTTAATAATATGAACATCAAAAACAAGATTTGAGGCTTGAAATACGCACGACATGCTTTCCTAAAAATGATATTTGCTCCTTTTGCTCTGCGGAATTTCTATGAGATTGTATGCAATAGTTTTAATGGATATAACAAGCCTATGAAATTCTTCACTAAGCATATAAGATAAAAATTCTTCTAAAAAGCAAGAACTATAATTGATCTTTTGGAGAAGAAACGAATTCTTAAGGAAAATTCATAAACATCGTTTCTCTGTAAAGTTTTCTATAAAAGATACGTTATAAATCACAAGAGAATTAGTTGAATATAAATAAAATTAGTGAAACTCAAAGAATGAAAGGACACAATCTTTCATCTAAGAAATATCTCTTCATCTAAAAGATAATATTATTTAAAAGACACCTTATTAAAATATTTATAATTATTAGTTTATTTTTAAACAAAAATGAGCACTGTGCGAAGAAAGAAGGTGAACTTCAAATTCTACTTGGACCCATACAAAATGCTTATCACATACAAAAATTCAAAAATCTGACTTTGAGTTAGACCAAGTTTGGGAACACAACAAGGATGATAAGTGTTGGTTGCACATAATAAAACTCAGGCTCACAGGGACAACACTATCGAGACACATGGTCACGTGTTCTTTTATATGATGTTTGCTGACTAAGAATGACTATGATGTTGGTAAACTTTAAATAAATTCACCCAATATCACATATAAATTATTAAATAGTGATGAATATTATAGAAGAATACATGAAACACTAACTTTTATTTATAACAATAATTTTTGAAGAAGACAAAATTCTTTAAACCTTGAAGATTATTCTTTCTGGTGTTCTTTATCTAAAATGGGGGAAAAAGTAAAGAAGTGTTGTCTTCTGATTTAGGGACCACGTCGATTAAAGGCTTTGAAACATCTTTTCAGAAAAGGTGTCTTTTCACGTCAAAAGGTACCAGTTTCAATAATTCTCCATCAGACTTTAGAAAAGGTCCATGAGTTTCCTATAATTTCAATTAAAACTATACTAATAGATATTTACTTTTAGGCTAAAAAACTTTAATACTTTATTAGATCATAAACTGGACTTCTTTAAATATAACATATCTATGTATAATATAATTAATATATGAGCCCACTAATAGAAATTACTAACAAACTCCCACTTGAACCATATATATTCCTGAAGAATCATACATAGATGAAACTTTAGTGAGCACAAACTTTTGTTATCTTGAATAAAATATCTCAAAACATGATACGGTTAGGACAGCCACACGGCCTTTCACACGAAGCCAAGCTCGGGAATTACAAAAACTCCAAGCTTTGTTCATGCAAATGGCCGTGTGTGAGTTGGTGATTGAACCAACCAAGGACTTAAACGTTTTTATGTGTGAAGAGGGGTCCTAATGTGTAATAAACTACTCTCCAAGGTTGGCACAAGAAGCAAGGGCGGATGAGTCATTTTACCCCTTTCCTTTTGTAGTATAAATAGAAGATGTGAGAGAGTTATTAGATAGTTTTGAAATCTGATTTTTGTAACCTAAAATATCACAACATTTCCTCTCTCTTCCACTCTTGGAGCCGCCTCCAACATCTCACAAGTAGAGGAATACTTGGGTTGTATCTTTGGCTAGAAACAAGGGTTTTGAGGTCTTTGAGTGCCTTTTGGTCCTTGTAAGAACTTGGTGTTTACATTCTCTAGACTTAGGGTCCTCTCTTGATGTTAGGGTTCTTAGTATCTTGAATGTTATATGTCAAGTTATCTATCTTTTCTTTATCTTGTTGTTGTTGTTGTTGTTAATTTTGTTATCTTTAAAGACTAGTGAAGCCGTGTGGGGCTACTTTCGATTCACTAGCATTCTTGTTCATCTATTTGCTCTCTTGTTGTGTGCTGAAAACTGAAAATTGAACTTGTTATTCTTGTGTTGTTGGACTGAAATCCGAACCTACTTGTAGCTCTTGGTGTTGTTGGTTTGATCTTGTATCATTTGGTATCAAAGCAAGACCGGTTGTGTTCCAACATAACCCATCTTGGGCTAGTTCACGGTCTAAACAAGCAATACCAAAGGGAAGTTCTGAAAAATCTGTCCATTAAAAGTTGAAAACCGAGAATGATGTTGCATGTCTAGACCTAGGCGTTATTTTGCTTGTTTAGTGAGTTTCTAGTGTTGGTTTCTTTCTCACCAACACTAAGGTGTCTAGATCCGAAAGTTGAGCTTGAAAACTTGAACATTGAGTAGTGACTTGAAGTGGCCGAAGGTTGTATGTGTTGATGAGCAAAAGAAAAATCGGTGGTTATGTGTTATGTGCTAAAGAAGTGATGAAGTTTGTTGAGGTGTTCATCTTTTGAACTTGTTCATCTTGTTCATCTTGTTGTGTGCTCAAGTTGTAAGACAAGTTATAAAGTTGTTGTGAAAGACTTGCACTCCCCACCCTCTAGTCTTGTCAATCACTTTTCCCTAATTCAAGGAGCCTTGTTTTGTGGGATTGGTCAACCAAACACCACTTTCTTGAGTTTGAAAAGGTTGAAAGACTACAAGATTTTATTTTTCCCACCAAAACATTTTGCAAACTATAACAAGTTGTGTGAATATTAACACAAAACAAAAACAAAAAAAAAGATAAGAGGAACGGGTGGAACCATTGCATGCTGCCACGTCACTATAAGCTCAACTTAGGATATTCTTTGGTTGCAAATTGTTGATCCTTGGTTTCCCTTAATTGGTCCTAGAACTAATTAACAAACTAGTACATTCCTACTAGGTTGTCAACTAGTTCCTTGAACCGTTTGTTCGTGTCAACGATTATTTGAGTGCTTTTATTCGTTTGAATGAGTTGCTGATTTTTGATTCTAGTCCGGCAAGAATTCTTTAAGTCTTCAAACAAGAATCCATTCCGGATAAGAGCTCACTCATACCTTGAAAATTTCACGGTTACTAGCCAATTATACAACACTTGTGGAACACGAACTTGTGGTGAACTAAAGCGGATAATATCTTGACAATGGAAGGAGCTACGTCTCATAATGCGGATACTAATGCCCTTGATTCTATGAGGGTCACTCTTGAGGCCGTTACCCGGACACTTGAAAGGTTGAATTCTGAATTTGGGGCCGTGAGAGGGGACTTGGCAGCCATAAAGGGGGAAGTGTCGACTATTAGTGGGAGATTAGAACAAGTGGAGAGTCAAAGGAACTCTCGTCCTTCTACTCCTCTACACGTATCTACCAATGGTCATGATAGGACCTCCTCCGCAACCATCACCCCCGAAACAGTCCACCAAATGCTAAATGCACCCCAAGCTCCACTAAATACCGCAAGTCAAACTACCTATTTTCCTCCAAACCGAGACTCCACTAGACCACTACATTTCCAAGCCCCTCCAATTCCACAAGAGGGATTTGGACGACAAGTACCTCCACTAAATCCGAACCTTCCATTCCAAGCTCCATTAACCCAAAGACCGCAAATTCCAAATCCTCCGACTCAAAACGGCCAAGGCCGACCAGCCCACTTTGAAGGATACGGTAGAGGGGAGTATGAAGGAGATGGAGCCTTTGATGATGCTTATATGAGGGAGGAGGAGTTAAGAGGGGGTCGAGGAGAACCTAGGAGATACCGGGGGTATGGAGATAGGGGAAACCGACACCAAGAGAGAGACGTAGGCATCAACACCATCAAGTTGAGCCTACCCATCTTTAAGGGTGAAAGTGATCCCGAGGCCTACTTAACTTGGGAATCGGCTTGTGACAAAGTTTTCCAAGTTAATGACATCTCGGACGAAAAGAAGAGTTGCTACGCTATAGCTCACCTCGAGGGCTATGCTAACACTTGGTGGGAGTATGTTAAACGATTTGGTAATGAATTAGTCGATGGGCAGCCACCACCTTGGTTTCGGTTGAGGTATTTGATGAGGCAACGATACCTTCCCGAGAGATATCGTCATGAGTTGCTTGCTAGGTTATATGGCTTGCGGCAAGGGGGCAAGAGTGTGATGGCCTATTTTGACGAGTTCCAACAACTCATGTTGAAACTTGATCATCGTGGGGAGCAAATCAGTCATGACATCATCCGGTTCAAGTGTGGGTTGAACAAAGAGATCTCCACTCATTTGACCCTTCATCGGTTTGAAACCATCGACGGTATATTCCAAGCGGCCCTAGAGATTGAAAGGGAACTTAAGGAGAGATCATCCTTCAAGGCAAGGGTACAAGCTCCCTCGGGTTGGCCCAAAAACAAGGACCAACCCGCCCCTACGAAGCTGCCCGAGTCCAAAACAGTCCACTACGAGTCCAAAACAGTCCCTAAATTCCCTCCGAAACCGGAGGCTCACAAATATCCCAACCCAAAGGGATTCCAATGCTTCAAGTGCCAAGGTTGGGGGCATAAGGCCAATGAATGTCCGAACCGGCGCAATGTGATCCTACGAGAAGGGAAAGTGTACTACCTTGGTGAGGAGGTGGTTTCCGAAAGGGGGGAGGATGAGGCCGAGCCTCAAGATGGAGAGGAAGCTGAAAATGGGCCGAATGATGATGAATTAGATGGTAGTGAAGATGCCTATCCACAAGAAGGGGAGTGTGTGGTTCCTAACTTTGTGGTTAGACGTGTCATGATTAGTAAGGCGATAGGTGACCCGAGTCAAAGGGAAAATCTATTCCATACTAAGTGTCTTGTAAAGGGGAGTGTGTGCACCTTGGTGATTGATAGTGGTAGTTGTACGAATGTTGCGAGCCAAGCTATGGTAAATTTCTTGAAGCTGCCAACTACACCACACACTAGTCCTTACAAGCTACAATGGTTGAACGATTGTGGTGAATTAAGGGTCGCAAGGCAATGTGTGATTCGGTTTAAGGTAGGAAACTACCACGATGAAGTGCTTTGTGACGTGATCCCAATGCAAGCATGTCACTTGTTGTTAGGTAGACCATGGCAATATGATAGGTCTACTAAACACGATGGGAGGTCCAACCGGTATACGCTTGAGAAGGATGGCCGAAAGGTCACACTTCACCCTCTTTCACCCTCCCAAGTACATGAGTGGCATCAAAAGATGAGAGAGTTAAAAGGAAAGGGAAAGGAAACCGGGAAAGGAGAAAAGGGGGGGGATGCCGTAGGTAAGGAAGTAGGGCCATCCGAATCTGTCCCAACCACAAAGGAGATGGAAAACGTAGTGATGTTGGCTAGGAGGAAAGAACTCTTCGTGGACCATGATGAAAACAAGCCGATGTTACTGTTGGCCCATTGTTTTAATACTAACCCCACTAATTCTTCCATTTCCCCTTTGATTTCTTGTGCGTTGCAGGAGTATGAAGATGTATTTCCTCAAGAACTTCCGCAAGGATTGCCCCCACTTCGGGGAATTGAGCACCAAATTGATTTGGTGCCGGGTTCACAACTTCCAAACAAACCGGCCTATAGGAGCAATCCCATGGACACTAAGGAGCTTGAGAGGCAAGTTGAGGAGCTTCTCAACAAGGGATACATCAAGGAAAGCATGAGTCCGTGTGCTGTTCCGGTGCTTTTGGTACCAAAGAAGGACGGAACTTGGCGCATGTGCGTCGATTGTAGAGCCATCAACAAAATCACTATAAGGTATCGTCATCCAATTCCTAGACTAGATGATATGTTAGATGAGCTCCATGGATCTTGTTTGTTTTCTAAAGTGGACCTTAGGAGCGGCTATCACCAAATTCGCATGCAACCCGGTGATGAGTGGAAGACCGCATTCAAGACCAAATTCGGTCTATATGAGTGGCTGGTCATGCCCTTCGGCCTTACCAATGCTCCTAGCACATTTATGAGGCTAATGAATCATGTAATGAAGCCTTATATTGGAAAGTTTGTGGTGGTTTACTTTGATGATGTGTTGGTGTATAGTAAATCTATTAATGATCATGTAATGCATTTGAGATGTGTGTTTGATGTGCTCCGAAAGGAGAAGCTGTATGCCAACATGGAGAAGTGTTCTTTTGGTGTTGATAAAGTTATATTCTTGGGTTTTGTCGTGAGCTCACGGGGTGTGGAAGTGGACGATTCCAAGATAGACTCTATCCGAAGTTGGCCGACCCCTAAAACTATTGGAGAAATCCGAAGTTTCCACGGGTTGGCAAGCTTTTATAGGAGGTTTGTCAAAGGATTTAGTTCCATAGCAGCCCCCTTGACCGAGGTAATTAGAAAGGACGGACCCTTTAAATGGGGTGATGAGCAAGCTAGGGCTTTTGAGGCCTTGAAAGCTACGCTCATCTCGGCGCCTTTATTGCAATTGCCCGATTTTGATAAGATGTTTGAAATAGAGTGTGATGCTAGTAAAGTTGGTATCGGGGCTGTTTTGATGCAAGAAGGTAAGCCCGTTGCTTATTTCAGTGAAAAGCTCAAAGGGGCAACTCTTAATTACTCAACTTATGATTTGGAGTTGTACGCCCTTGTTAGAGCTTTGGGAAATTGGCAACATTATTTGTGGCCTAAGGAGTTTGTGATACGAACGGATCATGAGTCGTTGAAACACCTTAAGAGCCAAGACAAGTTGAATAGGCGTCATGCTAAGTGGATTGAGTTCATCGAGACTTTCCCTTATGTAATTCATTACAAAAGGGGAAAGGAAAATGTTGTTGCCGATGCCTTGTCTAGGAAGCATGTGCTTGTTGCTGCCTTGTCTTCGAAATTGATGGGTTTTGAGAGCTTGCGGTTGTTGTATCCCGAGGATCCTACCTTTGCTCCTATTTTTAGGGAATGCGAAGAGTGGGGAAGGGACCGTTGGCTCAAGGAGAATAACCATTCCTCCTACTCTCGGTTCGATGGGTATTTGTTCAAAGGGAGGAGGTTGTGTGTTCCTTCTAGTTCTTGGAGGGAATTATTTGTAAGGGAGGCCCATGACGGAGGCCTCATGGGTCACTTCGGGGTAGACAAGACCCTCGGAATCTTAGAGGAGAACTTCTATTGGCCCAAAATGCGCAAAGACGTCACTAAAATTTGTAGTCAATGCGTGGCCTGCCGGAGTGCGAAATCTCGTCTCTTACCCCAAGGATTATACACCCCACTCCCTACTCCCCTTAGGCCTTGGTTGGACATCTCGATGGATTTTGTTTTGGGGCTGCCAAGGACTAGAAAGGGCCGAGATAGCATTTTTGTTATTGTTGATAGATTCTCTAAAATGGCTCATTTTATTCCATGTACTAAAACCGAGGATGCTAGTAGTGTAGCTTCATTATTTGTTGAACATGTTGTCAAGCTTCACGGGGTACCGAGGACTATTGTGAGCGATAGGGACTCCAAGTTCCTAAGTCTCTTTTGGAAGTCCATGTGGGGTAGGCTTGGAACGAAGTTACTTTTCTCCACGTCTTGCCACCCACAAACCGATGGCCAAACGGAGGTAGTAAATAGAACCTTAGGGTCTATGCTACGTTCTATGGTTAAAGGTAAACTGACTTCATGGGAAGATCACCTACCCTTAGTGGAATTTGCCTACAACCGGGTAATACATTCGAGCACGGGAATGACTCCCTTTGAATGTGTTTACGGCCTGAATCCCCTTACCCCTTTAGATCTCACTCCTTTGTCTAGTGATCTCATGACCAGCTTAGATGGAAACAAAAGAGCCGAGGCAATGAAGAAAATGCATGAGACGGTGCGGATCAAGCTTGAAAAGAAGAATCAAGAGATTGCCAAAAGGGCAAACAAAGGGAGAAGAAGGCTTGTGCTTGAACCCGGAGATTGGGTGTGGGTGCATCTTCGAAAAGACCGGTTTCCAGCTCATAGGAAGTCCAAATTGCTGCCAAGGGGTGATGGTCCTTTCCAAGTACTTGAGAGGATCAATGACAACGCCTACAAGATTGACCTTCCACCGGAATATCAAGTGCACAACACTTTCAACGTTGGTGATCTCTCCCTCGTGGATGCGGTTGAAGATGACCAAATGATGAATTTGAGGCCAA
The DNA here is from genome assembly GCA_030864215.1 of Capsicum pubescens. NCBI lineage: Eukaryota > Viridiplantae > Streptophyta > Magnoliopsida > Solanales > Solanaceae > Capsicum > Capsicum pubescens. Next base: position 45,470,397 of record CM061539.1, on the reverse strand, counting down.
ATTCCTCTCAAGATGGAGAGGATGATACGGTTAGGACAGCCACACGGCCTTTCACACGAAGCCAAGCTCGGGAATTACAAAAACTCCAAGCTTTGTTCATGCAAATGGCCGTGTGTGAGTTGGTGATTGAACCAACCAAGGACTTAAACGTTTTTATGTGTGAAGAGGGGTCCTAATGTGTAATAAACTACTCTCCAAGGTTGGCACAAGAAGCAAGGGCGGATGAGTCATTTTACCCCTTTCCTTTTGTAGTATAAATAGAAGATGTGAGAGAGTTATTAGATAGTTTTGAAATCTGATTTTTGTAACCTAAAATATCACAACATTTCCTCTCTCTTCCACTCTTGGAGCCGCCTCCAACATCTCACAAGTAGAGGAATACTTGGGTTGTATCTTTGGCTAGAAACAAGGGTTTTGAGGTCTTTGAGTGCCTTTTGGTCCTTGTAAGAACTTGGTGTTTACATTCTCTAGACTTAGGGTCCTCTCTTGATGTTAGGGTTCTTAGTATCTTGAATGTTATATGTCAAGTTATCTATCTTTTCTTTATCTTGTTGTTGTTGTTGTTGTTAATTTTGTTATCTTTAAAGACTAGTGAAGCCGTGTGGGGCTACTTTCGATTCACTAGCATTCTTGTTCATCTATTTGCTCTCTTGTTGTGTGCTGAAAACTGAAAATTGAACTTGTTATTCTTGTGTTGTTGGACTGAAATCCGAACCTACTTGTAGCTCTTGGTGTTGTTGGTTTGATCTTGTATCAAAACAATCCGGTCCATGATACTACCAATGTAGGATCAATGTAGTCTTCGTAACATATATTCAAAACTAAACCCATCAATGGTCACAAATATCAACAATACCAATGATATGGATCAAGTAAGAAAATTACGTGTAAAATGATTTAAGTCATGCCTATTTCCAAGTGTTCCTACCTTATAACTTTAATAGTCTAAAATCACTTTCTTACACCTTATGCAAAACTGCAATAGAAAGTTAATATTTTTATTTTTTAGATTTATCAATAAACACATGAAATTCATAGATTTCATAAAACTTCAGTATGTACAAAAAATAAACTTTAACATATCAATAGCATAAATAAAACAACAAACTCCCACTTAAAATGGCTCATCATCAAATTTGACAACACTCATATATGAGCCACACACCTAAAAAAATACTTAAGGTGGCCAACCTTACATGAGCGTATCAACAATTATTAAGTTTGTACTAATATGCTTAATCGACAAAAGACGACTCTGAAACCTTTCTTTCACAATCACAAACTTAATGTCTATATGCTTTGACTTTGACGAACTTCGGTTGTTCTTTGGATATAACTCGGCATCATTGTTATCACAATGAATTTTCAATGATCTTACTATGCCACCAACTATTTGCATTCCAGTGATAACATTTCTTTGCCATATTTCCTGATTTGATGCTTCATAATAGGGCATAAATTTGACTTCCATTGTAGAAGAGGCTATTAAGAAACTTCTCCTTCCACCATCATGAAAACATAACCTGATGTAGATCTTCTACTATCAAGACATCCAACAAAATATGAATCAAAATATCCTACGATCTCTAATGATTTGACCTCAGATAAGTGAGCATTTATTTTTTAGTTATTTGAAGATACCCATAACCCATTTTGCAACTTTCCAATGATCTATTTTTGAATTACATAAATATCGGCCCAACATTCCCACTATGTACACTATGTGTGGATGCGTACAAACTTGTGCATACATGAGACTTTTTAATGCTGATACATATGAGAATTTGTCGATAGCTTTCTTCTCTATGTACAAATTTGGACATTTGAGCAAACTAAATTTATCACCTTTTGCCACGTGTATCTGCTAGTGCAAAATTTTGCATTTCAAATCTACTTATCACCTTATCAATATAAGTCTTTTACGACAGTCCAGGAATATTTCTAGTGCAATCCCTATGAATCTCTATACCTAAAACAAATGATGCCTTACCAAGATATTTCATTTCAATTTTTTTGGATAGAAATTTCTTGATTTCATGCAATAAACCTAAACCACTACTTGCCAGTAGAATGTCATCCACATATAGCACAAGGATATTAAATTTGTTCCCACTAAACTTGAGATATATGCACTGATAAACAGTATTTTTTAAAAATAAAAAAAGGTTATCACCTGATCAAACTTTTATTACCATTGACTGGATGCCTATTTTAGGCCATATATGAATTAAGTTTACATACAAGGTGCTTAATCTTGAGACTCAAATATTTCTAGTTGTACCAAGTATATCATTTCTTCAATATCTCCATTGAGAAATGCGGTCTTTATGTTCAATTGATGTAGCTCTAAGTCATAATGAGCTACAAGTGCCATAATGATTCTAAATGAGTCTTTCAATATAATTGGCAAAAAAATCTCTTTAAAAGCTATGCGTTTCTTTTGAGTGAATCACATAGAAACTAGGCGTGCTTTATATCTTTCAATATTATCTTTCCAGTCATGTTTGATTTTAAAATACATTTACAAACAATTGGTTTCGATCCCTGAGAAAACTTGATAAGATCCTAAATGCCATTTTCTTTCATAGACTTCAACTCATCTTTCATGGTTTTGACCCATTTAATAAAATTTTGACATGATATTTCTTGACAAACAGTTATAGGATCATCTTCCAATCCCATGTTAAAATCATGTTCTTGAAGATAAATAACATAATCATTCAAAATTGTAATTCTTCTTTCTCTACTAGATTTTCTTTTAGGCACTCCAACTTAAGGTTGTTGAACGTGAGGTAATATCATTGTGTTTTCTCCATAACCCTGATTTAAAGGTTGAAACACATTTGGTAAAGTAATCTGATCATTTTTACTAGAATTGATATTATCAGTTTCTCTTCAAACATAATTTATTTGTTTTGATTATTCCCGCTATAATCAACATCCTCAATAATTTGGCATTTCTTGTCTCAAAAAGGATCTATTTAAGGAGTCGTAAAACTTAAAACCTCTCAATCGTTCTGAGTAATCTACAAAGTAGCAACTAATAGTTCTTGAGTCCAACTTCTTTTCATTAGGATTGTAAGGCATTGCTTTGACTGGATATCCTAGACATGAATGTGCCAAATACTAGGCTTCTTATTAGTCCACAACTCGTATGGGGTCTTAGCTACCACTTTGCTTGGAAATCTATTTACTATGTAAACTACAGTCTTTAATGCTTCTCCCCAAAGTGATTTAGGTAATGAAGAATGAGTAATCATACTTTTTACCATATCCTTAAGAGTTCAATTTCATCTCTCAGCTACACTATTTTAACTTGGAGTCCCTGACATGGTGTATTGACGCATAATTCCACACTTTGTCTAATATTTTTAAAAACGCCCTAAACGTTGTTCACATGATTCATTATATCTTGTAATAATCCGTATTTCCCTAACATAATTTAAGTTCCAATACATGAGTATTAATATATAAATTTTTTAAATACCTATTATTTTTCAGTTTAGAGCCTACCATTGTGTAGGAAATTCAATTACCTTTCCAACAATATTAAATTTGCCCAAATCTAATAATCGGGTAAGATGTTATGGCAATTTTAAATTTCAGTCGTTAAACACCATCATTTTGATCACTAGCACATTGCGGAACCAGTCTAAATAATACCCCGTATTTCCATAACATAATTTAAGTCTCAATACATGTGTATTCATATATAAAAATTTTAAAATAGCCATTATTTTTCAGTTTAAAGCCTACCATTGCGTAGGAAATTCAATTAGCTTTTCAACAAAATAAAATTCGCCTAAATCCGATAACCGGGTAAGAAGTTATGGCGATTTTAAGTTTAGTCGCTAAACACCGTTATTTTGGTCACTAGCATATTGCGGAGCTAGTCTAAATGACAATTGTCAATTTCCAGTAAGGGACCGCGATATTGGTGCATTACGCCCAGGACCCAGTTCACATTTGGCAATTTCCAATGAGCCTTCGCGAAAATAACGCATCACGGAGGTGGCCGAAATGATATTCCAAAGGCTTACCGCGATTTCACCGCATCGCGCCAAACTTCCAGGTCCCAGTTGTCAATTTCCAGTGGCCTGACGCCATACCACCACTTCGCGCTGGAGCCAAAAATCGGATCTTCAGTTTCCAGTTTTAAATTTATTTAGGGGTATTTGGGTCTTTTTCCATGGCCCTAATCAACCTAAAACATGAGATTTAACCCCTAAGTGACCTAAATAATCATCATTTATTCAATTCCTCTCAAAATTAAAGATCCCTTTCTCAAGAACAAGAAAACTAGCTCTCAAATTCAAGATCAAATCTTAAGAACTCACCATCAATCCTCTCAAATTCATTAACCCAGGTATGTTGAATGTTCATCCATTGGTTCCTTTCACCCATGGAGTCCAAGTATCCATTTTAAATTACAAAAATTATGATCTTTTTAAGTTATTTTGATTTTAAATTATGGTTTTACCCATGAAACTATGATTTTGCACCATGTGTAAATGAAATTATTGTTGTCATTCAATTCCCCATGGTTTAATATTATCATTCATTGAATTAAATCATGATTTAGTGCTATTCAAGTTTAATCCATGCTATTACTACAAGTTCCATAACATTCCTATGATTTGATAAACTATGAACTACAAGTGTTTGATAAAATGTCTACAAGAATGAGTAGTTGATAAGGGTTTTCATGCGAAGTTCTCTAAGTTTGATATTGTGTTACTATTTTTACTTTTGAGTCCTGGGGGTATTAAATACCCAAAAATCATAGTTGTTTACTTAGACTCGTCTCAGTATTTTTAGAATAACTTTAGAATACATCATGAGCATTGCTAGACCTGTCAGTTAAACTCAGAAATAGTTAGTAACTCAGTGTCATTCAGTTGGGAGTAAGATTTAGCACCGAGAGAGTGTAGGGATGGTGGCTTCCACGTTAGATAGGCAGAGTCTCTAGTTGCAGTCCCTAAACTCCAGAACTACTTGACTCTAACTAGGTAATAGATTCAACCTTTGGATATTAGCTTTCTGGCTTTAATATAGGAGATAAAACGACCCTTGGGAGACACCAAACTCCCAAACAACTCAAACACTTGATACAAAATCAAACCAACAACACCAAGAGCTTCAAGTAGGCTCGAATTTCAGTCCAACAACACAAGAACAACAAGTTTAAGTTTCGGTTTTTCAGTCCAACAACACAAGAACAACAAGATAGATAACAATGCTAGTGAATCGAAAAGAGCCCCACACGGCTTCACTAGACTTTAAGATAACAAAATCAACAACAACAACAAGATAAAGAAAGATAGATAACTTGACATATAACATTCAAGAAACTAAGAACCCTAACATCAAGAGAGGACCCTAAGTCTAATGAATATAAACACCAAGTTCTTACGAGGACCAAGAGGCACTCAACGACCTCAAAACCCTTGTTTCTAGCCAAAGAGACAACACAAGTATCCCTCTACTTGTGAGATAATAGGGACGGATTCTAAGAGTGGAAGAGAGAGCCGAAATGTTTAGTGTTTTTAGGTTACAAAATCAGCATTCAAAAACTAAGGAATAACTCTCTAACATGTTCTATTTATACTACAAACAAAAGGGGTTAAATGACCCATCCGCCCTTGCTTCTTGTGCCAACCTTGAAGAGTAGTTTATTACACATTAAGACCTCTCTTCACACATAAAAACGTTTAGGTCCTTGGTTGGTTCAATCACCAACTCCCACACGGCCATTTGCATGAACAAAGCTTGGAGTTTTTGTAATTCCCGAGCTTGGATTCGTGTGAAAGGTCGTGTACCTGTGGAGGCTGCCCCAACCGTATCATCCTCTCCATCTTGAGAGGAATTTGACCTCAAATTCAGCATTTGGTCATCTTCAACCGCATCCACGAGGGAGAGATCACCAACGTTGAAAGTGTTGTGCACTTGATATTCCGGTGGAAGGTCAATCTTGTAGGCGTTGTCATTGATTCTCTCAAGTACTTGGAAAGGACCATCACCCCTTGGCAGCAATTTGGACTTCCTTTGAGCTGGAAACCGATCCTTTCAAAGATGCACCCACACCCAATCTCCGGGTTCAAGCACAAGCCTTCTTCTCCCTTTGTTTACCCTTTTTGCAACCTCTTGGTTCTTCTTTTCAAGCTTGATCCGCACCGTCTCATGCATTTTCTTCATTGCCTCGGCTCTTTTATTTCCATCTAAGCTGGTCATGAGATCACTAGACAAAGGAGTGAGATCTAAAGGGGTAAGGGGATTCAGGCCGTAAACACATTCAAAGGGAGTCATTCCCGTGCTCGAATGTATTACCCGGTTGTATGCAAATTCCACCAAGGGTAGGTGATCTTCCCATGAAGTCAGTTTACCTTTAACCATAGAACGTAGCATAGACCCTAAGGTTCTATTTACTACCTCCGTTTGGCCATCGGTTTGTGGGTGGCAAGACGTGAAGAAAAGTAACTTCGTTCCAAGCCTACCCCACATGGACTTCCAAAAGAGACTTAGGAACTTGGAGTCCCTATCGCTCACAATAGTCCTCGGTACCCCGTGAAGCTTTACAACATGTTCAACAAATAATGAAGCTACACTACGAGCATCCTCGGTTTTAGCACATGGAATAAAATGAGCCATTTTAGAGAATCTATCAACAATAACAAAAATGCTATCTCGGCCCTTTCTAGTCCTTGGCAGCCCCAAAACAAAATCCATCGAAATGTCCAACCAAGGTCTAAGGGGAGTAGGGAGTGGGGTTTATAATCCTTGAGGTAGGAGACGAGATTTCGCACTCCGGCAGGCCACACATTGACTACAAATTTTAGTGACGTCTTTGCGCATTTTGGGCCAATAGAAGTTCGCCTCTAAGATTCCGAGGGTCTTGTCTACCCCAAAGTGCCCCATGAGGCCTCCGTCATGGGCCTCCCTCACAAATAATTCCCTCCAAGAACTAGAAGGAACACACAACCTCCTCCCTTTGAACAAATACCCATCGAACCGAGAGTAGGTGATATAAAATCAAACCAACAACACCAAGAGCTTCAAGTAGGCTCGGATTTCAGTCCAACAACACAAGAACAACAAGTTTAAGTTTCGGTTTTTCAGTCCAACAACACAAGAACAACAAGATAGATAACAATGCTAGTGAATCGAAAAGAGCCCCACACGGCTTCACTAGACTTTAAGATAACAAAATCAACAACAACAACAAGATAAAGAAAGATAGATAACTTGACATATAACATTCAAGAAACTAAGAACCCTAACATCAAGAGAGGACCCTAAGTCTAATGAATATAAACACCAAGTTCTTACGAGGACCAAGAGGCACTCAACAACCTCAAAACCCTTGTTTCTAGCCAAAGAGACAACACAAGTATCCCTCTACTTGTGAGATAATAGGGACGGCTTGTGAGAGTGGAAGAGAGAGCCGAAATGTTTAGTGTTTTTAGGTAACAAATTCAGCATTCAAAAACTAAGGAATAACTCTCTAACATGTTCTATTTATACTACAAACAAAAGGGGTAAAATGACCCATCCACCCTTGCTTCTTGTGCCAACCTTGAAGAGTAGTTTATTACACATTAAGACCTCTCTTCACACATAAAAACGTTTAGGTCCTTGGTTGGTTCAATCACCAACTCCCACACGGCCATTTGCATGAACAAAGCTTGGAGTTTTTGTAATTCCCGAGCTTGGCTTCGTGTGAAAGGCCGTGTACCTGTGGAGGCTGCCCCAACCGTATCATCCTCTCCATCTTGAGAGGAATTTGACCTCAAATTCAGCATTTGGTCATCTTCAACCGCATCCACGAGGGAGAGATCACCAACGTTGAAAGTGTTGTGCACTTGATATTCCGGTGGAAGGTCAATCTTGTAGGCGTTGTCATTGATTCTCTCAAGTACTTGGAAAGGACCATCACCCCTTGGCAGCAATTTGGACTTCCTTTGAGCTGGAAACCGATCCTTTCGAAGATGCACCCACACCCAATCTCCGGGTTCAAGCACAAGCCTTCTTCTCCCTTTGTTTACACTTTTTGCAACCTCTTGGTTCTTCTTTTCAAGCTTGATCCGCACCGTCTCATGCATTTTCTTCATTGCCTCGGCTCTTTTATTTCCATCTAAGCTGGTCATGAGATCACTAGACAAAGGAGTGAGATCTAAAGGGGTAAGGGGATTCAGGCCGTAAACACATTCAAAGGGAGTCATTCCCGTGCTCGAATGTATTACCCGGTTGTATGCAAATTCCACCAAGGGTAGGTGATCTTCCCATGAAGTCAGTTTACCTTTAACCATAGAACGTAGCATAGACCCTAAGGTTCTATTTACTACCTCCGTTTGGCCATCGGTTTGTGGGTGGCAAGACGTGGAGAAAAGTAACTTCGTTAATGATACGAGAAAAACAACGGAAGCACGAAACAACTCCAAACAGTCCACTAATCTTAAGGATTTGAGGACCAAGATGGAGACCACTCTCGGATTCGCTACCAACAACAAGAATACAAGATACAAGGGTGTATTTCAACACCAAAACAGCTACAAAACGTGATGAACAAGATGTACAACAACAATACAAGTTTCGGATCCAACGAAGGCCCAAAACAGTCCACTACAACAACACATACACGATTGCAAGAAAAATAAAGATAGATAGTGAGACCAAGATTATTACAAGATTAAGAACTAAAGAGTATATTAAACTCAAAAACCCCTAATGAATGTAACAATCAAAACCACACTCTTACGGTGACCACCAAGGGAACGAACTCGCCTCAAGATCTACCGTTTCCAAGCAAAGAACAATGTTAGCTTTTCCAAGCCCTATACTAGAATTACACTAAGTTGGTCTTCTCTCAAGAGAGAGGATTTTAAGAGTCTCAAAATCTCATTTTTTCATCAACTAAAAACTAAGTGAAAATAAGACTAAGGGGACCTATTTATACTATATTACAAATGAAGACAAAAGACCACTTTGCCCTTAATGAGAGGGGCGGCCATGGTGTGTAAATACACCATGTGTAATGTCCAAAATACCCTTAATTAAGGCCCAAAAACCGTGAGTCCTCAACCTTAAATTCTCCAAGCAATCTCCCACACGCGAGATTGCTTTAAGTTATGCTCAAAACGGGTCCTCCATGCACGTTCTTGTTTTCTCGAGGTGACCAAGTCTTGAGTCTCTATGTGTTGGCCTCCAAAAAATGTCATCATAAGATAAGAAGGCCATTTGTCCCGTATCATCCTCCCCTTCTTGAAAAGGATTCGACCTCGAATCCAAACCTTGCAAAACCGAAGAGAGGACAAACAAATACAAATCCTCATGGCATGAGGGTTAGGGTTAGCATAACAAATCATCTCAACATGCCAAGGTTGCACATACTTGCAATATAACCAAGAATCCTTTGAAAGGAATATTAAAAACTCAATAAAAGATGTACAAAGGATTTGGTTATAGGATACATCAAAAGTAACACTTTGCTTGTCATGTTGACCAAGCAACAAGTTTGGTGCACCAACATCACCATTTCTAAATTTGGCACCGGGGTCAAATGGGAAAAGTGGCCATAGACACGGGTCTCGACAACACTCCCCTTTCCCGTGGTCTACACCTAAACTAAATGACATACTCTCTACAATAACATACATATCATCCAAATCAAATAGAGAGTAGAGAAAGGTATCACTCAAATCGACTTCTACTAAGGTGCCCTCATGTGTGTACTCACTACTAGTTTCCCAATAATCACTATGAGTACTCTCAACAATGAAATCACACAAAGTAGAAGAAGAAGTAGCTTCCGCAACTACACATTCCTTACCCTTAAGAGTACTCTCATCTTCCAAGAAGAGATTTCCCTCTTTAGGAGGAATGTTGTCACACCATAGTGGGTTAGCATATAGGCTATAGCTCCCAAGGTAAGCTATACCGTCATTTTCACCACTAGGTTCATTAGAAGTGTTTAAATCATCTTCAAACAAGACATTACACCTAAAGAGAGTGTGTTCTACCTCACGGACAGATTTGGAATAAGCAAGTTCCTCGCACTCTAAATGATCAATATCAGGTTTCAAGGATGTTCCAAACACAAGATTACCCCAAGAAGAGATCTCGGGTTCACTCCCACTTTGTTGACCAACATTTTTAAATACTTCACTCACTTGAGTCCTATTAAGCACATCACACACATACTCAAGTGGGGAACAATTTTCACAAACAAGTTGATCAACACCAATTACACAAGACGATGTACTTCCGTTCAACATATAAGCTTCAACACTAGGTGGACATAAATTGATCTTACAAGAAGAGTCAATTTCGTCTTCAATAGGATCAACTAGTGTATCCAAACTCACAATATGTACATCATCAACAAGAGGCATGGAATCATTAGACTCATAAATAAGTAAGCTACTACTCACACTCAATGGCTTACTAGCCACACAATTGTCATTCACATGCACTAAAGTGTAAGAGTTAGCTATTTTACCTTTAAGATCTTGAGTAGACTCTTCCTTGCCGTGAGGTGAAGGACCTCCACAAGCTTGGGCAGCAACTTCCTTTTGGCATTGTTCGCCTCCGCTTTCCATGTTGGTACCTACACAAATGTCCTTAGAAATGGAAGGACAACCAATGTTAGCACGGTTTGGTGGCAATCCCCTCACTTCGCTCCACATATCCTCTCCTTTTTCCACTCTCGGATTGCCACCTTGCACTCCCTTACTCCTCTCAATCTTTTGTCTCTCATCATAAATTGAATTGGAGTAGGTAGGAACTTCTTTTTGCGGCCCGGGCAGAATGTACGTCTCAAGGCAATTTCCCCATCGGTCTCTTATAATATTAGGCCAATTTTGCATATTTGGAACCTTATGTTGTGCAAACCAATCGGCGCCCAAGCTCACATAACCATAGGTTATGGGAAAAACATCACACCACACCTCCTCATGGTAATTAAATTGGGAGAAGACAACCTTTACCCTCTCGGTAACCTTAAACCCGTCCAAGAAGTATGGAACAAGTAAAGGCTCGCAAAATAACCCCAAGTAATCAACCATGGATGGAACAATGTAGTTTCTATAGTACCTATCATTTAACACAACGAGGCAGCCCGGTATCCCACAAATGGTCACCTTTCCGGAGTGTACACTCCTTCTCGGATCAACATTGTAAAGCACATGAGTACCCCTCGGTTTTGGAGATGCATACTCTCTTCTTCTCATTGGAAAACCTACACTATTGCTAGTATAACCATTCACACTATATCGACCTTGATAAGAAGTACTACAAGGTGGAGAATATGAATCTTCACACTCCTCACGTGTACTCTCATCATAGCTCTCATAAGGTGTGCGAACGAAAGGGTTATACCTAACACCAAATCTAGGTTCGGAGTGGGGAGTGCGAGACTCCTCACATGTCCCAACTTCATCATAAGATCCATCACGAGGTCCTACATCATCTCCAAAGTCACCATAAACACTAGGCACTTCATTCACCTCACTTTCTCCCTCAAAACAGTAACTTTCAAATCTGCCCAAGTCTCGATCATGGCTATTTTCATAGCCTCCGCAATCTCCCTCAACTTCGTAGCCATAAAACCCTTCACTACAATCATAGTCTCCCATGTTGTAGTCACAATAATCCCCGGCTATCGAAGACATGTTCCCCTTATATCACCCTTTAAACCTACAAAATGAACAAACAAGATTAGTAGTAAAGCTCCTCACCAACACTCGTATACACTCACCTTTGTGATCCTCACAATTGGAGCGGCGAATATTGAAAGTTGCTTATACTCCGGTAGTCAATAGGATGTCAATTCTACTTGGCGGCCGGAATAGATTCTTGTTTGATCGACTCAAGACACAAAAATAAAATTCACTGACGAACTTGAAACAAAGAAGTTACTACGAGTTAAAAATGAGAAAAGCACACAAACAATGAAGACACGAAGAAACGGATTCAATAATTAATCTACAACTAAGTAGGTGATTACTAGTTGTTAATTAATTCTAGAATCAAGACATGAAACAATAAGATGAAACTAAGAATCTAAAATTTTGAGCTCGGAAATATTGCGTGAACAGTAGCAGTGATGACATGGCAGTCACGTATTGGTTTCGGTCCCACACACTTTTGTTGTCCAATTTCAAGTGTTGGTCAATTTTTCAATTTGGACTTTGGTGGAATTTGTTTAAGGAGGGAAATTCAAACAAGTCTTGGAGCCCTTTTCAATTTCAAGTTTTCAAGACTTGACTTTATTGTACTTCTCCTTAAAACATGGATCCGTAAATCATGGAAAAGTGTTGGAAAGTGGTTGAGACTTGATTGATAGGTCTTTGTTGGTTGTAGTGTCTTTCAAGACTAACAAATGATACACCCTTTTCCTTCAACTTTTTAGATTTAACATTCACTTTATCTTCCACAATATATGAAGGTGGTGATGAACATCAAGAACAACAACAACAATACCAAGAACTACAACAATAATCTCCAAGAACACCAACAATTTTTCACACGGCCACTCCCAAATTCCACAATAACAATATCTCCAACACTTGGCCAAGACAACTACACCTTCAACAAAATGGTTCTCAATCCACCAATTAACAACAATAACACGTGGCCAAGCTTATAACAACAACAAGATGAAAGCCACAAGGCCAAAACAGTCCACCACAACAATGTTCAACAACAAATCGGCCAAGTCCAAGTTCACGTATACAACACCAACAATGTAAGCTCAAACTTAGATTTAGACTAAAGAGTGTTAGAGATGAAGAAAACTAACACAAGAAACAACAAAACAAGTAAAAATCTCGGCCAAGACACAACAATAACACAATTTCGGCCAAGAACACAAAATGGACAGATTTGCTTCTTTTTGATTTTTCAGTTTTTAACACTTTTTTTTTTTTGAATTTTCTAACAAGCAAGCCCAAGATTGATCTTGTAGGAACAAGATCAAGCCATGCTTTGATACCAAATGATACGAGAAAAACAACGGAAGCACGAAACAACTCCAAACAGTCCACTAATCTTAAGGATTTGAGGACCAAGATGGAGACCACTCTCGGATTCGCTACCAACAACAAGAATACAAGATACAAGGGTGTATTTCAACACCAAAACAGCTACAAAACGTGATGAACAAGATGTACAACAACAATACAAGTTTCGGATCCAACGAAGGCCCAAAACAGTCCACTACAACAACACATACACGATTGCAAGAAAAATAAAGATAGATAGTGAGACCAAGATTATTACAAGATTAAGAACTAAAGAGTATATTAAACTCAAAAACCCCTAATGAATGTAACAATCAAAACCACACTCTTACGGTGACCACCAAGGGAACGAACTCGCCTCAAGATCTACCGTTTCCAAGCAAAGAACAATGTTAGCTTTTCCAAGCCCTATACTAGAATTACACTAAGTTGGTCTTCTCTCAAGAGAGAGGATTTTAAGAGTCTCAAAATCTCATTTTTTCATCAACTAAAAACTAAGTGAAAATAAGACTAAGGGGACCTATTTATACTATATTACAAATGAAGACAAAAGACCACTTTGCCCTTAATGAGAGGGGCGGCCATGGTGTGTAAATACACCATGTGTAATGTCCAAAATACCCTTAATTAAGGCCCAAAAACCGTGAGTCCTCAACCTTAAATTCTCCAAGCAATCTCCCACACGCGAGATTGCTTTAAGTTATGCTCAAAACGGGTCCTCCATGCACGTTCTTGTTTTCTCGAGGTGACCAAGTCTTGAGTCTCTATGTGTTGGCCTCCAAAAAATGTCATCATAAGATAAGAAGGCCATTTGTCCCGTATCACCAAGCCTACCCCACATGGACTTCCAAAAGAGACTTAGGAACTTGGAGTCCCTATCGCTCACAATAGTCCTCGGTACCCCGTGAAGCTTTACAACATGTTCAACAAATAATGAAGCTACACTACGAGCATCCTCGGTTTTAGCACATGGAATAAAATGAGCCATTTTAGAGAATCTATCAACAATAACAAAAATGCTATCTCGGCCCTTTCTAGTCCTTGGCAGCCCCAAAACAAAATCCATCGAAATGTCCAACCAAGGTCTAAGGGGAGTAGGGAGTGGGGTGTATAATCCTTGAGGTAGGAGATGAGATTTCGCACTCCGGCAGGCCACGCATTGACTACAAATTTTAGTGACGTCTTTGCGCATTTTGGGCCAATAGAAGTTCTCCTCTAAGATTCTGAGGGTCTTGTCTACCCCAAAGTGCCCCATGAGGCCTCCGTCATGGGCCTCCCTCACAAATAATTCCCTCCAAGAACTAGAAGGAACACACAACCTCCTCCCTTTGAACAAATACCCATCGAACCGAGAGTAGGAGGAATGGTCATTCTCCTTAAGCCAACGGTCCCTTCCCCACTCTTCGCATTCCCTAAAAATAGGAGCAAAGGTAGGATCCTCGGGATACAACAACCGCAAGCTCTCAAAACCCATCAATTTCGAAGACAAGGTAGCAACAAGCACATGCTTCCTAGACAAGGCATCGGCAACAACATTTTCCTTTCCCCTTTTGTAATGAATTACATAAGGGAAAGTCTCGATGAACTCAATCCACTTAGCATGACGCCTATTCAACTTGTCTTGGCTCTTAAGGTGTTTCAACGACTCATGATCCGTTCGTATCACAAACTCCTTAGGCCACAAATAATGTTGCCAATTTCCCAAAGCTCTAACAAGGGCGTACAACTCCAAATCATAAGTTGAGTAATTAAGAGTTGCCCCTTTGAGCTTTTCACTGAAATAAGCAACGGGCTTACCTTCTTGCATCAAAACAGCCCCGATGCCAACCCTACTAGCATCACACTCTACTTCAAACATCTTATCAAAATCGGGCAATTGCAATAAAGGCGCCGAGATGAGCGTAGCTTTCAAGGCCTCAAAAGCCCTAGCCTGCTCATCACCCCATTTAAAGGGTCCGCCCTTTCTAATTACCTCGGTCAAGGGGGCTTCTATGGAACTAAATCCTTTGACAAACCTCCTATAAAAGCTTGCCAACCCGTGGAAACTTTGGATTTCTCCAATAGTTTTAGGGGTCGGCCAACTTCGAATAGAGTCTATCTTGGAATCGTCCACTTCCACACCCCTTGAGCTCACGACAAAACCCAAGAATATAACCTTATCAACACCAAAAGAACACTTCTCCATGTTGGCATACAGCTTCTCCTTTCGGAGCACATCAAACACACATCTCAAATGCATTACATGATCATCAATAGACTTACTATACACCAACACATCATCAAAGTAAACCACCACAAACTTTCCAATATAAGGCTTCATTACATGATTCATTAGCCTCATAAAGGTGCTAGGAGCATTGGTAAGGCCGAAGGGCATGACCAGCCACTCATATAGACCGAATTTGGTCTTGAATGCGGTCTTCCACTCATCACCGGGTTGCATGCGAATTTGGTGATAGCCACTCCTAAGGTCCACTTTAGAAAACAAACAAGATCCGTGGAGCTCATCTAACATATCATCTAGTCTAGGGATTGGATGACGATACCTTATAGTGATTTTGTTGATGGCTCTACAATCGAAGCACATGCGCCAAGTTCCGTCCTTCTTCGGTACCAAAAGCACCGGAACAGCACACGGACTCATGCTTTCCTTGATGTATCCCTTGTTGAGAAGCTCCTCAACTTGTCTTTCAAGCTCCTTAGTGTCCATGGGATTGCTCCTATAGGCCGGTTTGTTTGGAAGTTGTGAACCCGGCACCAAATCAATTTGGTGCTCAATTCCCCAAAGTGGGGGCAATCCTTGCGGAAGTTCTTGAGGAAATACATCTTCATACTCCTGCAACACACAAGAAATCAAAGGGGAAATGGAAGAATTAGTGGGGTTAGTATTAAAACAATGGGCCAAAAGTAACATCGGCTTGTTTTCATCATGGTCCACGAAGAGTTCTTTCCTCCTAGCCAACATCACTATGTTTTCCATCTCCCTTGTCGTTGGGACAGCCTCGGATGTCCCTACCTCCTCACCTACGGCATCCCCCCCTTTTCTCCCTTTCCAGATTCCTTCCCCTTTCCCTTCAACTCTCTCATCTTTTGATGCCACTCATTTACTTGGGAGGGTGAAAGAGGATGAAGTGTGACCTTTCGGCCATCCTTCTCAAGCGTATACCGGTTGGACCTCCCATCGTGTTTAGTAGACCTATCATATTGCCATGGTCTACCTAACAACAAGTGACATGCTTGCATTGGGATCACGTCACAAAGCACTTCATCGTGGTAGTTTCCCACCTTAAACCGAATCACACATTGCCTTGTGACCTTTAATTCACCACAATCGTTCAACCATTGTAGCTTGTAAGGACTAGTGTGTAGTGTAGTTGGTAGCTTCAAGAAATTTACCATAGCATGGCTCGCAACATTTGTACAACTACCACTATCAATCACCAAGGTGCACACACTCCCCTTTACAAGACACTTAGTATGGAATAGATTCTCCCTTTGACTCGGGTCATCTATCGCCTTACTAATTATGACACGTCTAACCACAAAGTTTGGAACCACACACTCCCCTTCTTGTGGATAGACATCTTCACTACCATCTAATTCATCATCATTCGGCCCATTTTCAGCTCCCTCTCCATCTTGAGGCTCGGCCTCATCCTCCCCCCTTTCGGAAACCACCTCCTCACCAAGGTAGTACACTTTTCCTTCTCGTAGGATCACATTGCGCCGGTTCGGACATTCATTGGCCTTATGCCCCCAACCTTGGCACTTGAAGCATTGGAACCCCTTTGGGTTGGGATATTTGTGAGCCTCCGGTTTCGGAGGGAATTTAGGGACTGTTTTGGACTCGGGCAGCTTCGTTGGGGCGGGTTGGTCCTTGTTTTGGGGCCAACCCGAGGGGGTTTGTACCCTTGCCTTGAAGGATGATCTCTCCTTAAGTTCCCTTTCAATCTCAAGGGCCGCTTGGAATATACCGTCAATGGTTTCAAACCGGTGAAGGGTCAAATGAGTGGAGATCTCTTTGTTCAACCCACACTTGAACCGGATGATGTCGTGACTGATTTGCTCCCCACGATGATCAAGTTTCAACATGAGTTGTTGGAACTCGTCAAAATAGGCCATCACACTCTTGCCTCCTTGCCGCAAGCCATATAATCTAGCAAGCAACTCATGACGATATCTCTCGGGAAGGTATCGTTGTCTCATCAAATACCTCAACCGATACCAAGGTGGTGGCTGCCCATCAACTAATTCATTACCAAATTGTTTAACATACTCCCACCAAGTGTTAGCATAGCCCTCGAGGTGAGCTATAGCGTAGCAACTCTTCTTTTCTTCCGAGATGTCATTAACTTGGAAAACTTTGTCACAAGCCGATTCCCAAGTTAAGTAGGTCTCGGGGTCACTTTCACCCTTAAAGATGGGTAGGCTCAACTTGATGGTGTTGATGCCTACGTCTCTCTCTTGGTGTCGGTTTCCCCTATCTCCATACCCCCGGTATCTCCTAGGTTCTCCTCGACCCCCTCTTAACTCCTCCTCCCTCATATAAGCATCATCAAAGGCTCCATCTCCTTCATACTCCTCTCTACCGTATCCTTCAAAGTGGGCTGGTCGGCCTTGGCCGTTTTGATTCGGAGGATTTGGAATTTGCGGTCTTTGGGTTAATGGAGCTTGGAATGGAGGGTTCGGATTTAGTGGAGGTACTTGGCGTCCAAATCCCTCTTGTGGAATTGGAGGGGATTGGAAATGTAGTGGTCTAGTGGGGTCTCGGTTTGGAGGAAAATAGGTAGTTTGGCTTGCGGTATTTAGTGGAGCTTGGGGTGCATTTAGCATTTGGTGGACTGTTTCGGGGGTGATGGTTGCGGAGGAGGTCCTATCATGACCATTGGTAGATACATGTAGAGGAGTAGAAGGACGAGAGTTCCTTTGACTCTCCACTTGTTCTAATCTCCCACTAATAGTCGACACTTCCCCCTTTATTGCTGCCAAGTCCCCTCTCACGGCCCCAAATTCCGAATTCAACCTTTCAAGTGTCCGGGTAACGGCCTCAAGAGTGACCCTCATAGAATCAAGGGCATTAGTATCCACATTATGAGACGTAGCTCCTTCCATTGTCAAGATATTATCCGCTTTAGTTCACCACAAGTTTGTGTTCCACAAGTGTTGTATAATTGGCTAGTAACCGTGAAATTTTTAAGGTATGAGTAAGCTCTTATTCGGAATGGATTCTTGTTTGAAGACTCAAAGAATTCTTGCCGGACTAGAGTCAAAAATCAGCAATTCATTCAAACGAATAAAAGCACTCAAATAATCGTTGACACGAACAAACGGTTCAAGGAACTAGTTGACAACCTAGTAGGAATGTACTAGTTTGTTAATTAGTTCTAGGACCAAGTAAAGGAAACCAAGGATCAAGAATTAGCAACCAAAAAAAATATCCTAAGTTGAGCTTATAGTGACGTGGCATCATGCAATGGTTCCACACGTTCTTCTTCTCTTTTTTTTTGTGTGTTAATATTCACACAACTTGTTATAGTTTGCAAAGTGTTTTGGTGGGAAAAATAAAATGTTGTAGTATTTCACCCTTTTCAAACTCAAGAAAGTGAGGTTTGGTTGACTAATCCCACAAAACAAGGCTCCTTGAATTAGGGAAAAGTGATTGACAAGACTAGAAGGTGATGGGTGCAAGTCTTTCACAACAACTTTATAGCTTGTCTTACAACTTGAGCACACAACAAGATGAACAAGATGAACAAGTTCAAAAGATGAACACCTCAACAAACTTCATCAACTTCTTTAGCACATAAACACACAACCACCGATTTTTCTTTTGGTTATCAACAACACACAACTTTCGGCCACTTCAAGTCACTACACAATGTTCAAGTTTTCAAGCTCAACTTTTGGATCTAGACACCTTAGTGTTGGTGAGAAAGAAACCAACACTAGAAACTCACTAAACAAGCAAAATAACACCTAGATCTAAACATACAACATCATTCTTGGTTTCAACTTTTAATGGACAGATTTTCAGAATTTCTTTTTGGTGTTGTTTGTTTAAGCCGTGAACTAGCCCAAGATGGGTTATGTTGGAACACAACCGGTCTCGCTTTGATACCAAATGATACAAAATCAAACCAACAACACCAAGAGCTTCAAGTAGGCTCGGATTTCAGTCCAACAACACAAGAACAACAAGTTTAAGTTTCGGTTTTTCAGTCCAACAACACAAGAACAACAAGATAGATAACAATGCTAGTGAATCGAAAAGAGCCCCACACAGCTTCACTAGACTTTAAGATAACAAAATCAACAACAACAACAAGATAAAGAAAGATAGATAACTTGACATATAACATTCAAGAAACTAAGAACCCTAACATCAAGAGAGGACCCTAAGTCTAATGAATATAAACACCAAGTTCTTACGAGGACCAAGAGGCACTCAACAACCTCAAAACCCTTGTTTCTAGCCAAAGAGACAACACAAGTATCCCTCTACTTGTGAGATAATAGGGACGGCTTGTGAGAGTGGAAGAGAGAGCCGAAATGTTTAGTGTTTTTAGGTTACAAATTCAGCATTCAAAAACTAAGGAATAACTCTCTAACATGTTCTATTTATACTACAAACAAAAGGGGTAAAATGACCCATCCTCCCTTGCTTCTTGTGCCAACCTTGAAGAGTAGTTTATTACACATTAAGACCTCTCTTCACACATAAAAACGTTTAGGTCCTTGGTTGGTTCAATCACAAACTCCCACACGGCCATTTGCATGAACAAAGCTTGGAGTTTTTGTAATTCCCGAGCTTGGCTTCGTGTGAAAGGTCGTGTACCTGTGGAGGCTGCCCCAACCGTATCAGTAGGAGGAATGGTCATTCTCCTTAAGCCAATGGTCCCTTCCCCACTCTTCGCATTCCCTAAAAATAGGAGCAAAGGTAGGATCCTCGGGATACAACAACCGCAAGCTCTCAAAACCCATCAATTTCGAAGATAAGGTAGCAACAAACAGATGCTTCCTAGACAAGGCATCGGCAACAACATTTTCCTTTCCCCTTTTGTAATGAATTACATAAGGGAAAGTCTCGATGAACTCAATCCACTTAGCATGACGCCTATTCAACTTGTCTTGGCTCTTAAGGTGTTTCAACGACTCATGATCCGTTCGTATCACAAACTCCTTAGGCCACAAATAATGTTGCCAATTTCCCAAAGCTCTAACAAGGGCGTACAACTCCAAATCATAAGTTGAGTAATTAAGAGTTGCCCCTTTGAGCTTTTCACTGAAATAAGCAACGGGCTTACCTTCTTGCATCAAAACAGCCCCGATGCCAACCCTACTAGCATCACACTCTACTTCAAACATCTTATCAAAATTGGGCAATTGCAATAAAGGCGCCGAGATGAGCGTAGCTTTCAAGGCCTCAAAAGCCCTAGCCTGCTCATCACCCCATTTAAAAGGTCCGTCCTTTCTAATTACCTCGGTCAAGGGGGCTTCTATGGAACTAAATCCTTTGACAAACCTCCTATAAAAGCTTGCCAACACGTGGAAACTTCGGATTTCTCCAATAGTTTTAGGGGTCGGCCAACTTCGAATAGAGTCTATCTTGGAATCGTCCACTTCCACACCCCTTGAGCTCACGACAAAACCCAAGAATATAACCTTATCAACACCAAAAGAACACTTCTCCATGTTGGCATACAGCTTCTCCTTTCGGAGCACATCAAACACACATCTCAAATGCATTACATGATCATCAATAGACTTACTATACACCAACACATCATCAAAGTAAACCACCACAAACTTTCCAATATAAGGCTTCATTACATGATTCATTAGCCTCATAAAGGTGCTAGGAGCATTGGTAAGGCCGAAGGGCATGACCAGCCACTCATATAGACCGAATTTGGTCTTGAATGCGGTCTTCCACTCATCACCGGGTTGCATGCGAATTTGGTGATAGCCACTCCTAAGGTCCACTTTAGAAAACAAACAAGATCCGTGGAGCTCATCTAACATATCATCTAGTCTAGGGATTGGATGACGATACCTTATAGTGATTTTGTTGATGGCTCTACAATCGACGCACATGCGCCAAGTTCCGTCCTTCTTCGGTACCAAAAGCACCGGAACAGCACACGGACTCATGCTGATACAAGAAATACAAGGGAAACATGAAACAACTCCAAAACAGTCCACTAATCTTTAGGATTTGAGGACCAAGATGGAGACCACTCTCGGATTCGCTACCAACAACAAGAATACAAGATACAAGGGTGTATTTCAACACCAAAACAGTACCAAAACGTGATGAACAAGATGTACAACAACAATACAAGTTTCGGATCCAACGAAGGCCCAAAACAGTCCACTACAACAACACATACACGATTGCAAGAAAAATAAAGATAAATAGTGAGACCAAGATTATTACAAGATTAAGAACTAAAGAGTATATTAAACTCAAAAACCCCTAATGAATGTAACAATCAAAACCACACTCTTACGGTGACCACCAAGGGAACGAACTCGCCTCAAGATCTACCGTTTCCAAGCAAAGATCAATATTGGCTTTTCCAAGCCCTATGCTAAGGGTGACTTTTCCAAGTCCTACAACTAATGGAGTTACACTCTCAAAAGAGAGAGAGAATATTTCTTTCAATTCTTCATCATCCAAAAACTAAGTGAAAATAAGACTAAGGGGCCTATTTATAGTGTATTACAAAAGAAGACAAAAAGACCATATTACCCTTAATGAGAGGGGCGGCCTTGGTGTGTTGGAAGACAATATGAATTGTCCAAAATGCCCCTTAGGCTAAGTGACCGAAATGCCCTTAGTAAAGGCACCAAAACCGTGAACCAACAAAGGTGGTCCAAATTCGAGAGTCCTTAAGTCTTCAAGGCTCCAATCAATCTTCCACACTTGGGTTTGGTCAATGGTAGGCTAAAAATATCCCCTCCAAGTATGATCCCATGCCCTCCATGTGACCAAAGCTTGATTCTTCACATTGTGACTTCGAATGATGTCGTCAAAAGCTAAGGCGGTCATTATTCTTATATCATCCTCCTCTTCTTGAAAAGGATTCGACCTCGAATCCAAACCTTGCAAAACTGAAAAGAGGACACACAAATACAAACTCCTCATGGCATGAGGGTTAGGGTTAGCATAACAAATCATCTCAACATGCCAAGGTTGCACATATTTGCAATATAACCAAGAATCCTTTGAAAGGAATATTAAAAACTCAATAAAAGATGTACAAAGGATTTGGTTATAGGATACATCAAGAGTGCCACTTTGCTTGTCATGTAGACCAAGCAGCAAGTTTGGTGCACCAACATCACCATTTCTAAATTTGGCACCGGGGTCAAATGGGAAAAGTGGCCATAGACATGGATCTCGACAACACTTCCCTTTCCCGAGATCTACACCTAAACTAAATGACATACTCTCTACAATAACATAGATATCATCCAAATCAAATAGAGAGTAGAGAAAGGTATCACTCAAATCGACTCCTACTAAGGTGCTCTCATGTGTGTACTCACTACTAGTTTCCCAATAATCACCATGAGTACTCTCAACAATGAAATCACACAAAGTAGAAGAAGAAGTAGCTTCCGCAACTACACATTCCTTACCCTTAAGAGTACTCTCATCTTCCAAGAAGAGATTTCCCTCTTTAGGAGGAATGTTGTCACACCATAGTGGGTTAGCATATAGGCTAAAGCTTCCAAGGCAAGCTATACCGTCATTTTCACCACTAGGTTCATTAGGAGTGTTTAAATCATCTTCAAACAAGACATTATACCTAAAAAGAGTGTGATCTACCTCATGGACAGATTTGGAACAAGAAAGTTCCTCACTCTCTAAATGATCAATATCAAGTTTCAAGGATGTCTCAAACACAATATTACCCCAAGAAGAGCTCTCGGGTTCATTCTCACTTTGTTGACCAACATTTTCAAACATTTCACTCACTTGAGTCCTATTAAGCACATCACACACATACTCAAGTGGTGGGTAATTTTCACACATAAGTTGATCAACACAAATTTCAGAAGATAACGTACTTTCATTCAACATAATGGGTTCAACACTAGGTGGACATAAATCGATCTTACAAGAAGAGTCTATTCGGTCATCAATAGGATCAACTAGTGTATCCACACTCACAACATGTACATCATCATCAAGTGGCAAAGAAACAATAAACTCACATATAGGCAAGCTACAACTCACACTCAAGGGGCTACTAGCCACACAATTATCATTCACATGTATAAAAGTGTAAGAGTTTGCCATTTTACCTTGAAGTCCTTGAGTAGATTCTTCTTTGTCATGGTGTGAAGGTCCTCCAAAAGTTTGGGCAGCAACTTCCTTTTGGCATTGTTCTTCTTCGCTTGCCATGTTGGTACCTACACAAATGTCCTTAGAAATAGAAGGACAACCAATGTTAGTATAGTTTGGTGGTAATCCCCTCACTTCGCTCAACACAACCTCTCCTTTTTCCACTCTCGGATTACCACCTTTCACTCCCTTACTCCTCTCAATCTTTTGTCTCTCATAATAAGTTGAATTGGAGTAGGTAGGAACTTCTTTTTGCGGCCCGGGCAGAATGTACGTCTCAAGGCAATTTCCCCATCGGTCTCTTATAATATTAGGCCAATTTTGCATATTTGGAACTTTATGTTGGGCAAACCAATCGGCGCCCAAGCTCACATAACCATAGGTTATGGGAAAAACATCACACCACACCTCCTCATGGTAATTAAATTGGGAGAAGACAACTTTTACCCTCTCGGTAACCTTAAACCCGTCCAAGAAGTATGGAGCAAGTAAAGGCTCGCAAAATAACCCCAAGTAATCAACCATGGATGGAACAATGTAGTTTCTATAGTACCTATCATTTAACACAACGAGGCAGCCCGGTATCCCACAAATGGTCACCTTTCCGGAGTGTACACTCCTTCTCGGATCAACATTGTAAAGCACATGAGTACCCCTCGGTTTTGGAGATGCATACTCTCTTCTTCTCATTGGAAAACCTACACTATTGCTAGTATAACCATTCACACTATATCGACCTTGATAAGAAGTACTACAAGGTGGAGAATATGAATCTTCACACTCCTCACGTGTACTCTCATCATAGCTCTCATAAGGTTTGCGAACGAAAGGATTATACCTAACACCAAATCTAGGTTCGGAGTGGGGAGTGCGAGACTCCTCACATGTCCCAACTTCATCATAAGATCCATTACGAGGTCCTACATCATCTCCAAAGTCACCATAAGCACTAGGCACTTCATTCACCTCATTTTCTCCCTCAAAACAGTAACTTCCAAATCTGCCTATGTTTTGATCATGACTATTTTCATAGCCTCCGCAATCTCCCTCAACTTCGTAGCCATAAAAACCCTCACTACAATCATAGTCTCCCATATTGTAGTCACAATAATCCCCGGCTATCGAAGTCATGTTCCCCTTATATCACCCTTTAAACCTACAAAATGAACAAACAAGATTAGTAGTAAAGCTCCTCACCAACACTCGATACACTCACCTTTGTGATTCTCACAATTGGAGCGGCGAATATCGAAAGTTGCTTATACTCCGGTAGTCAATAGGATGTCAATTCTACTTGGCGGCCGGAATAGATTCTTGTTTGATCGACTCAAGACACAACAAAAAATCTACTTACGAACTTGAAACAAAGAAGTTACTACGAGTTAAAAATGAGAAAAGCACACAAACAACGAAGACACGAAGAAACGGATTCAATAATTAATCTACAACTAAGTAGGTGATTACTAGTTGTTAATTAATTCTAGAATCAAGACATGAAACTAATGAAACAATAAGATGAAACTAAGAATCTAAAATTTTGAGCTCGGAAATATTGCGTGAATAGTAGCATTGATGACATGGCAGTCACGTATTGGTGTCGGTCCCACACAACCTTTGTTGTCCAATTTCAAGTGTTGGTCAATTTTTTTTTCAATTTGGACTTTGGTGGAATTTGTTTAAGGAGGGAAATTCAAACAAGTCTTGGAGCCCTTTTCAATTTCAAGTTTTCAAGACTTGACTTTATTGTACTTCTCCTTAAAACATGGATCCGTAAATCATGGAAAAGTGTTGGAAAGTGGTTGAGACTTGATTGATATGATACAAGATCAAACCCACAACACCAAGAGCTACAAGTTGGTTCGAATTTCAGTCCAACAACACAAGAACAACAAGCTTAAATTTCAGTTTTTCAGCTCAACCACACGAAAACAACAAGATGAACAACAATGCTAGTGAATCGAAAATAGCCCCACACGGCTTCACTAGACTTTAAGATAACAAAATCAACAACAACAACAAGATAAGGAAAAGATAGATAACTTGACATATAACATTCAAGATACTAAGAACCCTAACATCAAGAGAGGACCCTAAGTCTAATGAATGTAAACACCAAGTTCTTACGAGGACCAAGAGGCACTCAAAGACCTCAAAACCCTTGTTTCTAGCCAAAGAGACAACACAAGTATCCCTCTACTTGTGAGATATTGGTGGCGGCTCCAAGAGTGGAAAAGAGAGAGAGAAATGTTTAGTGTTTAGGTTACAAAAATCAGATTTCAAAAAGTGCAGTCTAACTCTCTAACATGTTCTATTTATACTACAAACAAAAGGGGCAAAATGACCCATCCGCCCTTGCTTCTTGTGCCATCCTTGAAGAGTAGTTTATTACACATTAGGACCCCTCTTCACACATAAAAACGTTTAGGTCCTTGGTTGGTTCAATCACCAACTCACACACGGCCATTTGCATGAACAAAGCTTGGAGTTTTTGTAATTCCCGAGCTTGGCTTCGTGTGAAAGGCCGTGTACGTGTGCAGGCTGTCCCAACCGTATCATCCTCTCCATCTTGAGAGGAATTTGACCTCAAATTCAGCATTTGGTCATCTTCAACCGCATCAACGAGGGAGAGATCACCAACGTTGAAAGTGTTGTGCACTTGATATTCCGGTGGAAGGTCGATCTTGTAGGCGTTGTCATTGATTCTCTCAAGTACTTGGAAAGGACCATCACCCCTTGGCAGCAACTTGGACTTCCTTTGAGCTGGAAACCGATCCTTTCGAAGATGCACCCACACCCAATCTCCGGGTTCAAGCACAAGCCTTCTTCTCCCTTTGTTTACCCTTTTTGCAACCTCTTGGTTCTTCTTTTCAAGCTTGAGCCGCACCGTCTCATGCATTTTCTTCATTGCTTCGGCTCTTTTATTTCCATCTAAGCTGGTCATGAGATCACTAGACAAAGGAGTGAGATCTAAAGGGGTAAGGGGATTTAGGCCGTAAACACATTCAAAGGGAGTCATTCCCGTGCTCGAATGTATTACCCGGTTGTATGCAAACTCCACCAAGGGTAGGTGATCTTCCCATGAAGTCAGTTTACCTTTAACCATAGAACGTAGCATAGACCCTAAGGTTCTATTTACTACCTCCGTTTGGCCATCGGTTTGTGGGTGGCAAGACGTGGAGAAAAGTAACTTCGTTCCAAGCCTACCCCACATGGACTTCCAAAAGAGACTTAGGAACTTGGAGTCCCTATCGCTCACAATAGTCCTCGGTACCCCGTGAAGCTTTACAACATGTTCAACAAATAATGAAGCTACACTACGAGCATCCTCGGTTTTAGCACATGGAATAAAATGAGCCATTTTAGAGAATCTATCAACAATAACAAAAATGCTATCTCGGCCCTTTCTAGTCCTTGGCAGCCCCAAAACAAAATCCATCGAAATGTCCAACCAAGGTCTAAGGGGAGTAGGGAGTGGGGTGTACAATCCTTGAGGTAGGAGACGAGATTTCGCACTCCGGCAGGCCACGCATTGACTACAAATTTTAGTGACGTCTTTGCGCATTTTTGGCCAATAGAAGTTCTCCTCTAAGATTCCGAGGGTCTTGTCTACCCCAAAGTGCCCCATGAGGCCTCCGTCATGGGCCTCCCTCACAAATAATTCCCTCCAAGAACTAGAAGGAACACACAACCGCCTCCCTTTGAACAAATACCCATCGAACCGAGAGTAGGAGGAATGGTCACTCTCCTTAAGCCAACGGTCCCTTCCCCACTCTTCGCATTCCCTAAAGATAGGAGCAAAGGTAGGATCCTCGGGATACAACAACCGCAAACTCTCAAAACCCATCAATTTCGAAGACAAGGTAGCAACAAGCACATGCTTCCTAGACAAGGCATCGGCAACAACATTTTCCTTTCCCCTTTTATAATGAATTACATAAGGGAAAGTCTCGATGAACTCAATCCACTTAGCATGACGCCTATTCAACTTGTCTTGGCTCTTAAGGTGTTTCAACGACTCATGATCCGTTCGTATCACAAACTCCTTAGGCCACAAATAATGTTGCCAATTTCCCAAAGCTCTAACAAGGGCGTACAACTCCAAATCATAAGTTGAGTAATTAAGAGTTGCCCCTTTGAGCTTTTCACTGAAATAAGCAACGGGCTTACCTTCTTGCATCAAAACAGCCCCGATGCCAACCTTACTAGCATCACACTCTACTTCAAACATCTTATCAAAATCGGGCAATTGCAATAAAGGCGCCGAGATGAGCGTAGCTTTCAAGGCCTCAAAAGCCCTAGCTTGCTCATCACCCCATTTAAAGGGTCCGTCCTTTCTAATTACCTCGGTTAAGGGGGCTGCTATGGAACTAAATCCTTTGACAAACCTCCTATAGAAGCTTGCCAACCCTTGGAAACTTCGGATTTCTCCAATAGTTTTAGGGGTCGGCCAACTTCGAATAGAGTCTATCTTGGAATCGTCCACTTCCACACCCCTTGAGCTCACGACAAAACCCAAGAATATAACCTTATCAACACCAAAAGAACACTTCTCCATGTTGGCATACAGCTTCTCCTTTCGGAGCACATCAAACACACATCTCAAATGCATTACATGATCATCAATAGATTTACTATATACCAACACATCATCAAAGTAAACCACCACAAATTTTCCAATATAAGGCTTCATTACATGATTCATTAGCCTCATAAAGGTGCTAGGAGCATTGGTAAGGCCGAAGGGCATGACCAGCCACTCATATAGACCGAATTTGGTCTTGAATGCGGTCTTCCACTCATCACCGGGTTGTATGCGAATCTGGTGATAGCCACTCCGAAGGTCCACTTTAGAAAACAAACAAGATCCGTGGAGCTCATCTAACATATCATCTAGTCTAGGGATTGGATGACGATACCTTATAGTGATTTTGTTGATGGCTCTACAATCGACGCACATACGCCAAGTTCCGTCCTTCTTTGGTACCAAAAGCACCGGAACAGCACACGGACTCATGCTTTCCTTGATGTATCCCTTGTTGAGCAGCTCCTCAACTTGTCTTTCAAGCTCCTTAGTGTCCATGGGATTGCTCCTATAGGCCGGTTTGTTTGGAAGTTGTGAACCCGGCACCAAATCAATTTGGTGCTCAATTCCCCGAAGTGGGGGCAATCCTTGCGGAAGTTCTTGAGGAAATACATCTTCATACTCCTGCAACACATAAGAAATCAAAGGGGAAATGGAAGAATTAGTGGGGTTAGTATTAAAACAATGGGCCAAGAGTAGCATCGGCTTGTTCTCATCATGATCCACGAAGAGTTCTTTCCTCCTAGCCAACATCACCACATTTTCCATCTCCTTTGTCGTTGGGACAGCCTCGGATGTCCCGACTTCCTCACCTACGGCACTCCCCCCCTTTTCTCCCTTCCCGGATTCCTTCCCCTTTCTCTTCAACTCTCTCATCTTTTGATGCCACTCGTTTACTTGGGAGGGTGAAAGAGGATGAAGTGTGACCTTTCGGCCATCCTTCTCAAGCGTATACCGGTTGGTCCTCCCATCGTGTTTAGTAGACCTATCATATTGCCATGGCCTACCTAACAATAAGTGACATGCTTGCATTGGGATCACGTCACAAAGTACCTCATCGTGGTAGTTTCCCACCTTAAACCGAATCACACATTGCCGTGTGACCCTTAATTCACCACAATCATTCAACCATTGTAGCTTGTAAGGACTAGTGTGTGGTGTAGTTGGTAGCTTCAAGAAATTTACCATAGCATGGCTCGCAACATTTGTACAACTACCACTATCAATCACCAAGGTGCACACACTCTCCTTTATAAGACACTTAGTATGGAATAGATTTTCCCTTTGACTCGGGTCACCTATCGCCTTACTAATCATGACACGTCTAACCACAAAGTTAGGAACCACACACTCCCCTTCTTGTGGATAAACATCTTCACTACCATCTACTTCATAATCATTCGGCCCATTTTCAGCTCCCTCTCCATCTTGAGGCTCGGCCTCATCCTCCCCCCTTTCGGAATCCACCTCTTCACCAAGGTAGTACACCTTTCCTTCTCGTAGGATCACATTGCGCCGGTTCGGACATTCATTGGCCTTATGCCCCCAACCTTGGCACTTGAAGCATTGGAACCCCTTTGGGTTGGGATATTTGTGAGCCTCCGGTTTCGGGGGAAATTTAGGGACTGTTTTGGACTCGGGCAGCTTCGTAGGTGCGGGTTGGTCCTTGTTTTTGGTCCAACCCGAGGGAGTTGGTACCCTTGCCTTGAAGGATGATCTCTCCTTAAGTTCCCTTTCAATCTCAAGGGACGCTTGGAATATACCGTCAATGGTTTCAAACCGGTGAAGGGTCAAATGAGTGGAGATCTCTTTGTTCAATCCGCACTTGAATCGGATGATGTCGTGGCTGATTTGCTCCCCACGATGATCAAGTTTCAACATGAGTTGTTGGAACTCGTCAAAGTAGGCCATTACACTCTTGCCTCCTTGCCGCAAGCCATATAACCTAGCAAGCAACTCATGACGATATCTCTCGGGAAGGTATCGTTGTCTCATCAAATACCTCAACCGATACCAAGGTGGTGGCTGTCCATCGACTAATTCATTACCAAATCGTTTAACATACTCCCACCAAGTGTTAGCATAGCCCTCGAGGTGAGCTATAGCGTAGCAACTCTTCTTTTCGTCCGAGATGTCATTAACTTGGAAAACTTTGTCACAAGCCGATTCCCAAGTCAAGTAGGCCTCGGGATCACTTTCACCCTTAAAGATGGGTAGGCTCAACTTGATGGTGTTGATGCCTACGTCTCTCTCTTGGTGTCGGCTTCCCCTATCTCCATACCCCCGGTATCTCCTAGGTTCTCCTCGACCCCCTCTTAACTCCTCCTCCCTCATATAAGCATCATCAAAGACTCCATCCCCTTCATACTCCTCTCTACCGTATCCTTCAAAGTGGGCTGGTCGGCCTTGGCCGTTTTGATTCGGAGGATTTGGAATTTGTGGTCTTTGGTTTAATGGAGCTTGGAATGGAGGGTTCGGATTTAGTGGAGGTACTTGGCGTCCAAATCCCCCTTGTGGAATTGGAGGGGCTTGGAAATGTAGTGGTCTAGTGGAGTCTCGGTTTGGAGGAAAATAGGTAGTTTGGCTTGCGGTATTTAGTGGAGCTTGGGGTGCATTTAGCATTTGGTGGACTGTTTCGGGGGTGATGGTTGCGGAGGAGGTTCTATCATGACCATTGGTAGATACGTGTAGAGGAGTAGAAGGACGAGAGTTCCTTTGACTCTCCACTTGTTCTAATCTTCCACTAATAGTCGACACTTCCCCCCTTATTGCTGCCAAGTCCCCTCTCACGGCCCCAAATTCCGAATTCAACCTTTCAAGTGTCCGGGTAACGGCCTCAAGAGTGACCCTCATAGAATCAAGGGCATTAGTATCCACACTATGAGACGTAGTTCCTTCCATTGTCAAGATATTATCCGACTTAGTTCACCACAAGTTCGTGTTCCACAAGTGTTGTATAATTGGCTAGTAACCATGAAAATTTTAAGGTATGAGTAAGCTCTTATCCGAAATGGATTCTTGTTTGAAGACTCAAAGAATTCTTGCCGGACTAGAGTCAAAAATCAGCAACTCATTCAAACGAATAAAAGCACTCAAATAAACGTTGACACGAACAAACGGCTCAAGGATCTAATTGACAACTTAGTAGGAATGTACTAGTTTGTTAATTAGTTCTAGGACCAAGTAAGGGAAACCAAGGATCAACAATTAGCAACCAAAGAATATCCTAAGTTGAGCTTGTAGTGACGTGGCAGCATGCAATGGTTCCACACATTTTCTTTTCTCCTTTTTTTTTTGTCAATATTCACACAACTTGTTATAGTTTTCAAAGTGTTTTTGGTGGGAAAATAAAAATCTTGTAATATTTCACCCTTTTCAAACTCAAGAAAGGGATGTTTGGTAGACTAATCCCACAAAACAAGGATCCTTGAATTAGGGAAAAGTGATTGACAAGACTACAAGGTGATGGGTGCAAGTCTTTCACAACAACTTTATAGCTTGTCTTACAAATTGAGCACACACAAGATGAACAAGATGAACAAGTTCAAAAGATGAACACCTCAACAATCTTCCTCAACTTCTTTAGCACATAAACACAACATCCACCGATTTTATTTTCTTTTGGGCATCAACAACATACAACTTTCGGCCACTTCAAGTCACTACACAATGTTCAAGTTTTCAAGCTCAACTTTCGGATCTAGACACCTTAGTGTTGGTGAGAAAGAAACCAACACTAGGAACTCACTAAACAAGTAAAATTTAACACTTATATCTAGACATGCAACATCATTTTCGGATTCCACTTTTGGTGTTGTTTGTTTTTAGCCGTGTACTAGCCCAAGATGGGTTATGTTGGAACACAACCGGT
Source organism: Capsicum pubescens (assembly GCA_030864215.1). Taxonomy (NCBI): domain Eukaryota; kingdom Viridiplantae; phylum Streptophyta; class Magnoliopsida; order Solanales; family Solanaceae; genus Capsicum; species Capsicum pubescens. Next base: position 45,438,574 of record CM061539.1, on the reverse strand, counting down.
CAAGCTTTGATACCAAATGATACAAGATCAAACCCACAACACCAAGAGCTACAAGTTGGTTCGAATTTCAGTCCAACAACACAAGAACAACAAGCTTAAATTTCAGTTTTTCAGCTCAACCACACGAAAACAACAAGATGAACAACAATGCTAGTGAATCGAAAATAGCCCCACACGGCTTCACTAGACTTTAAGATAACAAAATCAACAACAACAACAAGATAAGGAAAAGATAGATAACTTGACATATAACATTCAAGATACTAAGAACCCTAACATCAAGAGAGGACCCTAAGTCTAATGAATGTAAACACCAAGTTCTTACGAGGACCAAGAGGCACTCAAAGACCTCAAAACCCTTGTTTCTAGCCAAAGAGACAACACAAGTATCCCTCTACTTGTGAGATATTGGTGGCGGCTCCAAGAGTGGAAAAGAGAGAGAGAAATGTTTAGTGTTTAGGTTACAAAAATCAGATTTCAAAAAGTGAAGTCTAACTCTCTAACATGTTCTATTTATACTACAAACAAAAGGGGCAAAATGACCCATCCGCCCTTGCTTCTTGTGCCATCCTTGAAGAGTAGTTTATTACACATTAGGACCCCTCTTCACACATAAAAACGTTTAGGTCCTTGGTTGGTTCAATCACCAACTCACACACGGCCATTTGCATGAACAAAGCTTGGAGTTTTTGTAATTCCCGAGCTTGGCTTCGTGTGAAAGGCCGTGTACGTGTGGAGGCTGTCCCAACCGTATCATGATAGGTCTTTGTTGGTTGTAGTGTCTTTCAAGACTAACAAATAATACACCTTTTTCCTTCAACTTTTTGGATTTAGCATTCACTTTATCTTCAACAATATATGAAGGTGGTGATGAACATCAAGAACAACAACAACAACAACAAGAACTACAACAATAATCTTCAAGAACACCAACAATTTTTCACACGGCCAACTCCAATCCACAATAACAATATCTCCAACACTTGGCCAAGACAACTACAACTTCAACAAAATGGTTTTCAATCCACCAATTAACAACAATATCACGTGGCCAAGCTTATAACAACAACAAGTTGAAAACCACAAGGCCAAAACAGTCCACCACAATGGCCAAGCTTATGTTCACAACAACCTTTCAACAAGTTCAAGCTCAAGTTTAGATCTAGACTCAAAGTGTTAGTGGACAAGAAAACTAACACTAGGAACAACAAAACAAACAAGAACACTATTAGATCTAGACATACAACAACAAATCTCGGCCAAGACACAACAAGAACACGATTTTGGCCAAGAACACAAACACGGACAGATTGCTATTTTTCTGGAAATTTCAGTTTTCCTTTTTTTTTTTTTTTTTTTAACAAGAAAGCCCAAGATTGATCTTGTAGGAACAAGATCAAGCCATGCTTTGATACCAAATGATACAAGAAATACAAGGGAAACACGAAACAACTCCAAAACAGTCCACTAATCTTAAGGATTTGAGGACCAAGATGGAGACCACTCTCGGATTCGCTACCAACAACAAGAATACAAGATACAAGGGTGTATTTCAACACCAAAACAGTACCAAAACGTGATGAACAAGATGTACAACAACAATACAAGTTTCGGATCCAACGAAGGCCCAAAACAGTCCACTACAACAACACATACACGATTGCAAGAAAAATAAAGATAGATAGTGAGACCAAGATTATTACAAGATTAAGAACTAAAGAGTATATTAAACTCAAAAACCCCTAATGAATGTAACAATCAAAACCACACTCTTACGGTGACCACCAAGGGAACGAACTCGCCTCAAGATCTACCGTTTCCAAGCAAAGATCAATATTGGCTTTTCCAAGCCCTATGCTAAGGGTGACTTTTCCAAGTCCTACAACTAATGGAGTTACACTCTCAAAAGAGAGAGAGAATATTTCTTTCAATTCTTCATCATCCAAAAACTAAGTGAAAATAAGACTAAGGGGCCTATTTATAGTGTATTACAAAAGAAGACAAAAAGACCATATTACCCTTAATGAGAGGGGCGGCCTTGGTGTGTTGGAAGACAATATGAATTGTCCAAAATGCCCCTTAGGCTAAGTGACCGAAATGCCCTTAGTAAAGGCACCAAAACCGTGAACCAACAAAGGTGGTCCAAATTCGAGAGTCCTTAAGTCTTCAAGGCTCCAATCAATCTTCCACACTTGGGTTTGGTCAATGGTAGGCTAAAAATATCCCCTCCAAGTATGATCCCATGCCCTCCATGTGACCAAAGCTTGATTCTTCACATTGTGACTTCGAATGATGTCGTCAAAAGCTAAGGCGGTCATTATTCTTATATCACATGCTTTCCTTGATGTATCCCTTATTGAGAAGCTCCTCAACTTGTCTTTCAAGCTCCTTAGTGTCCATGGGATTGCTCCTATAGGCCGGTTTGTTTGGAAGTTGTGAACCCGACACCAAATCAATTTGGTGCTCAATTCCCCGAAGTGGGGGCAATCCTTGTGGAAGTTCTTGAGGAAATACATCTTCATACTCCTGCAACACACAAGAAATCAAAGGGGAAATGGAAGAATTAGTGGGGTTAGTATTAAAACAATGGGCCAAAAGTAACATCGGCTTGTTTTCATCATGGTCCACGAAGAGTTCTTTCCTCCTAGCCAACATCACTATGTTTTCCATCTCCCTTGTCGTTGGGACAGCCTCGGATGTCCCTACCTCCTCACCTACGGCATCCCCCCCTTTTCTCCCTTTCCAGATTCCTTCCCCTTTCCCTTCAACTCTCTCATCTTTTGATGCCACTCATTTACTTGGGAGGGTGAAAGAGGATGAAGTGTGACCTTTCGGCCATCCTTCTCAAGCGTATACCGGTTGGACCTCCCATCGTGTTTAGTAGACCTATCATATTGCCATGGTCTACCTAACAACAAGTGACATGCTTGCATTGGGATCACGTCACAAAGCACTTCATCGTGGTAGTTTCCCACCTTAAACCGAATCACACATTGCCTTGTGACCTTTAATTCACCACAATCGTTCAACCATTGTAGCTTGTAAGGACTAGTGTGTAGTGTAGTTGGTAGCTTCAAGAAATTTACCATAGCATGGCTCGCAACATTTGTACAACTACCACTATCAATCACCAAGGTGCACACACTCCCCTTTACAAGACACTTAGTATGGAATAGATTCTCCCTTTGACTCGGGTCATCTATCGCCTTACTAATTATGACACGTCTAACCACAAAGTTTGGAACCACACACTCCCCTTCTTGTGGATAGACATCTTCACTACCATCTAATTCATCATCATTCGGCCCATTTTCAGCTCCCTCTCCATCTTGAGGCTCGGCCTCATCCTCCCCCCTTTCGGAAACCACCTCCTCACCAAGGTAGTACACTTTCCCTTCTCGTAGGATCACATTGCGCCGGTTCGGACATTCATTGGCCTTATGCCCCCAGCCTTGGCACTTGAAGCATTGGAACCCCTTTGGGTTGGGATATTTGTGAGCCTCCGGTTTTGGAGGGAATTTAGGGACTGTTTTGGACTCGGGCAGCTTCGTTGGGGCGGGTTGGTCCTTGTTTTGGGGCCAACCCGAGGGGGTTTGTACCCTTGCCTTGAAGGATGATCTCTCCTTAAGTTCCCTTTCAATCTCAAGGGCCGCTTGGAATATACCGTCAATGGTTTCAAACCGGTGAAGGGTCAAATGAGTGGAGATCTCTTTGTTCAACCCACACTTGAACCGGATGATGTCGTGACTGATTTGCTCCCCACGATGATCAAGTTTCAACATGAGTTGTTGGAACTCGTCAAAATAGGCCATCACACTCTTGCCTCCTTGCCGCAAGCCATATAATCTAGCAAGCAACTCATGACGATATCTCTCGGGAAGGTATCGTTGTCTCATCAAATACCTCAACCGATACCAAGGTGGTGGCTGCCCATCAACTAATTCATTACCAAATTGTTTAACATACTCCCACCAAGTGTTAGCATAGCCCTCGAGGTGAGCTATAGCATAGCAACTCTTCTTTTCTTCCGAGATGTCATTAACTTGGAAAACTTTGTCACAAGCCGATTCCCAAGTTAAGTAGGTCTCGGGGTCACTTTCACCCTTAAAGATGGGTAGGCTCAACTTGATGGTGTTGATGCCTACGTCTCTCTCTTGGTGTCGGTTTCCCCTATCTCCATACCCCCGGTATCTCCTAGGTTCTCCTCGACCCCCTCTTAACTCCTCCTCCCTCATATAAGCATCATCAAAGGCTCCATCTCCTTCATACTCCTCTCTACCGTATCCTTCAAAGTGGGCTGGTCGGCCTTGGCCGTTTTGATTCGGAGGATTTGGAATTTGCGGTCTTTGGGTTAATGGAGCTTGGAATGGAGGGTTCGGATTTAGTGGAGGTACTTGGCGTCCAAATCCCTCTTGTGGAATTGGAGGGGCTTGGAAATGTAGTGGTCTAGTGGGGTCTCGGTTTGGAGGAAAATAGGTAGTTTGGCTTGCGGTATTTAGTGGAGCTTGGGGTGCATTTAGCATTTGGTGGACTATTTCGGGGGTGATGGTTGCGGAGGAGGTCCTATCATGACCATTGGTAGATACATGTAGAGGAGTAGAAGGACGAGAGTTCCTTTGACTCTCCACTTGTTCTAATCTCCCACTAATAGTCGACACTTCCCCCTTTATTGCTGCCAAGTCCCCTCTCACGGCCCCAAATTCCGAATTCAACCTTTCAAGTGTCCGGGTAACGGCCTCAAGAGTGACCCTCATAGAATCAAGGGCATTAGTATCCACATTATGAGACGTAGCTCCTTCCATTGTCAAGATATTATCCGCTTTAGTTCACCACAAGTTCGTGTTCCACAAGTGTTGTATAATTGGCTAGTAACCGTGAAATTTTTAAGGTATGAGTAAGCTCTTATCCGGAATGGATTCTTGTTTGAAGACTCAAAGAATTCTTGCCGGACTAGAGTCAAAAATCAGCAATTCATTCAAACGAATAAAAGCACTCAAATAATCGTTGACAAGAACAAACGGTTCAAGGAACTAGTTGACAACCTAGTAGGAATGTACTAGTTTGTTAATTAGTTCTAGGACCAAGTAAAGGAAACCAAGGATCAAGAATTAGCAACCAAAAAAAATATCCTAAGTTTAGCTTATAGTGACGTGGCAGCATGCAATGGTTCCACACGTTCTTCTTCTCTTTTTTTTTGTGTGTTAATATTCACACAACTTGTTATAGTTTGCAAAGTGTTTTGGTGGGAAAAATAAAATGTTGTAGTATTTCACCCTTTTCAAACTCAAGAAAGTGAGGTTTGGTTGACTAATCCCACAAAACAAGGCTCCTTGAATTAGGGAAAAGTGATTGACAAGACTAGAAGGTGATGGGTGCAAGTCTTTCACAACAACTTTATAGCTTGTCTTACAACTTGAGCACACAACAAGATGAACAAGATGAACAAGTTCAAAAGATGAACACCTCAACAAACTTCATCAACTTCTTTAGCACATAAACACACAACCACCGATTTTTCTTTTGGTTATCAACAACACACAACTTTCGGCCACTTCAAGTCACTACACAATGTTCAAGTTTTCAAGCTCAACTTTTGGATCTAGACACCTTAGTGTTGGTGAGAAAGAAACCAACACTAGAAACTCACTAAACAAGCAAAATAACACCTAGATCTAAACATACAACATCATTCTTGGTTTCAACTTTTAATGGACAGATTTTCAGAATTTCTTTTTGGTGTGGTTTGTTTAAGCCGTGAACTAGCCCAAGATGGGTTATGTTGGAACACAACCGGTCTCGCTTTGATACCAAATGATACAAAATCAAACCAACAACACCAAGAGCTTCAAGTAGGCTCGGATTTCAGTCCAACAACACAAGAACAACAAGTTTAAGTTTCGGTTTTTCAGTCCAACAACACAAGAACAACAAGATAGATAACAATGCTAGTGAATCGAAAAGAGCCCCACACGACTTCACTAGACTTTAAGATAACAAAATCAACAACAACAACAAGATAAAGAAAGATAGATAACTTGACATATAACATTCAAGAAACTAAGAACCCTAACATCAAGAGAGGACCCTAAGTCTAATGAATATAAACACCAAGTTCTTACGAGGACCAAGAGGCACTCAACGACCTCAAAACCCTTGTTTCTAGCCAAAGAGACAACACAAGTATCCCTCTACTTGTGAGATAATAGGGGCGGCTTCTAAGAGTGGAAGAGAGAGCCGAAATGTTTAGTGTTTTTAGGTTACAAAATCAGCATTCAAAAACTAAGGAATAACTCTCTAACATGTTCTATTTATACTACAAACAAAAGGGGTTAAATGACCCATCCGCCCTTGCTTCTTGTGCCAACCTTGAAGAGTAGTTTATTACACATTAAGACCTCTCTTCACACATAAAAATGTTTAGGTCCTTGGTTGGTTCAATCACCAACTCCCACACGGCCATTTGCATGAACAAAGCTTGGAGTTTTTGTAATTCCCGAGCTTGGCTTCGTGTGAAAGGCCGTGTACCTGTGTAGGCTGCCCCAACCGTATCAACACTAGCTTACCAGGGAACTGAAACTTGATCACACGGGTACGACAATCTATATATGCATAATAAGAAAGAAGCCAATCCTTACCAGAATAAGGTCAAAATCTACCATTTCTAACTCTATCAAATCCGCAAGTATGACTCTGTGAAGCACAATAACAAGGCAATTTCTATACACTTGTTTAGAAACAACAGACTCCCCTACTGGTGTAGAAACTAGGAAAGGCTCAAAAATCTTTTCGGGACTCATTTTGAAATTCACAGCCACAAGTGGGGTCACATAAGAGAGATTTGACCCGAGGTCCAACAACACATTAACATCAAGACAGAAGACACGGAGCATACCAGTAACAACATCAGGAGAGTACTCCTGCTCCCGATGGGGTGGCAAGGCATAGAACCTATTTTGGCACTGACCGCCAGCGGTGCTAGAAGAAGCGCCCTGAGCAGGGGCGGACGGAGTACTGGAGTTGGTGCACTAACAGCTTGTGCCTGAGGTCGGGCATCTCTGTTCCCCTGTCTAGCATGGGGACAATCTCTAAGTCTGTGGCCCTGTTTGCCACAACCAAAAAACCCCCTCAAATCTCCGAAACACTCCCCAAGGTGATTCATACCACATTTAGCACAAGGAGGATAACGAGGCCGGTTACCAACACTGTTCTGTGACCTAGACATGAAAGACCTACTCCCTTGATCCGGCCTACCTCTAGGCGTGGGAGCACTAGCTGATGAAGGCATGGGAACAAACAGACGTCTCTGAAACTGAGGGTGACTCCCTTCATGGAACCTAAGCCGACTATACTCATGTTGCTCAGATTAACTCTCTTCCTACCCCTTATTCTTTCTCTCTCTCTAAGTTTATCCACCTCTCTCCCATATCCTTGTGCAACATCGCAACCCTACACTCCTAGATACAAGAAAGACAAGAAAACACGAAACAAACACCAAAATCAGTCCACTAGCCAAGAAATCGAGGAGTTTTTTTTTAACCCCTCTCAGATTCGCTACCAAAAGAAGAATACAAGGCACAAGGGCGTAATAACACCAAAATAGTAGAAACACAACAAGAACAAGATGAACAATAGACTAATTTCGGATTCCACATTAACAACACAAGCACAAGGTTATAACATCAACACTAATACATGATTACAAAGAAACAAAAGGATAGATAGTTAGACAAATTGAAGGTATAATATTAACAACCCAAAAGCCTATTCCACTCTTGGAAATTTAACATAACACACATCAAATACCTAACTCTTATGTTGGCACAAGAGTGACCCCGATCCCCCAAGCATCCAACGTTTCCAAGCTTGAATCCAACACAAGCGATTCCACACTCAAATTGATTTCCCTAGTTACAATTTTGGGTTGGTGATCTTCTCTCCTTAGAGAGAAAATGTTTCAAGTGTTATAAACTCATAATGTTCATCAAAATCTCCTAATGAAACCCTACATTATTCTATTTATAATGTATTACAAATAATAGGTAAAATGACCAAAAGTTTCCTTAGTGAAGGGGCACCCCTCTAGTGTATGTAGTGGACTAATTTGGCCCTTTAAGTATATGTAGTGGACTGTTTTGGTGTCCATTTAGGTGCTCCGTTACACTTCATTGCACACACCAAGCCTCGGGCCTAACGTACGCCCTCATAAGTCCATCTACGTTATCGTACTCGTATCATCCTCCCCTTCTTGAAAAGGATTCGACCTCGAATCCGTACCTTGCAAAATTAAAGAGGAAACAAACAAGTACACATCCTCATAGCATGAGGGTTAGGGTTAGCAAAATAAACAATTAGCACTATTATGCCACGGTGATACACACTTAAAGTACAACCAAGGATCCTTTATGTTAATTATGAAAAGATTTTGTACAACATCATAAACGAAAGGGCTCGGATGAACATCAAGAATTAAGGGACAAAAACTGAGACTACGCCTATCATACGATGTATCTCCAACAACATCATGAATTCATCATATGCATCTAGGTAGTGAAAAAAGGAACCAAAGACACAATTCTCATCTAAGATGTATTCACAAGTAAGAACACACAATGAGAGAAAGGGACATTGCAAGCACGTAGGACCTGTCTCCTTCCAACCACTTACCAAGGGAAAGCATTCTATCAAGGGAGTCATACCAATAGGGAGAATAGGGAAATTACCATGCAACAATCCAATCCAAGGCAAGTAGTTTGCCCAATAACTCGGCTTCCCTCTACAAATGATGTGAAGCACGCTCCCAAGAGTCCCACAAGATACTTCAACTTGTCCAACCCCATGAAGGTAACAAGAAGTCTTTAACATCCTTGGACCCTTCCACAAACAAGAATACAACTTGGCATTCTCAAGTTGTGGCTCACATAACTTAAATATAAGTGTGTCAAACATGGATGCACGGATATGAGCAACACCCCAAAGAGACAATGACATATTTTCCCTACGGTCCTCGAGTAGACATAAACCACCATTAACATCAAAGGGATCACAATTCAAGTCACCATATTTGTCAAGCACGGGTGGGGTGTCATGCGAAGGAGTACAAGCAAAATTATTTTTCAAAGATATATCAAGAACATGATTAACCCTATGAGCCAAGCAAACATTAGAATCTTTACAACAACATAGGCTCACGGGTTCACTCCTTTGTCCTTGACCAACATCTTTAAATCCTTCACTCACTTGAGATTCATTGATCACATCACACATATTCTCAAGTGGTGGGCAAGTTTTACACATAAGTTGATCAACACAATTTTCACATAACAATGTACTTTCATTCAACACAATAGCTTCAACACTAAGTGGACACAAATTGATCTTACTAGAAGAGTCGATTCGGTCATCTATAGGATCAACTAGTGTATCCACTTGTACAACATGTACATCATCCACAAGTGGTAAGGAATCAATATACTCATATGTAGGTAAGCTACTACTCACAGTCAACGACTTATTAGTCACATGTTCATCATTCACATGTACCAAAGTATAAGAGTTAGCTATTTTTCCTTGACGTTCATGAGTATGTTCATCTTTACCTTAGTGTGAAAGTCCTTCACAAGTTTGGGCAGCAGCTTCCTTCGGGAAGCTCTCATCGCAAGGTGTTTGGACCTTAGGTTTTGGATTTATTATGATAAGTGTGGATACCAATTGGCGTAGCCTTTCAACGTGCCCTTTCATGTATTTAATATTGTCAGTGATGCGGTCAAACGTGGCATCGAGATTGGTGGCAGCCATGGTACCTAAAAGAAAAGACAACAACGAACAACAAAACAACAAACTTGTTAGCTTCAAAATACCTCACCACACTCTCACTCTTGATTTTTACCTCACACTTGGTTTCACAAGTGTTGAAAGTCGGCTTGTACTTTGCGAGTAATTAAGGGTCGAGTCTACTCTTGCCCGTAATAGATTTTCGTTTGAGTAGACTCAAAGAAAATTTGTTTACGAACTTGAACCAACAAGATACAACGAATTCACAAAAGATAAAAGCAAACAACAAACTTAGACACGAACAAACGGACTCTACAACTAACTTACAATCTAGTAGGAGATTACTAGTTTGTTAATTAGTGTTCGAACCAACAAACGGAACTAGGAAACAATAAAATGAAACTAAGAAATCTGAAATTTGAGCTTAAAAATTGTTGGTGAACAGTAAAAACGTGATGTGGCAGCCACGTATTGGTTGTGGTTGTTATCAAATTTTATTTTCTAATTTAAGTCTTGGTCCAATTGTAATTTGGAATTGGTGGGAATTGGTTAAGGAGAGAAAACAAGTCTTGAAATCCTCTTTCAAATTCAAAAAGCAAGACTTGACTTTTCTCCTCAAGACATGGTCCTTAAATGATACGGGTGTACAAAGTTGTCCAATACTTTCTCGACCATTCCCACGAAGCCAAGCTCGGGAGTTACAAAAACTATAAGCCATGTTCATGCAAATGGCTGTGTGTGAGTTGGTACGTGATCCTCCAAAGAGCTTCAACGTTTTTAAGTGTGAAAATGAGCCGTGAAGTGTAATAAATTACACTCTAAGGGCACCCCATGACTGAAGGGTAGGAAGGTCATTTGTCCTTCATTTTGTGTGTAATATAAATAGATGTTATTAGGGTTATTTTCAGCACTTAGTTCATTCTTCATATTTCACAACAACAAGTGTTGTAACATTGAATATTTCTCTCTCTCTCTCTTGTTCTTGAGAGTAGAACCTGAAATCTGTCCAACAAGTGTAGTTACACTTGTGTTGTTTCTTGGCTAGAAACTTGAGATCTTGAGGTTCATGAGTTCCTCTTGGTCTAAGTAAGAACTTGGTACTGAAATCTTTTGATCTTAGGGTCCTATCTTCAATTTAGGGTTCATAGATTCTAAGATATATTTGTGTCAAGTTACTATCTTTCATTTTGTACTCTTGAAACTTTGCAGTAACTTAGTGAAGCTGTGTGGGGCTGATTTTCGATTCACTATAGTTACTGCCATTTGTTGTTCTTGTAACACATTGTACTCTTTGTAATCTATCATCTTGTGTTGTTGAACCATTGTTTAATGTAATTGTTATCTTCTTGTTCTCCTTGTGTAGCTACTGTTTTGGTGTTGGTATTCCTTCAAAATTTCGTGATTGTTCTTGTCTTCACATATTGGAGTTGTTATCTTCAAGCTCTCAGAATTGTAATGTGTTTGGACTGATTTTGTGGTAGATTTGATACGCTCCAAGTTAGTAGTGTATCATTTGGTATCAAAGCCATCTTTGATTTTGTTCTAACAAGATCAATCTTGGGCTTGAGACTTGAAAACTACAAAAAAAGAAAAAAAAAACTGAAATCTGAAAATTCCAGAAATAGTCAAATCTGCTCCCTTTGTGTTCTTGGACAAAAATTGTGATGTGTTATTGTATGGGCCAAGATTTTCTTGTTTTTTTTGGCTATATCTTGTAGTATTTTCCTTGTCTAGAGTGTTTCTAGTGTTGGTTTCTTTCTCACCAACACTAAAGGTGACAAGATCTAAAGATTGAGCTTATAATATTGACCATAGTTGTGGTGCCATGTGGCTGGCTGTTTGTTGTTACTTGTTGTTAACAATTGGTGGTGTTGTGTTGTGTTTTTGAAGAAGTTGTTGTTGAGTTCTTTAAGGTTGTTGTGGTGTTCATCAAGTTCTTCATCTTTTCTTACAACTTTAGACAACCAAAAAGTGTGATATAAATTCAAGAGTTGAAGCTGAAAATTGTAAAGCATGTTGTGAGAAGCCTTGAACCCATCATTTCCTAGACTAAGCTTCTACTTTTCAGCAACTTTTTTCTTATTTCAAGAACCTAGTGTTGTGTGACAAGATACCTTTTTCTTATTTCAAGAACCTAGTGTTGTGTGACAAGATACCTTTTCTTATTTCAAGAAACTTGTGTTGTGGAACAACTACTTTTTCTTATTTCAAGAACCTAGTGTTGTGGGACAAGGTACTTTTCTTATTTCAAGATTTATGTTTTCCCTCCAAGACCAATGTCATCCTTTCCAAATTGTGTAAAGATTTAAATTTCAGAATTGGTGCTTAAATTGTGTGGGACCAAGACCAATTGCATGCTGCCACGTCACCCATTTGCTACTGTTCACATCACCCATTGGCTACTGTTCACGTCATTAATAAGCTCAAATTTAGGTTTTCTAGTTTCTAATTGTTGATTCTTAGTTTCATTACTTGGTTCTAGAACTAATTAACATGCTAGTACACTCCTACTAGGTTGTCAATTAGTCCTTTTGAATTCTTTTGTTCGTGTCCACATTTAGTTGGGTGCTTTTATTCGTTTGAATACGTTGTAACATCTTAACTCCAGTCCGTCGAGAATTCTTTGAGTTTCAAACAAGAATCCACTCCGGATAAGAGCTTTACTCATATCTTAAGGATTCACGGTTACTAGCCAATCTACAACATTTGTGGAGCTCAACTGTGAGTGAACCGAGAGAGTGTGAGTGAGGAGAGGTTTGACGCTAACTTGTTTGTTGATTGTGTAGGTAACACCTTGATATGGAAGGAAGCACATCCCAAAGTAGGGGTACTACTGAACAAGACACTATGAAGGCCACACTTGAGGCCATTACCAGAAGTTTAGAGAGGTTGAACACGGAAGTTGGGGCAATGAGGGGAGATTTGACTACAATAAGTGGGAGATTGGAGCAAGTGGAGAGTCAAAGGAACTCTCGTCCATCCACTCCTCATCATATTCCTTCAAGTGGGCATGAAAGAACTTAATCCACAACTATCTCACCAGAAACATTGCACCAAATAATGAATCCACCTCTAGCCCCACTAAATGCCACAAATCATACCACTACTTTCCTTCCAAACCAAAAAGCGAATAGACCACGCCATTCCCAAACTCCTCCAATTCCACAAGAAGGATGTAGCCGTCCATTATCTCCACAAAATCTGAACGTACCTTACCAAACTCCACAAAATCAAAGACCACTACCTCCACAAATCCCAATGCCTCCAAATCAGATTCCAAATCACCAAAACCGACCAGCTCACTTTGAGGAACATGGTAGAGAGGAGTATGATGGATATGGAGCCTTTGATGATGCTTACATGAGAGAGGAGGAGCCAAAAAGGGGGCGTGTTGATCCAAGAAGGTACCGAGGGTATGGAAAAAGGGGAAATCGACACCAAGAAAGAGATGTAGGCATCAATACCATCAAATTGAGCTTACCTATCTTTAAGGGTGAAAGTGACCCCGAGGCCTACTTAGCATGGGAATCAGCTTGTGACAAAGTTTTTCAAGTTAATGATATCTCGGAAGAAAAGAAAAGATGTTATGCCATAACTCATTTTGAGGGTTATGCCAACACTTGGTGGGAGCACGTCAAGCGTTTTGTTGATGAATTAGTTGATGGGTAGCCACCACCTTGGTTTCGGTTAAGGTACTTGATGAGGCAACGGTACCTTCCCGAGAGTTATCGCCATGAATTGCTTGCTAGATTGTACAACTTGCGTCAAGGCAATAAAAGTGTGATGGCATATTATGATGAGTTTCAACAACTCATGTTGAAGCTTAATCATCGTGGGGAACAAATCAGTCATGACATCATCCGGTTCAAGTGTGGGTTGAACAAAGATATCTCTACTCATTTGACACTTCACAAATTTGATACCGTTGAAGGTATTTTCCAAGCGGCTCTTGAGATTGAAAGGGAGCTTAAAGAGAGGTCGTCACTCAAGCCTAGGGGACAATCCATCTCGGGTTGGCCTAGAAGCAAGGAAGTGGTTCAATCCTCTTCGGGTTGGCCCAAAAACAAGGACCAACCCGCAACTACAAGGCTGCCCGAGCCCAAAATAATTGACCATAGTTGTCAAGATCTAAAGATTGAGCTTATAATATTGACCATAGTTGTGGTGCCTTGTGGCTGGCTGTTTGTTGTTACTTGTTGTTGACAATTGGTGGTGTTGTGTTGTGTTTTTGAAGAAGTTGTTGTTGAGTTCTTGAAGGTTGTTGTGGTGTTCATCAAGTTATTCATCTTTTCTTACAACTTTAGACAACCAAAAAGTGTGATATAAATTCAAGAGTTGAAGCTGAAAATTGTAAAGCATGTTGTGAGAAGCCTTGAATCCATCATTTCTTAGACTAAGCTTCTACTTTTCAGCAACTTTTTTTCTTATTTCAAGAACCTAGTGTTGTGTGACAAGATACCTTTTTCTTATTTCAAGAACCTAGTGTTGTGTGACAAGATACCTTGTCTTATTTCAAGAACCTTGTGTTGTGGGACAAGTACTTTTTCTTATTTCAAGAACCTAGTGTTGTGGGACAAAGTACTTTTCTTATTTCAAGATTTATGTTTTCCCTCCAAGACCACTTGTCATCCTTTCCAAATTGTGTAAAGATTTAAATTTCAGAATTGGTGTTTAAATTGTGTGGGACCATGATACGGTTGGGACAGCCTCCACACGTACACGGCCTTTCACACGAAGCCAAGCTCGGGAATTACAAAAACTCCAAGCTTTGTTCATGCAAATGGCCGTGTGTGAGTTGGTGATTGAACCAACCAAGGACCTAAACGTTTTTATGTGTGAAGAGGGGTCCTAATGTGTAATAAACTACTCTTCAAGGATGGCACAAGAAGCAAGGGCGGATGGGTCATTTTGCCCCTTTTGTTTGTAGTATAAATAGAACATGTTAGAGAGTTAGACTTCACTTTTTGAAAGCTGATTTTTGTAACCTAAATACTAAACATTTCTCTCTCTCTTTTCCACTCTTGGAGCCGCCACCAATATCTCACAAGTAGAGGGATACTTGTGTTGTCACTTTGGCTAGAAACAAGGGTTTTGAGGTCTTTGAGTGCCTCTTGGTCCTCGTAAGAACTTGGTGTTTACATTCATTAGACTTAGGGTCCTCTCTTGATGTTAGGGTTCTTAGTATCTTGAATGTTATATGTCAAGTTATCTATCTTTTCTCTATCTTGTTGTTGTTGTTGATTTTGTTATCTTAAAGTCTAGTGAAGCCGTGTGGGGCTATTTTCGATTCACTAGCATTGTTGTTCATCTTGTTGTTCTCGTGTTGTTGAGCTGAAAAACTGAAATTTAAGCTTGTTGTTCTTGTGTTGTTGTACTGAAATTCGAACCAACTTGTAGTTCTTGGTGTTGTTGGTTTGATCTTGTATCATTTGGTATCAAAGCTTGACCGGTTGTGTTCCAACATAACCCATCTTGGGCTAGTACCCATCTTTAAAAGTGGAATCCGAAAATGATGTTGCATGTCTAGATCTAAGTGTTAATTTTGCTTGTTTAGTGAGTTCCTAGTGTTGGTTTCTTTCTCACCAACACTAAGGTGTCTAGATCCGAAAGTTGAGCTTGAAAACTTGAGCTTTGTGTAGTGACTTGAAGTGGCCGAAAGTTGTATGTTGTTGATGACCAAAGGAAAATAAAATCGGTGGATGTTGTGTTTATGTGCTAAAGAAGTTGAAGAAGATTGTTGAGGTGTTCATCTTTTGAACTTGTTCATCTTGTTCATCTTGTGTGTGCTCAATTTGTAAGAAAAGCTATAAAGTTGTTGTGAAAGACTTGCACCCATCACCTTGTAGTCTTGTCAATCACTTTTCCCTAATTCAAGGAGCCTTGTTTTGTGGGATTAGTCTACCAAACATCCCTTTCTTGAGTTTGAAAAGGGTGAAATATTACAAGATTTTATTTTCCCACCAAAAACACTTTGAAAACTATAACAAGTTGTGTGAATATTGACAAAAAAAAAAAAAGAGAAAGAGGCGTGTGGGACCATTGCATGCTGCCACGTCACTATAAGCTCAACTTAGGATATTCTTTGGTTGCTAATTGTTGATCCTTGGTTTCCCTTACTTGGTCCTAGAACTAATTAACAAACTAGTACATTCCTACTAAGTTGTCAATTAGATCCTTGAGCCGTTTGTTCGTGTCAACGTTTATTTGAGTGCTTTTATTCGTTTGAATGAGTTGCTGATTTTTGACTCTAGTCCGACAAGAATTCTTTGAGTCTTCAAACAAGAATCCATTCCGGATAAGAGCTTACTCATACCTTAAAATTTTCACGGTTACTAGCCAATTATACAACACTTGTGGAACACGAACTTGTGGTGAACTAAGGTGGATAATATCTTGACAATGGAAGGAACTACGTCTCATAGTGTGGATACTAATGCCCTTGATTCTATGAGGGTCACTCTTGAGGCCGTTACCCGGACACTTGAAAGGTTGAATTCGGAATTTGGGGCCGTGAGAGGGGACTTGGCAGCAATAAAGGGGGAAGTGTCGACTATTAGTGGGAGATTAGAACAAGTGGAGAGTCAAAGGAACTCTCGTCCTTCTACTCCTCTACATGTATCTACCAATGGTCATGATAGAACCTCCTCCGCAACCATCACCCCCGACACAGTCCACCAAATGCTAAATGCACCCCAAGCTCCACTAAATACCGCAAGCCAAACTACCTATTTTCCTCCAAACCGAGACTCCACTAGACCACTACATTTCCAAGCCCCTCCAATTCCACAAGGGGGATTTGGACGCCAAGTACCTCCACTAAATTCGAACCCTCCATTCCAAGCTCCATTAAACCAAAGACCACAAATTCCAAATCCTCCGAATCAAAACGGCCAAGGCCGACCAGCCCACTTTGAAGGATACGGTAGAGAGGAGTATGAAGGAGATGGAGTCTTTGATGATGCTTATATGAGGGAGGAGGAGTTAAGAGGGGGTCGAGGAGAACCTAGGAGATACCGGGGGTATGGAGATCGGGGAAACCGACACCAAGAGAGAGACGTAGGCATCAACACCATCAAGTTGAGCCTACCCATCTTTAAGGGTGAAAGTGATCCCGAGACCTACTTGACTTGGGAATCGGCTTGTGACAAAGTTTTCCAAGTTAATGACATCTCGGACGAAAAGAAGAGTTGCTACGCTATAGCTCACCTCGAGGGCTATGCTAACACTTGGTGGGAGTATGTTAAACGATTTGGTAATGAATTAGTCGATGGACAGCCACCACCTTGGTATCGGTTGAGGTATTTGATGAGACAACGATACCTTCCCGAGAGATATCGTCATGAGTTGCTTGCTAGGTTATATGGCTTGCGGCAAGGAGGCAAAAGTGTAATGGCCTACTTTGACGAGTTCCAACAACTCATGTTGAAACTTGATCATCGTGGGGAGCAAATCAGCCACGACATCATCCGGTTCAAGTGCGGATTGAACAAAGAGATCTCCACTCATTTGACCCTTCACCGGTTTGAAACCATTGACGGTATATTCCAAGCGGCCCTTGAGATTGAAAGGGAACTTAAGGAGAGATCATCCTTCAAGGCAAGGGTACCAACTCCCTCGGGTTGGACCAAAAACAAGGACCAACCCGCACCTACGAAGCTGCCCGAGTCCAAAACAGTCCCTAAATTTCCCCGGAAACCGGAGGCTCACAAATATCCCAACCCAAAGGGGTTCCAATGCTTCAAGTGCCAAGGTTGGGGGCATAAGGCCAATGAATGTCCGAACCGGCGCAATGTGATCCTACGAGAAGGAAAGGTGTACTACCTTGGTGAAGAGGTGGATTCCGAAAGGGGGGAGGATGAGGCCGAGCCTCAAGATGGAGAGGGAGCTGAAAATGGGCCGAATGATGATGAAGTAGACGGTAGTGAAGATGTTTATCCACAAGAAGGGGAGTGTGTGGTTCCTAACTTTGTGGTTAGACGTGTCATGATTAGTAAGGCGATAGGTGACCCGAGTCAAAGGGAAAATCTATTCCATACTAAGTGTCTTATAAAGGAGAATGTGTGCACCTTGGTGATTGATAGTGGTAGTTGTACAAATGTTGCGAGCCATGCTATGGTAAATTTCTTGAAGCTACCAACTACACCACACACTAGTCCTTACAAGCTACAATGGTTGAATGATTGTGGTGAATTAAGGGTCACACGGCAATGTGTGATTCGGTTTAAGGTGGGAAACTACCACGATGAGGTACTTTGTGACGTGATCCCAATGCAAGCATGTCACTTATTGTTAGGTAGACCATGGCAATATGATAGGTCTACTAAACACGATGGGAGGACCAACCGGTATACGCTTGAGAAGGATGGCCGAAAGGTCACACTTCATCCTCTTTCACCCTCCCAAGTAAACGAGTGGCATCAAAAGATGAGAGAGTTAAAGGGAAAGGGGAAGGAATCCGGGAAGGGAGAAAAGGGGGGGAGTGCCGTAGGTGAGGAAGTCGGGACATCCGAGGTTGTCCCAACGACAAAGAAGATGGAAAATGTGGTGATGTTGGCTAGGAGGAAAGAACTCTTCGTGGATCATGATGAGAACAAGCCGATGCTACTCTTGGCCCATTGTTTTAATACCAACCCCACTAATTCTTCCATTTCCCCTTTGATTTCTTATGTGTTGCAGGAGTATGAAGATGTATTTCCTCAATAACTTCCGCAAGGATTGCCCCCACTTCGGGGAATTGAGCACCAAATTGATTTGGTGCCGGGTTCACAACTTCCAAACAAACCGGCCTATAGGAGCAATCCCATGGACACTAAGGAGCTTGAAAGACAAGTTGAGGAGCTGCTCAACAAGGGATACATCAAGGAAAACATGAGTCCGTGTGCTGTTCCGGTGCTTTTGGTACCAAAGAAGGACGGAACTTGGCGTATGTGCGTCGATTGTAGAGCCATCAACAAAATCACTATAAGCTTAGATGGAAATAAAAGAGCCGAAGCAATGAAGAAAATGCATGAGACGGTGCGGCTCAAGCTTGAAAAGAAGAACCAAGAGGTTGCAAAAAGGGTAAACAAAGGGAGAAGAAGGCTTGTGCTTGAACCCGGAGATTGGGTGTGGGTGCATCTTCGAAAGGATCGGTTTCCAGCTCAAAGGAAGTCCAAGTTGCTGCCAAGGGGTGATGGTCCTTTCCAAGTACTTGAGAGAATCAATGACAACGCCTACAAGATCGACCTTCCACCGGAATATCAAGTGCACAACACTTTCAACGTTGGTGATCTCTCCCTCGTTGATGCGGTTGAAGATGACCAAATGCTGAATTTGAGGTCAAATTCCTCTCAAGATGGAGAGGATGATACGGTTGGGACAGCCTCCACACGTACACGGCCTTTCACACGAAGCCAAGCTCGGGAATTACAAAAACTCCAAGCTTTGTTCATGCAAATGGCCGTGTGTGAGTTGGTGATTGAACCAACCAAGGACCTAAACGTTTTTATGTGTGAAGAGGGGTCCTAATGTGTAATAAACTACTCTTCAAGGATGGCACAAGAAGCAAGGGCGGATGGGTCATTTTGCCCCTTTTGTTTGTAGTATAAATAGAACATGTTAGAGAGTTAGACTTCACTTTTTGAAAGCTGATTTTTGTAACCTAAATACTAAACATTTCTCTCTCTCTTTTCCACTCTTGGAGCCGCCACCAATATCTCACAAGTAGAGGGATACTTGTGTTGTCACTTTGGCTAGAAACAAGGGTTTTGAGGTCTTTGAGTGCCTCTTGGTCCTCGTAAGAACTTGGTGTTTACATTCATTAGACTTAGGGTCCTCTCTTGATGTTAGGGTTCTTAGTATCTTGAATGTTATATGTCAAGTTATCTATCTTTTCTCTATCTTGTTGTTGTTGTTGATTTTGTTATCTTAAAGTCTAGTGAAGCCGTGTGGGGCTATTTTCGATTCACTAGCATTGTTGTTCATCTTGTTGTTCTCGTGTTGTTGAGCTGAAAAACTGAAATTTAAGCTTGTTGTTCTTGTGTTGTTGTACTGAAATTCGAACCAACTTGTAGTTCTTGGTGTTGTTGGTTTGATCTTGTATCAGACCAAGACCAATTGCATGCTGCCACGTCACCCATTGGCTACTGTTCACGTCATTAATAAGCTCAAATTTAGGTTTTCTAGTTTCTAATTGTTTATTCTTAGTTTCATTACTTGGTTCTAGAACTAATTAACATGCTAGTACACTCCTACTAGGTTGTCAATTAGTCCTTTTGAATTCTCTTGTTCGTGCCCACGTTTAGTTGGGTGCTTTTATTCGTTTGAATACGTTGTAACTTCTTAACTCCAATCCGTCAAGAATTCTTTGAGTTTTAAACAAGAATCCACTCTGGACAAGAGCTTTACTCATATCTTAAGGATTCACGGTTACTAGCCAATCTACAACATTTGTGGAGCACAAGTGTGAGTGAACCGAGAGAGTGTGAGTGAGGAGAGGTTTAACGCTAACTTTTTTGCTAATTGTGTTACCTTGACATGGAAGGAAGCACATCCCAAAGTGGGGGTACTACTGAACAAGACACTATGAAGGCCACACTTGAGGCCATTACCAGAAGTTTAGAGAGGTTGAACACGGAAGTTGGGGCAATGAGGGGAGATTTGACTACGATAAGTGGGAGATTGGAGCAAGTGGAGAGTCAAAGGAACTCTCATCCATCCACTCCTCATCATATTCCTTCAAGTGGGCATGAAAGAACTTCATCCACAACTATCTCACCAGAAACATTGCACCAAATAATGAATCCACCTCTAGCCCCACTAAATGCCACAAATCATACCACTACTTTCCCTCCAAACCAAGAAGCGAATAGACCACGCCATTCCCAAACTCCTTCAATTCCACAAGAAGGATGTAGCCGTCCATTACCTCCACAAAATCTGAATGTACCTTACCAAACTTCATCAAATCAAAGATCACCACCTCCACAAATCCCAATGCCTCCAAATCAGATTCCAAATCACCAAAACAGACCAGCTCACTTTGAGGAACATGGTAGAGAGGAGTATCATGGATATGGAGCCTTTGATGATGCTTACATGAGAGAGGAGGAGCTAAGAAGGAGTCGTGTTGATCCAAAGAGGTACCGAGGGTATGGAGAAAGGGGAAATCGACACCAATAAAGAGACATAGGCATCAATAACATCAAATTGAGCTTACCTATCTTTAAGGGTGAAAGTGACCCCGAGGCCTACTTAGCATGGGAATCAGCTTGTGACAAAGTTTTTCAAGTTACTGATATCTCGGAAAAAAAGAAAAGTTGTTATGCCATAGCTCATTTTGAGGGTTATGCCAACACTTGGTGGGAGTACGTCAAGCGTTTTGGTGATGAATTAGTTGATGGGCAGCCACCACCTTAGTTTCGGTTAAGGTACTTGATGAGGCAACGGTACCTTCCCGAGAGTTATCGCCATGAATTGCTTGCTAGATTGTACAACTTGCGTCAAGGCAATAAAAGTGTGATGGCATATTATGATGAGTTTCAACAAATCATGTTGAAGCTTGATCATCGTGGGGAACAAATCAGTCATGACATCATCCGATTCAAGTGTGGGTTGAACAAAGAGATCTCCACTCATTTGACACTTCACAAATTTGATACCGTTGAAGGTATTTTCCAAGTGTCTCTTGAGATTGAAAGGGAGCTTAAAGAGAGGTCGTCTCTCAAGGCAAGGGGACAATCCATCTCAGGTTGGCCTACAAGAAAGGACGTGGTTCAATCCTCTTTGGGTTGGCCCAAAATAAGGACCAACCCGCCACTACAAGGCTGCCCGAGCCCAAAACAAGAAGTTCACAAGTATCCAAACCCAAAAGGATTCCAATGTTTCAAGTGCCAAGGTTGGGGACATAAATCCAATGAATGTCCAAATCGACGCAACGTGATACTGCGGGAAGGGAGATTGTATTACCTTGGTGAGGAGGTGGGTCTTGTAAAAGAGGAGGATGAGGCCGAGCCTCAAGATGGAGAGGAAACTGGAAATAGGCCACTTGATGATGATGATGATGATGATGGTGAAGTTATTTACCCACAAGAAGGGGAGTGTGTTGTTCCAAACTTTGTAGTTAGACGCGCTATGATTAGTAAGTCAATAGATGACCCTAGCTAAAGGGAAAATCTATTCCATACTAAATGCCTTGTAAAGGGGAATGTGTGCACTTTGGTGATTGATAGTGGTAGTTGTGCGAATTTCGTTAGTGTCGCTATGGTGAACTTTCTGAAATTACCAACTACACTTCATACTATCCCTTACAAGTTGCAATGGTTGAACGAATGCGGTAAATTGAAGGTCATGAGGCAATGTGTGATACGGTTTAAGGTAGGGAACTACCAAGACGAAGTGCTTTGTGATGTGATACCAATGCAAGCATGTCATTTGTTGTTAGGTAGACCTTGGCAATATGATAGGTCTACCAAACATGATGGGAGGACCAACCGATATTCACTTGAGAAGGATGGTCGAAAGGTCACTCTTTATCCTCTTTTGCCATCACAAGTGAATGGATTACATCAAAAGATAAGGGAGTTGAAAGAGAAGGGAAAGAAACTCGAAAATGGTAAATAGGAGGGGAAAACTGTGGGTGGGGCAGTAGGAATTTTCGGGACTGCCTCAACGTCAAATGGGCAAGAAAACATGGTGATGTTGGCTAGAAAGAAGGAACTCTTCTTGGATTATGATGTGGACATGCCTATGCTTCTTTTGGCTCATTGTTTTAATACTAACCCCACTAATTCTTCTATTTCTCCTTTGATTTCTTGTGTGTTACAGGATTATGAAGATGTATTTCCCAAGGAACTTCCGCAAGGATTGCCCCCGCTTCGGGGAATTGAGCATCAAATTGACTTTGTGCCGGGCTCATAATTGCCAAATAAGCCGGCTTACAGAAGCAACCCTACGGACACCAAAGAATTGCAGCGTCAAGTTGAGGAACTCCTCAACAAAGGGTATATCAAGGAGAGCATGAGTCCGTGCGTGGTTTCGGTGCTACTGGTGCCTAAGAAAGACGGAACATGGCGTATGTGTGTGGACTGTCGATCCATCAATAAGATTACGGTAAAATATTATCACCCTATCCCTAGGTTCTTGATATGCTTAATGAATTGAATGGTTCATGTTTATTTTCCAAGATTGATTTAAGGAGTGGCTATTACCAAATAAGAATGCAACCCGGTGATGAATGGAAAACCGCCTTCAAGACTAAATTTGGTCTATATGAATGGATGGTTATGCCATTCGGCCTAACAAATGCTCCAAGTACTTTCATGAGGCTAATGAATCATGTGATGAAGCCATTTATTGGAAAGTTTGTTGTTGTTTACTTTGATGATGTCTTGGTCTATAGTAAGTCAATTGATGAGCATGTGATGCATTTACAATGTGTGTTTGATGTCCTTAGAAAGAAAAGGTTGTATGCAAATCTGGAGAAGTGCTCTTTTGGTGTTAATGAAGTTGTTTTCTTGGGTTTTGTTGTTAGTTCAAGAGCGATCGAAGTGGATGAATGCAAGATAGATGTTATCAAAAATTGACCAACCCCGCAAACCATTAGCGAAGGAAGAAGCTTCCATGGGTTAGCTAGTTTTTATAGAAGGTTTGTCAAAGGATTCAGCACCATAGCCGCTCCTTCAAGTGGGGTGAAGAGCAAGCTAAGGTTTTTGAAGCCTTGAAAGCTATGCTCGTTTCTGTTCCTTTATTACAATTGCCCAACTTTGATAAGACATTCGAAGTTGAGTGCGATGCTAGTAAAGTGGGCATGGGGGCTGTTTTGATGCAAGATTTAAAACCCATTGCTTATTTTAGTGAAAAGCTCAAAGGAGCAACTCTAAACTACTCCACGTACGATCTAGAGTTGTATGCCTTGATTCGAGCTTTGGCCACTTGGCAGCACTATTTGTGGCGCAAGGAGTTCGTGATCCGAACGGACCATGAATCCTTGAAGCATCTTCAGGCACAAGACAAGCTTAACAAGCGACATGCAAAATGGATTGAGTTTTTTGAAACCTTCCCTTATGTTATTCAATACAAAAAGGGTAAGGACAACTTAGTAGCTGATGCTTTGTCTAGAAAACATGTTCTTGTGTCAATATTATCTTCAAAACTAATGGGTTTTAAGAGTTTGAAAGAATTATATCCCGAGGACCCTCACTTTGCTCCTATCTTTAGGGAACGCGAAGAAATGGGTAGGGACAAGTGGGATTCGTCTAGGGGTTCAAATCCCTATGCCAAGTTTGATGGATACTTGTTTAAAGGTAGACGATTGTGTGTACCCTCCAGTTCTTGGAGAGAGTTATTTGTGAGGTAAGCATACAATAGAACAATGGGTCACTTTGGGATCAAAAAGACCCTTGAAATATTGGAGGAGCAATTCTATTGGCCAAAAATGCACAAGAATGTGGCCAAGATTTGTGGCCAATGCATAGATTGCAAAGGAGCCAAATCGCGACTCCTACCTCATGGGTTGTACACCCCGCTGCCTACTCCTTTACGCCCTTGGCTTGACATATCTATGGATTTCGTATTAGGGTTTCCCAGTGTCACGCCTCAAATCCTATTGGGGCAGACAGGCACCCGTAGCCGTAAAGGCCCGAGAGAACCAATTCATAACCTTATACTTCCCATGCATGTAACTATAACAACCAAATGTTCTGACAACATAATATTATGCATCAATGAAATTAACTACACATACACTCCTAAAACTGATATGTACAACACTTGGCCGGTAGGGCCACCATGTCTAAAATCAGGACACTACCATAACTTTACATTAGTCTACAAAGCCTCTAGAAGATACATAGACTTAGTCAGGGTCGGGACAAACCCCCGCCCTACTCTTGACTTACTGTACAATACCAAAATATATGGAGTAGACTCGGAAAGCCCCGAATCAACCTGGAGCTCACCAATAGTCCTTGAACAACCTGCGCTCCTACTAGTGAGTTGTATGAGCTGAAGTGCCTCGGCCTGCAGCATGAAATGCAGGTCCCCCGTGAGGGACGTCAGTACGAAAATATGTACTGAATATGTAAGGCAGAAAGTAGCAACACACTTGATACAAAAGCTCAATAGAAATCCAATACAAGTGTATAAGGAGTACTAGTAGACCACCTTTATAAATACTTGTGGGACAATGTACATTACATTCGTTCTTCATTTTACCTTCTTACTTCATAATCTTTGTAATCCATATAATGCAAATGACCAGCTGATCAGTGGTAAAAAGATAAATTAGGATCGGCCCATGCTAGGCTTACGCCCCTGAGCTGCCACCTATATAAAGATTGGGATCGGCCCATGCTAGGCTTATGCCCCTGAGCTGCCACCCATAAATAAAGGTATCGAGATCGGCCCATGCTAGGCAAGTGCCCCTGAGCTGCCACTCATCATTTTACAGATTTGCATTACTTAGTTTATTTAGCCTTTGAGATTGTTACTTTGGTGGTCATCACATTATGGTACCTTGAACCAGTAATACGCTAATAAGAGACATGTAAATAGACACTTAATGCAACAACAATGAGGTAGGGAGCTGTTGGCACACAAATAAAGTGTTTAGGAGCTGAAATAACACATGGGTCTTATTTGAACAAACGGAGAACTCCTGAAATTTTCTAGTGAAGATAGACGCGCAATTTAATAATAAGCACGTATTGAGGTGTTCTAATGCGTTAGAGAGAGGGAACAAGGTCATTGGATACATGGAGTTTAATATGCTACCATTATGTATCACTTTGTTATAGGATAACCTCGGAAACTTGCTTGAGGGAACAATGGTACGACTTCATGCCAAAGAGTGTGAAATAAGTATGCCTTACATACCTGGTTATTTGACTCCAAAACTAGCCCGACTTGACTTCTCTCCTCTTAGATTACTTATCTACAATAGAATATATGGTAAACTAGTATTAGTAACCAATAAACACATTTGAGGTACTTAATTTCACCCAAAACAGTAACCGGGCAGCAACTATTACTCTATCAAACAAGGGTGTTATTTTAACCCCTTTTCTTTCCTCCAATTACACCCACATACCATATAGGTTCTTATAAGGTTCACCAAAACCACCTCGACTTCATTACACATTCCAAACAATACGCAAAATAGATTGGACAGCAAGCATTAGTTCGGTGGTGTATCACCACATCTTTCTTCTATAATTTATTACAAACTCATCACACCTTTATCCAACTTCAACCTGGCAGCCCATAACATACACATACAAAACAGTCCACAAAACAGTCCCAAACCACTTTTATTGTAGCAATCAATTATTGAACTCTTCATCTCTTGAGTTCTCAATAACAAGACATCCATAATCCCCTCTCAAATTCACATATAAGAAAAATAAAATGGGGCAGTCACCTTACCTCAATTCAGCAACTTATTCTTTTAACCGAACTCTTCAAGAGCTTGAACTTTCCTTAACACTTAAACCAAAGAAGAAGAAAAAAAGTTCCTCAATAACAAGGAAACATGAACAAACTGTTTGTTCTATAATCAGCCATATACTTATAGTCAAACACTTATAACTTGTTTCCCTAATCTCCCATGAGATAATTAAACAAAACCTTAAGTGTTTTTCACTTACCTTGGGCTGCAAAGGGGAGGGTTTCTTCAAGAACCCTAGAAGGAAAAATAGGGCTGCTGCTCTTGTTGTTTTTGAGAGAGTAGAGAGATTTGTTGAAATATACTCCTTTTTTGTGACTTAAAAGTGAAGTAAAATGACCAGCAACTTGGCCTTTTAAAGGCCCTATCTTGTCCACCTCCTTAGCTGCATTTTGGACCATAAAATTGGTCAAATTGGTCCAAGTAGGTGATGCACCTACTTAAGGGTCCAAGCAGCTGAAACTTCAAAGTAGGTGATGCACCTACTTGCATAATTTCTTGTTGGGCTCAATTATATTTGGGCCTTGGCAGATTGGTGTGTTGGGTCACTTATCCATTTTCTTTCTTTTTTGTTCAATTTGGCCCAAATGAGTATATTAGCATACACCCAAATTTGATCCATAGCCATGGGTCCATTAATTTGGTTCAAACAACTTAAGTAGGTGACTCACCTACTAGCTTAAATAAGTCAAGCAAGCACCTCAATATTTTGCTCCATTTTCAGCTTCTAATCCCTTTAGTCTAACCTTCAACTTATACACACTTGGTCACTTTAAACTTTAGATTCAAATACTAGCTTACGATTCCAAGTTTAAATAGTTATCTTAACGTTAACTTAGTCGCACCACACTAAACTATACGGGCAGCCTCTATAATTCCATCTACACCATTAATAATTGCATAACAAATCTCATCCGTTACCTATACCATATGACCATACCAGGTTCCATATAATTAGAATAAATACAAGCAAGATACGGGATGTTACATCCTTCCCCCCTTAGAAACATTCGTCCTCGAATGTTAGCATAACTGTCCAACCAAAGAAAGTTCAAGACTAAGTTAATATCCTTATTACCATATAGTACCTATATATTTTACTCTTACTTGTTATTGTTCCAATTCAGCATCTTGGACTTTTTCTTCGTCTTTGAACAAATGGGGGTACTTGGATTTCATCGCTTCTTCAGCTTCCCACGTGATCTCTTCTACTTGTTGGTTCCTCCAAAGCACTTTTACAGAAGCTATTTCTTTATTCCTCAACTTCTTAACCTGTCGATCTAGAATAGCAATAGGTATTTCCTCATAAGTGAGATCTTCACTAATTTGTACATCTTCAGTAGGGGTAATATGAGATAAATCTCCAATGCACTTTCTAAGCATTGCGACGTGAAATACCGGATGAACTGTTGAAAGCTCTTGGGGTAGATCTAATTCATAAGCAACTTGTCCAAACCTCCGAGTAATCTGGTATGGGCCTATATAACGTGGACTTAATTTTTCCTTTCTTACCAAATCTCATAACCCCCTTCATTGGTGATACCTTCAAGAATACCCAATCACCTATAGCAAACTCTAGCCCCCTTCTCCTAACATCCGCATATGACTTATGTCTGCTTTGGGCTATTTCTAGTCGTTGTTGGATCACCTTAACCTTTTCCATAGCTTGATGAACAAGATCTGGCCCGAATAAGGCAGTTTCACCCGCTTCAAACCATCCAATGGGTGATCTACACTTTCTTCCATACAAAGCTTCATATGGTGCCATTTTGATACTTGAATGATAGCTATTGTTGTAGGCGAACTCGATGAGAGGTAGATGATCATCCCAACTACCTTTAAAGTCCAATACACAAGCTCGTAGCATATCTTCAAGTGTTTGAATGGTACGTTCTGCTTGTCCATCCGTTTGAGGGTGAAAAGCTGTACTTAGATTCACTTGTGCCCCCAAATTTCTCTGAAAAGACTTCCAAAAATTTGCAGTAAATTGAGCTCCTCGATCCGATATAATAGAGATTGGAACTCCATGTAGTCGAACTATCTCCTTAATATATAACTTGGCATATTCTTCAACTGTGTAAGTGGTCCTAACCGGTAGAAAGTGTGCTGATTTGGTAAGCCTATCAACTATCACCCATATGGAATCAAACCTTCGAAATGTACGAGGCAAACCAGTGACGAAATCCATGTTGATTATGTCCCACTTCCATATTGGAAGATCCATACATTGCATATAACCCCCGGGCTTTTGGTGCTCTACTTTAACTCTTTGACAATTTGGACATTCGGCTACAAATTTTGCAATGTTCTTCTTCATGTCACCCCACCAATACATCCCTCTCAAATCATGGTACATTTTTGTTGACCCTGGATGGATAGAATACCTTGAATGATGTGCTTCTGTCATAATCCTCTTTCTTAACCCGTCTACATCAGGTACACACAATCTGTTTTGGCACCGCAGTACCCCTTCTTGCGTAAGCTCAAATGCCTTTGTCATACCACATTGCACATTTTCCTTAAGCCGTAATAAAATAGGATCTGCATATTGCTTCTCTTTTACTTCAGTTATTAGTGAAGATTCTGCTGTATTATGCACAATAAACCCTTCATCTGGAGTTTCAAGAAGACGAACCCCCAAATTGGCTAACTGGTGTAGATCATTAGTCATCCCTTGTCTTTCTATAGATGGCTCCATAGCTTTGCGACTTAACGCATCTGCCACCACATTTGCTTTTCCCGGATGATATAAGATATCAACATCATAGTCTTTTAATAATTCAAGCCATCTTCGCTGCCTCAAATTCAAGTCCTTCTGATTAAAGATATACTGCAAACTCTTGTGGTCAGTGTATATGTCAACATGAATCCCGTACAGGTAGTGACGCCATATCTTTAAGGCAAATATAACCGCTGCTAGCTCCAGATCATGTGTTGGATAAATTCTCTCATGTGGCCGCAATTGTCTCGAGGCATATGCTATGACTTTAACATGCTGCATCAATACACACCCTAACCCAATTCTTGAAGCATCACAATACACTGCATACCCCTCTGTGCCTTCTGGAAGCACCAATACGGGTGTAGAAGTCAACTTATTCTTCAGATCTTGGAAACTTCTTTCGCATGCATTATTCCATTGATACTTGGATGCTTTGTGTGTTAGCTTTGTTAAAGGTACAGAAATTGAAGAAAATCCTTCCACAAACCTTCTATAATAACCTGCCAACCCAAGGAAACTACGAACCTCTGTAGGCGTTATAGGTCTTGGCCAGTTCTTCACAGCTTCTATCTTTTGAGTATCAACCTTTATTCCTTCATCAGATACAATATGACCTAAGAATGACACAGATTTTAACCAAAACTCACATTTAGAGAACTTTGCAAATAGCTTACGATCACGCAGAATCTGCAACACCTGTCGTAAGTGATTGGCATGGTCCTCATTTGATCTCGAATAATCCTAGAATATCATCTATAAAAACTATCACAAACACATCCAAGAATGGCTTGAACACCCTATTCATCAAATCCATAAAAGCTGCAGGTGCATTAGTTAGCCCAAAGGACATGACTAGGAACTCGTAATGACCGTACCGTGTTCGAAAAGCTGTCTTGGGTATGTCATTCTCTTTGACCCTCATTTGGTGGTAACCAGATCTTAAATCAATCTTTGAAAACCACTTGGCGCCTTGCAACTGATCAAATAAGTCATCAATTCTCGGAAGGGGATATTTGTTCTTAATAGTCACCTTGTTCAGTTGTCTATAGTCAATACACATTCTTAACGAGCCATCCTTCTTACGCACAAATAACACTGGTGCGCCCCAAGGGGAGACACTAGGCCTTATGAATCCTTTTTCTAGCAAGTCTTTCAATTGCTCTTTCAACTCCCGTAATTCTGTCGGGGCCATTCTATACGGAGGAATTGAGATTGGTTGAGTACCTGGGATCACATCAATACCAAACTCCATTTCTCGTTCTGGAGGCAAACCCGGAAGATCTTCAGGAAATACATCGGGAAATTCACTTACCACTGGAATAGTTGGAAGAGTTGGTGTTTCCGCATTTGTATCCTTCACTCTAACCAGATGACATATGTAACCCTTGGAAATCATCTTTTTCGCCTTAAAATAAGAAAT
This sequence comes from Capsicum pubescens, assembly GCA_030864215.1. Classification (NCBI taxonomy): domain Eukaryota; kingdom Viridiplantae; phylum Streptophyta; class Magnoliopsida; order Solanales; family Solanaceae; genus Capsicum; species Capsicum pubescens. Next base: position 45,408,241 of record CM061539.1, on the reverse strand, counting down.
AAATTTGCCTCTTGGCGCACCAATATTACCTCTCCATTCTAGGACTGCCTCCCTTGGAAAATGGAAACACACCCTCTTAGTTCGGCAATCTAATGTGGCATAACAAGAAGCCAACCAATCCATACCCATTATAGCATCAAAATCTACCATTTCTAACTCAACTAGGTCAGCCATTGTATCACGACCGCAAATAGTTATTATACAATTTCGATACACTCTCTTAGCTATAACAGATTCACCAATTGGCGTAGATACTTCAAATGGCTTAACTAGCAGTTCTGGTGTTCTTTTGAACTTTTCAGCAACCAATGGAGTGACATATGATATTGTAGAACCTGGATCAACTAATGCATAGACATCATGTGAAAAGATAGATAATGTACCTGTAACCACATCTGGAGAAGCCTCTGAATTTTGTCGATCTGCTAAAGCGTATGTACGATTCTGAACTCCACTAGAGCTAGCTGTTCCTTTAGAACCTCTACCACGACCCATAGGTTGTACACCCCTACCTGAATAAGGCACCGATGATGATGATGCAACGGTTGATCCAGTAGGTCGTGCCACACCACCTATGCCCCTTTGAGGGCATTCTCTCATCATATGTCCTGACATACCACACCAAAAGCAAGCATTTGTTCCGAACCGACATGCACCTAAATGAAGCTTTCCACATTGTCTACATGGTTGTCGAGGAGGCCTTATTGGCTCATAATCCCTTGCTCTTGATACCCTGTTGTTCGCGAACTCTGACTCTCATTTCTTTGACCAAACTGGTTACCTTTAGACCCTTGAAATTGTGATGGAGCACTAGCTGCAAGATAAGAAGATAATGTCCTAGGTGGTCTATTAGAAAACCGAGGCCTAAACGCTCCTTGGGATGCCATAAACTGCCCCGTAGATCTAGACCTCTTGGAATACCCCCTTTCTAACTCTTGTGTTCTTCTTCTTTGCCTCTGATCCTCTATTTTTTGTGCGAATGCTTGTATCCTTGCTATGTCCATGTCCTTATTCAAAGAAGCAATGGTACAATCTCTAACCAGATATAGATCCAATCTATCCACATATCGATGAACTCTATCATCCATTGTAGCCACAACATTAGGAGCATACCTAGCCAAAGAGTTAAACTGAAGGTTGTACTCCCTCACACTCATATTTCCTTGGCGAAGATTCAGGAACTGATCTGCACGGGCTTCTCGAATCTCATATGGAAGGTAATGATCAAGAAATGCCTCTTTGAACTCCTTCCAAGTAGCTGGAGGTGCATCGATACCCCTAGATCGTTTCCAGTCTTCATACCACAATATAGCCTCCCCTTTGAATCTATATGCTGCTAGCTCAACTGTCTCTTTACCCGACACATGCATAACATCTAGAGCCCTTTGGATTTGATCAATAAAGTCCTGTGGGTCTTCATTAAGATCTGATCCGGTGAAGATGGGAGGATCCAATTTGAGAAAATCCTGCGTTCGTAGGCTAGCTGCCCTATCTGTACCACTAGAACCTGTAGTTGGAATGGCTTGTCCTTGAGCTTGTCCAGAAACTATACGAGCCAACAATTGTACTGCACTCCTTAAATCTTGATCTGCAGCATTGGTAGGTAGTTCTGAGGATGCGATTCTTCTCCTTCTTAGCTCTTCTGGAGATGGAAGGGTAGGAGAAGTTTGGGACACAAACTCAGCTTGAGCCTCACTTTGGTTAGCTCGTCTAGGTGGAGATTTACTGGTCCCCTCCCCAGCAGCCTCGTCTATCCGCCTACCTGTATTCTTACTCCTTCTTGTAACCGACATCTTTACTATAATAAGAGGAAAAAGAAAAAAAAAATAGGTTTAATGGTTAAATATGACTTAACCTACAACATAGGCTCTATTGCACGATCTAAGATATGAAGAAAACGAGAAAACCCCTAAATGTCACATAGCCTCCTATTTATAGATGTGGTGCACAACACGCCCATAAACAAGACTCTATATAGACACGGCTTTGTAGACACCCTAGGACGACCGCTCTGATACCACTTTTGTCACGCCTCAAATCCTATTGGGGCAGACAGGCACCCGTAGCCGTAAAGGCCCGAGAGAACCAATTCATAACCTTATACTTCCCATGCATGTAACTGTAACAACCAAATGTTCTGACAACATAATATTATGCATCAATGAAATTAACTACACATACACTCCTAAAACTGATATGTACAGCACTTGGCCGGTAGGGCCACCATGTCTAAAATCAGGACACTACCATAACTTTACATTAGTCTACAAAGCCTCTAGAAGATACATAGACTTAGTCAGGGTCGGGACAAACCCCCGCCCTACTCTTGACTTACTGTACAATACCAAAATATATGGAGTAGACTCGAAAAGCCCCGAATCAACCTGGAGCTCACCAATAGTCCTTGAACAACCTGCGCTCCTACTAGTGAGTTGTATGAGCTGAAGTGCCTCGGCCTGCAGCATGAAATGCAGGTCCCCCGTGAGGGACGTCAGTACGAAAATATGTACTGAATATGTAAGGCAGAAAGTAGCAACACACTTGATACAAAAGCTCAATAGAAATCCAATACAAGTGTATAAGGAGTACTAGTAGACCACCTTTATAAATACTTGTGGGACAATGTACATTACATTCGTTCTTCATTTTACCTTCTTACTTCATAATCTTTGTAATCCATATAATGCAAATGACCAGCTGATCAGTGGTAAAAAGATAAATTAGGATCGGCCCATGCTAGGCTTACGCCCCTGAGCTGCCACCTATATAAAGATTGGGATCGGTCCATGCTAGGCTTATGCCCCTGAGCTGCCACCCACAAATAAAGGTATCGAGATCGGCCCATGCTAGGCAAGTGCCCCTGAGCTGCCACTCATCATTTTACAGATTTGCATTACTTAGTTTATTTAGCCTTTGAGATTGTTACTTTGGTGGTCATCACATTATGGTACCTTGAACCAGTAATACGCTAATAAGAGACATGTAAATAGACACTTAATGCAACAACAATGAGGTAGGGAGCTGTTGGCACACAAATAGAGTGTTTAGGAGCTGAAATAACACATGGGTCTTATTTGAACAAACGGAGAACTCCTGAAATTTTCTAGTGAAGATAGACGCGCAATTTAATAATAAGCACGTATTGAGGTGTTCTAATGCGTTAGAGAGAGGGAACAAGGTCATTGGATACATGGAGTTTAATATGCTACCATTATGTATCACTTTGTTATAGGATAACCTCGGAAACTTGCTTGAGGGAACAATGGTACGACTTCATGCCAAAGAGTGTGAAATAAGTATGCCTTACATACCTGGTTATTTGACTCCAAAACTAGCCCGACTTGACTTCTCTCCTCTTAGATTACTTATCTACAATAGAATATATGGTAAACTAGTATTAGTAACCAATAAACACATTTGAGGTACTTAATTTCACCCAAAACAGTAACCGGGCAGCAACTATTACTCTATCAAACAAGGGTGTTATTTTAACCCCTTTTCTTTCCTCCAATTACACCCACATACCATATAGGTTCTTATAAGGTTCACCAAAACCACCTCGACTTCATTACACATTCCAAACAATACGCAAAATAGATTGGACAGCAAGCATTAGTTCGGTGGTGTATCACCACATCTTTCTTCTATAATTTATTACAAACTCATCACACCTTTATCCAACTTCAACCTGGCAGCCCATAACATACACATACAAAACAGTCCACAAAACAGTCCCAAACCACTTTTATTGTAGCAATCAATTATTGAACTCTTCATCTCTTGAGTTCTCAATAACAAGACATCCATAATCCCCTCTCAAATTCACATATAAGAAAAATAAAATGGGGCAGTCACCTTACCTCAATTCAGCAACTTATTCTTTTAACCGAACTCTTCAAGAGCTTGAACTTTCCTTAACACTTAAACCAAAGAAGAAGAAAAAAAGTTCCTCAATAACAAGGAAACATGAACAAACAGTTTGTTCTATAATCAGCCATATACTTATAGTCAAACACTTATAACTTGTTTCCCTAATCTCCCATGAGATAATTAAACAAAACCTTAAGTGTTTTTCACTTACCTTGGGCTGCAAAGGGGAGGGTTTCTTCAAGAACCCTAGAAGGAAAAATAGGGCTGCTGCTCTTGTTGTTTTTGAGAGAGTAGAGAGATTTGTTGAAATATACTCCTTTTTTGTGACTTAAAAGTGAAGTAAAATGACCAGCAACTTGGCCTTTTAAAGGCCCTATCTTGTCCACCTCCTTAGCTGCATTTTGGACCATAAAATTGGTCAAATTGGTCCAAGTAGGTGATGCACCTACTTAAGGGTCCAAGCAGCTGAAACTTCAAAGTAGGTGATGCACCTACTTGCATAATTTCTTGTTGGGCTCAATTATATTTGGGCCTTGGCAGATTGGTGTGTTGGGTCACTTATCCATTTTCTTTCTTTTTTGTTCAATTTGGCCCAAATGAGTATATTAGCATACACCCAAATTTGATCCATAGCCATGGGTCCATTAATTTGGTTCAAACAACTTAAGTAGGTGACTCACCTACTAGCTTAAATAAGTCAAGCAAGCACCTCAATATTTTGCTCCATTTTCAGCTTCTAATCCCTTTAGTCTAACCTTCAACTTATACACACTTGGTCACTTTAAACTTTAGATTCAAATACTAGCTTACGATTCCAAGTTTAAATAGTTATCTTAACGTTAACTTAGTCGCACCACACTAAACTATACGGGCAGCCTCTATAATTCCATCTACACCATTAATAATTGCATAACAAATCTCATCCGTTACCTATACCATATGACCATACCAGGTTCCATATAATTAGAATAAATACAAGCAAGATACGGGATGTTACATCCTTCCCCCCTTAGAAACATTCGTCCTCGAATGTTAGCATAACTGTCCAACCAAAGAAAGTTCAAGACTAAGTTAATATCCTTATTACCATATAGTACCTATATATTTTACTCTTACTTGTTATTGTTCCAATTCAGCATCTTGGACTTTTTCTTCGTCTTTGAACAAATGGGGGTACTTGGATTTCATCGCTTCTTCAGCTTCCCACGTGATCTCTTCTACTTGTTGGTTCCTCCAAAGCACTTTTACAGAAGCTATTTCTTTATTCCTCAACTTCTTAACCTGTCGATCTAGAATAGCAATAGGTATTTCCTCATAAGTGAGATCTTCACTAATTTGTACATCTTCAGTAGGGGTAATATGAGATAAATCTCCAATGCACTTTCTAAGCATTGAGACGTGAAATACCGGATGAACTGTTGAGAGCTCTTGGGGTAGATCTAATTCATAAGCAACTTGTCCAAACCTCCGAGTAATCTGGTATGGGCCTATATAACGTGGACTTAATTTTTCCTTTCTTACCAAATCTCATAACCCCCTTCATTGGTGATACCTTCAAGAATACCCAATCACCTATAGCAAACTCTAGCCCCCTTCTCCTAACATCCGCATATGACTTATGTCTGCTTTGGGCTATTTCTAGTCGTTGTTGGATCACCTTAACCTTTTCCATAGCTTGATGAACAAGATCTGGCCCGAATAAGGCAGTTTCACCCGCTTCAAACCATCCAATGGGTGATCTACACTTTCTTCCATACAAAGCTTCATATGGTGCCATTTTGATACTTGAATGATAGCTATTGTTGTAGGCGAACTCGATGAGAGGTAGATGATCATCCCAACTACCTTTAAAGTCCAATACACAAGCTCGTAGCATATCTTCAAGTGTTTGAATGGTACGTTCTGCTTGTCCATCCGTTTGAGGGTGAAAAGCTGTACTTAGATTCACTTGTGCCCCCAAATTTCTCTGAAAAGACTTCCAAAAATTTGCAGTAAATTGAGCTCCTCGATCCGATATAATAGAGATTGGAACTCCATGTAGTCGAACTATCTCCTTAATATATAACTTGGCATATTCTTCAACTGTGTAAGTGGTCCTAACCGGTAGAAAGTGTGCTGATTTGGTAAGCCTATCAACTATCACCCATATGGAATCAAACCTTCGAAATGTACGAGGCAAACCAGTGACGAAATCCATGTTGATTATGTCCCACTTCCATATAGGAAGATCCATACATTGCATATAACACCCGGGCTTTTGGTGCTCTACTTTAACTCTTTGACAATTTGGACATTCGGCTACAAATTTTGCAATGTTCTTCTTCATGTCACCCCACCAATACATCCCTCTCAAATCATGGTACATTTTTGTTGACCCTGGATGGATAGAATACCTTGAATGATGTGCTTCTGTCATAATCCTCTTTCTTAACCCGTCTACATCAGGTACACACAATCTGTTTTGGCACCGCAGTACCCCTTCTTGCGTAAGCTCAAATGCCTTTGTCATACCACATTGCACATTTTCCTTAAGCCGTAATAAAATAGGATCTGCATATTGCTTCTCTTTTACTTCAGTTATTAGTGAAGATTCTGCTGTATTATGCACAATAAACCCTTCATCTGGAGTTTCAAGAAGACGAACCCCCAAATTGGCTAACTGGTGTAGATCATTAGTCATCCCTTGTCTTTCTATAGATGGCTCCATAGCTTTGCGACTTAACGCATCTGCCACCACATTTGCTTTTCCCGGATGATATAAGATATCAACATCATAGTCTTTTAATAATTCAAGCCATCTTCGCTGCCTCAAATTCAAGTCCTTCTGATTAAAGATATACTGCAAACTCTTATGGTCAGTGTATATGTCAACATGAATCCCGTACAGGTAGTGACGCCATATCTTTAAGGCAAATATAACCGCTGCTAGCTCCAGATCATGTGTTGGATAAATTCTCTCATGTGGCCGCAATTGTCTCGAGGCATATGCTATGACTTTACCATGCTGCATCAATACACACCCTAACCCAATTCTTGAAGCATCACAATACACTGCATACCCCCCTGTGCCTTCTGGAAGCACCAATACGGGTGTAGAAGTCAACTTATTCTTCAGATCTTGGAAACTTCTTTCGCATGCATTATTCCATTGATACTTGGATGCTTTGTGTGTTAGCTTTGTTAAAGGTACAGAAATTGAAGAAAATCCTTCCACAAACCTTCTATAATAACCTGCCAACCCAAGGAAACTACGAACCTCTGTAGGCGTTATAGGTCTTGGCCAGTTCTTCACAGCTTCTATCTTTTGAGTATCAACCTTTATTCCTTCATCAGATACAATATGACCTAAGAATGACACAGATTTTAACCAAAACTCACATTTAGAGAACTTTGCAAATAGCTTACGATCACGAAGAATCTGCAATACCTGTCGTAAGTGATTGGCATGGTCCTCATTTGATCTCGAATAATCCTAGAATATCATCTATAAAAACTATCACAAACACATCCAAGAATGGCTTGAACACCCTATTCATCAAATCCATAAAAGCTGCAGGTGCATTAGTTAGCCCAAAGGACATGACTAGGAACTCGTAATGACCGTACCGTGTTCGAAAAGCTGTCTTGGGTATGTCATTCTCTTTGACCCTCATTTGGTGGTAACCAGATCTTAAATCAATCTTTGAAAACCACTTGGCGCCTTGCAACTGATCAAATAAGTCATCAATTCTCGGAAGGGGATATTTGTTCTTAATAGTCACCTTGTTCAGTTGTCTATAGTCAATACACATTCTTAACGAGCCATCCTTCTTACGCACAAATAACACTGGTGCGCCCCAAGGAGAGACACTAGGCCTTATGAATCCTTTTTCTAGCAAGTCTTTCAATTGCTCTTTCAACTCCCGTAATTCTGTCGGGGCCATTCTGATACGGTTGGGGTAGCCTCCACAGGTACACGGCCTTTCACACGAAGCCAAGCTCGGGAATTACAAAAACTCCAAGCTTTGTTCATGCAAGTGGCCGTGTGTGAGTTGGTGATTGAACCAACCAAGGACCTAAACGTTTTTATGTGTGAAGAGAGGTCTTAATGTGTAATAAGCTACTCTTCAAGGATGGCACAAGAAGCAAGGGCGGATGGGTCATTTTACCCCTTTTTGTTTGTAGTATAAATAGGACATGTTAGAGAGTTAGTCCACACTTTTTGAATGCTGATTTTGTAACCTAAAGAACACTAAACTTTCTCTCTCTTTTCCACTCTTGGGAGCCGCCACTACTATCTCACAAGTAGAGGGATACTTGTGTTGTCTCTTTGGCTAGAAACAAGGGTTTTGAGGTCGTTGAGTGCCTCTTGGTCCTCGTAAGAACTTGGTGTTTATATTCATTAGACTTAGGGTCCTCTCTTGATGTTAGGGTTCTTAGTTTCTTGAATGTTATATGTCAAGTTATCTATCTTTCCTTATCTTGTGGTTGTTGCTGATTTTGTCATCTTAAAAGTCTAGTGAAGCCGTGTGGGGCTCTTTTCGATTCACTAGCATTGTTGTTCATCTTGTTGTTCATGTGTTGTTGAGCTGAAAAACTGAAAATTAAACTTGTTGTTCTTGGGTTGTTGGACTGAAATCCGAACCTACTTGTAGTTCTTGGTGTTGTTGGTTTGATCTTGTATCATTTGGTATCAAAGCTTGACCGGTTGTGTTCCAACATAACCCATCTTGGGCTAGTACACGGCTTAAAACAAACAACACCAAAAAGGAAATTCTGAAAATCCGCCCATTAAAAGTAGAATCCGAGAATGATGTTGCATGTCTAGATCTAAGTGTTAATTTTGCTTGTTTAGTGAGTTCCTAGTGTTGGTTTCTTTCTCACCAACACTAAGGTGTCTAGATCCAAAAGTTGAGCTTGAAAACTTGAACATTGTGTAGTGACTTGAAGTGGCCGAAAATTGTATGTTGTTGATGACCAAAATAAAATAAAATCGGTGGATGTTGTGTTTATGTGCTAAAGAAGTTGAAGAAGATTGTTGAGGTGTTCATCTTTTGAACTTGTTTCATCTTGTTCATCTTGTTGTGTGCTCAAGTTGTAAGACAAGCTATAAAGTTGTTGTGAAAGGCTTGCACCCATCACCTTTTAATCTTGTCAATCACTTCTCCCTAATTCAAGGAGCCTTGTTTTGTGGGATTAGTCTACCAAACATCACTTTCTTGAGTTTGAAAAGGGTGAAATACTACAAGATTTTATTTTTTCCCACCAAAAACACTTTGAAAACTATAACAAGTTGTGTGAATATTGACAAAAAAAAAAAAAAAAAAAAAAACGTGTGGACCATTGCATGCTGCCACGTCACTATAAGCTCAACTTAGGATATTCTTTGGTTGCTAATTGTTGATCCTTGGTTTCCCTTACTTGGTCCTAGAACTAATTAACGAACTAGTACATTCCTACTAGGTTGTCAATTAGATCCTTGAACCGTTTGTTCGTGTCAACGTTTATTTGAGTGCTTTTATTCGTTTGAATGAGTTGCTGATATTTGGTTCTAGTCCGGCAAGAATTCTTTGAGTCTTCAAACAAGAATCCATTCCGGATAAGAGCTTACTCATGCCTTAAAATTTCACGGTTACTAGCCAATTATACAACACTTTTGGAACACGAACTTGTGGTGAACTAAAGCGGATAATATCTTGACAATGGAAGGAACTACGTCTCATAGTGTGGATACTAATGCCCTTGATTCTATGAGGGTCACTCTTGAGGCCGTTACCCGGACACTTGAAAGGTTGAATTCGGACTTTGGGGCCGTGAGAGGGGACTTGGCAGCAATAAAGGGGGAAGTGACGACTATTAGTGGGAGATTAGAACAAGTGGAGAGTCAAAGGAACTCTCGTCCTTCTACTCCTCTACATGTATCTACCAATGGTCATGATAGGACCTCCTCCGCAACCATCACCCCCGAAACAGTCCACCAAATGCTAAATGCACCCCAAGCTCCACTAAATACCGCAAGCCAAACTACCTATTTTCCTCCAAACCGAGACTCCACTAGACCACTACATTTCCAAGCCCCTCCAATTCCACAAGAGGGATTTGGACGCCAAGTACCTCCACTAAATCCGAACCCTCCATTCCAAACTCCATTAAATGATACAAAATCGAACCAACAACAACAAGAACATCAAGTAGACTCGGATTTCAGTCCAACAACACCAAGAACAACAAGTTTAACATTTAGTTTTTCAGCCCAACAACACAAGAACAACAAGATAGATAACAATGCTAGTGAATCGAAAAGAGCCCCACACGGCTTCACTAGACTTCAAGATAACAAAATCAACAACAACAACAAGATAAAGAAAGATAGATAACTTGACATATAACATTCAAGAAACTAAGAACCCTAACATCAAGAGAGGACCCTAAGTCTAATGAATATAAACACCAAGTTCTTACGAGGACCAAGAGGCACTCAAAGACCTCAAAACCCTTGTTTCTAGCCAAAGAGACAACACAAGTATCCCTCTACTTGTGAGGAAATAGTGGCGGCTTCCAAGTGTGGAAGAGAGAGAGAAATGTTTAGTATTTTAGGTTACAAATTTCAGCATTCAAAAGTGAAGTCTAACTCTCTAACATGTTCTATTTATACTACAAACAAAAAGGGTAAAATGACCCATCCGCCCTTGCTTCTTGTGCCAACCTTGAAGAGTAGTTTATTACACATTAGGACCCCTCTTCACACATAAAAACGTTTAGGTCCTTGGTTGGTTCAATCACCAACTCACACACGGCCACTTGCATGAACAAAGCTTGGAGTTTTTGTAATTCCCGAGCTTGGCTTCGTGTGAAAGGCCGTGTACGTGTGGAGGCTGCCCCAACCGTATCATCCTCTCCATCTTGAGAGGAATTTGACCTCAAATTCAGCATTTGGTCATCTTCAACCGCATCAACGAGGGAGAGATCACCAACATTGAAAGTGTTGTGCACTTGATATTCGGGTGGAAGGTCAATCTTGTAGGCGTTGTCATTGATTCTCTCAAGTACTTGGAAAGGACCATCACCCCTTGGCAGCAATTTGGACTTCCTTTGAGCTGGAAACCGATCCTTTCGAAGATGCACCCACACCCAATCTCCAGGTTCAAGCACAAGCCTTCTTCTCCCTTTGTTTACCCTTTTTGCAACCTCTTGGTTCTTCTTTTCAAGCTTGAGCCGCACCGTCTCATGCATTTTCTTCATTGCCTCGGCTCTTTTATTTCCATCTAAGCTGGTCATGAGATCACTAGACAAAGGAGTGAGATCTAAAGGGGTAGGGGGATTTAGGCCGTAAACACATTCAAAGGGAGTCATTCCCGTGCTCGAATGTATTACCCGGTTGTATGCAAACTCCACCAAGGGTAGGTGATCTTCCCATGAAGTCAGTTTACCTTTAACCATAGAACGTAGCATAGACCCTAAGGTTCTATTTACTACCTCCGTTTGGCCATCGGTTTGTGGGTGGCAAGACGTGGAGAAAAGTAACATCGTTCCAAGCCTACCCCACATGGACTTCCAAAAGAGACTTAGGAACTTGGAGTCCCTATCGCTCACAATAGTCCTCGGTACCCCGTGAAGCTTTACAACATGTTCAACAAATAAGGAAGCTACACTACGAGCATCCTCGGTTTTAGCACATGGAATAAAATGAGCCATTTTAGAGAATCTATCAACAATAACAAAAATGCTATCTCGGCCCTTTCTAGTCCTTGGCAGCCCCAAAACAAAATCCATCGAAATGTCCAACCAAGGTCTAAGGGGAGTAGGGAGTGGGGTGTACAATCCTTGAGGTAGGAGACGAGATTTCGCACTCCGGCAGGCCACGTATTGACTACAAATTTTAGTGACGTCTTTGCGCATTTTTGGCCAATAGAAGTTCTCCTCTAAGATTCCGAGGGTCTTGTCTACCCCAAAGTGCCCCATGAGGCCTCCGTCATGGGCCTCCCTCACAAATAATTCCCTCCAAGAACTAGAAGGAACACACAACCGCCTCCCTTTGAACAAATACCCATCGAACCGAGAGGAGGAATGGTCATTCTCTTTAAGCCAACGGTCCCTTCCCCACTCTTCGCATTCCCTAAAGATAGGAGCGAAGGTAGGATCCTCGGGATACAACAACCACAAACTCTCAAAACCCATCAATTTCGAAGACAAGGTAGCAACAAGCACATGCTTCCTAGACAAGGCATCGACAACAACATTTTTCTTTCCCCTTTTGTAATGAATTACATAAGGTAAAGTCTCGATGAACTCAATCCACTTAGCATGACGCCTATTCAACTTGTCTTGGCTCTTAAGGTGTTTCAACGACTCATGATCCGTTCGTATCACAAACTCCTTAGGCCACAAATAATGTTGCCAATTTCCCAAAGCTCTAACAAGGGCGTACAACTCCAAATCATAAGTTGAGTAATTAAGAGTTGCCCCTTTGAGTTTTTCACTGAAATAAGCAACGGGCTTACCTTCTTGCATCAAAACAGCCCCGATGCCAACCTTACTAGCATCACACTCTACTTCAAACATCTTATCAAAATCGGGCAATTGCAATAAAGGCACCGAGATGAGCGTAGCTTTCAAGGCCTCAAAAGCCCTAGCTTGCTCATCACCCCATTTAAAGGGTCCGTCTTTTCTAATTACCTCGGTTAAGGGGGCTGCTATGGAGCTAAATCCTTTGACAAACCTCCTATAGAAGCTTGCCAACCCGTGGAAACTTCGGATTTCTCCAATAGTTTTAGGGGTCGGCCAACTTCGAATAGAGTCTATCTTGGAATCGTCCACTTCCACACCCCTTGAGCTCACGACAAAACCCAAGAATATAACCTTATCAACACCAAAAGAACACTTCTCCATGTTGGCATACAGCTTCTCCTTTCGGAGCACATCAAACACACATCTCAAATGCATTACATGATCATCAATAGATTTACTATATACCAACACATCATCAAAGTAAACCACCATAAATTTTCCAATATAAGGCTTCATTACATGATTCATTAGCCTCATAAAGGTGCTAGGAGCATTGGTAAGGCCGAAGGGCATGACCAGCCACTCATATAGACCGAATTTGGTCTTGAATGCGGTCTTCCACTCATCACCGGGTTGCATGCGAATTTGGTGATAGCCACTCCTAAGGTCCACTTTAGAAAACAAACAAGATCCGTGGAGTTCATCTAACATATCATCTAGTCTAGGGATTGGATGACGATACCTTATAGTGATTTTGTTGATGGCTCTACAATCGACGCACATACGCCAAGTTCCGTCCTTCTTTGGTACCAAAAGCACCGGAACAGCACACGGACTCATGCTTTCCTTGATGTATCCCTTGTTGAGAAGCTCCTCAACTTGTCTTTCAAGCTCCTTAGTGTCCATGGGATTGCTCCTATAGGCCGGTTTGTTAGGAAGTTGTGAACCCGGTACCAAGTCAATTTGGTGCTCAATTCCCCGAAGTGGGGGCAATCCTTGCGGAAGTTCTTGAGGAAATACATCTTCATACTCCTGCAACACACAAGAAATCAAAGGGGAAATGGAAGAATTAGTGGGGTTAGTATTAAAACAATGGGCCAAGAGTAACATCGGCTTGTTTTCATCATGATCCACGAAGAGTTCTTTCCTCCTAGCCAACATCACTACATTTTCCATCTCCCTTGTCGTTGGGACAGCCTCGGATGTCCCGACTTCCTCACCTACGGCACTCCCCCCCTTTTCTCCCTTCCCGGATTCCTTTCCCTTTCCCTTCAACTCTCTCATCTTTTGGTGCCACTCGTTTACTTGGGAGGGTGAAAGAGGATGAAGTGTGACCTTTCGGCCATCCTTCTCAAGCGTATACCGGTTGGTCCTCCCATCGTGTTTAGTAGACCTATCATATTGCCATGGTCTACCTAACAACAAGTGACATGCTTGCATTGGGATCACGTCACAAAGTACCTCATCGTGGTAGTTTCCCACCTTAAACCGAATCACACATTGCCTTGTGACCCTTAATTCACCACAATCATTCAACCATTGTAGCTTGTAAGGACTAGTGTGTGGTGTAGTTGGTAGCTTCAAGAAATTCACCATAGCATGGCTCGCAACATTTGTACAACTACCACTATCAATCACCAAGGTGCACACATTCTCCTTTACAAGACACTTAGTATGGAATAGATTTTCCCTTTGACTCGGGTCACCTATCGCCTTATTAATCATGACACGTCTAACCACAAAGTTAGGAACCACACACTCCCCTTCTTGTGGAAAGACATCTTCACTACCGTCTACTTCATCATCATTCGGCCCATTTTCAGCTCCCTCTCCATCTTGAGGCTCGGCCTCATCCTCCCCCCTTTCGGAATCCACCTCCTCACCAAGGTAGTACACCTTTCCTTCTCGTAGGATCACATTGCGCCGGTTCGGACATTCATTGGCCTTATGCCCCCAACCTTGGCACTTGAAGCATTGGAACCCCTTTGGGTTGGGATATTTGGGAGCCTCCGGTTTCGGAGGGAATTTAGGGACGGTTTTGGACTCGGGCAGCTTCATAGGAGCGGGTTGGTCCTTGTTCTTGGTCCAACCCGAGGGGGTTTGTACCCTTTCCTTGAAGGATGATCTCTCCTTAAGTTCTCTTTCAATCTCAAGGGCCGCTTGGAATATACCGTCAATGGTTTCAAACCGGTGAAGGGTCAAATGAGTGGAGATCTCTTTGTTCAACCCACACTTGAACCGGATGATGTCGTGACTGATTTTCTCCCCACGATGATCAAGTTTCAACATGAGTTGTTGGAACTCGTCAAAATAGGCCATCACACTCTTGCCTCCTTGCCGCAAGCCATATAATCTAGCAAGCAACTCATGACGATATCTCTCGGGAAGGTATCGTTGTCTCATCAAATACCTCAACCGATACCAAGGTGGTGGCTGCCCATCAACTAATTCATTACCAAATCGTTTAACATACTCCCACCAAGTGTTAGCATAGCCCTCAAGGTGAGCTATAGCGTAGCAACTCTTCTTTTCGTCCGAGATGTCATTAACTTGGAAGACCTTGTCACAAGCCGATTCCCAAGTTAAGTAGGCCTCGGGATCACTTTCACCCTTAAAGATGGGTAGGCTCAACTTGATGGTGTTGATGCCTACGTCTCTCTCTTGGTGTCGGTTTCCCCTATCTCCATACCCCCGGTATCTCCTAGGTTCTCCTCGACCCCCTCTTAACTCCTCCTCCCTCATCTAAGCATCATCAAAGGCTCCATCTCCTTCATACTCCTCTCTACCGTATCCTTCAAAGTGGGCTGGTCGGCCTTGGCCGTTTTGATTCGGAGGATTTGGAATTTGTGGTCTTTGGTTTAATGGAGCTTGGAATGGAGGGTTCGGATTTAGTGGAGGTGCTTGGCGTCCAAATCCCTCTTGTGGAATTGGAGGGGCTTGGAAATGTAGTGGTCTAGTGGAGTCTCGGTTTGGAGGAAAATAGGTAGTTTGGCTTGCGGTATTTAGTGGAGCTTGGGGTGCATTTAGCATTTGGTGGACTGTTTCGGGGGTGATGGTTGCGGAGGAGGTCCTATCATGACCATTGGTAGATACATGTAAAGGAGTAGAAGGACGAGAGTTCCTTTGACTCTCCACTTGTTCTAATCTCCCACTAATAGTCGACACCTCCCCCTTTATTGCTGCCAAGTCCCCTCTCACGGCCCCAAATTCCGAATTCAACCTTTCAAGTGTCCGGGTAACGGCCTCAAGAGTGACCCTCATAGAATCAAGGGCATTAGTATCCACACTATGAGACGTAGTTCCTTCCATTGTCAAGATATTATCCGCTTTAGTTCACCACAAGTTCGTGTTCCACAAGTGTTGTATAATTGGCTAGTAACCGTGAAATTTTAAGGTATGAGTAAGCTCTTATCTGGAATGGATTCTTGTTTGAAGACTCAAAGAATTCTTGCCGGACTAGAACCAAAAATCAGCAACTCATTCAAACGAATAAAAAGCACTCAAATAAACGTTGACACGAACAAACGGTTCAAGGGTCTAATTGACAACCTAGTAGGAATGTACTAGTTTGTTAATTAGTTCTAGGACCAAGTAAGGGAAACCAAGGATCAACAATTAGCAACCAAAGAACATCCTAAGTTGAGCTTATAGTGACGTGGCAGCATGCAATGGTTCCACACGTTTTCTTTTCTCTTTTTTTTTTGTCAATATTCACACAACTTGTTATAGTTTTCAAAGTGTTTTTGGTGGAAAAATAAAATCTTGTAGTATTTCACCCTTTTCAAACTCAAGAAAGTGATGTTTGGTAGACTAATCCCACAAAACAAGGCTCCTTGAATTAGGGAAAAGTGATTGACAAGACTACAAGGTGATGGGTGCAAGTCTTTCACAACAACTTTATAGCTTGTCTTACAACTTGAGCACACAACAAGATGAACAAGATGAACAAGTTCAAAAGATGAACACCTCAACAATCTTCTTCAACTTCTTTAGCACATAAACACAACATCCACCGATTTTATTTTCTTTTGGTCATCCATCAACAACATAAAACTTCGGCCACTTCAAGTCACTACACAATGTTCAAGTTTTCAAGCTCAACTTTCGGATCTAGACACCTTAGTGTTGGTGAGAAAGAAACCAACACTAGGAACTCACTAAACAAGCAAAATTAACACTTAGATCTAGACATGCAACATCATTCTCGGATTCCACTTGTAAGGGACTGATTTTCAGAATTTCCTTTTTGGTGTTGTTTGTTTAAGCCGTGTACTAGCCCAAGATGGGTTATGTTGGAACACAACCGGTCAAGCTTTGATACCAAATGATACAAAATCGAACCAACAACAACAAGAACATCAAGTAGACTCGGATTTCAGTCCAACAACACCAAGAACAACAAGTTTAACATTCAGTTTTTCAGCCCAACAACACAAGAACAACAAGATAGATAACAATGCTAGTGAATCGAAAAGAGCCCCACACGGCTTCACTAGACTTCAAGATAACAAAATCAACAACAACAACAAGATAAAGAAAGATAGATAACTTGACATATAACATTCAAGAAACTAAGAACCCTAACATCAAGAGAGGACCCTAAGTCTAATGAATATAAACACCAAGTTCTTACGAGGACCAAGAGGCACTCAAAGACCTCAAAACCCTTGTTTCTAGCCAAAGAGACAACACAAGTATCCCTCTACTTGTGAGGAAATAGTGGCGGCTTCCAAGTGTGGAAGAGAGAGAGAAATGTTTAGTATTTTAGGTTACAAATTTCAGCATTCAAAAGTGAAGTCTAACTCTCTAACATGTTCTATTTATACTACAAACAAAAAGGGTAAAATGACCCATCCGCCCTTGCTTCTTGTGCCAACCTTGAAGAGTAGTTTATTACACATTAGGACCCCTCTTCACACATAAAAACGTTTAGGTCCTTGGTTGGTTCAATCACCAACTCACACACGGCCACTTGCATGAACAAAGCTTGGAGTTTTTGTAATTCCCGAGCTTGGCTTCGTGTGAAAGGCCGTGTACGTGTGGAGGCTGCCCCAACCGTATCATTAAACAAAGACCACAAATTCCAAATCCTCCGAATCAAAATGGCCAAGGCCGACCAGCCCACTTTGAAGGATACGGTAGAGAGGAGTATGAAGGAGATGGAGCCTTTGATGATGCTTATATGAGGGAGGAGGAGTTAAGAGGGGGTCGAGGAGAACCTAGGAGATACCGGGGGTATGGAGATATGATACAAAATCAAACCAACAACAACAAGAACATCAAGTAGACTCGGATTTCAGTCCAACAACACCAAGAACAACAAGTTTAACATTCAGTTTTTCAGCCCAACAACACAAGAACAACAAGATAGATAACAATGCTAGTGAATCGAAAAGAGCCTCACACGGCTTCACTAGACTTTAAGATAACAAAATCAACAACAACAACAAGATAAAGAAAGATAGATAGCTTGACATATAACATTCAAGAAACTAAGAACCCTAACATCAAGAGAGGACCCTAAGTCTAATGAATATAAACACCAAGTTCTTACGAGGACCAAGAGGCACTCAAAGACCTCAAAACCCTTGTTTCTAGCCAAAGAGACAACACAAGTATCCCTCTACTTGTGAGGAAATAGTGGCGGCTTCCAAGAGTGGAAGAGAGAGAGAAATGTTTAGTATTTTAGGTTACAAATTTCAGCATTCAAAAAGTGTGGACTAACTCTCTAACATGTCCTATTTATACTACAAACAAAAAGGGGTAAAATGACCCATCCGCCCTTGCTTCTTGTGCCATCCTTGAAGAGTAGCTTATTACACATTAAGACCTCTCTTCACACATAAAAACGTTTAGGTCCTTGGTTGGTTCAATCACCAACTCACACACGGCCACTTGCATGAACAAAGCTTGGAGTTTTTGTAATTCCCGAGCTTGGCTTCGTGTGAAAGGCCGTGTACCTGTGGAGGCTGCCCCAACTGTATCATCCTCTCCATCTTGAGAGGAATTTGACCTCAAATTCAGCACTTGGTCATCTTCAACCGCATCCACGAGGGAGAGATCACCAACGTTGAAAGTGTTGTGCACTTGATATTCCGGTGGAAGGTCAATCTTGTAGGCGTTGTCATTGATTCTCTTAAGTACTTGGAAAGGACCATCACCCCTTGGCAGCAATTTGGACTTCCTTTGAGCTGGAAACCGATCCTTCCGAAGATGCACCCACACCCAATCTCCGGGTTCAAGCACAAGCCTTCTTCTCCCTTTGTTTACCCTTTTTGCAACCTCTTGGTTCCTCTTTTCAAGTTTGATCCGCACCGTCTCATGCATTTTCTTCATTGCCTCGGCTCTTTTATTTCCATCTAAGTTGGTCATGAGATCACTAGACAAAGGAGTGAAATCTAAAGGGGTAAGGGGATTTAGGCCGTAAACACATTCAAAGGGAGTCATTCCCGTGCTCGAATGTATTACCCGGTTGTATGCAAACTCCACCAAGGGTAGGTGATCTTCCCATGAAGTCAGTTTACCTTTAACCATAGAACGTAGCATAGACCCTAAGGTTCTATTTACTACTTCCGTTTGGCCATCGGTTTGTGGGTGGCATGACGTGGAGAAAAGTAACTTCGTTCCAAGCCTACCCCACATGGACTTCCAAAAGAGACTTAGGAACTTGGAGTCCCTATCGCTCACAATAGTCCTCGGTACCCCGTGAAGCTTTACAACATGTTCAACAAATAATGAAGCTACACTACGAGCATCCTCGGTTTTAGCACATGGAATAAAATGAGCCATTTTAGAGAATCTATCAACAATAACAAAAATGCTATCTCGGCCCTTTCTAGTCCTTGGCAGCCTGATACGGGACAAATGGCCTACTTATCTTTTGATGACATTTTTGGAGGCCAACACATAGAGACTCAAGACTTGGTCACCTCGAGAAAACAAGAACATGCATGGAGGACCCGTTTTGAGCATAACTTAAAGCAATCTCGCGTGTGGAAGATTGCTTGGAGAATTTAAGGTTGAGGACTCACGGTTTTGGGCCTTAATTAAGGGTATTTTGGACATTACACATGGTGTATTTACACACCATGGCCGCCCCTCTCATTAAGGGCAAAGTGGTCTTTTGTCTTCATTTGTAATATAGTATAAATAGGCCCCCTTAGTCTTATTTTCACTTAGTTTTTGGATGATGAAAAATTGAAAGAAATATTTTCTCTCTTTTGAGAGTGTAACACCATTAGTTGTAGGACTTGGAAAAGTCATCTTTAGCATAGGGCTTGGAAAAGCCAATATTGATCTTTGTTTGGAAACGGTAGATCTTGAGGCGAGTTCATTCCCTTGGCGGTCACCGTAAGAGTGTGGTGTTGCTATCGTAAGTTCTAAGGGTCCTTAGATTTAATATATCTTTGGGTTCTTGGGTCTTATATTAGTTTATGTCTCACTATCTATCTCTACAATTTCTTGTAGCCGTGTGTTTGTTATCTCTTAATAATATTGTTATTGTTCTTCATGTTCTTCATTCTCGTGTGGTTAATCTAGTGTGTTGTCCGCTGAAAATAGGTGTTAATCACCTCATTACATTGTGTTCTTGTTGTAGATCTTGAATCCGAGAGGGGTCATTCAAAGGGTCCTCGGTTCTCTTGAACTTGTGGACTGTTTTGAGTGTTTGTTTTGTGTTTCCGTTGTATTTCTCGTATCATTTGGTATCAAAGCATGGCTTGATCTTGTTCCTACAAGATCAATCTTGGGCTTTCTTGTTAAAAAAAAAAAAAAAAAAAAAAGGAAAACTGAAATTTTCAGAAAAATAGCAATCTGTCCGTGTTTGTGTTCTTGGCCAAAATCGTGTTCTTGTTGTGTCTTGGCCGAGATTTGTTGTTGTATGTCTAGATCTAATAGTGTTCTTGTTTGTTTTGCTGTTCCTAGTGTTAGTTTTCTTGTCCACTAACACTTTGAGTCTAGATCTAAACTTGAGCTTGAACTTGTTGAAAGGTTGTTGTGAACATAAGCTTGGCCATTGTGGTGGACTGTTTTGGCCTTGTGGTTTTCATCTTGTTGTTGTTATAAGCTTGGCCACGTGATATTGTTGTTAATTGGTGGATTGAAAACCATTTTGTTGAAGTTGTAGTTGTCTTGGCCAAGTGTTGGAGATATTGTTATTGTGGATTGGAGTTGGCCGTGTGAAAAATTGTTGGTGTTCTTGAAGATTATTGTTGTAGTTCTTGTTGTTGTTGTTGTTGTTGTTGATGTTCATCACCACCTTCATATATTGTTGAAGATAAAGTGAATGCTAAATCCAAAAAGTTGAAGGAAAAAGGTGTATTATTTGTTAGTCTTGAAAGACACTAAAACCAACAAAGACCTATCAATCAAGTCTCAACCACTTTCCAACACTTTTCCATGATTTACGGATCCATGTTTTAAGGAGAAGTACAATAAAGTCAAGTCTTGAAAACTTGAAATTGAAAAGGGCTCCAAGACTTGTTTGAATTTCCCTCCTTAAACAAATTCCACCAAAGTCCAAATTGAAAAATTGACCAAGACTTGAAATTGGACAACAAAAGTTGTGTGGGGCCGAAACCAATACGTGACTGCCATGTCATCACTGCTACTGTTCACGCAATATTTCCGAGCTCAAAAATTTTAGATTCTTAGTTTCATCTTATTGTTTCATTAGTTTCATGTCTTGATTCTAGAATTAATTAACAACTAGTAATCACCTACTTAGTTGTAGATTAATTATTGAATCCGTTTCTTCGTGTCTTCGTTGTTTGTGTGCTTTTCTCATTTTTAACTCGTAGTAACTTCTTTGTCTCAAGTTCGTAAGTGAATTTTATTTTTGTGTCTTGAGTCGATCAAACAAGAATCTATTCCGGCCGCCAAGTAGAATTGACATCCTATTGACTACCGGAGTATAAGCAACTTTCAATATTCGCCGCTCCAATTGTGAGAATCACAAAGGTGAGTGTATACGAGTGTTGGTGAGGAGCTTTACTACTAATCTTGTTTGTTCATTTTGTAGGTTTAAAGGGTGATATAAGGGGAACATGTCTTCGATACCCGGGGATTATTGTGACTACAACATGGGAGACTATGATTGTAGTGAAGGGTTTTATGGCTACGAAGTTGAGGGAGATTGCGGAGGCTATGAAAATAGCCATGATCGAGACTTGGGCAGATTTGAAAGTTACTGTTTTAAGGGAGAAAATGAGGTGAATGAAGTGCCTAGTGCTTATGGTAACTTTGGAGATGATGTAGGACCTCGTGATGGGTCTTATGATGAAGTTGGGGCATGTGAGGAGTCTTACACTTCTTACTCCGAACCTAGATTGGGTGTTAGGTATAACCCTTTTGTTTGCAAAGCTTATGAGAGCTATGATGAGGGTACACGTGAGGAGTATGAAGATCCATATTCTCCACCTTGTAGTACTTCTTATCAAAGTCGATATAGTGTGAATGGTTATACTAGCTCTAGTGGAGGTTGTCCAATGAGAAGAAGAGGATATGCATCTCCAAAACTAAGGGGTACTCGTATGCCTTACAATGTAGATCCAAGAAGGAGTGTACACTCCGGAAAGGTGACTATTTGTGGGATACCGGGCTGCCTTATGGTGTTGAATGATAGGTACTATGGAAACTACATTCTTCCGTCCATGGTTAATTACTTGGGGTTATTGCGAGAGCCTTTACTTGTTCCATACTACTTGGGCGAGTTCACGGTTACCGAGAGGGTAAAAGTTGTCTTCTCCCAATTTGATTACCATGAGGAGGTGTGGTGCGATGTTTTTTCCTTAACCTACGGTCATATGAGCTTGGGTGCCGATTGGTTTGCACGACATCAAGTTCCTAACGTGCAAAATTGGCCTAATATTGTAAGAGACCAATGGGGAAATCGCCTCATAACATACTTGCTGCCCAAACCGCAAAGAGAAATGTTTACCTACTCCAATCCGATTTATGATGAGAGACAAAAGATTGAGAGGAGTAAGGGAGTGCAAGGTGGCAATCCGAGAGTGGAAAAAGGAGAGGATAAGTGGAGCGAAGTGAGGGGATTGCCACCAAACCGTGCTAACATTGGTTGTCCTTCCATTTCTAAGGACATTTGTGTAGGTACCAACATGGCAAGCGAAGGCGAACAATGCCAAAAGGAAGTTGCTGCCCAAGCTTGTGGAGGTCCTTCACGTCACGGCAAGGAAGAGTCTACTCAAGATCTTAAAGGTAAAATAGCTAACTCTTACACTTTAGTGCATGTGAATGACAATTGTGTGGCTAGTAAGCCATTGAGTGTGAGTAGTAGCTTACTTATTTATGAGTCTAATGATTCCGTGCCTCTTGTTGATGATGTACATATTGTGAGTTTGGATACACTAGTTGATCCTATTGATGACGAAATTGACTCTTCTTGTAAGATCAATTTATGTCCACCTAGTGTTGAAGCTTATATGTTGAACGGAAGTACATCGTCTTGTGTAATTGGTGTTGATCAACTTGTTTGTGAAAATTGTTCCCCACTTGAGTATGTGTGTGATGTGCTTAATAGGACTCAAGTGAGTGAAGTATTTGAAAATGTTGGTCAACAAAGTGGGAGTGAACCCGAGATCTCTTCTTGGGGTAATCTTGTGTTTGGAACATCCTTGAAACCTGATATTGATCAATTAGAGTGCGAGGAACTTGCTTATTCCAAATCTGTCCGTGAGGTAGAACACACTCTCTTTAGGTGTAATGTCTTGTTTGAAGATGATTTAAACACTTCTAATGAACCTAGTGGTGAAAATGACGGTATAGCTTACCTTGGAAGCTATAGCCTATATGCTAACCCACTATGGTGTGACAACATTCCTCCTAAAGAGGGAAATCTCTTCTTGGAAGATGAGAGTACTCTTAAGGGTAAGGAATGTGTAGTTGCGGCAGCCACTTCTTCTTCTACTTTGTGTGATTTCATTGTTGAGAGTACTCATAGTGATTATTGGGAAACTAGTAGTGAGTACACACATGAGAGCACCTTAGTAGAAGTCGATTTGAGTGATACCTTTCTCTACTCTCTATTTGATTTGGATGATATGTATGTTATTATAGAGAGTATGTCATTTAGTTTAGGTGTAGACCACGGGAAAGGGAAGTGTTGTCGAGACCCGTGTCTATGGCCACTTTTCCCATTTGACCCCGGTGCCAAATTTAGAAATGGTGATGTTGGTGCACCAAACTTGTTGCTTGGTCAACATGACAAGCAAAGTGTTACTTTTGATGTATCCTATAACCAAATCCTTTGTACATCTTTTATTGAGTTTTTAATATTCCTTTCAAAGGATTCTTGGTTATATTGCAAATATGTGCAACCTTGGCGTGTTGAGATGATTTGTTATGCTAACCCTAACCCTCATGCCATGAGGAATTTGTATTTGTTTGTCCTCTCTTCGGTTTTTGCAAGGTTTGGATTCGAGGTCGAATCCTTTTCAAGAAGGGGAGGATGATACGGGACAAATGGCCTACTTATCTTTTGATGACATTTTTGGAGGCCAACACATAGAGACTCAAGACTTGGTCACCTCGAGAAAACAAGAACATGCATGGAGGACCCGTTTTGAGCATAACTTAAAGCAATCTCGCGTGTGGAAGATTGCTTGGAGAATTTAAGGTTGAGGACTCACGGTTTTGGGCCTTAATTAAGGGTATTTTGGACATTACACATGGTGTATTTACACACCATGGCCGCCCCTCTCATTAAGGGCAAAGTGGTCTTTTGTCTTCATTTGTAATATAGTATAAATAGGCCCCCTTAGTCTTATTTTCACTTAGTTTTTGGATGATGAAAAATTGAAAGAAATATTTTCTCTCTTTTGAGAGTGTAACACCATTAGTTGTAGGACTTGGAAAAGTCATCTTTAGCATAGGGCTTGGAAAAGCCAATATTGATCTTTGTTTGGAAACGGTAGATCTTGAGGCGAGTTCATTCCCTTGGCGGTCACCGTAAGAGTGTGGTGTTGCTATCGTAAGTTCTAAGGGTCCTTAGATTTAATATATCTTTGGGTTCTTGGGTCTTATATTAGTTTATGTCTCACTATCTATCTCTACAATTTCTTGTAGCCGTGTGTTTGTTATCTCTTAATAATATTGTTATTGTTCTTCATGTTCTTCATTCTCGTGTGGTTAATCTAGTGTGTTGTCCGCTGAAAATAGGTGTTAATCACCTCATTACATTGTGTTCTTGTTGTAGATCTTGAATCCGAGAGGGGTCATTCAAAGGGTCCTCGGTTCTCTTGAACTTGTGGACTATTTTGAGTGTTTGTTTTGTGTTTCCGTTGTATTTCTCGTATCACAGCCCCAAAACAAAATCCATCGAAATGTCCAACCAAGGTCTAAGGGGAGTAGGGAGTGGGGTGTATAATCCTTGAGGTAGGAGACGAGATTTCGCACTCCGGCAGGCCACGCATTTTCTACAAATTTTAGTGATGTCTTTGCGCATTTTGGGCCAATAGAAGTTCTCCTCTAAGATTCCGAGGGTCTTGTCTACCCCAAAGTGCCCCATGAGGCCTCCGTCATGGGCCTCCCTCACAAATAATTCCCTCCAAGAACTAGAAGGAACACACAACCTCCTCCCTTTGAACAAATACCCATCGAACCGAGAGTAGGAGGAATGGTCATTCTCCTTAAGCCAACGGTCCCTTCCCCACTCTTCGCATTCCCTAAAAATAGGAGCAAAGGTAGGATCCTCGGGATACAACAACCGCAAGCTCTCAAAACCCATCAATTTCGACGACAAGGTAGCAACAAGCACATGCTTCCTAGACAAGGCATCGACAACAACTTTTTCCTTTCCCCTTTTGTAATGAATTACATAAGGGAAAGTCTCGATGAACTCAATCCACTTAGCATGACGCCTATTCAACTTGTCTTGACTCTTAAGGTGTTTCAACGACTCATGATCCGTTCGTATCACAAACTCCTTAGGCCACAAATAATGTTGCCAATTTCCCAAAGCTCTAACAAGGGCGTACAACTCCAAATCATAAGTTGAGTAATTAAGAGTTGCCCCTTTGAGCTTTTCACTGAAATAAGCAACGGGATTACCTCCTTGCATCAAAACAGCCCCGATGCCAACCTTACTAGCATCACACTCTACTTCAAACATCTTATCAAAATCGGGCAATTGCAATAAAGGCGCCGAGATGAGCGTAGCTTTCAAGGCCTCAAAAGCCCTAGCTTGCTCATCACCCCATTTAAAGGGTCCGTCCTTTCTAATTACCTCGGTTAAGGGGGCTGCTATGGAACTAAACCCCTTGACAAACCTCCTATAAAAGCTTGCCAACCCGTGGAAACTTCGGATTTCTCCAATAGTTTTAGGGGTCGGCCAACTTTGAATAGAGTCTATCTTGGAATCGTCCACTTCCACACCCCTTGAGCTCACGACAAAACCCAAGAATATAATCTTATCAACACCAAAAGAACACTTCTCCATGTTGGCATACAGCTTCTCCTTTCGGAGCACATCAAACACACATCTCAAATGCATTACATGATCATCAATAGATTTACTATACACCAACACATCATCAAAGTAAACCACCACAAATTTTCCAATATAAGGCTTCATTACATGTTCATTAGCCTCATAAAGGTGCTAGGAGCATTGGTAAGGCCGAAGGGCATGACCAGCCACTCATATAGACCGAATTTGGTCTTGAATGCGGTCTTCCACTCATCACCGGGTTGCATGCGAATTTGGTGATAGCCACTCCTAAGGTCCACTTTAGAAAACAAACAAGATCCGTGGAGCTCATCTAACATATCATCTAGTCTAGGGATTGGATGACGATACCTTATAGTGATTTTGTTGATGGCTCTACAATCGACGCACATGCGCCAAGTTCCGTCCTTCTTTGGTACCAAAAGCACCGGAACAGCACACGGACTCATGCTTTCCTTGATGTATCCCTTGTTGAGAAGCTCCCCAACTTGTCTTTCAAGCTCCTTAGTGTCCATGGGATTGCTCCTATAGGCCGGTTTGTTTGGAAGTTGTGAACCCGGCACCAAATCAATTTGGTGCTCAATTCCCCGAAGTGGGGGTAATCCTTGCGGAAGTTCTTGAGGAAATACGTCTTCATACTCCTGCAACACACAAGAAATCAAAGGGGAAATGGAAGAATTAGTGGGTTTAGTATTAAAACAATGGGCCAAAAGTAACATCGGCTTGTTTTCATCATGGTCCACGAAGAGTTCTTTCCTCCTAGCCAACATCACTACGTTTTCCATCTCTCTTGTCGTTGGGACAGCCTCGGATGTCCCTACTTCCTCACCTACGGCACCCCCCCCTTTATCCCCCTTTCCGGATTCTCCCCCCTTTCCCTTCAACTCCCTCATCTTTTGATGCCACTCATTTACTTGGGAGGGTGAGAGAGGATGAAGTGTGACCTTTCGGCCATTCTTCTCAAGCGTATACCGGTTGGACCTCCCATCGTGTTTAGTAGACCTATCATATTGCCATGGTCTACCTAACAACAAGTGACATGCTTGCATTGGGATCACGTCACAAAGTACCTCATCGTGGTAGTTTCCCACCTTAAACCGGATCACACATTGCCTCATGACCCTTAATTCACCACAATCATTCAACCATTGTAGCTTGTAAGGACTAGTGTGTGGTGTAGTGGGTAGCTTCAAGAAATTTACCATAGCATTGCTCGCAACATTTGTACAACTACCACTATCAATCACCAAGGTGCACACATTCTCCTTTACAAAACACTTAGTATGGAATAGATTTTCCCTTTGACTCGGGTCATCTATCGCCTTACTAATCATGACACGTCTAACCACAAAGTTTGGAACCACACACTCCCCCTCTTGTGGATAGACATCTTTACTACCATCTACTTCATCAACATTCGGCCCATTTTCAGCTCCCTCTCCATCTTGAGGCTCGGCCTCATCCTCCCCCCTTTCGGAAACCACCTCCTCACCAAGGTAGTACACCTTTCCTTCTCGTAGGATCACATTGCGCCGGTTCGGACATTCGTTGGCCTTATGCCCCCAACCTTGGCACTTGAAGCATTGGAACCCCTTTGGGTTGGGATATTTGTGAGCCTCCGGTTTCGGAGGGAATTTAGGGACGGTTTTGGACTCGGGCAGCTTCATAGGAGCGGGTTGGTCCTTGTTTTTGATCCAACCCGAGGGGGTTTGTACCCTTGCCTTGAAGGATGATCTCTCCTTAAGTTCCCTTTCAATCTCAAGGGCCGCTTGGAATATACTGTCAATGGTTTCAAACCGGTGAAGGGTCAAATGAGTGGAGATCTCTTTGTTCAACCCACACTTGAACCGGATGATGTCGTGACTGATTTGCTCCCCACGATGATCAAGTTTCAACATGAGTTGTTGGAACTCGTCAAAATAGGCCATCACACTCTTGCCTCCTTGCCGCAAGCCATATAATCTCGCAAGCAACTCATGACGATATCTCTCGGGAAGGTATCGTTGTCTCATCAAATACCTCAACCGATACCAAGGTGGTGGCTGCCCATCGACTAATTCATTACCAAATCGTTTAACATACTCCCACCAAGTGTTAGCGTAGCCCTCAAGGTGAGCTATAGCATAGCAACTCTTCTTTTCGTCCGAGATGTCATTAACTTGGAAAACTTTGTCACAAGCCGATTCCCAAGTTAAGTAGGCCTCGGGATCACTTTCACCCTTAAAGATGGGTAGGCTCAACTTGATGGTGTTGATGCCTACGTCTCTCTCTTGGTGTCGGTTTCCCCTATCTCCATACCCCCGGTATCTCCTAGGTTCTCCTCGACCCCCTCTTAACTCCTCCTCCCTCATATAAGCATCATCAAAGGCTCCATCTCCTTCATACTCCTCTCTACCGTATCCTTCAAAGTGGGCTGGTCGGCCTTGGCCGTTTTGATTCGGAGGATTTGGAATTTGTGGTCTTTGGTTTAATGGAGCTTGGAATGGAGGGTTCGGATTTAGTGGAGGTACTTGGCGTCCAAATCCCTCTTGTGGAATTGGAGGGGCTTGGAAATGTAGTGGTCTAGTGGAGTCTCGGTTTGGAGGAAAATAGGTAGTTTGGCTTGCGGTATTTAGTGGAGCTTGGGGTGCATTTAGCATTTGGTGGACTGTTTCGGGGGTGATGGTTGCGGAGGAGGTCCTATCATGACCATTGGTAGATACATGTAGAGGAGTAGAAGGACGAGAGTTCCTTTGACTCTCTACTTGTTCTAATCTCCCACTAATAGTCGTCACTTCCCCCTTTATTGCTGCCAAGTCCCCTCTCACGGCCCCAAAGTCCGAATTCAACCTTTCAAGTGTCCGGGTAACGGCCTCAAGAGTGACCCTCATAGAATCAAGGGCATTAGTATCCACACCATGAGACGTAGTTCCTTCCATTGTCAAGATATTATCCGCTTTAGTTCACCACAAGTTCGTGTTCCAAAAGTGTTGTATAATTGGCTAGTAACCGTGAAATTTTAAGGCATGAGTAAGCTCTTATCCGGAATGGATTCTTGTTTGAAGACTCAAAGAATTCTTGCCGGACTAGAACCAAAAATCAGAAACTCATTCAAACGAATAAAAGCACTCAAATAAACGTTGACACGAACAAACGGTTCAAGGATCTAATTGACAACCTAGTAGGAATGTACTAGTTTGTTAATTAGTTCTAGGACCAAGTAAGGGAAACCAAGGATCAACAATTAGCAACCAAAGAATATCCTAAGTTGAGCTTATAGTGACGTGGCAGCATGCAATGGTCCACACGTTTTTCTTTTCTCTTTTTTTTTTTTTTGTCAATATTCACACAACTTGTTATAGTTTTCAAAGTGTTTTTGGTGGGAAAAATAAAATCTTGTAGTATTTCACCTTTCAAACTCAAGAAAGTGATGTTTGGTAGACTAATCCCACAAAACAAGGCTCCTTGAATTAGGGAGAAGTGATTGACAAGATTAAAAGGTGATGGGTGCAAGTCTTTCACAACAACTTTATAGCTTGTCTTACAACTTGAGCACACAACAAGATGAACAAGATGAAACAAGTTCAAAAGATGAACACCTCAACAATCTTCTTCAACTTCTTTAGCACATAAACACAACATCCACCGATTTTATTTTCTTTTGGTCATCAACAACATACAATTTTCGGCCACTTCAAGTCACTACACAATGTTCAAGTTTTCAAGCTCAACTTTTGGATCTAGACACCTTAGTGTTGGTGAGAAAGAAACCAACACTAGGAACTCACTAAACAAGCAAAATTAACACTTAGATCTAGACATGCAACATCATTCTCGGATTCTACTTTTAATGGACGGATTTTCAGAATTTCCTTTTTGGTGTTGTTTGTTTAAGCCGTGTACCAGCCCAAGATGGGTTATGTTGGAACACAACCGGTCAAGCTTTGATACCAAATGATACAAAATCAAACCAACAACAACAAGAACATCAAGTAGACTCGGATTTCAGTCCAACAACACCAAGAACAACAAGTTTAACATTCAGTTTTTCAGCCCAACAACACAAGAACAACAAGATAGATAACAATGCTAGTGAATCGAAAAGAGCCCCACACGGCTTCACTAGACTTTAAGATAACAAAATCAACAACAACAACAAGATAAAGAAAGATAGATAGCTTGACATATAACATTCAAGAAACTAAGAACCCTAACATCAAGAGAGGACCCTAAGTCTAATGAATATAAACACCAAGTTCTTACGAGGACCAAGAGGCACTCAAAGACCTCAAAACCCTTGTTTCTAGCCAAAGAGACAACACAAGTATCCCTCTCTACCTGTGAGGAAATAGTGGCGGCTTCCAAGAGTGGAAGAGAGAGAGAAATGTTTAGTATTTTAGGTTACAAATTTCAGCATTCAAAAAGTGTGGACTAACTCTCTAACATGTCCTATTTATACTACAAACAAAAAGGGGTAAAATGACCCATCCGCCCTTGCTTCTTGTGCCATCCTTGAAGAGTAGCTTATTACACATTAAGACCTCTCTTCACACATAAAAACATTTAGGTCCTTGGTTGGTTCAATCACCAACTCACACACGGCCACTTGCATGAACAAAGCTTGGAGTTTTTGTAATTCCCGAGCTTGGCTTCGTGTGAAAAGCCGTGTACCTGTGGAGGCTGCCCCAACCGTATCAAGATAGGGGAAACCGACACCAAGAGAGAGACGTAGGCATCAACACCATCAAGTTGAGCCTACCCATCTTTAAGGGTGAGAGTGATCCCGAGGCCTACTTAACTTGGGAATCGGCTTGTGACAAAGTTTTCCAAGTTAATGACATCTCGGATGAAAAGAAGAGTTGCTACGCTATAGCTCACCTTGAGGGCTACGCTAACACTTGGTGGGAGTATGTTAAACGATTTGGTAATGAATTAGTCGATGGGCAGCCACCACCTTGGTATCGGTTGAGGTATTTGATGAGACAACGATACCTTCCCGAGAGATATCGTCATGAGTTGCTTGCGAGATTATATGGCTTGCGGCAAGGAGGCAAGAGTGTGATGGCCTATTTTGACGAGTTCCAACAACTCATGTTGAAACTTGATCATCGTGGGGAGCAAATCAGTCACGACATCATCCGGTTCAAGTGTGGGTTGAACAAAGAGATCTCCACTCATTTGACCCTTCACCGGTTTGAAACCATTGACGGTATATTCCAAGTGGCCCTTGAGATTGAAATAGAACTTAAGGAGAGATCATCTTTCAAGGCAAGGGTACAAACCCCCTCGGGTTGGAACAAAAACAAGGACCAACCCGCTCCTATGAAGCTGCCCGAGTCCAAAACCGTCCCTAAATTCCCTCCGAAACCGGAGGCTCACAAATATCCCAACCCAAAGGGGTTCCAATGCTTCAAGTGCCAAGGTTGGGGGCATAAGGCCAACGAATGTCCGAACCGGCACAATGTGATCCTACGAGAAGGAAAGGTGTACTACCTTGGTGAGGAGGTGGTTTCCGAAAGGGGGGAGGATGAGGCCGAGCCTCAAGATGGAGAGGGAGCTGAAAATGGGCCGAATATTAATGAAGTAGATGGTAGTGAAGATGTCTATCCACAAGAGGGGGAGTGTGTGGTTCCAAACTTTGTGGTTAGACGTGTCATGATTAGTAAGGCGATAGATGACCCGAGTCAAAGGGAAAATCTATTCCATACTAAGTGTCTTGTAAAGGAGAATGTGTGCACCTTGGTGATTGATAGTGGTAGTTGTACAAATGTTGCGAGCAATGCTATGGTAAATTTCTTGAAGCTACCCACTACACCACACACTAGTCCTTACAAGCTACAATGGTTGAATGATTATGGTGAATTAAGGGTCATGAGGCAATGTGTGATCCGGTTTAAGGTGGGAAACTACCACGATGAGGTACTTTGTGACGTGATCCCAATGCAAGTATGTCACTTGTTGTTAGGTAGACCATGGCAATATGATAGGTCTACTAAACACGATGGGAGGTCCAACCGGTATACGCTTGAGAAGAATGGCCGAAAGGTCACACTTCATCCTCTCTCACCCTCCCAAGTAAATGAGTGGCATCAAAAGATGAGGGAGTTGAAGGGAAAGGGGGGAGAATCCGGAAAGGGAGATAAAGGGGGGAGTGCCGTAGGTGAGGAAGTAGGGACATCCGAGGCTGTCCCAACGACAAGAGAGATGGAAAACGTAGTGATGTTGGCTAGGAGGAAAGAACTCTTCGTGGACCATGATGAAAACAAGCCGATGTTACTTTTGGCCCATTGTTTTAATACTAACCCCACTAATTCTTCCATTTCCCCTTTGATTTCTTGTGTGTTGCAGGAGTATGAAGACGTATTTCCTCAAGAACTTCCGCAAGGATTACCCCCACTTCGGGGAATTGAGCACCAAATTGATTTGGTGTCGGGTTCACTACTTCCAAACAAACCGGCCTATAGGAGCAATCCCATGGACACTAAGGAGCTTGAAAGACAAGTTGAGGAGCTTCTCAACAAGGGATACATTAAGGAAAGCATGAGTCTGTGTGCTGTTCCGGTGCTTTTGGTACCAAAGAAGGACGGAACTTGGCGCATGTGCGTCGATTGTAGAGCCATCAACAAAATCACTATAAGGTATCGTCATCCAATCCCTAGACTAGATGATATGTTAGATGAGCTCCACGGATCTTGTTTGTTTTCTAAAGTGGACCTTAGGAGTGGCTATCACCAAATTCGCATGCAACCCGGTGATGAGTGGAAGACCGCATTCAAGACCAAATTCGGTCTATATGAGTGGCTGGTCATGCCCTTCGGCCTTACCAATGCTCCTAGCACCTTTATGAGGCTAATGAATCATGTAATGAAGCCTTATATTGGAAAATTTGTGGTGGTTTACTTTGATGATGTGTTGGTGTATAGTAAATCTATTGATGATCATGTAATGCATTTGAGATGTGTGTTTGATGTGCTCCGAAAGGAGAAGCTGTATGCCAACATGGAGAAGTGTTCTTTTGGTGTTGATAAGATTATATTCTTGGGTTTTGTCGTGAGCTCAAGGGGTGTCGAAGTGGACGATTCCAAGATAGACTCTATTCGAAGTTGGCCGACCCCTAAAACTATTGGAGAAATCCGAAGTTTCCACGGGTTGGCAAGCTTTTATAGGAGGTTTGTCAAGGGGTTTAGTTCCATAGCAGCCCCCTTAACCGAGGTAATTAGAAAGGACGGACCCTTTAAATGGGGTGATGAGCAAGCTAGGGCTTTTGAGGCCTTGAAAGCTACGCTCATCTCGGCGCCTTTATTGCAATTGCCCGATTTTGATAAGATGTTTGAAGTAGAGTGTGATGCTAGTAAGGTTGGCATCGGGGCTGTTTTGATGCAAGAAGGTAAGCCCGTTGCTTATTTCAGTGAAAAGCTCAAAGGGGCAACTCTTAATTACTCAACTTATGATTTGGAGTTGTACGCCCTTGTTAGAGCTTTGGGAAATTGGCAACATTATTTGTGGCCTAAGGAGTTTGTGATACGAATGGATCATGAGTCGTTGAAACACCTTAAGAGTCAAGACAAGTTGAATAGGCGTCATGCTAAGTGGATTGAGTTCATCGAGACTTTCCCTTATGTAATTCATTACAAAAGGGGAAAGGAAAATGTTGTTGCCGATGCCTTGTCTAGGAAGCATGTGCTTGTTGCTACCTTGTCGTCGAAATTGATGGGTTTTGAGAGCTTGCGGTTGTTGTATCCCGAGGATCCTACCTTTGCTCCTATTTTTAGGGAATGCGAAGAGTGGGGAAGGGACCGTTGGCTTAAGGAGAATGACCATTCCTCCTACTCTCGGTTCGATGGGTATTTGTTCAAAGGGAGGAGGTTGTGTGTTCCTTCTAGTTCTTGGAGGGAATTATTTGTGAGGGAGGCCCATGACGGAGGCCTCATGGGGCACTTTGGGGTAGACAAGACCCTCGGAATCTGATATAAGAATAATGACCGCCTTAGCTTTTGACGACATCATTCGAAGTCACAATGTGAAGAATCAAGCTTTGGTCACATGGAGGGCATGGGATCATACTTGGAGGGGATATTTTTAGCCTACCATTGACCAAACCCAAGTGTGGAAGATTGATTGGAGCCTTGAAGACTTAAGGACTCTCGAATTTGGACCACCTTTGTTGGTTCACGGTTTTGGTGCCTTTACTAAGGGCATTTCGGTCACTTAGCCTAAGGGGCATTTTGGACAATTCATATTGTCTTCCAACACACCAAGGCCGCCCCTCTCATTAAGGGTAATATGGTCTTTTTGTCTTCTTTTGTAATACACTATAAATAGGCCCCTTAGTCTTATTTTCACTTAGTTTTTGGATGATGAAGAATTGAAAGAAATATTCTCTCTCTCTTTTGAGAGTGTAACTCCATTAGTTGTAGGACTTGGAAAAGTCACCCTTAGCATAGGGCTTGGAAAAGCCAATATTGATCTTTGCTTGGAAACGGTAGATCTTGAGGCGAGTTCGTTCCCTTGGTGGTCACCGTAAGAGTGTGGTTTTGATTGTTACATTCATTAGGGGTTTTTGAGTTTAATATACTCTTTAGTTCTTAATCTTGTAATAATCTTGGTCTCACTATCTATCTTTATTTTTCTTGCAATCGTGTATGTGTTGTTGTAGTGGACTGTTTTGGGCCTTCGTTGGATCCGAAACTTGTATTGTTGTTGTACATCTTGTTCATCACGTTTTGGTACTGTTTTGGTGTTGAAATACACCCTTTTATCTTGTATTCTTGTTGTTGGTAGCGA
Source organism: Capsicum pubescens (assembly GCA_030864215.1). Taxonomy (NCBI): domain Eukaryota; kingdom Viridiplantae; phylum Streptophyta; class Magnoliopsida; order Solanales; family Solanaceae; genus Capsicum; species Capsicum pubescens. The sequence continues at coordinate 45,373,659 of CM061539.1, read as the reverse complement.
ATCCGAGAGTGGTCTCCATCTTGGTCCTCAAATCCTTAAGATTAGTGGACTGTTTTGGAGTTGTTTCGTGTTTCCCTTGTATTTCTTGTATCAGAATCTTAGAGGAGAACTTCTATTGGCCCAACATGCACAAAGACGTCACTAAAATTTGTAGTCAATGCGTGGCCTGCCGGAGTGCGAAATCTCGTCTCCTACCTCAAGGATTATACACCTTACTCCCTACTCCCCTTAGACCTTGGTTGGACATTTCGATGGATTTTGTTTTGGGGCTGCCAAGGACTAGAAAGGGCCGAGATAGCATTTTTGTTATTGTAGATAGATTCTCTAAAATGGCTCATTTTATTCCATGTGCTAAAACCGAGGATGCTCGTAGTGTAGCTTCATTATTTGTTGAACATGTTGTAAAGCTTCACGGGGTACCGAGGACTATTGTGAGCGATAGGGACTCCAAGTTCCTAAGTCTCTTTTGGAAGTCCATGTGGGGTAGGCTTGGAACGAAGTTACTTTTCTCCACGTCATGCCACCCACAAACCGATGGCCAAACGGAAGTAGTAAATAGAACCTTAGGGTCTATGCTACGTTCTATGGTTAAAGGTAAACTGACTTCATGGGAAGATCACCTACCCTTGGTGGAGTTTGCATACAACCGGGTAATACATTCGAGCACGGGAATGACTCCCTTTGAATGTGTTTACGGCCTAAATCCCCTCACCCCTTTAGATCTCACTCCTTTGTCTAGTGATCTCATGACCAGCTTAGATGGAAATAAAAGAGCCGAGGCAATGAAGAAAATGCATGAGACGGTGCGGATCAAACTTGAAAAGAGGAACCAAGAGGTTGCAAAAAGGGTAAACAAAGGGAGAAGAAGGCTTGTGCTTGAGCCCGGAGATTGGGTGTGGGTGCATCTTCGGAAGGATCGGTTTCCAGCTCAAAGGAAGTCCAAATTGCTGCCAAGGGGTGATGGTCCTTTCCAAGTACTTGAGAGAATCAATGACAACGCCTACAAGATTGACCTTCCACCGGAATATCAAGTGCACAACACTTTCAACGTTGGTGATCTCTCCCTCGTGGATGCGGTTGAAGATGACCAAGTGCTGAATTTGAGGTCAAATTCCTCTCAAGATGGAGAGGATGATACGGTTGGGGCAGCCTCCACAGGTACACGGCCTTTCACACGAAGCCAAGCTCGGGAATTACAAAAACTCCAAGCTTTGTTCATGCAAGTGGCCATGTGTGAGTTGGTGATTGAACCAAAAGGACCTAAACGTTTTTATGTGTGAAGAGAGGTCTTAATGTGTAATAAGCTACTCTTCAAGGATGGCACAAGAAGCAAGGGCGGATGGGTCATTTTACCCCTTTTTGTTTGTAGTATAAATAGGACATGTTAGAGAGTTAGTCCACACTTTTTGAATGCTGATTTTGTAACCTAAAGAACACTAAACTTTCTCTCTCTTTTCCACTCTTGGGAGCCGCCACTACTATCTCACAAGTAGAGGGATACTTGTGTTGTCTCTTTGGCTAGAAACAAGGGTTTTGAGGTCGTTGAGTGCCTCTTGGTCCTCGTAAGAACTTGGTGTTTATATTCATTAGACTTAGGGTCCTCTCTTGATGTTAGGGTTCTTAGTTTCTTGAATGTTATATGTCAAGTTATCTATCTTTCCTTATCTTTTGGTTGTTGCTGATTTTGTCATCTTAAAAGTCTAGTGAAGCCGTGTGGGGCTCTTTTCGATTCACTAGCATTGTTGTTCATCTTGTTGTTCATGTGTTGTTGAGCTGAAAAACTGAAAATTAAACTTGTTGTTCTTGGATTGTTGGACTGAAATCCGAACCTACTTGTAGTTCTTGGTGTTGTTGGTTTGATCTTGTATCACATTCTATACGGAGGAATTGAGATTGGTTGAGTACCTGGGATCACATCAATACCAAACTCTATTTCTCGTTCTGGAGGCAAACCCGGAAGATCTTCAGGAAATACATCGGGAAATTCACTTACCACTGGAATAGTTGGAAGAGTTGGTGTCTCCGCATTTGTATCCTTCACTCTAACCAGATGACATATGTAACCCTTGGAAATCATCTTTTTCGCCTTAAAATAAGAAATAAATTTGCCTCTTGGCGCACCAATATTACCTCTCCATTCTAGGACTGCCTCCCTTGGAAAATGGAAACACACCCTCTTAGTTCGGCAATCTAATGTGGCATAACAAGAAGCCAACCAATCCATACCCATTATAGCATCAAAATCTACCATTTCTAACTCAACTAGGTCAGCCATTGTATCACGACCGCAAATAGTTATTATACAATTTCGATACACTCTCTTAGCTATAACAGATTCACCAATTGGCGTAGATACTTCAAATGGCTTAACTAGCAGTTCTGGTGTTCTTTTGAACTTTTCAGCAACCAATGGAGTGACATATGATATTGTAGAACCTGGATCAACTAATGCATAGACATCATGTGAAAAGATAGACAATGTACCTGTAACCACATCTGGAGAAGCCTCTGAATTTTGTCGATCTGCTAAAGCGTATGTACGATTCTGAACTCCACTAGAGCTAGCTGTTCCTTTAGAACCTCTACCACGACCCATAGGTTGTACACCCCTACCTGAATAAGGCACCGATGATGATGATGCAACGGCTGATCCAGTAGGTCGTGCCACACCACCTATGCCCCTTTGAGGGCATTCTCTCATCATATGTCCTGACATACCACACCAAAAGCAAGCATTTGTTCCGAACCGACATGCACCTAAATGAAGCTTTCCACATTGTCTACATGGTTGTCGAGGAGGCCTTAATTGGCTCATAATCCCTTGCTCTTGATACCCTGTTGTTCGCGAACTCTGACTCTCATTTCTTTGACCAAACTGGTTACCTTTAGACCCTTGAAATTGTGATGGAGCACTAGCTGCAGGATAAGAAGATAATGTCCTAGGTGGTCTATTAGAAAACCGAGGCCTAAACTCTCCTTGGGATGCCATAAACTGCCCCGTAGATCTAGACCTCTTGGAATACCCCCTTTCTAACTCTTGTGTTCTTCTTCTTTGCCTCTGATCCTCCATTTTTTGTGTGAATGCTTGTATCCTTGCTATGTCCATGTCCTTATTCAAAGCAGCAATGGTACAATCTCTAACCAGATATAGATCCAATCTATCCACATATCGATGAACTCTATCATCCATTGTAGCCACAACATTAGGAGCATACCTAGCCAAAGAGTTAAACTGAAGGTTGTACTCCCTCACACTCATATTTCCTTGGCGAAGATTCAGGAACTGATCTGCACGGGCTTCTCGAATCTCATATGGAAGGTAATGATCAAGAAATGCCTCTTTGAACTCCTTCCAAGTAGCTGGAGGTGCATCGATACCCCTAGATCGTTTCCAGTCTTCATACCACAATATAGCCTCCCCTTTGAATCTATATGCTGCTAGCTCAACTGTCTCTTTACCCGACACATGCATAACATCTAGAGCCCTTTGGATTTGATCAATAAAGTCCTGTGGGTCTTCATTAAGATCTGATCCGGTGAAGATGGGAGGATCCAATTTGAGAAAATCCTGCGTTCGTAGGCTAGCTGCCCTATCTGTACCACTAGAACCTGTAGTTGGAATGGCTTGTCCTTGAGCTTGTCCAGAAACTATACGAGCCAACAATTGTACTGCACTCCTTAAATCTTGATCTGCAGCAATGGTAGGTAGTTCTGAGGATGCGGTTCTTCTCCTTCTTAGCTCTTCTGGAGATGGAAGGGTAGGAGAAGTTTGGGACACAAACTCAGCTTGAGCCTCACTTTGGTTAGCTCGTCTAGGTGGAGATTTACTGGTCCCCTCCCCAGCAGCCTCGTCTATCCGCCTACCTGTATTTTTACTCCTTGTAACCGGCATCTTTACTATAATAAGAGGAAAAAGAAAAAAAAAATAGGTTTAATGGTTAAATATGACTTAACCTACAACATAGGCTCTATTGCACGATCTAAGATATAAAGAAAACGAGAAAACCCCTAAATGTCACATAGCCTCCTATTTATAGATGTGGTGCACAACACGCCCATAAACAAGACTCTATATAGACACGGCTTTGTAGACACCCTAGGACGACCGCTCTGATACCACTTTTGTCACGCCTCAAATCCTATTGGGGCAGACAGGCACCCGTAGCCGTAAAGGCCCGAGAGAACCAATTCATAACCTTATACTTCCCATGCATGTAACTGTAACAACCAAATGTTCTGACAACATAATATTATGCATCAATGAAATTAACTACACATACACTCCTAAAACTGATATGTACAGCACTTGGCCGGTAGGGCCACCATGTCTAAAATCAGGACACTACCATAACTTTACATTAGTCTACAAAGCCTCTAGAAGATACATAGACTTAGTCAGGGTCGGGACAAACCCCCGCCCTACTCTTGACTTACTGTACAATACCAAAATATATGGAGTAGACTCGGAAAGCCCCGAATCAACCTGGAGCTCACCAATAGTCCTTGAACAACCTGCGCTCCTACTAGTGAGTTGTATGAGCTGAAGTGCCTCGGCCTGCAGCATGAAATGCAGGTCCCCCGTGAGGGACGTCAGTACGAAAATATGTACTGAATATGTAAGGCAGAAAGTAGCAACACACTTGATACAAAAGCTCAATAGAAATCCAATACAAGTGTATAAGGAGTACTAGTAGACCACCTTTATAAATACTTGTGGGACAATGTACATTACATTCTGATACGGGACAAATGGCCATCTTATCTTTTGATGACATTTTTGGAGGCCAACACATAGAGACTCAAGACTTGGTCACCTCGAGAAAACAAGAACATGCATGGAGGACCCGTTTTGAGCATAACTTAAAGCAATCTCGCGTGTGGAAGATTTCTTGGAGAATTTAAGGTTGAGGGCTCACGGTTTTGGACCTTAATTAAGGGTATTTTGGACATTACACATGATGTATTTACACACCATGGCCGCCCCTCTCATTAAGGGCAAAGTGGTCTTGTTATCTTCATTTGTAATATATTATAAATAGGCCCCCTTAGTCTTATTTTCACTAGATTTTGAAGGATGAAGAATTGAAAGACATAACTTCTCTCTTTGAGAGTGTAACACCCTTAGTTGTAGGACTTGGAAAAGTCATCTTTAGCATAGGGCTTGGAAAAGCCAATATTGATCTTTGCTTGGAAACGGTAGATCTTGAGGCGAGTTCAATCCCTTGGTGGTCACCGTAAGAGTGTGGTTTTGATTGTTACATTCATTAGGGGTTAGTGTTGAAATACACTCGGTTCTTAATCTTGTAATAATCTTGGTCTCACTATCTATCTTTATTTTTCTTGCAAATCGTGTATGTGTTGTGTAGTGGACTGTTTTGGGGTCTTCGTTGAATCCGAAACTTGTATTATTGTTGTTCATCTTGTTCATCACGTTTTGTAACTGTTTTGGTGTTAAAATATACTCTTGTATCTTGTATTCTTGTTGTTGGTAGCGAATCCGAGTGAGGTCTCCATCTTGGTCCTCGAATCCTTAAGATTAGTGGACTGATTTGGTGTTTGTTTCGTGCTTCCCTTGTCAATCCCGTATCATTTGGTATCAGAGCATGGCTTGATATTGTTCCTACAAGATCAATCTTGGGCTTGCTTGTTAGAAAATTCAAAAAAAAAAAAAAATCAAAAAGAAGCAAATCTGTCCATTTTGTGTTCTTGGCCGAAATTGTGTTATTGTTGTGTCTTGGCCGAGATTTTTTACTTGTTTTGTTGTTTCTAGTGTTAGTTTTCTTCATCTCTAACACTCTTTAGTCTAAATCTAAGTTTGAGCTTACATTGTTGGTGTTGTATACGTGAACTTGGACTTGGCCGATTTGTTGTTGAACATTGTTGTGGTGGACTGTTTTGGCCTTGTGGCTTTCATCTTGTTGTTGTTATAAGCTTGGCCACGTGATATTGTTGTTAATTGGTGGATTGAGAACCATTTTGTTGAAGGTGTAGTTGTCTTGGCCAAGTGTTGGAGATATTGTTATTGTGGGATTTGGGAGTGGCCGTGTGAAAATTGTTGGTGTTCTTGGAGATTATTGTTGTAGTTCTTGGTGTTGTTGTTGTTGTTCTTGATGTTCATCACCACCTTCATATATTGTTGAAGATAAAGTGAATGTTAAATCTAAAAAGTTGAAGGAAAAGGGTGTATTATTTGTTAGTCTTGAAAGACACTACAACCAACAAAGACCTATCAATCAAGTCTCAACCACTTTCCAACACTTTTCCATGATTTAAGGATCCATGTTTTAAGGAGAAGTACAATAAAGTCAAGTCTTGAAAACTTGAAATTGAAAAGGGCTCCAAGACTTGTTTGAATTTCCCTCCTTAAACAAATTCCACCAAAGTCCAAATTGAAAAATTGACCAAGACTTGAAATTGGACAACAAAAGTTGTGTGGGACCGAAACCAATACGTGACTGCCATGTCATCACTGCTACTGTTCACGCAATATTTCCGAGCTCAAAATTTTAGATTCTTAGTTTCATCTTATTGTTTCATTAGTTTCATGTCTTGATTCTAGAATTAATTAACAACTAGTAATCACCTACTTAGTTGTAGATTAATTATTGAATCCGTTTCTTCGTGTCTTCGTTGTTTGTGTGCTTTTCTCATTTTTAACTCGTAGTAACTTCTTTGTTTCAAGTTCGTAAGTGAATTTTATTTTTGTGTCTTGAGTCGATCAAACAAGAATCTATTCCGGCCACCAAGTAGAAGTGACATCCTATTGACTACCGGAGTATAAACAACCTTTCAATATTTGTCGCTCCAATTGTGAGAATCACAAAGGTGAGTGAATACGAGTGTTAGTGAGAAGTTTTTACTACTATTCTTGTTTGTTCATTTTGTAGGTTTAAAAGGTGATATAAGGGGAATATGTCTTCGATAGCCGGGGATTATTGTGACTACAACATGGGAGACTATGATTGTAGTGAAGGGTTTTATGGCTACGAAGTTGAGGGAGATTGCGGAGGCTATGAAAATAGCCATGATCGAGACTTGGGCAGATTTGAAAGTTACTGTTTTAAGGGAGAAAATGAGGTGAATGAAGTGCCTAGTGCTTATGGTAACTTTGGAGATGATGTAGGACCTCGTGATGGATCTTATGATGATGTTGGGACATGTGAGGAGTCTTACACTTCTTACTCCGAACCTAGATTTGGTGTTAGGTATAACCCTTTTGTTTGCAAAGCTTATGAGAGCTATGATGAGGGTACACGTGAGGAGTATGAAGATCCATATTCTCCACCTTGTAGTACTTCTTATCAAAGTCGATATAGTGTGAATGGTTATACTAGCTCTAGTGGAGGTTGTCCAATGAGAAGAAGAGGGTATGCATCTCCAAAACTAAGGGGTACTCGTATGCCTTACAATGTAGATCCAAGAAGGAGTGTACACTCTGGAAAGGTGACCATGTGTGGGATACCGGGCTGCCTCATTGAGCTAAATTATAGGTACCATAGAAACTACATCGTTCCATCCATGGTTGACTACTTGGGGTTGTTTCGTGAGCCTTTACTTGTTCCATACTTCTTGGACGGGTTTAAGGTTACCGAGAGGGTCAAGGTTGTCTTCTCCCAATTTGAATACCATGAGGAGGTGTGGTGCGATATTCTTTCATTGACATACGGTCATGTATGCTTAGGCGCCAATTGGTTTGCACAACATAGAGTTCCAAACGTGCAAAATTGGCCAAATATTATAAGAGACCAGTGGGGGAATCGCCTCATGACTTACTTGCTGCCTAAGCCACGAAGAGAAATGCCTACCTACTCCAATCTGAATTATTATGAGAGACAAAAGATTGAGAGGAGTAAGGGAGTGCAGGGTGGTAATCCGAGAGTGGAAAAAGGAGAGGTTGTGTGGAGCAAAGTAAGAGGATTACCACCAAACTATGCTAACATTGGTTGTCCTTCTATTTCTAAGGACATTTGTGTAGGTACCAACATGGCAAGCGAAGAAGAACAATGCCAAAAGGAAGTTGCTGCCCAAACTTTTGGAGGACCTTCACACCATGACAAAGAAGAATCTACTCAAGGACTTCAAGGTAAAATGGCAAACTCTTACACTTTTGTACATGTGAATGATAATTGTGTGGCTAGTAGCCCATTGAGTGTGAGTTGTAGCTTGCCTATATGTGAGTGTATTGTTTCTTTGCCACTTGATGATGATGTACATGTTGTGAGTGTGGATACACTAGTTGATCCTATTGATGACCGAATAGACTCTTCTTGTAAGATCGATTTATGTCCACCTAGTGTTGAAACCATTATGTTGAATGAAAGTACGTTATCTTCTGAAATTTGTGTTGATCAACTTATGTGTGAAAATTACCCACCACTTGAGGATGTGTATGATGTAATTAATGAACCTCAAGTATGTGATGATGTTGAAAATGTTGATCAAAGTGAGAATGAACCCGAGAGCTCTTCTTGGGGTAATGTTGTGTTTGAAACATCCTTGAAACTTGATGTTGATCATTTAGAGAGTGAGGAACTTGCTTGTTCCAAATCTGTCCGTGAGGTAGATCACACTCTTTTTATGTATAATGTCTTGTTTGAAGATGATTTAAACACTCCTAACGAACCTAGTGGTGAAAATGATGGTATAGCTTGCCTTGGAAGCTATAGCCTATATGCTAACCCACTATGGTGTGACAACATTCCTCCTAGAGAGGGAAATCTCTTCTTGGAAGATGAGAGAACTCTTAAGGGTAAGGAATGTGTAGTTGCGGAAGCTACTTCTTCTTCTACTTTGTGTGATTTCATTATTGAGAGTACTCATGGTGATTATTGGGAAACTAATAGTGAGTATACACATGAGAGCACCTTAGTAGAAGCCGATTTGAGTGATACCTTTCTCTACTCTCTATTTGCTTTGGATGATATGTATGTTATTGTAGAAAGTATGTCATTTAGTTTGGGTGTAGACCACGGGAAAGGGAAGTGTTGTCGAGACCCGTGTCTATGGCCACTTTTCCCATTTGACCCCGGTGCCAAATTTAGAAATGGTGATGCTGGTGCACCAAACTTGCTGCTTGGTCTACATGACAAGCAAAGTGTCACTCTTGATGTACCCTATAACCAAATCCTTTGTACATCTTTTATTGAGTTTTTAATATTCCTTTCAAAGGATTCTTGGTTATATTGCAAATATGTGCAACCTTGGCATGTTGAGATGATTTGTTATGCTAACCCTAACCCTCATGCCATGAGGAGTTTGCATTTGTTGGTCCTCTTTTCGGTTTTGCAAGGTTTGGATTCGAGGTCGAATCCTTTTCAAGAAGGGGAGGATGATACGGGACAAATGGCCATCTTATCTTTTGATGACATTTTTGGAGGCCAACACATAGAGACTCAAGACTTGGTCACCTCGAGAAAACAAGAACATGCATGGAGGACCCGTTTTGAGCATAACTTAAAGCAATCTCGCGTGTGGAAGATTGCTTGGAGAATTTAAGGTTGAGGGCTCACGGTTTTGGACCTTAATTAAGGGTATTTTGGACATTACACATGGTGTATTTACACACCATGGCCGCCCCTCTCATTAAGGGCAAAGTGGTCTTGTTATCTTCATTTGTAATATATTATAAATAGGCCCCCTTAGTCTTATTTTCACTAGATTTTGAAGGATGAAGAATTGAAAGACATAACTTCTCTCTTTGAGAGTGTAACACCCTTAGTTGTAGGACTTGGAAAAGTCATCTTTAGCATAGGGCTTGGAAAAGCCAATATTGATCTTTGCTTGGAAACGGTAGATCTTGAGGCGAGTTCAATCCCTTGGTGGTCACCGTAAGAGTGTGGTTTTGATTGTTACATTCATTAGGGGTTAGTGTTGAAATACACTCGGTTCTTAATCTTGTAATAATCTTGGTCTCACTATCTATCTTTATTTTTCTTGCAAATCGTGTATGTGTTGTGTAGTGGACTGTTTTGGGGTCTTCGTTGAATCCGAAACTTATATTATTGTTGTTCATCTTGTTCATCACGTTTTGTAACTGTTTTGGTGTTAAAATATACTCTTGTATCTTGTATTCTTGTTGTTGGTAGCGAATCCGAGTGAGGTCTCCATCTTGGTCCTCGAATCCTTAAGATTAGTGGACTGATTTGGTGTTTGTTTCGTGCTTCCCTTATCAATCCCGTATCACATTCGTTCTTCATTTTACCTTCTTACTTCATAATCTTTGTAATCCATATAATGCAAATGACCAGCTGATCAGTGGTAAAAAGATAAATTAGGATCGGCCCATGCTAGGCTTACGCCCCTGAGCTGCCACCTATATAAAGATTGGGATCGGCCCATGCTAGGCTTATGCCCCTGAGCTGCCACCCACAAATAAAGGTATCGAGATCGGCCCATGCTAGGCAAGTGCCCCTGAGCTGCCACTCATCATTTTACAGATTTGCATTACTTAGTTTATTTAGCCTTTGAGATTGTTACTTTGGTGGTCATCACATTATGGTACCTTGAACCAGTAATACGCTAATAAGAGACATGTAAATAGACACTTAATGCAACAACAATGAGGTAGGGAGCTGTTGGCACACAAATAAAGTGTTTAGGAGCTGAAATAACACATGGGTCTTATTTGAACAAACGGAGAACTCCTGAAATTTTCTAGTGAAGATAGACGCGCAATTTAATAATAAGCACGTATTGAGGTGTTCTAATGCGTTAGAGAGAGGGAACAAGGTCATTGGATACATGGAGTTTAATATGCTACCATTATGTATCACTTTGTTATAGGATAACCTCGGAAACTTGCTTGAGGGAACAATGGTACGACTTCATGCCAAAGAGTGTGAAATAAGTATGCCTTACATACCTGGTTATTTGACTCCAAAACTGATACGGTTGGGGCAGCCTCCACACGTACACGACCTTTCACACGAAGCCAAGCTCGGGAATTACAAAAACTCCAAGCTTTGTTCATGCAAGTGGCCGTGTGTGAGTTGGTGATTGAACCAACCAAGGACCTAAACGTTTTTATGTGTGAAGAGGGGTCCTAATTTGTAATAAACTACTCTTCAAGGTTGGCACAAGAAGCAAGGGGCGGATGGGTCATTTTACCCTTTTTGCTTGTAGTATAAATAGAACATGTTAGAGAATTAGACTTCACTTTTTGCATTGCTGAAAATTGTAACCTAAAATACTAAACATTTCTCTCTCTCTTCCACACTTGGAAGCCGCCACTCTTTCCTCACAAGTAGAGGGATACTTGTGTTGTCTCTTTGGCTAGAAACAAGGGTTTTGAGGTCTTTGAGTGCCTCTTGGTCCTCGTAAGAACTTGGTGTTTATATTCATTAGACTTAGGGTCCTCTCTTGATGTTAGGGTTCTTAGTTTCTTGAATGTTATATGTCAAGTTATCTATCTTTCTTATCTTGTTGTTGTTGTTGATTTTGTTATCTTGAAGTCTAGTGAAGCCGTGTGGGGCTCTTTTCGATTCACTAGCATTGTTATCTATCTTGTTGTTCTTGTGTTGTTGGCTGAAAAACTGAATGTAAACTTGTTGTTCTTGGAGTTGTTGGACTGAAATCCGAGTCTACTTGGTGTTCTTGTTGTTGTTGGTTCCATTTTGTATCATTTGGTATCAAAGCTTGACCGGTTGTGTTCTAACATAACCCCTCTTGGGCTAGTACATGGCTTAAGCAAACAAAAAAAAAAAAAAAAAGGAAAAGGAATTTCTGAAAATCAATTCCTTACAAGTGGAATCCGAGAATGATGTTGCATGTCTAGATCTAAGTGTTAATTTTGCTTGTTTAGTGAGTTCCTAGTGTTGGTTTCTTTCTCACCAACACTAAGGTGTCTAGATCCGAAAGTTGAGCTTGAAAACTTGAACATTGTGTAGTGACTTGAAGTGGCCGAAGTTGTATGTTGTTGATGACCAAAAGAAAATAAAATTGGTGGATGTTGTGTTTATGTGCTAAAGAAGTTGAAGAAGATTGTTGAGGTGTTCATCTTTTGAACTTGTTCATCTTGTTCATCTTGTTGTGTGCTCAAGTTGTAAGACAAGCCATAAAGTTGTTGTGAAAGGCTTGCACCCATCACCTTGTAGTCTTGTCAATCACTTTTCCCTAATTCAAGGAGCCTTGTTTTGTGGGATTAGTCTACCAAACATCACTTTCTTGAGTTTGAAAAGGGTGGAATACTACAACATTTTATTTTTCCCACCCAAACACACTTTGAAAACTATAACAAGTTGTGTGAATATTGACAAAAAAAAAAAAGAGAAAAGAAAACGTGTGGAACCATTGCATGCTGCCACGTCACTATAAGCTCAACTTAGGATGTTCTTTGGTTGCTAATTGTTGATCCTTGGTTTCCCTTACTTGGTCCTAGAACTAATTAACAAACTAGTACATTCCTACTAGGTTGTCAATTAGACCCTTGAACCGTTTGTTCGTGTCAACGTTTATTTGAGTGCTTTTATTCGTTTGAATGAGTTGCTGATTTTTTTGGTTCTAGTCCGGCAAGAATTCTTTGAGTCTTCAAACAAGAATCCATTCCGGATAAGAGCTTACTCATACCTTGAACTTTCACGGTTACTAGCCAATTATACAACACTTGTGGAACACGAACTTGTGGTGAACTAAAGCGGATAATATCTTGACAATGGAAGGAACTACGTCTCATAGTGTGGATACTAATGCCCTTGATTCTATGAGGGTCACTCTTGAGGCCGTTACCCGGACACTTGAAAGGTTGAATTCGGAATTTGGGGCCGTGAGAGGGGACTTGGCAACAATAAAGGGGGAGGTGTCGACTATTAGTGGGAGATTAGAACAAGTGGAGAGTCAAAGGAACTCTCGTCCTTCTACTCCTCTACATGTATCTACCAATGGTCATGATAGGACCTCCTCCGCAACCATCACCCCCGAAACAGTCCACCAAATGCTAAATGCACCCCAAGCTCCACTAAATACCGCAAGCCAAACTACCTATTTTCCTCCAAACCGAGACTCCACTAGGCCACTACATTTCCAAGTCCCTCCAATTCCACAAGAGGGATTTGGACGCCAAGCACCTCCACTAAATCCGAACCCTCCATTCCAAGCTCCATTAAACCAAAGACCACAAATTCCAAATCCTCCGAATCAAAACGGCCAAGGCCGACCAGCCCACTTTGAAGGATACGGTAGAGAGGAGTATGAAGGAGATGGAGCCTTTGATGATGCTTATATGAGGGAGGAGGAGTTAAGAGGGGGTCGAGTAGAACCTAGGAGATACCGGGGGTATGGAGATAGGGGAAACCGACACCAAGAGAGAGACGTAGGCATCAACACCATCAAGTTGAGCCTACCCATCTTTAAGGGTGAAAGTGATCCCGAGGCCTACTTAACTTGGGAATCGGCTTGTGACAAGGTCTTCCAAGTTAATGACATCTCGGACGAAAAGAAGAGTTGCTACGCTATAGCTCACCTTGAGGGCTATGCTAACACTTGGTGGGAGTATGTTAAACGATTTGGTAATGAATTAGTTGATGGGCAGCCACCACCTTGGTATCGGTTGAGGTATTTGATGAGACAACGATACCTTCCCGAGAGATATCGTCATGAGTTGCTTGCTAGATTATATGGCTTGCGGCAAGGAGGCAAGAGTGTGATGGCCTATTTTGATGAGTTCCAACAACTCATGTTGAAACTTGATCATCGTGGGGAGCAAATCAGTCACGACATCATCCGGTTCAAGTGTGGGTTGAACAAAGAGATCTCCACTCATTTGACCCTTCACCGGTTTGAAACCATTGACGGTATATTCCAAGCGGCCCTTGAGATTGAAAGGGAACTTAAGGAGAGATCATCCTTCAAGGCAAGGGTACAAACCCCCTCGGGTTGGACCAAGAACAAGGACCAACCCGCTCCTATGAAGCTGCCCGAGTCCAAAACCGTCCCTAAATTCCCTCCGAAACCGGAGGCTCCCAAATATCCCAACCCAAAGGGGTTCCAATGTTTCAAGTGTCAAGGTTGGGGGCATAAGGCCAATGAATGTCCGAACCGGCGCAATGTGATCCTACGAGAAGGAAAGGTGTACTACCTTGGTGAGGAGGTGGATTCCAAAAGGGGGGAAGATGAGGCCGAGCCTCAAGATGGAGAGGGAGCTGAAAATGGGCCGAATGATGATGAAGTAGACGGTAGTGAAGATGTCTTTCCACAAGAAGGGGAGTGTGTGGTTCCTAACTTTGTGGTTAGGCGTGTCATGATTAACAAGGCGATAGGTGACCCGAGTCAAAGGGAAAACCTATTCCATACTAAGTGTCTTGTAAAGGAGAATGTGTGCACCTTGGTGATTGATAGTGGTAGTTGTACAAATGTTGCGAGCCAAGCTATGGTGAATTTCTTGAAGCTACCAACTACACCACACACTAGTCCTTACAAGCTACAATGGTTGAATGATTGTGGTGAATTAAGGGTCACAAGGCAATGTGTGATTCGGTTTAAGGTGGGAAACTACCACGATGAGGTACTTTGTGACGTGATCCCAATGCAAGCATGTCACTTGTTGTTAGGTAGACCATGGCAATATGATAGGTCTACTAAACACGATGGGAGGACCAACCGGTATACGCTTGAGAAGGATGGCCGAAAGGTCACACTTCATCCTCTTTCCCCCTCCCAAGTAAACGAGTGGCACCAAAAGATGAGAGAGTTGAAGGGAAAGGGAAAGGAATCCGGGAAGGGAGAAAAGGGGGGGAGTGTCGTAGGTGAGGAAGTCGGGGCATCCGAGGCTGTCCCAACGACAAGGGAGATGGAAAATGTAGTGATGTTGGCTAGGAGGAAGGAACTCTTCGTGGATCATGATGAAAACAAGCCGATGTTACTCTTGGCCCATTGTTTTAATACTAACCCCACTAATTCTTCCATTTCCCCTTTGATTTCTTGTGTGTTGCAGGAGTATGAAGATGTATTTCCTCAAGAACTTCCGCAAGGATTGCCCCCACTTCGGGGAATTGAGCACCAAATTGACTTGGTACCGGGTTCACAACTTCCTAACAAACCGGCCTATAGGAGCAATCCCATGGACACTAAGGAGCTTGAAAGACAAGTTGAGGAGCTTCTCAACAAGGGATACATCTAGGAAAGCATGAGTCCGTGTGCTGTTCCAGTGCTTTTGGTACCAAAGAAGGATGGAACTTGGCGTATGTGCGTCGATTGTAGAGCCATCAACAAAATCACTATAAGGTATCGTCATCCAATCCCTAGGCTAGATGATATGTTAGATGAACTCCACGGATCTTGTTTGTTTTCTAAAGTGGACCTTAGGAGTGGCTATCACCAAATTCGCATGCAACCCGGTGATGAGTGGAAGACCGCATTCAAGACCAAATTCGGTCTATATGAGTGGCTGGTCATGCCCTTCGGCCTTACCAATGCTCCTAGCACCTTTATGAGGCTAATGAATCATGTAATGAAGCCTTATATTGGAAAATTTGTGGTGGTTTACTTTGATGATGTGTTGGTATATAGTAAATCTATTGATGATCATGTAATGCATTTGAGATGTGTGTTTGATGTGCTCCGAAAGGAGAAGCTGTATGCCAACATGGAGAAGTGTTCTTTTGGTGTTGGTAAAGTTATATTCTTGGGTTTTGTCGTGAGCTCAAGGGGTGTGGAAGTGGACGATTCCAAGATAGACTCTATTCGAAGTTGGCCGACCCCTAAAACTATTGGAGAAATCCGAAGTTTCCACGGGTTGGCAAGCTTCTATAGGAGGTTTGTCAAAGGATTTAGCTCCATAGCAGCCCCCTTAACCGAGGTAATTAGAAAAGACGGACCCTTTAAATGGGGTGATGAGCAAGCTAGGGCTTTTGAGGCCTTGAAAGCTACGCTCATCTCGGCGCCTTTATTGCAATTGCCCGATTTTGATAAGATGTTTGAAGTAGAGTGTGATGCTAGTAAGGTTGGCATCGGGGCTGTTTTGATGCAAGAAGGTAAGCCCGTTGCTTATTTCAGTGAAAAACTCAAAGGGGCAACTCTTAATTACTCAACTTATGATTTGGAGTTGTACGCCCTTGTTAGAGCTTTGGGAAATTGGCAACATTATTTGTGGCCTAAGGAGTTTGTGATACGAACGGATAATGAGTCATTGAAACACCTTAAGAGCCAAGACAAGTTGAATAGGCGTCATGCTAAGTGGATTGAGTTCATCGAGACTTTCCCTTATGTAATTCATTACAAAAGGGGAAAGGAAAATGTTGTTGCCGATGCCTTGTCTAGGAAGCATGTGCTTGTTGCTACCTTGTCTTCGAAGTTGATGGGTTTTGAGAGCTTGCGGTTGTTGTATCCCGAGGATCCTACCTTCGCTCCTATCTTTAGGGAATGCGAAGAGTGGGGAAGGGACCGTTGGCTTAAAGAGAATGACCATTCCTCCTACTCTCGGTTCGATGGGTATTTGTTCAAAGGGAGGCGGTTGTGTGTTCCTTCTAGTTCTTGGAGGGAATTATTTGTGAGGGAGGCCCATGACGGAGGCCTCATGGGGCACTTTGGGGTAGACAAGACCCTCGGAATCTTAGAGGAGAACTTCTATTGTCCAAAAATGCGCAAAGACGTCACTAAAATTTGTAGTCAATGCGTGGCCTGCCGGAGTGCGAAATCTCGTCTCCTACCTCAAGGATTGTACACCCCACTCCCTACTCCCCTTAGACCTTGGTTGGACATTTCGATGGATTTTGTTTTGGGGCTGCCAAGGACTAGAAAGGGCCGAGATAGCATTTTTGTTATTGTTGATAGATTCTCTAAAATGGCTCATTTTATTCCATGTGCTAAAACCGAGGATGCTCGTAGTGTAGCTTCATTATTTGTTGAACATGTTGTAAAGCTTCACGGGGTACCGAGGACTATTGTGAGCGATAGGGACTCCAAGTTCCTAAGTCTCTTTTGGAAGTCCATGTGGGGTAGGCTTGGGACGAAGTTACTTTTCTCCACGTCTTGCCACCCACAAACCGATGGCCAAACGGAGGTAGTAAATAGAACCTTAGGGTCTATGCTACGTTCTATGGTTAAAGGTAAACTGACTTCATGGGAAGATCACCTACCCTTGGTGGAGTTTGCATACAACCGGGTAATACATTCGAGCACGGGAATGACTCCCTTTGAATGTGTTTACGACCTAAATCCCCTTACCCCTTTAGATCTCACTCCTTTGTCTAGTGATCTCATGACCAGCTTAGATGGAAATAAAAGAGCCGAGGCAATGAAGAAAATGCATGAGACGGTGCGGCTCAAGCTTGAAAAGAAGAACCAAGAGGTTGCAAAAAGAGTAAACAAAGGGAGAAGAAGGCTTGTACTTGAACCCGGAGATTGGGTGTGGGTGCATCTTCGAAAGGATCGGTTTCCAGCTCAAAGGAAGTCCAAATTGCTGCCAAGGGGTGATGGTCCTTTCCAAGTACTTGAGAGAATCAATGACAACGCCTACAAGATTGACCTTCCACCCGAATATCAAGTGCACAACACTTTCAACGTTGGTGATCTCTCCCTCGTTGATGCGGTTGAAGATGACCAAATGCTGAATTTGAGGTCAAATTCCTCTCAAGATGGAGAGGATGATACGGTTGGGGCAGCCTCCACACGTACACGGCCTTTCACACGAAGCCAAGCTCGGGAATTACAAAAACTCCAAGCTTTGTTCATGCAAGTGGCCGTGTGTGAGTTGGTGATTGAACCAACCAAGGACCTAAACGTTTTTATGTGTGAAGAGGGGTCCTAATTTGTAATAAACTACTCTTCAAGGTTGGCACAAGAAGCAAGGGGCGGATGGGTCATTTTACCCTTTTTGCTTGTAGTATAAATAGAACATGTTAGAGAATTAGACTTCACTTTTTGCATTGCTGAAAATTGTAACCTAAAATACTAAACATTTCTCTCTCTCTTCCACACTTGGAAGCCGCCACTCTTTCCTCACAAGTAGAGGGATACTTGTGTTGTCTCTTTGGCTAGAAACAAGGGTTTTGAGGTCTTTGAGTGCCTCTTGGTCCTCGTAAGAACTTGGTGTTTATATTCATTAGACTTAGGGTCCTCTCTTGATGTTAGGGTTCTTAGTTTCTTGAATGTTATATGTCAAGTTATCTATCTTTCTTATCTTGTTGTTGTTGTTGATTTTGTTATCTTGAAGTCTAGTGAAGCCGTGTGGGGCTCTTTTCGATTCACTAGCATTGTTATCTATCTTGTTGTTCTTGTGTTGTTGGCTGAAAAACTGAATGTAAACTTGTTGTTCTTGGAGTTGTTGGACTGAAATCCGAGTCTACTTGGTGTTCTTGTTGTTGTTGGTTCCATTTTGTATCAAAAACTAGCCCGACTTGACTTCTCTCCTCTTAGATTACTTATCTACAATAGAATATATGGTAAACTAGTATTAGTAACCAATAAACACATTTGAGGTACTTAATTTCACCCAAAACAGTAACCGGGCAGCAACTATTACTCTATCAAACAAGGGTGTTATTTTAACCCTTTTTCTTTCCTCCAATTACACCCACATACCATATAGGTTCTTATAAGGTTCACCAAAACCACCTCGACTTCATTACACATTCCAAACAATACGCAAAATAGATTGGACAGCAAGCATTAGTTCGGTGGTGTATCACCACATCTTTCTTCTATAATTTATTACAAACTCATCACACCTTTATCCAACTTCAACCTGGCAGCCCATAATATACACATACAAAACAGTCCACAAAACAGTCCCAAACCACTTTTATTGTAGCAATCAATTATTGAACTCTTCATCTCTTGAGTTCTCAATAACAAGACATCCATAATCCCCTCTCAAATTCACATATAAGAAAAATAAAATGGGGCAGTCACCTTACCTCAATTCAGCAACTTATTCTTTTAACCGAACTCTTCAAGAGCTTGAACTTTCCTTAACACTTAAACCAAAGAAGAAGAAAAAAAGTTCCTCAATAACAAGGAAACATGAACAAACAGTTTGTTCTATAATCAGTCATATACTTATAGTCAAACACTTATAACTTGTTTCCCTAATCTCCCATGAGATAATTAAACAAAACCTTAAGTGTTTTTCACTTACCTTGGGCTGCAAAGGGGAGGGTTTCTTCAAGAACCCTAGAAGGAAAAATAGGGCTGCTGCTCTTGTTGTTTTTGAGAGAGTAGAGAGATTTGTTGAAATATACTCCTTTTTTGTGACTTAAAAGTGAAGTAAAATGACCAGCAACTTGGCCTTTTAAAGGCCCTATATTGTCCACCTCCTTAGCTGCATTTTGGACCATAAAATTGGTCAAATTGGTCCAAGTAGGTGATGCACCTACTTAAGGGTCCAAGCAGCTGAAACTTCAAAGTAGGTGATGCACCTACTTGCATAATTTCTTGTTGGGCTCAATTATATTTGGGCCTTGGCAGATTGGTGTGTTGGGTCACTTATCCATTTTCTTTCTTTTTTGTTCAATTTGGCCCAAATGAGTATATTAGCATACACCCAAATTTGATCCATAGCCATGGGTCCATTAATTTGGTTCAAACAACTTAAGTAGGTGACTCACCTACTAGCTTAAATAAGTCAAGCAAGCACCTCAATATTTTGCTCCATTTTCAGCTTCTAATCCCTTTAGTCTAACCTTCAACTTATACACACTTGGTCACTTTAAACTTTAGATTCAAATACTAGCTTACGATTCCAAGTTTAAATAGTTATCTTAACGTTAACTTAGTCGCACCACACTAAACTATACGGGCAGCCTCTATAATTCCATCTACACCATTAATAATTGCATAACAAATCTCATCCGTTACCTATACCATATGACCATACCAGGTTCCATATAATTAGAATAAATACAAGCAAGATACGGGATGTTACACCCAGGACTTGACGAGGTCAGGACAGTATCTTTGTTGTGGTCGATCGGTTTTCTAAGATGGCACACTTTATTCCATGCTTTAAATGTGATGATGCACCTAGTGTGGCCTCTTTGTTTGTTGATAATGTTGTCAAGTTGCATGGTGTTCCGAGGACCATTGTGAGTGATAGGGACTCTAAGTTCCTAAGTCACTTTTGAAAATCCATGTGGGGTAGGCTTGGAACCAAGTTGTTATTCTCTACATCTTGCCACCCACAAACTGATGGTCAAACAGAAGTAGTAAATAGGACTTTGGGTGCTATGCTACGTTCCATGGTAAAAGGAAAATTGACTTCTTGGGAGGAACACCTACCATTGATTGAGTTTGCATATAACCGTGTCATACACTCAAGTACAGGAATGACTCCCTTTGAGTGCATATATGGCCTCAACCCCCTTACCCTTTTGGATTTAACTCCTTTGCCTAGTGATGTTATGATTAGCTTAGATGGAAGCAAGCGGGCAGATTCAATGAAGAAGTTACATGTGAAGATGCGGCTTCGACTTGAGAAGAAAAATCAAGACATTGCAAGGAGAGTCAACAAGGGGATAAAGAAACTCATTCTTGAACCGGGAGATTGGGTGTGGGTTCACCTTAGAAAGGATAGGTTTCCATTTCAAAGAAAGTCCAAATTGATGCCAAGAGGTGATGGTCCATTCCAAGTATTTGAACGGATCAATGATAATGCCTACAAGATTGACCTTCCCCCGGAATACCAAGTGCACAATACTTTCAATATGTGTGATCTTTCTCTAGTGGATACGGTTGAGGATGACCAAATACTGAATTTGAGGTCAAATTCCTCTCAAGATGGAGAGGATGATACGGGTGTACAAATCTGTCCAATACATTCTCGACCATTCACACGAAGCCAAGCTCGGGAGTTACAAAAACTACAAGCCATGTTCATGCAAATGGCTGCGTGTGAGTTGGTACTTGATCCTCCAAAGAGCTTCAACATTTTTAAGTGTGAAAATGAGCCTTGAAGTGTAATAAATTACACTCTAAGGGCACCCCATGACTGAAGGGTAGGAAGGTCATTTGTCCTTCATTTTGTGTGTAATATAAATACATGCTATTAGGGTTATTTTCAGCACTTAGTTCATTCTTCATATTTCACAACAACAAGTCTTGTAACATTGAATATTTCTCTCTCTCTCTTGTTCTTGAGAGTAGAACCTGAAATCTGTCCAACAAGTGTAGTTACACTTGTGTTGTTTCTTGGCTAGAAACTTAAGATCTTGAGGTTCATGAGTTCTTCTTGGTCTAAGTAAGAACTTGGTACTGAAATCTTTTGGTCTTAGGGTCCTATCTTCAAGTTAGGGTTCATAGATTCTAAGATATCTTTGTGTCAAGTTACTATCTTTCATTTTGTACTCTTGAAACTTTGTAGTAACTTAGTGAAGCCGTGTGGGGCTGATTTTCTATTCACTATAGTTACTACCATTTGTTGTTTTTGTTGTTAACATTGTACTCTTTGTAATCTATCATCTTGTGTTGTTGAACCATTGTTTAATGTAATTGTTATCTTCTTGTTCTCCTTGTGTACCTACTATTTTGGTGTTGGTATTTCTTAAAAATTTTGTGATTGTTGTTGTCTTCACATATTGGAGTTGTTATCTTCAAGCTCTCGGAATTGTAGTGTGTTTGGACTGATTTTGTGGCAGATTTGATACGCTCCAAGTTAGTAGTGTATCAGTTAGTGAGTGAAATCTAATCTAGCATCCAAATCCCCTCTCAATGTCCAGAGTTTTCCACCCTTGGTTAGTGAGTAAAATCTAATTTAGCATCTCTGAAGCTGTGATACGGGAATGGCAAGGGAAGCACGAAACAAACACCAAATCAGTCCACTAATCTTAAGGATTCGAGGACCAAGATGGAGACCTCACTCGGATTTGCAACCAACAACAAGAATACAAGATACAAGAGTATATTTTAACACCAAAACAGTTACAAAACGTGATGAACAAGATGAACAACAATAATGCAAGTTTCGGATTCAACGAAGACCCCAAAACAGTCCACTACACAACACATACACGATTTGCAAGAAAAATAAAGATAGATAGTGAGACCAAGATTATTACAAGATTAAGAACCAAGTGTATTTCAACACTAACCCCTAATGAATGTAACAATCAAAACCACACTCTTACGGTGACCACCAAGGGAATGAACTCGCCTCAAGATCTACCGTTTCCAAGCAAAGATCAATATTGGCTTTTCCAAGCCCTATGCTAAGGATGACTTTTCCAAGTCCTACAACTAAGGGTGTTACACTCTCAAAAGAGAGAAGTTATGTCTTTCAATTCTTCATCCTTCAAAATATGAAATCCCTAAGAAATGAGCTAAAATGACCTATTTATAGTGTATTACAAAAGAAGACAAAAAGACCACCTTGCCCTTAATGATAGGTGCGGCCATGGTGTGTTAATACACCATGTGTAATGTCCAAAATGCCCTTAATTAAGGTCCAAAACCGTGAGTCCTCAATCTTAAATGTTCCAAGCAATCTTCCACACGCGAGATTACTTTAAGTTATGCTCAAAACAGGTTCTCCATGCATGTTCTTGTATTCTCGAGGTGACCAAGTCTTGATCCTCTATATGTTGGCCTCCAAAGATGTCATCAAAATATAAGATGGCCATTTGTCCCGTATCATCCTCCCTTTCTTGAAAAGGATTCGACCTCGAATCCAAACCTTGCAAAACAAAAGAGAGGAGAAACAAATACAAATTCCTCATGGCATGAGGGTTAGGGTTAGCATAACAAATCATCTCAACATGCCAAGGTTGCACATATTTGCAATATAACCATGAATCCTTTGAAAGGAATATTAAAAACTCAATAAAAGATGTACAAAGGATTTGGGTATAGGATACATCAAGAGTAACACTTTGCTTGTCATGTAGACCAAGCAACAAGTTTGGTGCACCAATATCACCATTTCTAAATTTGACACCGGGGTCAAATGGGAAAAGTGGCCATAGACATGGGTCTCGACAACACTTCCCTTTCCCAAGATCTACACCTAAACTAAATGACATACTCTCTACAATAACATACATATCATCCAAATCAAATAGAGAGTAGAGAAAGGTATCACTCAAATCGACTTCTACTAAGGTGCTCTCATGTGTGTACTCACTACTAGTTTCCCAATAATCACCATGAGTACTCTCAACAATGAAATCACACAAAGTAGCAGAAGAAGTAGCTTCCGCAACTACACATTCCTTACCCTTAAGAGTACTCTCATCTTCCAAGAAGAGATTTCCCTCTTTAGGAGGAATGTTGTCACACCATAGTGGGTTAGCATATAGGCTATAGCTTCCAAGGCAAGCTATACCGTCATTTTCACCACTAGGTTCATTAGGAGTGTTTAAATCATCTTCAAACAAGACATTATACCTAAAAGGAGTGTGATCTACCTCACGGACAGATTTGGAACAAGAAAGTTCCTCACTCTCTAAATGATCAATATCAAGTTTCAAGGATGTTTCAAACACAATATTACCCCAAGAAGAGCTCTCGGGTTCATTCTCACTTTGTTGACCAACATTTTAAAATATTTCACTCACTTGAGTCCTATTAAGCACATCACACACATACTCAAGTGGTGGACAGTTTTCACGAACAAGTTGATCAACACCCATTACACAAGACGATGTACTTCCATTCAACATATAGGCTTCAACACTAGGTGGACACAAATTGATCTCACAAGCGGAGTCAATTTTGTTATCAATAGGGTCAACTAGTGTATCCAAACTCACAATATGTACATCATCATCAAGTGGCAAAGAAACAATAGACTCACATATAGGAAAACTACAACTCACACTCAATGGGCTACTAGCCACACAATTATCATTCACATGTACGAAAGTGTAAGAGTTATCCATTTTACCTTGAAGTCCTTGAGTAGATTCTTCTTTGTCATGGTGTGAAGGTCCTCCAAAAGCTTGGGCAGCAACTTCCTTTTGGCATTGTTCTTCTTCGCTTGCCATGTTGGTACCTACACAAATGTCCTTAGAAATAGAAGGACAACCAATGTTAGCATCGTTTGGTGGTAATCCCCTCACTTTGCTCCACACAACCTCTCTTTTTGCAACTCTCGGATTACCACCTTGCACCCCCTTACTCCTCTCAATCTTTTGTCTCTCATAATAATTCGGGTTGGAGTAGGTAGGCATTTCTCTTCGTGGCTTGGGCAGAAAGTAAGTCATGAGGCGATTCCCCCATTGATCTCTTACAATATTTGGCCAATTTTGCACGTTTGGAACTCTATGTTGTGCAAACCAATCGGCACCTAAGCATACATGACCGTATGTCAATGGAAGAATATCGCACCACACCTCCTCATGGTATTCAAATTGGGAGAAGAGAACCTTGACCCTCTCGGTAACCTTAAACCCGTCCAAGAAGTATGGAACAAGTAAAGGCTCACGAAACAACCCCAAGAAGTCAACATGGATGGAATGATGTAGTTACTATAGTACCTATCATTTAATACAATGAGGCAGCCCGGTATCCCACAAATGGTCACCTTTCCGGAGTGTACATTCCTTCTTGGATCTACATTGTAAGGCATACGAGTACCCCTTAGTTTTGGAGATGCATACCCTCTTCTTCTCATTGGACAACCTCCACTAGAGCTAGTATAACCATTCACACTATATCGACTTTGATAAGAAGTACTACAAGGTGGAGAATATGGATCTTCATACTCCTCACGTGTACCCTCATCATAGCTCTCATAAGCTTTGCAAACAAAAGGGTTATACCTAACACCAAATCTAGGTTCGGAGTAAGAAGTGTAAGACTCCTCACATGCCCCAACATCATCATAAGATCCATCACGAGGTCCTACATCATCTCCAAAGTTACCATAAGCACTAGGCACTTCATTCACCTCATTTTCTCCCTTAAAACAGTAACTTTCAAATCTGCCCAAGTCTCGATCATGGCTATTTTCATAGCCTCCGCAATCTCCCTCAACTTCGTAGCCATAAAACCCTTCACTACAATCATAGTCTCCCATGTTGTAGTCACAATAATCCCCGGCTATCGAAGACATATTCCCCTTATATCACCTTTTAAACCTACAAAATGAACAAACAAGATTAGTAGTAAAAACTTCTCACTAACACTCGTATTCACTCACCTTTGTGATTCTCACAATTGGAGCGGCAAATATTGAAAGGTTGTTTATACTCCGGTAGTCAATAGGATGTCAATTCTACTTGGTGGCCGGAATAGATTCTTGTTTGATCGACTCAAGACACAAAAATAAAATTCACTTACGAACTTGAAACAAAGAAGTTACTACGAGTTAAAAATGAGAAAAGCACACAAACAATGAAGACACGAAGAAACGGATTCAATAATTAATCTACAACTAAGTAGGTGATTACTAGTTGTTAATTAATTCTAGAATCAAGACATGAAACTAATGAAACAATAAGATGAAACTAAGAATCTAAAATTTTGAGCTCGGAAATATTGCGTGAACAGTAGCAGTGATGACATGGCAGTCACGTATTGGTTTCGGTCCCACACAACTTTTGTTGTCCAATTTCAAGTCTTGGTCATTTTTTTCAATTTGGACTTTGGTGGAATTTGTTTAAGGAGGGAAATTCAAACAAGTCTTGGAGCCCTTTTCAATTTCAAGTTTTCAAGACTTGACTTTATTGTACTTCTCCTTAAAACATGGATCCTTAAATCATGGAAAAGTGTTGGAAAGTGGTTGAGACTTGATTGATAGGTCTTTGTTGGTTGTAGTGTCTTTCAAGACTAACAAATAATACACCCTTTTCCTTCAACTTTTTAGATTTAACATTCACTTTATCTTCAATAATATATGAAGGTGGTGATGAACATCAAGAACAACAACAACAACACCAAGAACTACAACAATAATCTCCAAGAACACCAACAATTTTCACACGGCCACTCCCAAATTCCACAATAACAATATCTCCAACACTTGGCCAAGACAACTACACCTTCAACAAAATGGTTCTCAATCCACCAATTAACAACAATATCACGTGGCCAAGCTTATAATAACAACAAGATGAAAGCCACAAGGCCAAAACAGTCCACCACAATAATGGGCCAAGCTTATGTTCACAACAACTTTCAACAAGTTCAAGCTCAAGTTTAGATCTAGACTCAAAGTGTTAGTGGACAAGAAAACTAACACTAGAAACAACAAAACAAACAAGAACACTACTAAATTTAGTCACACAACAAACAAATCTCGACCAAGGCACAACAAGAACACAATTTTGGCCAAGAACACAAACACGGACAGATTGTTATTTTTCTAGAAATTTCAGTTTTTAACACTTTTTTTTTTTTTTAATTTTCTAACAAGCAAGCCCAAGATTGATCTTGTAGGAACAAGATCAAGCCATGCTTTGATACCAAATGATACGGGAATGGCAAGGGAAGCACGAAATAAACACCAAATCAGTCCACTAATCTTAAGGATTCGAGGACCAAGATGGAGACCTCACTCGGATTCGCTACCAACAACAAGAATACAAGATACAAGAGTATATTTTAACACCAAAACAGTTACAAAACGTGATGAACAAGATGAACAACAATAATACAAGTTTCGGATTCAACGAAGACCCCAAAACAGTCCACTACACAACACATACACGATTTGCAAGAAAAATAAAGATAGATAGTGAGACCAAGATTATTACAAGATTAAGAACCAAGTGTATTTCAACACTAACCCCTAATGAATGTAACAATCAAAACCACACTCTTACGGTGACCACCAAGGGAATGAACTCGCCTCAAGATCTACCGTTTCCAAGCAAAGATCAATATTGGCTTTTCCAAGCCCTATGCTAAGGATGACTTTTCCAAGTCCTACAACTAAGGGTGTTACACTCTCAAAAGAGAGAAGTTATGTCTTTCAATTCTTCATCCTTCAAAATCTGAAATCCCTAAGAAATGAGCTAAAATGACCTATTTATAGTGTATTACAAAAGAAGACAAAAAGACCACCTTGCCCTTAATGATAGGTGCGGCCATGGTGTGTTAATACACCATGTGTAATGTCCAAAATGCCCTTAATTAAGGTCCAAAACCGTGAGTCCTCAATCTTAAATGTTCCAAGTAATCTTCCACACGCGAGATTACTTTAAGTTATGCTCAAAACAGGTTCTCCATGCATGTTCTTGTATTCTCGAGGTGACCAAGTCTTGATCCTCTATATGTTGGCCTCCAAAGATGTCATCAAAATATAAGATGGCCATTTGTCCCGTATCAAGCTGCCTCCCAGCGTAGTCTCATAAAAGCTCCTCTAGATATGGTGTCTGCCATGGCTATGGAACTGAGGGTCAAGGCTCAGTAAAATATCTTGGGCACCATACTCATCTTCTTTCTGAACCTGAACCATGTCTCGTACATAGACTCTAACTACAGCTGCCTGAAATTATAGATCTCGTCCTTAAGCTGCAACATTGACACGATTTGAACCATGGCCTTGTCCTAATGGGCATCTCAAGTCCAACCGGGACCACCCTCAATACACAACCTAACAAATAAGTAACCTGTGTTAGATGAATTCTAAACAATAACAAGATAGAAAATCAGAAGAAATAATGACTTGGGATAGGTCTACTTACTAGACTAACCCAAATAAGTTAATCCATCCAATAACCAACCAACCAAATCAAAAATGATAACCCAATGTATATATATAAATATATCATGACCATTCTATACCCAAGTCCACAGTTGTCCATACAAAGCCTCTAAACCAAACCAAAGAGTATCTAGTTGGGACATGCCCCCGTCCATAGCCCAAAAACTAAAGTCTATGAAAAGACAAAAGTATGTAAAGTAATACATGACATGAAATATATGTCTTCCAAACTATGAAAGCTCACCACTTCAATCCAACACCGACTGTTCCCGAATCTAATCAATAAGCAGGAGGAGTAGTATGGTCGGTTCCTGCATTGCGTGGGGATACAACTGCCCAAAGATGGGTTAGCGGGTGAACGCTAGCATGCACTCAAGATAAGGGTAAAATAATTCCAACCTTTAAAACAAAGTAAACCAACCATATGCATTCACAACCATACGAACATATATACATAACCATGTCGAGAAAGGGAATCAAGTTTAGCATGCCTTTAAAATCATTAAACTGGGTATATGTAGCTTAACCATCTTAATCCACCCACGGGCTATATGGGTCCAGTGTAACCCCCTGAACAGGCCCCGATACGTGTAGCCACACGAACCAGAGATACCATAGGAGTAGGGAATTCCCGAGTACCCTTCGCTCTCTATGATACATATGTACAAGTGTACTTAGGGGATTCCCGTATACCCCATTAGTATCATAGATGGTCGCCATGACCAATCCTCACGATTAGCTATCACACCCCTCTATTAATTCCTAATTAAAACTATTTCCACACAACCAAGCCTCTAATTTTATTATTATTAATCGAGGCTATTTTAAGTGGTATCGTCATACCGACTATAGCTTGCAAGCAATGTCATTAGCCAAACCTTAGAGGATTCCCGTGTACCCCATAGGTTACATTATTAAGTTTACTCTAGGGATTCCCATGTACCCCACAAGTACATCATTATTAGGCTTACTTGGGCGATTCTCGTGTACCACACAAGAATTTCATTATTAAGTTTTGCTTGGGGGATTTCCATGTACCCCACAAGATATTCATCATTCAAACCAATTTCATTATTTCATTCACTTAGGGGATTCCCGTGTACCCGCAAGGTTTTTAATTAAACCATAACCATGAAAACCAAGACCTTTCCCTTTAACCATTCCAAAACCATTTAGACCATTCAAAAACCATCCATACCAATTTAGGGTTCCATTACCAAACCATACTATGCAATAGCTTCAATGAAAGTTCAAAAATAGAGTAAAAATTCTTATAGACGTTTTATCAAACATGTTGAGGGCATACCTTTACCAAGACCAAAACCAAAACATAAACCATCAAGTTTAGGGTTACATATGACCTATTTGTTAAACCATAACCAACAAGCACCCCCATATGTAAACCACCACCAAAAGTATATGAAAATATAATTTAAACCAAGAGTTAAACAATACGCAACAATATGCACCAAAACCCTCTACATTGGTCTTTAAAACCATCATTCATTATTCACAATCAATGTTTAAAACATGCCTTTAGTTGGAACTAACAATGAGGGAGGAGTACATGTCTTATACAAAAAGATTCACGAAAGAAACTTGACTCTTGAGCCCTTTGAAGAACACTTGTAGAAACCCTAGCCTCTAATCTTCAAGAGAGAGTTAGAGAGAGTATTTTGAGTGTTTTGATCCATCTAAAATGAGTTATGAAAGGACACTAAGGGTTATATAATGTGGGTAAATAAGGGTTTTGGGGTAGGAAATATCTGGAATGACCCCGACTTAAAAACTAAAAACAAGCACGCAGGAGTAGGTGTGGGCCCGTATGGTATGGTACGGTATTTGAAACTTTGATACGGTAATTTCAGTATTTGGTTTTTTAAAATATTATACCATTACCATACCATATTAATTTGGTATGGTTCGGTATTTTGACGTTTGGTTTCGGTATTTTGTCGTATGGTAATCGATAACCATAGTTTGTTTAACTTCGACAATATATACTCGTATACTAGAGTATTATTACTTCGAATTTTCAAAAGCACGTCTTAATTGTATCATAAATACACATTAATGATGTAGAAATATTGAAAAAGAAGTACAAACAATTCCTTTTATTAGTCAATTACACCAAAAAGACATTTCAATCAAAATAGAGTAGCGAAAGTTTCAATGTCTAAACATTTTTATACTAATACTAAGTATTATATTTGTGTGTCTCTCTGTGTTTGTATATATATCTATATATATAAAAGTTACTTATGTAACTATATATATACTTTGATATGGTATTTGGTATTTTGATATGCCATTTGTAAATACCGAATACCATACCATATACCAAGAAAATTAAAATGTATACCATATACCATACCAAATACCATAATATCAAAATCACAGTATTAAAAATTTTGATTTAGTATGGTAATTCGGTATATACCATACCATGCCCACCCCTACGTAGGAGGGTACAACCACCACCACCACCCTTAGCCTACCCTAGGGTACGAGTGATAACCTTACTCGTACCCTACACCTCAACTTGTTCCCCTATACTAACCATCATACGACCACCTAGGGTTAACTCGTACCTCAAGGTATGAGAAGTACCCGTAATCTGTACCTTGGACAGATTCAACTAGACCAAACTTTGGCTATCATATGACTTAGCATCATACACCTCGTATCCTACCATATGACCAGTATGATGCTTAGTCATATCTTGGACATAAACCAACCCAAATACACTAAATAACATATGAGAGAGGGGACACCAAGTTATACCATAGCATAAGAGTAGTATGCGCAAACCGTACCATGTCTAAAATGTTCAAACCCAAGAAATTTTTGCAAAGGCCAAGTTTTAGGGTGTTTCAAACATCCTAGATGGAGGAAAGAATCTGTTAGAGAATTGTATTCGCAACTCGTTCAATGTAGTGATAGAGCCTCTTTACAGTTCCCCTAACCATAAAAATATTTCTCTTGTAAGTGAGAAAGGAACAGTCTCAGTCTAAGTGCTTCCTGATTCACCACTGGATTTGTATAAGAACTGTAGATCCCAATGAAATTGGTAAGGTACAAATTCTCATCATCTGTAGGAAGACCTGCAAACACACCCTTCAGATTTAGGAGGTGGATCATTGTGCTCTTTATGTCAAATTGATGCCTGGGGGAAAGACAGAAGGTATAATAGCTAAAGTCTCTTTCGGCTCAACATATCCCAAATCTTCGTCATCATCTATATATGGTTGTACATACTGGTATGTTGGGATTACTTGAACACGGGCACCTCTGGCTTTGTTCTGAATTCCACCGAGTGTTGTTCGGTGGTCTGCTTCTTGTATTTGCTCAGCTAGCTCTGCCTCTCGAGCTATCCACTAAGCTTCTTCCATTACCCGCCTCTCGTTTATATCTTGCGCTAAAAATTAACCGATCTATCAATCAACAATATCCTGTACTCCTTCAGAAGGAGGGGGAGGTACAACATCATGAACCCCTTCAGGATTACATCTCTTTCCTTTTCCACCATCCTCGTAGGTGTTTGTAGGATCCTCTTTGGATTTGGATTCACTAGGAGTAAGGGATTTCCTCTACTCCTTGTGCTAGGCATACCCCGGAGTATGCCCAACCATGACCAAAAACAAAATAAAAACCCAAAAAATGCAACAACTTTAAATCACAAATCAACACCGTATTCCCCGATAATAGTGCCAAAATTTGGTGATGTCCAAGCTACAACTCCGCTCAAAAGATGATAAGGTCACTACCAAATATAGTAACCCAACAATAATTGGAGTCAAATCCCAAGGGAATATATGGACTCACGGCTCTCAGTTGTTGTAATTAGTAGGCAAAACTGGAAAAGTAAATAGGCGTTTTGATTATCAATATCAAACAAGTAACAAATATCAACTTCAGTTGTAATCAGTCATAAGTGAAAACTAGGATTGTGTTCCCCTTAGCTTCTCAACTCTGTAGGCTTATCGTGATATATTGAACTAACCCAATACTTGCATGCAGAATCAATAAGGTATGTCACTCTTTACCTTTTGAGTCTTAGAATATCACCTTACTAACCCTTATCTTTATCCCAGTTAACTATTACCTTTTGAGTCAATAGTTATTAGATAAAACTTAACCATCTTATGTAGATAAATATTAGAAGCATGGATCGACAGCTAAACCCCAAATTATTATTGTCTTTATCTTTTCCTAGTCACTACTCCTCTTTTGGAGTAAGTAGCACTAATTGACAGCGCACACGCAAGTGTACGTGTTCTACCAAGTACTAAAGTGGCTTTCAAGAAAGCCGAATATCGACCCCACAGGGACTTGTATCGACAACTATCCAATTCTAGTTTAACTATTGAGATAAATTAACCAAGAAGAGTGTTGAATAATTGTAAACTAAAATTAAGTAAACAATGCGTAAAATAAAGTACTTGAGCACACACTTTCTCAAGCACACCTTTCTTGCCAAATAATCCAATACAAGTGAAAAAACATTTCCAAATGTATTCAAGGTCCAAGTTTTGGTTTTCCTCTCTTAAGGAGAAAGAGAAGACTACAATCTAACACTAAGATTACAATCTAAAAAGTCACTCAATTTATTATGTCAAAAATAATGAAAATAGAAGGTTACTTGTCTATTTATACTATTACATAAATACCCTTAATGAAGGGTGATCCTTTGGAGTGTAAAAAAAGTCATTAAAAGACAAGAATGCCCTTAATGAACCCCCAAATTGAGGCGACTTTGGAGTGTATTTCAAAGATCCTCTTCACACTTTAGCATATACACTCTAATAGGTGAACTCATGACACAATCGCAAGATTCCAACTTAATAAACATTGCTTGAAGACCACGTAACACTTTGGCTTGACTCCTTGTGAAAGGTCTTGTGCTATTGGTGTTTCTCATGCTTGTATCATCCTCTCCATCTTGAAAGGAATTTTTCCTCAAATTCACACCTTGCAAAACCAAAGAGAAGAAAACAGACACATATTCCTCAAGGGAGGAGGATTAGCATTAGTTCCACAAGTGATATAGACAAGCCAAGGTTGTTCACTTTTGACATACATCTATATATCCTAGGTATTTTTCATGAAAAACTTGGAACAAAGAATATAAAGGAAGTAAATAGCTTTAACACCAAAAAGGAATGCACATGACCAGAAGTTACTCCACCCACATCCCAAAGGAACTCCGGGATCAAATGGAAGTAGAAGACAAAGGTCTAAGCCGAGAGGAACCATTCCTTTCACTAGTCTATCAAGCCAAGGGGGTACATATTTGAAATAAAACCAATGATCCTTTGTTATGATCATGAAATACTTACTACAAGAATCACAAAGGACATGGTTAAGAGATACATAAAGGAAAAAAGAATGCAATCTGAAACACAACCTTCCCCACCCCAATAGTATATCGGGATAAAATAGAAGAAATAGACAAGAATCTAAGCCGAGGTTAGCCATTCCTTTTACTAGAGAATCAAACCCACAATCACCCAAGGCATTTCTCACAACTTTGACATACACATGGTCACTATGAGCAAGACTAATATCATGACTTTCATCACACAAGTTCAAAGGACCATACTCATTATCTAGATCAACATTATAAGCACCAACATTTACTTGCGAGATTTCAAGCATATCATCCACATGTTCCAGTAGTGAGTTATTCTTAGGAGCACATTGATCATTATAAACAACAAGAGAACGACCAAGAAAAGAAACATGTACTTCTATACTATGTAAACCCGAATTCACATCACCTTGGCTACTAATAGTCACATCACTACATTTTAAACTTAAGGGAGTGTAGAGTGTACCAATTTTACCTTGATTTCTACTAGGGCAGCCCACTTGTTTTTCACAATGGCCAACTAGTGTGTGAATACTCTTGTCACTTGGCAATGGAATCTTATTCAAGTTATAAGTGCTAGCACTAGTGCTACGAGTCAAATGGCCACCTTATCTTTTGATGACATCTTTGAAGGCCAACACGTAAAGGCTCAAGACTTGGTCACCCTGAGAGCACAAGTATATGCAAGGAAGGATCATTTTGAGCATGACTTAAAGCAATCTCGAGTGTGAAAGGTTTCTTGGTTGCTTACATTGATGCTAACCCGAGAACCACAAGCCTTGAAGTATGAACCATACTCGGTTTTTGAGAGCATTAAAAAGGCGCCATTCATTCGAGTTATAACATACCTTGGCATCCCCTTCATTAAGGGTATTTTATACATTACATATGGTGTATTTACACACCATGGTAGCCCCTCTCATTAAGGGTAAAATGGTCTTTTTATCTTTATTTGTAATATATTATAAATAGGCCCCTTTAGTCTTATTTTCACCAGTTGTTGGAAGAATGAAAGATTGAAACACAAATCCTCTCTCTTGAGAGTAGAACACTTTAGGTAGTCTTAGTTTAGGGCTTGGAAAAGCTAATATTGATCTTTGCTTGGAAACGGTGAATCTTGAGATGAGTTGATTCCCTTGGCAGTCATCATAAGAGAGTGGTTTGGATTATTACATTCATTAGGGGTTTTTAAGTTTAATACACTCTTTAGTTCTTAATATTGTAATAATCTTGGTCTCACTATCTATCCTTTACTTTTGTTGTTGTTATCTTGTGTAGTGGATTGTTTTGGGTCCTTTATTGAATCCGAAACTTGTGTTATTGTTGTTCATCTTGTTCATCACATTTTGTAGCTGTTTTTTGGTGATATATACATCATTGTATCTTGTATTCTTCTTGTTGATAGCGAATCCGAGAGTGGTCTCCAAAAAGGTCCTCGGATCCTTAAGATTTGCGGACTGTTTTGGAGTTATTTCATGTTTCTCTTGTCTTTATTATATCATTTGGTATCAGAGAAAGGCTGGTTGTGTTCCTACACTACCAATCTTGGGTTCTCTTGGGAGAAAATTCAAAAAAAACAAATGAAACTGAAAAAAAAAATCCAGAAAAGGGCAAATCTGTCCATTTTGTGTCCTTGGCCGAAAATTGTGTTGTTGTTATCTTGACCAAGATTTGTTTGTTGTGTGACTAGATCTAGTAGTGTTCTTGTTTGTTTTGTTGTTTCTAGTGTTAGTTTTCTTGTCCACTGACACTTTGAGTCTACATCTAAACTTGAGCTTGAACTTGTTGAAAGTTATTGTTGTGAACATAAGCTTGGCCCATTGTTGTTGACCATTGTTTTGTGGACTGTTTTGGCCGTGTGGTTTCTCCTTGATGTTCTAAACTTGACCACGTGATATCATTGTTACTTGGTGGCTTGAGAACCATTTTGTTGAAGTTGTAGTTGTCTTGGCCAAGTGTTGGAGATATTGTTATTGTGGATTGGAGTTGGCCGTTGGAATTGTTGTTGTTCTTGAAGATTGTTGTTATTATTCTTGGTGTGGTTGTTGTTGTTCTTGAAGTTCTTCACCTTCCTTCATATATTGTTAGAACATAAAGTGAATGTTAGATCCTGAAAGGTGAAGGAAAAAGGTGTATGTACTTGTTAGTCTTGAAAGACCCCCAACCACCAAAAGACTTTATATCACTTCTCAACCACTTTTTCATGATTTAAGAACCCATGTTTTAAGGAGAAGTACAAGAAAAAGTCAAGTCTTGAAAATTGAAAAAGACCCCAAGACTTATTTTTCCTCCTAAAACAAATTCCACCAATCCAAATTAATTTTTGACCAAGACTTGAACATTTGAGAATAACCACTTGATAAAACCAAACCAATACGTGGCTGCCACATCATCACTGCTACTGTTCACGCAATATTTTTGAGCTCAAAATTTTAGATTCTTAGTTTCATTTTTATTGTCCCTTAGTTTCGTTGTTGATTCTAATACTAATTAGCAACTAGTAATCACCTACTTAGTTGTAGATTAGTTATTGAGTTCGTTTCTTTCATGTCTTCATTATTTATGTACCTTTCTTATTTTTTAACTCGTCGTAACTTCTTTGTTTCAAGTTCGTAAGTAGATTTTGTTTTGTGTCTTGAGTCGATCAAACAAGAAAGAAACTTTCAATATTCGCCGCTCCAAATTGACATCTTATTTACTACCGAAGTATAAGCAACTTTCAATATTCGCCGCTCCAAATTGTGAGGATCACAAAAGTGAGTGAATACGAGTGTTGGTGAGGAGATTTTACTACTAATCTTATTTGTTCATTTTGTAGGTTTAAAAGGTAATATAAGGGGAACATGTCTTTGATAGCCGGGGATTAATGTGACTACAATATAGGAGACTATGATTGTAGTAAGGGTTTTTATGGCTACAAAATTGAGGGAGATTGCGGAGGCTATGAAAATAGCCATGATTAAAACTTGGGCAGATTAGAAAGTTACTGTTTTGAGGGAGAAAATGAGGTGAATAAAGTACCTAATGCTTATGGTGACTTTAGAGATGATATAGGACCTCGTGATGGATCATATGATAACGTTGGGGCATGTGAGGAGTCTTATAATTCTCACTCCAAATCTAGATTTGGTGTTAGGTATAACTCTTTCGTTCGAAAAACTTATGAGACATATGATGAGAGTACACGTGAGGAGTGTGAATATTCATATTCTCAACCTTGTAGTACTTCTTATCAAGGTCGATATAGTATGAATGGTTATACTAGATATAGTGGAGGTTGTCCAATGAGAAGAAGAGGGTATGCATCTCCAAGACCAAGGGGTACTCGTATGCCTTACAATGTTGATCCAAGAAGGAGTGTACACTCCGAAAAGGTGACCATTTGTGGGATACCGGGATGCCTCATTGTGTTAAATGATAGGTACTATAGAAAACTACATCGTTCCATCCATGGTTGACTACTTGGGTTTGTTTTGCGATCCTTTACTTGTTCCATACTTCTTGGACGGGTTCAAGGTTACCGAGAGGGTAATAGTTAACTTCTCCCAATATGAATACCATGAGGAGGTGTGTTGTTATATTCTTCCCTTGGCCTACGGTCATGTATACTTAGGCGCCGATTGGTTTGCACAACATCAAGTTCCTAACGTGGAAAATTGGCCTAATATTGTAAGAGACCAATGGGGAAATCGCCTCATGACTTACTTGTTGTCCATGCCGTGAAGAAAAATGCCTACCTACTCCAATCCAAATAATTATGAGAGAAAAAAGATTAAGAGGAGTAAGGGAGTGCACGGTGGTAATTCGAGAGTGGAAAAAGAAGAGGTTGTGTGAAGCGAAGTGAGGGGATTACCACCAAACTGTGCTAGCATTGGTTGTCCTTCTATTTCTAAGGATATTTGTGTAGGTACCAACATGGCAAGCGAAGACGAACAATGGCAAAAGGAAGTTGCTGACCAAGCTTTTGGAGGACCTTTACACCATGACAAAGAAGAATCTACTCAAGGACTTCAAGGTAAAATGGCTAACTCTTACACTTTTGTACATGTGAATGATAATTGTGTGGCTAGTAGCCCATTGAGTGTGAGTTGTAGCTTGCCTATATGTGAGTCTATTGTTTCTTTGCCACTTGATGATGATGTACATGTTGTGAGTGTGGATACACTAGTTGATCCTATTGATGACCGAATCGACTCTTCTTGTAAGATCGATTTATGTCCACCTAGTGTTGAAACCATTATGTTGAATGAAAGTACATTATCTTCTGAAATTTGTATTGATCAATTTATGTGTGAAAATTATCCACCACTTGAGGATGTGTATGATGTAATTAATGAACCTCAAGTGTGTAATGATGTTAAAAATGTTGATCAAAGAAATAGGAGTGAACTCGAGAGCTATTCTTGGGATAATCTTGCACTTGAAATCTCTTTGAAACTTGATATTGATCTTTTAGAGAGTGATGAACGTGTTTGTTCTGAATCTGCCCGTGAAATAGATCATGCTCTCTTTAGGTATAATGTCTTGTTTGAAGATGATATAACCACTCCTAATGAACCTAGTGATGAAAATGGTGGTATAGCTTTCCTTAGAAGCTATAGCCGATATGCTAACCCACTATGGTATGACAATATTTCTACTAAAGATGGAAATCACTTCTTGGAAGATGAAAGTACTCTTAAGGGTAAGGGATGTGTAGTCTTGGAAACTACTTCTCCTTCTACTTTGTGTGATTTTATTGTTGAGAGTACTCATGGTGATGATTGTGAAACTAGTAGTGAGTACACACATGAGGGCACCTGATACACTACTAACTTGGAGCGTATCAAATCTTCCACAAAATCAGTCCAAACGCACTACAATTCCGAGAGCTTGAAGATAACAACTCCAATATATGAAGACAACAACAATCACGAAATTATGAAGGAATACCAACACCAAAATAGTAGCTACACAAGGAGAACAAGAAGATAACAATAACATTAAAAAATGGTTCAACAACATAAGATGATAGATTACAAAGAGTACAATGTTAACAATGTGATGTGCTTTGTGATGTGATACCAATGCAAGCATGTCATTTGTTTTTAGGTAGACCTTGGCAATATGATAGGTCTACCAAACATGATGGGAGGACCAACCGATATTCACTTGAGAAGGATGGTCGAAAGGTCACTCTTTATCCTCTTTTGCCATCACAAGTGAATGAATTACATCAAAAGATGAGAGAGTTGAAGGAGAAGGGAAAGAAACCCAAAAATGGTGAAAAGGAGGGGAAAACCGTGGGTGGGGCAGTAGGGATTTCCGGGACTGCCTCAACGTCAAATGGGCAAGAAAACATGGTGATGTTGGCTAGAAAGAAGGAACTCTTCTTGGATTATGATGTGGACATGCCTATGCTTCTTTTGGATCATTGTTTTAATACTAACCCCACTAATTCTTCTATTTCTCCTTTGATTTCTTGTGTGTTGCAGGATTATGAAGATGTATTTCCCAAAGAACTTCCGCAAGGATTGCCCCCGCTTTGGGGAATTGAGCATCAAATTGACTTTGTGTCGGGCTCACAATTGCCAAATAAGCCGGCTTACAGAAGCAACCCTACGGACACCAAAGAATTGCAGCGTCAAGTTGAGGAACTCCTCAACAAAGGGTATATCAAGGAGAGCATGAGTCCGTGCGCGGTTCCGGTGCTACTGGTGCCTAAGAAAGATGGAACATGGCATATGTGTGTGGACTGCCGAGCCATCAATAATATTACGATAAAATATCGTCACCCTATCCCTAGGTTAGATGATATGCTTGATGAATTAAATGGTTCGTGTTTATTTTCCAAGATTGATTTAAGGAGTGGCTATCACCAAATAATAATGCAACCCGGTGATGAATGGAAAACCGCCTTCAAGACTAAATTTGGTCTCTATGAATGGATGGTTATGCCATTCGGCCTAACAAATGCTCCAAGTACTTTCATGAGGCTAATGAATCATGTGATGAAGCCATTTATTGGAAAGTTTGTTGTTGTTTACTTTGATGATGTCTTGGTCTATAGTAAGTCAATTTATGAGCATGTGATGCATTTACAATGTGTGTTTGATGTTCTTAGTAAGGAAAGGTTGTATGCAAATCTGGAGAAGTGCTCTTTTGGTGTTAATGAAGTTGTTTTCTTGGGTTTTGTTGTTAGTTCAAGAGGGGTCTAAGTGGATGAATCCAAGATAGATGCTATCAAAAATTGGCCAACCCCGCAAACCATTAGTGAAGTAAGAAGCTTCCACGGGTTAGCTAGTTTTTATAGAAGGTTTGTCAAAGGATTCAGAACCATAGCCGCTCCTTTGACCGCGATCATTCAAAAAGACTAACCCTTCAAGTGGGGTGAAGAGCAAGCTAAGGCTTTTGAAACCTTGAAAGCTATGCTCATTTCCGCGCCTTTATTACAATTGCCCAACTTTGATAAGACATTCGAAGTTGAGTGTGATGCTAGTAAAGTGGGCATAGGGGCTGTTTTGATGCAAGATTTAAAACCCATTGCTTATTTTAGTGAAAGGCTCAAAGGAGCAACTCTAAACTACTCAACGTATGATCTAGAGTTGTATGCCTTGATTCGAGGTTTGGCCACTTGGCAGCACTATTTGTGGCCCAAGGAGTTCGTGATCCGAACGGACCATGAATCCTTGAAGCATCTTCGGGCACAAAACAAGCTTAACAAGCGGCATGCAAAATGGATTGAGTTTCTTGAAACCTTCCCTTATGTTATTCAATACAAAAAGGGTAAGGACAACGTAGTATCCAATTCTTTGTCTAGAAAACATGTTCTTGTGTCAACATTATCTTCAAAATTAATGGGTTTTGAGAGTTTGAAAGAATTGTATCCCGAGGACCCTCACTTTGCTCCTATCTTTAGGGAATACGAAGAAATGGGTAGGGACAAGTGGGATTCATCTAGGGGTTCAAATCCCTATGCCAAGTTTGATGGATACTTGTTTAAAGGTAGACGATTGTGTGTACCCTCCAGTTCTTGGAGAGAGTTATTTGTGAGGGAAGCACACAATGGCGGTCTAATGGGTCACTTTGGGATCGAAAAGTCCCTTGGAATATTGGAGGAGCAATTCTATTGGCCAAAAATGCACAAGGGTGTGGCCAATGCATAGATTGCAAAGGAGCCAAATCGCAGCTCCTACCTCATGGGTTGTACACCCCGTTGCCCACTCCTTTATTCCATGCTTTAAATGTGATGATGCACCTAGTGTGGCCTCTTTGTTTGTTGAAAATGTTGTTAAGTTGCATGGTGTTCCGAGGACCATTGTGAGTGATAGGGACTCTAAGTTCCTAAGTCACTTTTGGAAATCCATGTGGGGTAGGCTTGGAACCAAGTTGTTATTCTCTACATCTTGCCACCCACAAACTGATGGTCAAACGGAAGTAGTAAATAGGACTTTGGGTGCTATGCTACGTTCCATGGTAAAAGGAAAATTGACTTTTTGGGAGTCACCTACCATTGATTGAGTTTGCATATAACCGTGTCATACACTCAAGTACGGGAATGACTCCCTTTGAGTGCATATATGGCCTCAACCCCCTTACCCCTTTGGATTTAACTCCTTTTCCTAGTGATGTTATGATTAGCTTAGATGGAAGCAAGCGGGCAGATTCGATGAAGAAGTTACATGAGAAGGTGCGGCTTCAACTTGAGAAGAAAAATCAAGACATTACAAGGAGAGTCAACAAGGGGAGAAAGAAACTCATTCTTGAACCGAGAGATTGGGTATGGGTTCACCTTAGAAAGGATAGGTTTCCATCTCAAAGAAAGTCCAAATTGATGCCAAGAGGTGATGGTCCATTCCAAGTACTTGAATGGATCAATGATAATGCCTACAAGATTGACTTTCCCCCGGAATACCAAGTGCACAACACTTTCAACGTGTGTAATCTTTCTCTAGTGGATGCAGTTGAGGATGACCAAATACTGAATTTGAGGTCAAATTCCTCTTAAGATGGAGAGGATGATACGGGTGTACAAAGCTGTCCAATACGTTCTGGACCATTCACACGAAGCCAAGCATAGTGTACCACACTTGGCCTCACAAGTGTTGGGAAATCGGCAATACTTGGTAAGTTACTTGAGAGGTAAGAAGCTTTGGCCCGGAATCAATCTTTGTTTGAAACGACTCAAATAAAGTGATGCACGAACTTGAACCAACAAAATACTACGACTTTAAGAAGAGAAAAGCACACAAAAAGTGAAGACACTAACAAACGGACTCAAGACTAATTACCAACCTAGTAGGTACTTACTATTTTGCTAATTAGTGATAGAACCAACAAAATTGAAACTAGAAACAACAATTAGAAACTAGGAAATCTAAATTTGAACTCAATTTGGTTGGTCACCAAAGTGATGACGTGGTAGCTTATGGTTGGATGTGACTTTCAAAATTTTCAATTCCCAAATTCTTTTCTCAGTCAAACAACACTTAAGGAGAAGAAATATTTCGGTTTTGATGGAGAAATATGCAAGTTTGGAGCCTGTTTGAGCTTCAATTTGAATTTGAAATGGATTGGTCCCCCCTTGTACTTCAATTGTACTTGATTATTCCCTTTGTCTCTTCTTTCTTTTGGATGACAATGAATATGACAAGGAATATTCTTTCACAAATACCAAGTACACTCTCTTTCTTCTCCTTTTTTGTATCAAACACACTCTTTGAATATTCTTCCTTAGCAAGACTTGATGAACATGGAAGAACAAGATGAATATTTAAGAGTTGACCAAAGTTTGACCCCTAACCAAATGAACTCCAAATCGAGATTTTTTTTTTGTAGATCTAGGTTCCTTAGGCCAAGGTGAACTCAAATATGTGAAAAATCAGCCACAAAACTAGTCCAAATCACAATCCCAATTTCGGATCTAGCTTAAAAACTTCAAAAACACCATATCCATGGAGGTTCTTAGCTCAAACTCAACCAATTCTTGTTCCAAGTCTAGACTCCCTAGGTGTTAGAGAAAAAAAATCTAACACAAGAAACCAACAAAACACAATAAAATTTAGTAGATCTAACCAACAACTTTCAGATCTACACAAATGACTCAAGACAACAACAATTTTTTTTGAGATTTTCTGATTTTTTTTTGACTCTTTTTTCAACAAGAACACTAAGACCAATATTTAGGGATGTTGAAACAACCCTAAACAAGGCTTTGATACCAAATGATAGCCCAAAGGAAGGCTAAAACACGAAATTGACAATAGAAGCTAAAACTCAGCAAACACACAAAAGGAAAAACAACACACATAGAAGAAAAGAGATGAAGAAGAGATGCATAAAGTAAAGATAGTAGAGAGACCCTTACTTCCACTATGTGATTAACAAAAGGAGATGTATCAAATCTTCAATCACACCTCACTAATGGGAGCTCAAATCACTCTCTTAGGTGACCCAAAGGACTCACACTTCCTCAAGCACACCTTTCTTGCCAAATAACCCAATATAAGTGAAAAAACTATTCCAAATGTATTCAAGGTCCAAGTTTCGGTTTTCCTCTCTTAAGGAGAAGGAGAGAAGACTACAATCTAACACTAAGATTACAATCTAAAAAGTCACTCAATTCATTATGTAAAAACTAATGAAAATAGAAGGCTACTTGTCTATTTATACTATTACATAACAAATGTCAAAAATACCCTTAATGAAGGGTGCTCCTTTGGAGTGTAAAAAAATTCATTAAAAGACAAGAATGCCCTTAATGAACCCCCAAATAGAGGCACTTTGGAGTATATTTCAAAGCTCCTCTTCACACTTTAGAATATACACTCCAATATACACTCCAATAGGTGAACTCATGACACAATCATAAGCTTCCAACTTAATAAACATTGCTTGAAGACCATGTAACACTTTGGCTTGACTCCTTGTGAAAGCTCTTGTGCTATTAGTGCTTCTCATGCTTGTATCACTAAGTACATCCCTGTACAAGAAATTAATTTGAATTCCTTATTTTATAAAAGAATACAAACTCTACTATGTTTATTCCCACGTTATATCTCCCTATTTCACAAGGTTGACAAAATATGTATTTTAAGGGTGATCAATCCATAAAATAAGTAAAACAAGAATAAACAAACAACCAAATATGATAAGAAAATCCAACAAAATTAATTCAAAATAATAGTACTCATGTTCGTGGCTTTAACCTCGGAAAGAGGGTTTTTAGCAGATAATATTCATAATCACGATCCAAATAATTAAATACATGATATGATAATTAAAGACTAATTAAAGAATGATAAAAGGTAAAAATTGTGCATCATCCTCCCCAAATACGTCCACGACATCACTACGTGCCTTCCAATTCTCCAAGACATCCACCACTGCTTTAATATGTCCAAGACACGTATGTGTATATATTACTTTAATCCCAATCCTTGTGGGATTTAATGAGATGCACAGAATCCAACATATTCCTATATTGAACAAGATTCCCACAATTGGAAATATACCTAACCAAACCGTGTATAAGTGGGATTATTGTGCAATATTAGAGCGGTGGGAATAGAGCATGCGTCGCATGCAGTAGTGCACAGAAATGGAGGGTG
The DNA here is from genome assembly GCA_030864215.1 of Capsicum pubescens. Lineage (NCBI taxonomy): Eukaryota > Viridiplantae > Streptophyta > Magnoliopsida > Solanales > Solanaceae > Capsicum > Capsicum pubescens. The sequence continues at coordinate 45,330,128 of CM061539.1, read as the reverse complement.
CGACGCATGCTCATCACGTGCTCCCACTGGAATTGTGTCTTATTTAATTTTCTAAGGCATTGGATCACTGAACTGGAGCATGCGTCGCACACTCATCATGTGCGCACACTGGAAGTTGCGTCCAAAATTTTGATTAAGACTTTATCGTCCCATCTTTCATCCCTTATCTTATGGTGTATTTCCCATGGATTTCCAGCCTTTATATCATCATTATATCACTGTATTCAGCTCATAAAGCTTCCTACATAATCATACACCATGAATTAGAGTTCATAACAACACAATATTCTCAACGACAAATCAAAACAAGAGCTAAGATAGGGCTAATTTGCAATGATTTTCAACTTTATGTTTCTACTCTTGACTTATTCAAATTAAACTTGGTACCTTACAAACAAGTTATTCCACTCATAATTACACATTTAAACCATTTGGAACAAATAAACACATTAGAATCAAATGAAACAAACTAGACACGCAACTAGCTTAAGTAGTAAAACTAGTTTTCTCGTTTAAACTCTAAATGACTCAATTAAGTACAAACTTGTTTGTAAAACACTTTGAACATTGTAATCACACACTTGGACACTTATATGCTTATTTATATCAATATGAACACATTAAGCACATGAATTGCTCTCAAATCAAGGCTAAATAAGCTAGAATAGTAACACTAAAGTGCATAAATACACCCAACATCACTAATCTAGGCGAGATCCTAACGTGTGCACCCGTTAAGAAAACTATTATATTGAATATAAAGCAATACATGTGTCACACCTCAAATTTTGTTGAGGCGGAAAGGCACCCATTTTGGGAGAACCAACTCTTAACCATGTACTTTTCATGCATGTAATTATGGCATTCAAAGTTTCTACTAGTATGAATATGATGCATTGATAAAAAAAAACACGTAAGTAAGTCCAAACCTACATATACAAGACTTGACCGTTGGGGCCACAACGTTAAAAGAACACAATACTACCACACTTAACTTCACATAGTCTGTAAAGCCTCTAAAAGACACATGGATACTTAGTTAAGGTCGGGAAAAACCCCCGCCTTGCTCATAACTACTACACAATACCAAATTATATAACAGACTCAAAAAGCTCCGAATCAACTTGGAGCTCACCAATAGCAGCTGGATGTCCTGTGCTCCTACTAGGGTGGTCTACTAGCTGGAGTACCTGTACCTACGGCATGAAACATAGTGTCCCCCACGAAGGGTGTCAATACAAAGAGTGCACTGAGTATGTACGACACGAAGTGACTATAAATAAGACAAGATCTCAACAAAATCAGTTATCAATATATAACTATAAAGATAAGGATAGAATACCAACTTTGCTTATGCTTATGGGATCATGTACATTACATCCTTTACATTGCTTTATTCTTCTTTACTTTATAATATTATAAGGCATAATACAAATGACCAGCTGATCAGTGGTAAAAGAGGATGACCCATGCTAGGCATTTTAACCCCTGGGATACGTTCCTCATAAGTACACAAATCGGGATCGACCCATGCTAGGCTTTCCTTTCGCCCCTAGGATACCATCCGTAATATTGGGATTGACCCATGCTAGGTGTTTCTTCCACCCCTGGGATACCACCCAAAATATATAGACTCACTTTAGATCATTCTTTTCATCTTTAAAGTTATTGTTTTGGTGGTCATGTATTATATTTGGAACTTTGGACCAGTAGCAAAAGGTGTGCAAATATGCACTAGATACAGTAGCAATGAGGTCGAATACAACAATAATAGAAATATAACACATAGGAGCTTAGCTAACATCATGGGTCATGTTAACTAAGAGAACAACTTGTAAGGCTTATTTCTGAAAGCACCCATATCATACTAGTATTTAGAAAGGAAATGGACAGATTTAGTAACAAACACATCTTTAGGTACTTTAACAACCTGACAAGTTAGAATAAGGTTGTTAACCACCTTGGGGGATTACGCTGTAGTTATGTATAACTTTAAAGGAAGAACGCTTAGGAAGCTTACTTTGTAACAAAGGAGTTAGATTCATGCCAAAGAGTATAGGATCGATGAACCATACATACCTTGCTGCACAACTGATCACAATTTAACTTATCGTCTACCCTTTTAGATTACTAATCTACAATAGCATAAGACTAGTATTAGTAGCTAATTAACATATTCACGCCATTTAAACTTACTAAAATAGTAACCGGGCAGTAATCCACAATCAACTAATCCAAGGGTGTTCTCTCAACCTCGTTCTTCTCCAATTACATTCACACGTGATGTAACTTCTTATAAGATTCCCTTAACAGTTTCATCTTTATTGTACTCTCAAAACAGTATATCAAGTGATGTAGGCAGTAAACTTATACGACATTCAATTTGGTGGTGTACCATTATACTTTTCTTCTACCTTTCAATGGAAATTATTCACACCATTCCCCCAACGTCAACCAAGCAGCCCCCAACATACATACATACATAAAACAGATCCAAAACAACCCCAAATACCCCTTAATATGTCAACCAAAAATTGAACTCACCATCCCTTGAGTTCTTAACAACAACATATACACAATCCTCAACCAACACACGTATATAGGAAAATGGCAAAAATGGACAGTATCCATACCTTAATTTCGGTGGTAGTTTATTCCCTTAATGTATATCTCTTCAATAGCTTGATCCCTTTACTCACAAACCAAAAGTGAAGAGAAAAATCTCTTAATAATCAAGGATAAAGGGACTGCCAAAATTAAAAAGGGATATCTTATAGTTTAATCATGGAGAACATAATCCTTATAGTATTCTTAAGATGTGCTCATGATTTGTTCACTTAACTTTAACTTGGAAGGAAGGTTTCCAAAGAACCCTAGTGGAATTTTAGGGCTGCTGCATAGCTAAGAGAGAACAAGAGAGAAAATCTTGAAAGCTGTTTTTTTTCCTAGTTAAAATGAGCTAGGGCTGGTTTCAATCCCTTTAAAAAGAGCTGCTCTTGGCCGACTTTCTTGTTCGTTTTTGGGCCATAATTTATCAAGTAGGTGATGCACCTACTTGCCCATTATATTGGGCCTTTGTGGATTAAAAACTATTGGGCCTTGGCTGCCCATTCTCCTCATTTTCTCTTATTTAATGTGGGCCAAAATTAACTTAAGTAGGTGGTAGTGTATTTGGCCCAATAAGCTGGTAAAGGGATCCTTAATAGTTGATGTACCTACTTAGTTTTTAAGTTGGTCAAAAGGTCAAAGTAGGTGATTCACGTACTAGCTTAAAATAAGTCAAGCAAGCACCTCAATATTTTGTTCCATTTTATGATCAAAATGCTTATAGTTAAACTTAAAACTTGGTAACTTCATCCTTTAGATTCAAATACCTACTTAAGGGCCCAAGTTTATATGCTCTCATCGAAGGTAACTTAATCATACCACGTTTCAGTATATGTGGGAACTCCTCCAAATCTATCTTACCATCACCAATCACATAGGATATCCGAGCCCATTACCTACCCCATAAGTCCATATCAAGTGCCACATAAGTAGAACTAGTACACGTGAAATACAGGGTGTTATATCCTACCCCCCTTAGAAACATTCGTCCTCGAATGCTAGCATAACTAGCTAGCCTAAATGAATATAAGACTAAGTTTAAACTCATTGTTATCCATATAACACTTGTGTATTTATACTTGCTTGTTTATGCCCCAAATCAGCATCCTTGGACCAAGTCTTTAGATTCAAATAAATGAGGGTACTTTGACTTCATTGCTTCTTCGGCTTCCCATGTGATTTCTTCTACTTGCGGGCTCCTCCAAAGAACTTTTACTGAGGCTACTTCTTCATTTCTTAACTTCTTAACTTGACGATCTAGTATAGTAGTAGGCACTTCTTCATACGTGAGTTCTTCCGTAACCTGCACATCTTTAGTAGGAGTAATATAAGATGGATCTCCTATGCACTTGCGGAGTATTGAGACATGAAACACCGGATGCACCATTGAAAGCTCTTGGGGTAGGTCTAACTCATATGCCACTTGGCCAAATCTTTGAATAATTTTATATGGCCCTATGTAGCGGGGACTTAGTTTTCCCTTTTTACCAAACCTCATTACCCCTTTCACTGGAGATACCTTCAAGAATACCCAATCTCCTATAGCAAACTCTAACCCTCTTCTTCTAGTATCCGCATATGATTTATGTCGGCTTTGAGCTGTTTCTAATCGTTGTTGTATCACCTTAACTTTTTCTATAGCTTGATGAACAAGATCTGTCCCAAATAAGGTAGTTTCACCCACTTCAAACCACCCAATTGGTGATCTACACTTTCTGCCATATAAAGTTTCATAAGGCGCCATTTTGATACTCAAGTGATAACTATTGTTGTATGCAAACTCAATTAGTGGAAAATAATCATCCCAGCTACCTTTGAAGTCCAATACACAAGCACGCAACATATCCTCTAATGTTTGGATTGTACGTTCCACCTGGCCATCCGTTTGAGGGTGAAAAGTTATGCTTAAACTCACTTACGTTCCCCAACTCTTCTAGAATGACCTCCAAAAATGTGCGGTAAATTGAGCTCCCCTATCAGATATAATAGAGATTGAGACTCCATGTAGCCGAACTATCTCTTTGATATATAATTTTGCATACTCTTCAACTGTGTACGTAGTGTTAACCGGTACAAAGTGTGCTGATTTGGTGAGTCTATCAACTATTACCCATATAGAATCAAACTTTCGAGACGAGCGAGGTAGACCAGTGATGAAATCTATGTTGATCATATCCCACTTCCAAGTTGGGAGCTCCATAAGCTGTATATCACCTCCCGGCTTTTGGTGCTCCACTTTAACTTGTTGATAATTTGGACATTCAGCTACAAATTCTGCAATGTTCTTCTTCATGTCGCCCCACCAATACACCTCTTTCAAGTCATGATACATTTTTCTTGAACCAAGATGGATAGAATATCTTGAATGATGTGCCTCCATCATAATCTTCTTTCTTAGCCCATCTACATTAGGTACACATAATCTATTTTCCTTAAGCTGTAAAAGTGTAATACCCCGATCGTTTCTTAAGCCTAAATCCATCTTTTGAGTGAATATGGATGACTTCCAAATTGATTTTTATTTATATCATGTTGTATTTCCCTAAATTCTACTCTTGATCATGTGGAGAATTGGATAAGCTTTCCATCGACATAAGATTCACCCGAATCGGACACCGGTGAGGAAGTTAGAGTCATTTTGTAATTCCCCGAGACTCTAACCAATAGTGCAACCATGAATCAAGCTCTTGAGAAATAAATTATAGTGCTTTGGTTGTTTTCTAATCAAGTATTGTGTGTATTAAGTCCTTAAAGATGTCCTAACGATTGGGCGAATGAAAACATTCCTTACCGATTGAGTTCTTGGGAAGGATATTGGTATAGTCAACTTCAAATGAGCATATCTCTCATTATACTTGTAATTTTTAATATCATGACCTATCAACAGATATATAATTGAATTAGCTTTCCAACGATACCAATTTCGTCAAAATCCAATATCGGAGCAAAGAGTTATGCCTATTTTACTCCAACATGGTCAAGCTAGAAAACGGTGACGACAGTTCTGACGGGCTGTCACATTTCTGACGCCATTTTTGACGACGTCGTCACTTTCTGATGACATTTCTGATGACTTCATCAGCCTTAGGCAAAAAATCAAAAATTCTATCCTTTTGTGACAACATTTCATGACGGCCTATCACGGGTGTCGTCAGCCATTTTTTTCAGCAATTAAGAGGCATTTTTAAAAGGGTATTTTGATCTTTTTCACCCATTTTGACCCTCTATATATAACCAAGTAAAGAAGAAAACTTTATTCTTCTTCCATTTCAACAAGAATACTAGGGTTTCTCTCTCAAAAATCCAATTCAAATCTCCCAAGAACATCAAGAATCCAACCATAGATTTTATAAATTGGTTCAAGATTCAAGGTACCCAAGTCAAAAGCATCAAGAACCCTAACTCAAGAAGTGGAAAAGGAGTCTATAACAAGTTTCTTCATTCAAATCCATAATCAAGGTATGTGGGGTTTGAACAAGAACACTTCTTTCGTTCTTGTGCCTAAAGATTTAATTTCTACTATTGAAATCCATGATTTTGCAAAGTGGGTTTACACCCAAATTACTTTATTAATGATTTATGATATTTAAGCTATTCAAGATCGATACACATGACTATTTCATCATTTTATTTCTTAAATTGAGAACTTATGTCATGAGTTGAATATTATTATTATGAGTTGATGATTTTCGAATGATTTGAGATAAGAGTCATGATTTAAGCTTTTCTATGAGAATTTTTATTATTGAATATATATATATATATATTAATATTTGAGCTTGAGAGTCAAGAATGAGTTCTATGATGTTTTCTTGAAGTTTTTGATACATGATTATTTTACAACTTCCAAATTATGACTTGATATTTAATATTGTGAATTTCATGTTCTACCATGAGTTGGTATTTCAAGTGCTTTCAAGACATGTGTCAACCTTTAAGATTCCTTATGAAAAATTGGATTATTGAGTATATTGATTCATAAGATTGAGTTGTTATAATGATTCTTGATATTTCCTCAAAGTTATTAATGTTGTCATGACTAAATGAATTGATACATCTTGATGTTGAGAAAGATTGTTTGATTTTGAGTCGAGTTAGAAATTCACAGTTGTATATAATTTACCGATGAGATATATATTTATGTTTTGGTCTTTATAATGGACCCACGAATTGATATTGATTAAGGTGGATTTCCTAATGCGTTCTGAGCTGAGTCTGGGAGGAGTATTTAGCACCGAGCAGAAAATGTGGTATTTTCCTAAAACTACGTGATATGGGTACGACCACGAGGATGCATATTTGTGAGATGTATTGAACCCGAGACTTGGAGTGTGAAAGTGAAGTGCAAATGAGGACTTAAAAAGGGTCCAAAACCGTCCATATAATGCTCTCCAAGGACACCCACTTGAAGACTTGAGACTAAGGGGTCATTTTGGATATTTCACACCTTGTTTGTAAACTACTATATAAGGAACCTTTTAGGTCATTTGTTAGGCAGATTTTGCTGAATATGGATGTTGTATAACACTAAGAAACATTTCCTCTCTAAGGAGAGAAGACCACAAATCTAAAATTTATAACTAGGGAAATCAACTTGAGTGTGGAATCACTCCTGTTGAATTCAAGCTTGGAAACGTTGGATGCTTGGGAGATCGAGGTCACTCTTGTACCAACGTAAGAGATAGGTTTGTGTTGAGTGTAGTATTAAAGGTCCAAGAGTGTAACAAGTCTTGGGTTGTTAATATTATTTCCTCATTTGGTCTATCTACCTATCTTTATCTTATTGCACTTTGTAGATTCATAGTGGACTATTTTTGTGATTTGTTGAATCCGAATTTTGTAACCATTGTGTTCATCTTGTTCATCTTATATTGTGGATGTTTTGGTGTTGAAAACACACCTCTTTATCTTGTTATTGTGTTGTTGATAGCGAATCCGAGAGTGGTCTTCAAAAGGGTCCTCAAATCCTTAAGATTAGTGGACTGCTTTGGAGTTGTTTTGTGTTCTCTTGTTTGTCCCGTATCATTTGGTATCAAAGCCATCATTGATTTTGTTCTAACAAGATCAATCTTGGGCTTGAGACTTGAAAACTACAAAAAAAAAACTGAAAACTGAAATTTCCAGAAAATAGCAATCCGTCCACTTTTTGTTCTTGGCCGAAAATTGTGTTCTTGTTGTATCTTGGCCGAGATTTTCACTTGTGTTAAGTGCTTCTAGTGTTAGTATTGTTCTTCACTAACACTTTGAGTCTATATCTTGATTTGAGCCTTTGTTGTTGATGTTGTTATTGTGAACTTGGACTTGGCCGATTGTTGTTGGTATTGTTGTTGCGGGTTCAAGACTTGAACGTGTGATGTGTTGTTGGTTCAAGTTTTGCACATGTATTGTGGAGATTGTGTTGTGGAATTTAAGCTTGGAAAGTTGTTGTTGTTGTTTGGGAGGCCCAACTTGAACCTTAGAACTTCAAGACTCAAAGTTTGTGTTCTTGGTGTTCTTCACCATTGATATAAGAATAATGACCGCCTTAGCTTTTGACGACATCATTCGAAGTCACAATGTGAAGAATCAAGCTTTGGTCACATGGAGGGCATGGGATCATACTTGGAGGGGATGTTTTTAGCCTACCATTGACCAAACCCAAGTGTGGAAGATTGATTGGAGCCTAGAAGACTTAAGAACTCTCGAATTTGGACCACCTTTGTTGGTTCACGGTTTTGGTGCCTTTACTAAGGGCATTTCGGTCACTTAGCCTAAGGGGCATTTTGGACAATTCATATTGTCTTCCAACACACCAAGGCCGCCCCTCTCATTAAGGGTAATATGGTCTTTTTGTCTTCTTTTGTAATACACTATAAATAGGCCCCTTAGTCTTATTTTCACTTAGTTTTTAGTTGATGAAAAAATGAGATTTTGAGACTCTTAAAATCCTCTCTCTTGAGAGAAGACCAACTTAGTGTAATTCTAGTATAGGGCTTGGAAAAGCTAACATTGTTCTTTGCTTGGAAACGGTAGATCTTGAGGCGAGTTCGTTCCCTTGGTGGTCACCGTAAGAGTGTGGTTTTGATTGTTACATTCATTAGGGGTTTTTGAGTTTAATATACTCTTTAGTTCTTAATCTTGTAATAATCTTGGTCTCACTATCTATCTTTATTTTTCTTGCAATCGTGTATGTGTTGTTGTAGTGGACTGTTTTGGGCCTTCGTTGGATCCGAAACTTGTATTGTTGTTGTACATCTTGTTCATCATGTTTTGTAGCTGTTTTGGTGTTGAAATACACCCTTGTATCTTGTATTCTTGTTGTTGGTAGCGAATCCGAGAGTGGTCTCCATCTTGGTCCTCAAATCCTTAAGATTAGTGGACTGTTTTGGAGTTGTTTCGTGCTTCCCTTGTATTTCTTGTATCATTTGGTATCAAAGCATGGCTTGATCTTGTTCCTACAAGATCAATCTTGGGCTTTCTTGTTAAAAAAAAAAAAAAAAAAAAAGGAAAACTGAAATTTCCAGAAAAATAGCAATCTGTCCGTGTTTGTGTTCTTGGCCAAAATCGTGTTCTGGTTGTGTCTTGGCCGAGATTTGTTGTTGTATGTCTAGATCTAATAGTGTTCTTGTTTGTTTTGTTGTTCCTAGTGTTAGTTTTCTTGTCCACTAACACTTTGAGTCTAGATCTAAACTTGAACTTGAACTTGTTGAAAGGTTGTTGTGAACATAAGCTTGGCCATTGTGGTGGACTGTTTTGGCATTGTGGTTTTCATCTTGTTGTTGTTATAAGCTTGGCCACGTGATATTGTTGTTAATTGGTGGATTGAAAACCATTTTGTTGAAGTTGTAGTTGTCTTGGCCAAGTGTTGGAGATATTGTTATTGTGGATTGGAGTTGGCCGTGTGAAAAATTGTTGGTGTTCTTGAAGATTATTGTTGTAGTTCTTGTTGTTGTTGTTGTTGTTCTTGATGTTCATCACCACCTTCATATATTGTTGAAGATAAAGTGAATGCTAAATCCAAAAAGTTGAAGGAAAAAGGTGTATTATTTGTTAGTCTTGAAAGACCCTACAACCAACAAAGACCTATCAATCAAGTCTCAACCACTTTCCAACACTTTTCCATGATTTACGGATCCATGTTTTAAGGAGAAGTACAATAAAGTCAAGTCTTGAAAACTTGAAATTGAAAAGGGCTCCAAGACTTGTTTGAATTTCCCTCCTTAAACAAATTCCACCAAAGTCCAAATTGAAAAATTGACCAAGACTTGAAGTTGGACAACAAAAGTTGTGTGGGACCGAAACCAATACGGACTGCCATGTCATCACTGCTACTGTTCACGCAATATTTCCGAGCTCAAAATTTTAGATTCTTAGTTTCATCTTATTGTTTCATTAGTTTCATGTCTTGATTCTAGAATTAATTAACAACTAGTAATCACCTACTTAGTTGTAGATTAATTATTGAATCCGTTTCTTCGTGTCTTCGTTGTTTGTGTGCTTTTCTCATTTTTAACTCGTAGTAACTTCTTTGTTTCAAGTTCGTAAGTAGATTTTGTGTTGTGTCTTGAGTCGATCAAACAAGAATATATTCCGGCCGCCAAGTAGAATTGACATCCTATTGACTACCGGAGTATAAGCAACTTTCAATATTCGCCGCTCCAATTGTGAGAATCCCAAAGGTGAGTGTATCGAGTGTTGTTGAGGAGCTTTACTACTAATCTTGTTTGTTCATTTTGTAGGTTTAAAGGGTGATATAAGGGGAACATGACTTCGATAGCCGGGGATTATTGTGACTACAATATGGGAGACTATGATTGTAGTGAGGGTTTTTATGGCTACGAAGTTGAGGGAGATTGCGGAGGCTATGAAAATAGCCATACTCGAGACTTGGGCAGATTTGAAAGTTACTGTTTTAAGGGAGAAAATGAGGTGAATGAAGTGCCTAGTGCTTATGGTAACTTTGGAGATGATGTAGGACCTAGTGATGGATCTTGTGATGATGTTGGGGCATGTGAGGAGTCGTACACTTCTTACTCCGAACCTAGATTTGGTGTTAGGTATAACCCTTTTGTTCGCAAAACTTATGAGAGCTATGATGAGGGTACACGTGAGGAGTGTGAAGATCCATATTCTCCACCTTGTAGTACTTCTTATCAAAGTCGATATAGTGTGAATGGTTATACTAGCTCTAGTGGAGGTTGTCCAATGAGAAGAAGAGGGTATGCATCTCCAAAACTAAGGGGTACTCGTATGCCTTACAATGTTGAACCAAGAAGGAGTGTACACTCCGGAAAGGTGACCATGTGTGGGATACCGGGCTGCCACATTGAGCTAAATGATAGGTACCATAGAAACTACATCGTTCCATCCATGGTTGACTACTTGGGGTTGTTTCGTGAGCCTTTGCTTGTTCCATACTTCTTGGACGGGTTTAAGGTTACCGAGAGGGTCAAGGTTGTCTTCTCCCAATTTGAATACCATGAGGAGGTGTGGTGCGATATTCTTTGATATAAGAATAATGACCGCCTTAGCTTTTGACGACATCATTCGAAGTCACAATGTGAAGAATCAAGCTTTGGTCACATGGAGGGCATGGGATCATACTTGGAGGGGATGTTTTTAGCCTACCATTGACCAAACCCAAGTGTGGAAGATTGATTGGAGCCTTGAAGACTTAAGGACTCTCGAATTTGGACCACCTTTGTTGGTTCACGGTTTTGGTGCCTTTACTAAGGGCATTTCGGTCACTTAGACTAAGGGGCATTTTGGACAATTCATATTGTCTTCCAACACACCAAGGCCGCCCCTCTCATTAAGGGTAATATGGTCTTTTTGTTTTCTTTTGTAATACACTATAAATAGGCCCCTTAGTCTTATTTTCACTTAGTTTTTGGATGATGAAGAATTGAAAGAAATATTCTCTCTCTCTTTTGAGAGTGTAACTCCATTAGTTGTAGGACTTGGAAAAGTCACCCTTAGCATAGGGCTTGGAAAAGCCAATATTGATCTTTGCTTGGAAACGGTAGATCTTGAGGCGAGTTCGTTCCCTTGGTGGTCACCGTAAGAGTGTGGTTTTGATTGTTACATTCATTAGGGGTTTTTGAGTTTAATATACTCTTTAGTTCTTAATCTTGTAATAATCTTGGTCTCACTATCTATCTTTATTTTTCTTGCAATCGTGTATGTGTTGTTGTAGTGGACTGTTTTGGGCCTTCGTTGGATCCGAAACTTGTATTGTTGTTGTACATCTTGTTCATCACGTTTTGGTACTGTTTTGGTGTTGAAATACACCCTTGTATCTTGTATTCTTGTTGTTGGTAGCGAATCCGAGAGTGGTCTCCATCTTGGTCCTCAAATCCTTAAGATTAGTGGACTGTTTTGGAGTTGTTTCGTGCTTCCCTTGTTTTTCTTGTATCATTCTTCCATTGCCATACGGTCATGTATGCTTAGGTGCCGATTGGTTTGCACAACATAGAGTTCCAAACGTGCAACATTGGCCAAATATTGTAAGAGATCAATGGGGGAATCGCCTCATGACTTACTTGCTGCCCAAGCCACGAAGAGAAATGCCTACCTACTCCAATTCGAATTATTATGAGAAACAAAGGATTGAGAGGAGTAAGGGAGTGAAAGGTGGTAATCCGAGAGTGGAAAAAGGAGAGGTAGTGTGGAGCGAAGTGAGGGGATTACCACCAAGCCATTCTAACATTGGTTGTCCTTCTATTTCTAAGGACATTTGTGTAGGTACCAACATGGCAAGCAAAGAAGAACAATGCCAAAAGGAAGTTGCTGCCCAAGCTTTTGGAGGGCCTTCACACCATGACAAAGAAGAATCTACTCAAGGACTTCAAGGTAAAATGGCTAACTCTTACACTTTTGTACATGTGAATGATAATTGTGAGGCTAGTAGCCCATTGAGTGTGAGTTGTAGCTTACCTATATGTGAGTCTATTGTTTCTTTGCCACTTGATGATGATGTACATATTGTGAGTGTGGATACACTAGTTGATCCTATTGATAACGAAATTGACTCCGCTTGTGAGATCAATTTATGTCCACCTAGTGTTGAAGCCTATGTGTTGAAGGGAAGTACATCGTCTTGTGTAATGGGTGTTGATCAACTTGTTCGTGAAAACTATCCACCACTTGAGTATGTGTGTGATGTGCTTAATAGGACTCAAGTGAGTGAAATATTTGAAAATGTTGGTCAACAAGGTGAGAATGAACCCGAGAGCTCTTCTTGGGGTAATATTGTGTTTGAAACATCCTTGAAACTTGATATTGATTATTTAGAGAGTGAGGAGCTTGCTTGTTCCAAATCTGTCCGTGAGGTAGATCACACTCTTTTTAGGTATAATGTCTTGTTTGAAGATGATTTAAACACTCCTAATGAACCTAGTGGTGAAAATGATGGTATAGCTTGCCTTGGAAGCTATAGCCTATATGCTAACCCACTATGGTGTGACAACATTCTTCCTAAAGAGGGAAAACTCGTCTTGGAAGATGAGAGTACTCCTAAGGGTAAGGAATGTGTAGTTGCAGAAGCTACTTCTTCTTCTACTTTGTGTGATTTCATTGTTGAGAGTACTCATGGTGTTTATTGGGAAACTAGTAGTGAGTACACACATGAGAGCACCTTAGTAGAAGTCGATTTGAGTGATACGTTTCTCTACTCTCTATTTTCTTTGGATGATATGTATGTTATTATAAAGAGTATGTCATTTAGTTTGGGTGTAGACCACGGGAAAGGGAAGTGTTGTCGAGACCCGTGTCTATGGCCACTTTTTCCATTTGACCCCGGTGCCAAATTTAGACATGGTGATGTTGGTGCACCAAACTTGTTGCTTGGTCTATATGACAAGCAAAGTGTTACTCTTGATGTACCCTATAACCAAACCCTTTGTACATCTTTTATTGAGTTTTAATATTCCTTTCAAAGGATTCTTGGTTATATTGCAAATATGTGCAACCTTGGCATGTTGAGATGATTTGTTATGCTAACCCTAACCCTCATGCCATGAGGAGTTTGCATTTGTGTGTCCTCTTTTCAGTTTTGCAAGGTTTGGATTCGAGGTCGAATCCTTTTCAAGAAGAGGAGGATGATATAAGAATAATGACCGCCTTAGCTTTTGACGACATCATTCAAAGTCACAATGTGAAGAATCAAGCTTTGGTTACATGGAGGGCATGGGATCATACTTGGAGGGGATGTTTTTAGCCTACCATTGACCAAACCCAAGTGTGGAAGATTGATTGGAGCCTAGAAGACTTAAGGACTCTCGAATTTGGACCACCTTTGTTGGTTCACGGTTTTGGTGCCTTTACTAAGGGCATTTCGGTCACTTAGCCTAAGGGGCATTTTGGACAATTCATATTGTCTTCCAACACACCAAGGCCGCCCCTCTCATTAAGGGTAATATGGTCTTTTTGTCTTCTTTTGTAATACACTATAAATAGGCCCCTTAATCTTATTTTCACTTAGTTTTTAGTTGATGAAAAAATGAGATTTTGAGACTCTTAAAATCCTCTCTCTTGAGAGAAGACCAACTTAGTGTAATTCTAGTATAGGGCTTGGAAAAGCTAACATTGTTCTTTGCTTGGAAAGGATAGATCTTGAGGCGAGTTCGTTCCCTTGGTGGTCACCGTAAGAGTGTGGTTTTGATTGTTACATTCATTAGGGGTTTTTGAGTTTAATATACTCTTTAGTTCTTAATCTTGTAATAATCTTGGTCTCACTATCTATCTTTATTTTTCTTGCAATCGTGTATGTGTTGTTGTAGTGGACTGTTTTGGGCCTTCGTTGGATCCGAAACTTGTATTGTTGTTGTACATCTTGTTCATCACGTTTTGTAGCTGTTTTGGTGTTGAAATACACCCTTGTATCTTGTATTCTTGTTGTTGGTAGCGAATCCGAGAGTGGTCTCCATCTTGGTCCTCAAATCCTTAAGATTAGTGGACTTCCAAAAGAGACTTAGGAACTTGGAGTCCCTATCGCTCACAATAGTCCTCGGTACCCCGTGAAGCTTTACAACATGTTCAACAAATAATGAAGCTACACTACGAGCATCCTCGGTTTTAGCACATGGAATAAAATGATCCATTTTAGAGAATCTATCAACAATAACAAAAATGCTATCTCGGCCCTTTCTAGTCCTTGGCAGCCCCAAAACAAAATCCATCGAAATGTCCAACCAAGGTCTAAGGGGAGTAGGGAGTGGGGTGTACAATCCTTGAGGTAGGAGACGAGATTTCGCACTCCGGCAGGCCACGCATTGACTACAAATTTTAGTGACGTCTTTGCGCATTTTTGGCCAATAGAAGTTCTCCTCTAAGATTCCGAGGGTCTTGTCTACCCCAAAGTGCCCCATGAGGCCTCCGTCATGGGCCTCCCTCACAAATAATTCCCTCCAAGAACTAGAAGGAACACACAACCGCCTCCCTTTGAACAATTACCCATCGAACCGAGAGTAGGAGGAATGGTCACTCTCCTTAAGCCAACGGTCCCTTCCCCACTCTTCGCATTCCCTAAAGATAGGAGCAAAGGTAGGATCCTCGGGATACAACAACCGCAAACTCTCAAAACCCATCAATTTCGAAGACAAGGTAGCAACAAGCACATGCTTCCTAGACAAGGCATCGGCAACAACATTTTCCTTTCCCCTTTTATAATGAATTACATAAGGGAAAGTCTCGATGAACTCAATCCACTTAGCATGACGCCTATTCAACTTGTCTTGGCTCTTAAGGTGTTTCAACGACTCATGATCCGTTCGTATCACAAACTCCTTAGGCCACAAATAATGTTGCCAATTTCCCAAAGCTCTAACAAGGGCGTACAACTCCAAATCATAAGTTGAGTAATTAAGAGTTGCCCCTTTGAGCTTTTCACTGAAATAAGCAACGGGCTTACCTTCTTGCATCAAAACAGCCCCGATGCCAACCTTACTAGCATCACACTCTACTTCAAACATCTTATCAAAATCGGGCAATTGCAATAAAGGCGCCGAGATGAGCGTAGCTTTCAAGGCCTCAAAAGCCCTAGCTTGCTCATCACCCCATTTAAAGGGTCCGTCCTTTCTAATTACCTAGGTTAAGGGGGCTGCTATGGAACTAAATCCTTTGACAAACCTCCTATAGAAGCTTGCCAACCCGTGGAAACTTCGGATTTCTCCAATAGTTTTAGGGGTCGGCCAACTTCAAATAGAGTCTATCTTGGAATCGTCCACTTCCACACCCCTTGAGCTCACGACAAAATCCAAGAATATAATCTTATCAACACCAAAAGAACACTTCTCCATGTTGGCATACAGCTTCTCCTTTCGGAGCACATCAAACACACATCTCAAATGCATTACATGATCATCAATAGATTTACTATATACCAACACATCATCAAAGTAAACCACCACAAATTTTCCAATATAAGGCTTCATTACATGATTCATTAGCCTCATAAAGGTGCTAGGAGCATTGGTAAGGCCGAAGGGCATGACCAGCCACTCATATAGACCGAATTTGGTCTTGAATGCGGTCTTCCACTCATCACCGGGTTGCATGCGAATCTGGTGATAGCCACTCCGAAGGTCCACTTTAGAAAACAAACAAGATCCGTGGAGCTCATCTAACATATCATCTAGTCTAGGGATTGGATGACGATACCTTATAGTGATTTTGTTGATGGCTCTACAATCGACGCACATACGCCAAGTTCCGTCCTTCTTTGGTACCAAAAGCACCGGAACAGCACACGGACTCATGCTTTCCTTGATGTATCCCTTGTTGAGCAGCTCCTCAACTTGTCTTTCAAGCTCCTTAGTGTCCATGGGATTGCTCCTATAGGCCGGTTTGTTTGGAAGTTGTGAACCCGGCACCAAATCAATTTGGTGCTCAATTCCCCGAAGTGGGGGCAATCCTTGCGGAAGTTCTTGAGGAAATACATCTTCATACTCCTGCAACACATAAGAAATCAAAGGGGAAATGGAAGAATTAGTGGGGTTAGTATTAAAACAATGGGCCAAGAGTAGCATCGGCTTGTTCTCATCATGATCCACGAAGAGTTCTTTCCTCCTAGCCAACATCACCACATTTTCCATCTCCTTTGTCGTTGGGACAGCCTCGGATGTCCCGACTTCCTCACCTACGGCACTCCCCCCCTTTTCTCCCTTCCCGAATTCCTTCCCCTTTCCCTTCAACTCTCTCATCTTTTGATGCCACTCGTTTACTTGGGAGGGTGAAAGAGGATGAAGTGTGACCTTTCGGCCATCCTTCTCAAGCGTATACCGGTTGGTCCTCCCATCGTGTTTAGTAGACCTATCATATTGCCATGGTCTACCTAACAATAAGTGACATGCTTGCATTGGGATCACGTCACAAAGTACCTCATCGTGGTAGTTTCCCACCTTAAACCGAATCACACATTGCCGTGTGACCCTTAATTCACCACAATCATTCAACCATTGTAGCTTGTAAGGACTAGTGTGTGGTGTAGTTGGTAGCTTCAAGAAATTTACCATAGCATGGCTCGCAACATTTGTACAACTACCACTATCAA
Source organism: Capsicum pubescens (assembly GCA_030864215.1). Taxonomy (NCBI): domain Eukaryota; kingdom Viridiplantae; phylum Streptophyta; class Magnoliopsida; order Solanales; family Solanaceae; genus Capsicum; species Capsicum pubescens. The sequence continues at coordinate 45,312,991 of CM061539.1, read as the reverse complement.
TCACCAAGGTGCACACACTCTCCTTTATAAGACACTTAGTATGGAATAGATTTTCCCTTTGACTCGGGTCACCTATCGCCTTACTAATCATGACACGTCTAACCACAAAGTTAGGAACCACACACTCCCCTTCTTGTGGATAAACATCTTCACTACCGTCTACTTCATCATCATTCGGCCCATTTTCAGCTCCCTCTCCATCTTGAGGCTCGGCCTCATCCTCCCCCCTTTCGGAATCCACCTCTTCACCAAGGTAGTACACCTTTCCTTCTCGTAGGATCACATTGCGCCGGTTCGGACATTCATTGGCCTTATGCCCCCAACCTTGGCACTTGAAGCATTGGAACCCCTTTGGGTTGGGATATTTGTGAGCCTCCGGTTTCGGGGGAAATTTAGGGACTGTTTTGGACTCGGGCAGCTTCGTAGGTGCGGGTTGGTCCTTGTTTTTGGTCCAACCCGAGGGAGTTGGTACCCTTGCCTTGAAGGATGATCTCTCCTTAAGTTCCCTTTCAATCTCAAGGGACGCTTGGAATATACCGTCAATGGTTTCAAACCGGTGAAGGGTCAAATGAGTGGAGATCTCTTTGTTCAATCCGCACTTGAATCGGATGATGTCGTGGCTGATTTGCTCCCCACGATGATCAAGTTTCAACATGAGTTGTTGGAACTCGTCAAAGTAGGCCATTACACTCTTGCCTCCTTGCCGCAAGCCATATAACCTAGCAAGCAACTCATGACGATATCTCTCGGGAAGGTATCGTTGTCTCATCAAATACCTCAACCGATACCAAGGTGGTGGCTGTCCATCGACTAATTCATTACCAAATCGTTTAACATACTCCCACCAAGTGTTAGCATAGCCCTCGAGGTGAGCTATAGCGTAGCAACTCTTCTTTTCGTCCGAGATGTCATTAACTTGGAAAACTTTGTCACAAGCCGATTCCCAAGTCAAGTAGGTCTCGGGATCACTTTCACCCTTAAAGATGGGTAGGCTCAACTTGATGGTGTTGATGCCTACGTCTCTCTCTTGGTGTCGGTTTCCCCTATCTCCATACCCCCGGTATCTCCTAGGTTCTCCTCGACCCCCTCTTAACTCCTCCTCCCTCATATAAGCATCATCAAAGACTCCATCCCCTTCATACTCCTCTCTACCGTATCCTTCAAAGTGGGCTGGTCGGCCTTGGCCGTTTTGATTCGGAGGATTTGGAATTTGTGGTCTTTGGTTTAATGGAGCTTGGAATGGAGGGTTCGGATTTAGTGGAGGTACTTGGCGTCCAAATCCCCCTTGTGGAATTGGAGGGGCTTGGAAATGTAGTGGTCTAGTGGAGTCTCGGTTTGGAGGAAAATAGGTAGTTTGGCTTGCGGTATTTAGTGGAGCTTGGGGTGCATTTAGCATTTGGTGGACTGTTTCGGGGGTGATGGTTGCGGAGGAGGTTCTATCATGACCATTGGTAGATACGTGTAGAGGAGTAGAAGGACGAGAGTTCCTTTGACTCTCCACTTGTTCTAATCTTCCACTAATAGTCGACACTTCCCCCCTTATTGCTGCCAAGTCCCCTCTCACGGCCCCAAATTCCGAATTCAACCTTTCAAGTGTCCGGGTAACGGCCTCAAGAGTGACCCTCATAGAATCAAGGGCATTAGTATCCACACTATGAGACGTAGTTCCTTCCATTGTCAAGATATTATCCGCCTTAGTTCACCACAAGTTCGTGTTCCACAAGTGTTGTATAATTGGCTAGTAACCGTGAAAATTTTAAGGTATGAGTAAGCTCTTATCCGAAATGGATTCTTGTTTGAAGACTCAAAGAATTCTTGTCGGACTAGAGTCAAAAATCAGCAACTCATTCAAACGAATAAAAGCACTCAAATAAACGTTGACACGAACAAACGGCTCAAGGATCTAATTGACAACTTAGTAGGAATGTACTAGTTTGTTAATTAGTTCTAGGACCAAGTAAGGGAAACCAAGGATCAACAATTAGCAACCAAAGAATATCCTAAGTTGAGCTTGTAGTGACGTGGCAGCATGCAATGGTTCCACACATTTTCTTTTCTCCTTTTTTTTTTTTGTCAATATTCACACAACTTGTTATAGTTTTCAAAGTGTTTTTGGTGGGAAAATAAAAATCTTGTAATATTTCACCCTTTTCAAACTCAAGAAAGGGATGTTTGGTAGACTAATCCCACAAAACAAGGATCCTTGAATTAGGGAAAAGTGATTGACAAGACTACAAGGTGATGGGTGCAAGTCTTTCACAACAACTTTATAGCTTGTCTTACAAATTGAGCACACACAAGATGAACAAGATGAACAAGTTCAAAAGATGAACACCTCAACAATCTTCCTCAACTTCTTTAGCACATAAACACAACATCCACCGATTTTATTTTCTTTTGGGCATCAACAACATACAACTTTCGGCCACTTCAAGTCACTACACAATGTTCAAGTTTTCAAGCTCAACTTTCGGATCTAGACACCTTAGTGTTGGTGAGAAAGAAACCAACACTAGGAACTCACTAAACAAGTAAAATTAACACTTATATCTAGACATGCAACATCATTTTCGGATTCCACTTTTGGTGTTGTTTGTTTTTAGCCGTGTACTAGCCCAAGATGGGTTATGTTGGAACACAACCGGTCAAGCTTTGATACCAAATGATACAAGATCAAACCAACAACACCAAGAGCTACAAGTTGGTTCGAATTTCAGTCCAACAACACAAGAACAACAAGCTTAAATTTCAGTTTTTCAGCTCAACCACACGAAAACAACAAGATGAACAACAATGCTAGTGAATCGAAAATAGCCCCACACGGCTTCACTAGACTTTAAGATAACAAAATCAACAACAACAACAAGATAAGGAAAAGATAGATAACTTGACATATAACATTCAAGATACTAAGAACCCTAACATCAAGAGAGGACCCTAAGTCTAATGAATGTAAACACCAAGTTCTTACGAGGACCAAGAGGCACTCAAAGACCTCAAAACCCTTGTTTCTAGCCAAAGAGACAACACAAGTATCCCTCTACTTGTGAGATATTGGTGGCGGCTCCAAGAGTGGAAAAGAGAGAGAGAAATGTTTAGTGTTTAGGTTACAAAAATCAGATTTCAAAAAGTGGAGTCTAACTCTCTAACATGTTCTATTTATACTACAAACAAAAGGGGCAAAATGACCCATCCGCCCTTGCTTCTTGTGCCATCCTTGAAGAGTAGTTTATTACACATTAGGACCCCTCTTCACACATAAAAACGTTTAGGTCCTTGGTTGGTTCAATCACCAACTCACACACGGCCATTTGCATGAACAAAGCTTGGAGTTTTTGTAATTCCCGAGCTTGGCTTCGTGTGAAAGGCCGTGTACGTGTGGAGGCTGTCCCAACCGTATCAGACTGTTTTGGCCTTGTGGTTTTCATCTTGTTGTTGTTATAAGCTTGGCCACGTGATATTGTTGTTAATTGGTGGATTGAAAACTATTTTTGTTGAAGTTGTAGTTGTCTTGGCCAAGTGTTGGAGATATTGTTATTGTGGATTGGAGTTGGCCGTGTGAAAAATTGTTGGTGTTCTTGAAGATTATTGTTGTAGTTCTTGTTGTTGTTGTTGTTGTTCTTGATGTTCATCACCACCTTCATATATTGTTGAAGATAAAGTGAATGCTAAATCCAAAAAGTTGAAGGAAAAAGGTGTATTATTTGTTAGTCTTGAAAGACCCTACAACCAACAAAGACCTATCAATCAAGTCTCAACCACTTTCCAACACTTTTCCATGATTTACGGATCCATGTTTTAAGGAGAAGTACAATAAAGTCAAGTCTTGAAAACTTGAAATTGAAAAGGGCTCCAAGACTTGTTTGAATTTCCCTCCTTAAACAAATTCCACCAAAGTCCAAATTGAAAAATTGACCAAGACTTGAAGTTGGACAACAAAAGTTGTGTGGGACCGAAACCAATACGGACTGCCATGTCATCACTGCTACTGTTCACGCAATATTTCCGAGCTCAAAATTTTAGATTCTTAGTTTCATCTTATTGTTTCATTAGTTTCATGTCTTGATTCTAGAATTAATTAACAACTAGTAATCACCTACTTAGTTGTAGATTAATTATTGAATCCGTTTCTTCGTGTCTTCGTTGTTTGTGTGCTTTTCTCATTTTTAACTCGTAGTAACTTCTTTGTTTCAAGTTCGTAAGTAGATTTTGTGTTGTGTCTTGAGTCGATCAAACAAGAATATATTCCGGCCGCCAAGTAGAATTGACATCCTATTGACTACCGGAGTATAAGCAACTTTCAATATTCGCCGCTCCAATTGTGAGAATCACAAAGGTGAGTGTATCGAGTGTTGTTGAGGAGCTTTACTACTAATCTTGTTTGTTCATTTTGTAGGTTTAAAGGGTGATATAAGGGGAACATGACTTCGATAGCCGGGGATTATTGTGACTACAATATGGGAGACTATGATTGTAGTGAGGGTTTTTATGGCTACGAAGTTGAGGGAGATTGCGGAGGCTATGAAAATAGTCATGATCAAAACATAGGCAGATTTGAAAGTTACTGTTTTGAGGGAGAAAATGAGGTGAATGAAGTGCCTAGTGCTTATGGTGACTTTGGAGATGATGTAGGACCTCGTGATGGATCTTATGATGAAGTTGGGACATGTGAGGAGTCTCGCACTCCCCACTCCGAACCTAGATTTGGTGTTAGGTATAACCCTTTCGTTCGCAAACCTTATGAGAGCTATGATGAGAGTACACGTGAGGAGTGTGAAGATTCATATTCTCCACCTTGTAGTACTTCTTATCAAGGTCGATATAGTGTGAATGGTTATACTAGCAATAGTGTAGGTTTTCCAATGAGAAGAAGAGAGTATGCATCTCCAAAACCGAGGGGTACTCATGTGCTTTACAATGTTGATCCGAGAAGGAGTGTACACTCCGGAAAGGTGACCATTTGTGGGATACCGGGCTGCCTCGTTGTGTTAAATGATAGGTACTATAGAAACTACATTGTTCCATCCATGGTTGATTACTTGGGGTTATTTTGCGAGCCTTTACTTGTTCCATACTTCTTGGACGGGTTTAAGGTTACCGAGAGGGTAAAGGTTGTCTTCTCCTAATTTAATTACCATGAGGAGGTGTGGTGTGATGTTTTTCCCATAACCTATGGTTATGTGAGCTTGGGCGCCGATTGGTTTGCACAACATAAAGTTCCAAATATGCAAAATTGGCCTAATATTATAAGAGACCGATGGGGAAATTGCCTTGAGACGTACATTCTGCCCGGGCCGCAAAAAGAAGTTCCGACCTACTCCAATTCAACTTATTATGAGAGACAAAAGATTGAGAGGAGTAAGGGAGTGAAAGGTGGTAATCCGAGAGTGGAAAAAGGAGAGGTTGTGTTGAGCGAAGTGAGGGGATTACCACCAAACTATACTAACATTGGTTGTCCTTCTATTTCTAAGGACATTTGTGTAGGTACCAACATGGCAAGCGAAGAAGAACAATGCCAAAGGGAAGTTGCTGCCCAAACCTTTGGAGGACCTTCACACCATGACAAAGAAGAATCTACTCAAGGACTTCAAGGTAAAATGGCAAACTCTTACACTTTTGTACATGTGAATGATAATTGTGCGGCTAGTAGCCCATTGAGTGTGAGTTATAGCTTGCCTATATGTGAGTGTATTGTTTCTTTGCCACTTGATGATGATGTACATGTTGTGAGTGTGGATACACTATTTGATCCTATTGATGACCGAATAGACTCTTCTTGTAAGATCGATTTATGTCCACCTAGTGTTGAAACCATTATGTTGAATGAAAGTACGTTATCTTCTGAAATTTGTGTTGATCAACTTATGTGTGAAAATTACCCACCACTTGAGTATGTGTGTGATGTGCTTAATAGGACTCAAGTGAGTGAAATATTTGAAAATGTTGGTCAACAAAGTGAGAATGAACCCGAGAGCTCTTCTTGGGGTAATATTGTGTTTGAAACATCCTTGAAACTTGATATTGATCATTTAGAGAGTGAGGAACTTTCTTGTTCCAAATCTGTCCGTGAGGTAGATCACACTCTTTTTAGGAATAATGTCTTGTTTGAAGATGATTTAAACACTCCTAATGAACCTAGTGGTGAAAATGACGGTATAGCTTGCCTTGGAAGCTATAGCCTATATGCTAACCCACTATGGTGTGACAACATTCCTCCTAAAGAGGGAAATCTCTTCTTGGAAGATGAGAGTACTCTTAAGGGTAAGGAATGTGTAGTTGCGGAAGCTACTTCTTCTTCTACTTTGTGTGATTTCATTGTTGAGAGTACTCATGGTGATTATTGGGAAACTAGTAGTGAGTACACACATGAGAGCACCTTAGTAGAAGTCGAATTGAGTGACACCTTTCTCTACTCTCTATTTGAGTTGGATGATATGTATGATATTGTAGAGAGTATGTCATTTAGTTTAGGTGTAGATCTCGGGAAAGGGAAGTGTTGTCGAGACCCATGTCTATGGCCACTTTTCCCATTTGACCCCGGTGCCAAATTTAGAAATGGTGATGTTGGTGCACCAAACTTGTTGCTTGGTCAACATGACAAGAAAAGTGTTACTTTTGATGTATCCTATAACCAAATCCTTTGTACATCTTTTATTGAGTTTTTAATATTCCTTTCAAAGGATTCTTGGTTATATTACAAATATGTGCAACCTTGGCATGTTGAGATGATTTGTTATGCTAACCCTAACCCTCATGCCATGAGGAATTTGTATTTGTTTGTCCTCTCTTCGGTTTTGCAAGGTTTGGATTCGAGGTCGAATCCTTTTCAAGAAGGGGAGGATGATATAAGAATAATGACCGCCTTAGATTTTGACGACATCATTCGAAGTCACAATGTGAAGAATCAAGCTTTGGTCACATGGAGGGCATGGGATCATACTTGGAGGGGATGTTTTTAGCCTACCATTGACCAAACCCAAGTGTGGAAGATTGATTGGAGCCTTGAAGACTTAAGGACTCTCGAATTTGGACCACCTTTGTTGGTTCACGGTTTTGGTGCCTTTACTAAGGGCATTTCGGTCACTTAGACTAAGGGGCATTTTGGACAATTCATATTGTCTTCCAACACACCAAGGCCGCCCCTCTCATTAAGGGTAATATGGTCTTTTTGTCTTCTTTTGTAATACACTATAAATAGGCCCCTTAGTCTTATTTTCACTTAGTTTTTGGATGATGAAGAATTGAAAGAAATATTCTCTCTCTCTTTTGAGAGTGTAACTCCATTAGTTGTAGGACTTGGAAAAGTCACCCTTAGCATAGGGCTTGGAAAAGCCAATATTGATCTTTGCTTGGAAACGGTAGATCTTGAGGCGAGTTCGTTCCCTTGGTGGTCACCGTAAGAGTGTGGTTTTGATTGTTACATTCATTAGGGGTTTTTGAGTTTAATATACTCTTTAGTTCTTAATCTTGTAATAATCTTGGTCTCACTATCTATCTTTATTTTTCTTGCAATCGTGTATGTGTTGTTGTAGTGGACTGTTTTGGGCCTTCGTTGGATCCGAAACTTGTATTGTTGTTGTACATCTTGTTCATCACGTTTTGGTACTGTTTTGGTGTTGAAATACACCCTTGTATCTTGTATTCTTGTTGTTGGTAGCGAATCCGAGAGTGGTCTCCATCTTGGTCCTCAAATCCTTAAGATTAGTGGACTGTTTTGGAGTTGTTTCGTGCTTCCCTTGTTTTTCTTGTATCATTCTTCCATTGCCATACGGTCATGTATGCTTAGGTGCCGATTGGTTTGCACAACATAGAGTTCCAAACGTGCAACATTGGCCAAATATTGTAAGAGATCAATGGGGGAATCGCCTCATGACTTACTTGCTGCCCAAGCCACGAAGAGAAATGCCTACCTACTCCAATTCGAATTATTATGAGAAACAAAGGATTGAGAGGAGTAAGGGAGTGAAAGGTGGTAATCCGAGAGTGGAAAAAGGAGAGGTAGTGTGGAGCGAAGTGAGGGGATTACCACCAAGCCATTCTAACATTGGTTGTCCTTCTATTTCTAAGGACATTTGTGTAGGTACCAACATGGCAAGCAAAGAAGAACAATGCCAAAAGGAAGTTGCTGCCCAAGCTTTTGGAGGGCCTTCACACCATGACAAAGAAGAATCTACTCAAGGACTTCAAGGTAAAATGGCTAACTCTTACACTTTTGTACATGTGAATGATAATTGTGAGGCTAGTAGCCCATTGAGTGTGAGTTGTAGCTTACCTATATGTGAGTCTATTGTTTCTTTGCCACTTGATGATGATGTACATATTGTGAGTGTGGATACACTAGTTGATCCTATTGATAACGAAATTGACTCCGCTTGTGAGATCAATTTATGTCCACCTAGTGTTGAAGCCTATGTGTTGAAGGGAAGTACATCGTCTTGTGTAATGGGTGTTGATCAACTTGTTCGTGAAAACTATCCACCACTTGAGTATGTGTGTGATGTGCTTAATAGGACTCAAGTGAGTGAAATATTTGAAAATGTTGGTCAACAAGGTGAGAATGAACCCGAGAGCTCTTCTTGGGGTAATATTGTGTTTGAAACATCCTTGAAACTTGATATTGATTATTTAGAGAGTGAGGAGCTTGCTTGTTCCAAATCTGTCCGTGAGGTAGATCACACTCTTTTTAGGTATAATGTCTTGTTTGAAGATGATTTAAACACTCCTAATGAACCTAGTGGTGAAAATGATGGTATAGCTTGCCTTGGAAGCTATAGCCTATATGCTAACCCACTATGGTGTGACAACATTCTTCCTAAAGAGGGAAAACTCGTCTTGGAAGATGAGAGTACTCCTAAGGGTAAGGAATGTGTAGTTGTAGAAGCTACTTCTTCTTCTTCTACTTTGTGTGATTTCATTGTTGAGAGTACTCATGGTGTTTATTGGGAAACTAGTAGTGAGTACACACATGAGAGCACCTTAGTAGAAGTCGATTTGAGTGATACGTTTCTCTACTCTCTATTTTCTTTGGATGATATGTATGTTATTATAAAGAGTATGTCATTTAGTTTGGGTGTAGACCACGGGAAAGGGAAGTGTTGTCGAGACCCGTGTCTATGGCCACTTTTTCCATTTGACCCCGGTGCCAAATTTAGACATGGTGATGTTGGTGCACCAAACTTGTTGCTTGGTCTATATGACAAGCAAAGTGTTACTCTTGATGTACCCTATAACCAAACCCTTTGTACATCTTTTATTGAGTTTTAATATTCCTTTCAAAGGATTCTTGGTTATATTGCAAATATGTGCAACCTTGGCATGTTGAGATGATTTGTTATGCTAACCCTAACCCTCATGCCATGAGGAGTTTGCATTTGTGTATCCTCTTTTCAGTTTTGCAAGGTTTGGATTCGAGGTCGAATCCTTTTCAAGAAGAGGAGGATGATATAAGAATAATGACCGCCTTAGCTTTTGACGACATCATTCAAAGTCACAATGTGAAGAATCAAGCTTTGGTCACATGGAGGGCATGGGATCATACTTGGAGGGGATGTTTTTAGCCTACCATTGACCAAACCCAAGTGTGGAAGATTGATTGGAGCCTAGAAGACTTAAGGACTCTCGAATTTGGACCACCTTTGTTGGTTCACGGTTTTGGTGCCTTTACTAAGGGCATTTCGGTCACTTAGCCTAAGGGGCATTTTGGACAATTCATATTGTCTTCCAACACACCAAGGCCGCCCCTCTCATTAAGGGTAATATGGTCTTTTTGTCTTCTTTTGTAATACACTATAAATAGGCCCCTTAGTCTTATTTTCACTTAGTTTTTAGTTGATGAAAAAATGAGATTTTGAGACTCTTAAAATCCTCTCTCTTGAGAGAAGACCAACTTAGTGTAATTCTAGTATAGGGCTTGGAAAAGCTAACATTGTTCTTTGCTTGGAAAGGGTAGATCTTGAGGCGAGTTCGTTCCCTTGGTGGTCACCGTAAGAGTGTGGTTTTGATTGTTACATTCATTAGGGGTTTTTGAGTTTAATATACTCTTTAGTTCTTAATCTTGTAATAATCTTGGTCTCACTATCTATCTTTATTTTTCTTGCAATCGTGTATGTGTTGTTGTAGTGGACTGTTTTGGGCCTTCGTTGGATCCGAAACTTGTATTGTTGTTGTACATCTTGTTCATCACGTTTTGTAGCTGTTTTGGTGTTGAAATACACCCTTGTATCTTGTATTCTTGTTGTTGGTAGCGAATCCGAGAGTGGTCTCCATCTTGGTCCTCAAATCCTTAAGATTAGTGGACTGTTGTGGAGTTGTTTCGTGCTTCCCTTGTATTTCTTGTATCAACCATCTCCATATATTGTTGAAAAAAAAAAGTGATTGTTGATCTTAGAAGTTGAAGAAAAAAGAGTGTGTATTGTGTTAGTCTTGCAAGACATAGATCCAAGTTTCAAGGTGTAGTACTTGTGAATCAAGACTTTTCCTACACTAAAGACTTTACATCACTTCTCAACCACTTTCCCATGAAACAAGGGTCTATGTTTTAAGGAAAAGTACTATAAAAGTCAAGTCTTGAAAACTTGAATTTGAAAAGGCTCCAAGACTTGTTTGAATTTCCCTCCTTAAAACAAATTCCACCAATTCCTAAATTGTAAATTGACCAAAACTCTCAATTGGACAACACAAATTGTTAGAAACCGCAACCAATTACGTGCTGCCACATCATCCTTGTTACTGTTCACACAACAATTTTGGCTTAAATTTTAGATTTCTTAGTTTCATTTTATTGTCTCTTAGTTCTTTTGTTTGTTCGAACACTTATTGACAACCTAGTAATCTCCTACTAGCTTGTAAGTTAGTTTTATGTCCGTTTGTTCGTGTTTACGTTTGTTGTGTACTTTTATCTTTTTGAATTCGTTGTTAGTTCTTGACTCAAGTCCTACAAGATTTCATTTGAGTTTCAAACAAAAATCCATTCCGGGACAAGAGTAGACTCGACACTCAATCACTCACGAAGTACAAGCCGGCTTTCAACACTTGTGAAACCAAGTGTGAGGTAAAACCGAGAGTGAGAGTGTGGTGAGGCATTTTTATCTAACAAGTTTGTTTGTTTTCTTTGTTTGTTGTGTCTTTTTGTTAGGTACAATGGCTGCCCATAATTTCAATGCCACATGTGATCGTATCAATGACAATATTGAAGATATGAAATGACACATTGAAATTATACGCCAATTGCTACCCAAACTATACCCACAAAATCCAATTGTCCAAGCACCTTGCGTTGAGAGCTTCCCGGAGGAAGTTGCTGCCCAACTTGTGAGTAAAACTTGCCCACCACTTAAGGATATGTGTGATGTGATTAATGAATCTCAAGTGAGTGAAGGATTTAAATATGTTGGCCAAGGAAAAAGGAGTGAACCTATGAGCCTATGTTGTTGTAAAGATGCTAATGTTTGTTTGGCTCATAGGGTTAATCGTGTGCTTGACATATCTTTGAAACTTGATAATGATTCCTTAGAGAGTGAAAGTTCCAAATCTATCCGCGGGTTAGATAATTCACTCTTTAGGCACAATGTCTTGTTTGAAGATAGTTTATTTACTCCTAATGAACCTAGTGGTGCAAGTGATGTTGACGGCATGGCTTGTCTTGGAAGCTATAGCCTATATGCTAACCCACTATGGTGTGACAACATTCCTCCTCAAGATGGAAATCTCTTCTTGGAAGATGAGAGTACTCTTAAGGGTAGGGAATGTGTAGTCTTGAAAAAGAATAGTCAATCGGGTGAAGATGACCATGATTTGCTTGATTTCTTGGGAAACCCAAAATGTGATTGTTCTTGTAAGAATGTTTTTGTGAATGATTCCTTTGCTTCCCATGGTGATTTATATATATGTGGGGATTATTCTCTTGAAATAAAAGGTGGTGCATGCTTAGAAATTTTATCTACTTCTTCTTTATGTATTCCCTATATTGAGCATACTAGTGGTGATGGACTTGAAGCTAGTGAGTACATGCATACGGACACCATAACTGAAGTTAGATTGTGTGATACTTTTCTCTACCCTCTTTGTGCTCATGATATTTCCACTAATGATCTAGAGGGTATGCCTAATTTTGAGGACGACACCTTAGGGGAAAGTGAGAGTGGCCGAAACCCATGTCCATGGCTACTTCTCCCATTCGATCTCGGTACCATCTTAGGGTATGGTAGGAGTAGTCTCGGCCCATGCTCATTATTTATTGATGTTCATCATAGCCACTTCCTTTGTGACATTTGTACTAAGTTTTTTATGTTCAACACAAAGGATCCATGGATGTACTTCAAGTTTGTTCCACCTCGGTATGGCATATTGATATGTGTATTTTGCTAACCCTAACCCTCATGTCATAAGGATGTGTGCTTGTTTGTCTTCACTTGATTTTGCAAGGCATGGATTCGAGGTCGAATCCTTTTCAAGAAGGGAAGGATGATACGGGTACGACCACGAGGATGCATGTTTATGAGATGTATTGAACCCGAGACTTGGAGTGTGAAAGTGAAGTGCAAATGAGGACTTAAAAAGGGTCCAAAACCGTCCATATAATGCTCTCCAAGGACACCCACTTGAAGACTTGAGACTAAGGGGTCATTTTGGACATTTCACACCTTGTTTGTAAACTACTATATAAGGAACCTTTTAGGTCATTTGTTAGGCAGATTTTGCTAAATATGGATGTTGTATAACACTAAGAAACATTTCCTCTCTAAGGAGAGAAGACCACAAATCTGAAATTTATAACTAGGGAAATCAACTTGAGTGTGGAATCACTCCTGTTGAATTCAAGCTTGGAAATGTTGGATGCTTGGGAGATTGAGGTCACTCTTGTACCAACGTAAGAGATAGGTTTGTGTTGAGTGTAGTATGAGTGTAACAAGTCTTGGGTTGTTAATATTATTCCCTCATTTGGTCTATCTACCTATCTTTATCTTATTGCACTTTGTAGATTCATAGTGGACTGTTTTTGTGACTTGTTGAATCCGAATTTTGTAACCATTGTGTTCATCTTGTTCATCTTATATTGTGGCTGTTTTAGTGTTGAAAACACACCTCTTTATCTTGTTATTGTGCTGTTGATAGCGAATCCGAGAGTGGTCTTCAAAAGAGTCCTCAAATCCTTAAGATTAGTGGACTGCTTTGGAGTTGTTTTGTGTTCTCTTGTTTGTCCCGTATCACTACGTGCCACCGTAGGATTGATATTGATGATTGTGGGCCATAGGCCGAGTATGGGATTGTGATTGAGAAATTGAGGTTGTACTCCTTGGTAAGAGTACGACACCCCCGCCAATGTGGGGTTCTCTCCTTAGGAGAGAAAAACGTTGGACTCCATGTGGCTCACATGGTGTAGTTATGTCGGTTATAAGAAACTCCCAAGTCCATAAGAGTTCAAGTTTCATGAGTTACCGAGTCCCTCTAAGTCATGATTTAAAGAGTTTGAGTTAAGTATAATGATTTATGAGAATTATAATGCTTGTATTACTATTGATGATTTACAAGGAATATATTTCAGTTAATTCAAGCGAAGAAAGTTATTACCGTCAGCATGCATGATTTTCATAATCATTTATGATATTATTTATAATGTTGCATTGCACGCCCACGTACTCAGTACATTCCTTAAAGTACTGACCCCCATATATTTCTATATGCTACAGTCCCTTATAATATAGGTACAAGTTATAGCGCAGATACCACATTCAGTCAGTTCGCAGCTTCTAGTCAGCAGGTGATGAGTCCTTTTGATTCGAGGGCATGAGTCAGTTATACAGTTCGAGAAGTGTTGTATTTTTATTACTTTAGTCGTATTGAGATTGGGTAGTTGGGAGTCATGATCCATCTATCTGAAGTCAGTACCAGTAGAGGCTTCATAGAAAGTCAGTAGAAGTTGATGTATTCAGTTTCAGTTTCATTTGTAAAAGTAGAGTTGTAATCTTGTAAAGTTCATGTTTGTATTGATCAAGTTCAGAGAAGTTCTATATTTTTGCTAACTTTATATAGATTTAAGCATTTTATCCAGTTGTTTATGAGTTATGCCTGTAGGAGGGTTAGGTTGGGGTCACTTGCGCCCCTAAGAACCGTGTGACATCCCGGGACCCAAATTTTAGGGCATTATAAACTTGGTATCAGAGCACAGAGTTCAAGTGTCATAGGGTGTCTATGAAGTCGTGTCTAGTAGAGTCTTGTTGAACGGTACGGAGATGTTTGTACTTTTCTTCGAGAGGCTACAAGACATTTAGGAAAGGTCTCCATTCTTTCAAGTCTTAGATCGTGCTATAGAAAGGTTTGTTGAGAAACTTATACAGATTCTCATCTTACCCTATTCGGGGCATCCTCGCCTTATTTTCAAGGTATTGGAGATAGTCAAACTCAATTTCTTATAGATAGTACTTTTTTAAACAGTCCCCACAGATAGTTATGAAGTTGTAAATGAGCTAGAAAGTACCCTATTAGTGCCTTATCATGCTTTGCTTATAAATTGTGCAATAAGCCCAAGTCAGTTGCGCTTCCAGATTTCCTTCTCAGAATCCATATTGATAATCTATACTTCCTTATCTATGTACTGTTCCTGAGGTAACATGATCAACGAGTTCTAATTTTCTCCCTCTGATAATGCTTTCAGACTTACAAGAGAGAAATTTCAGAAGTCTCACAAAGCGGCCTGAGAAGAGCTTACCAACGTGTTATAAGTTTCCTAAGTTTAATGTTATGCCCTCTCCCTTATGATTCTTTCAGTTAAGACAGAGTAAGATGTGTATTCTTAGATTATCAAATATTGTATGGCGAGTTTCTATCTCTTGTAACCTTGTTATCTTTATGATGTTGGAACTGAAAGTCTAGTGAAGCCGTGTGGGGCTCTTTCGATTCACTAGCATAATTGCTTTGTTAGCCATCTCAAATTCTTTTTCAAAATGCAAATCAAAGACTAGTGAAGCCGTGTGAAGCCTATTTTGATTCACTAGCGACTCTTTGTGTATCTTGTTTCCTCGTGCTGGTTAGAACTGGTTTAGAGGTGTTGTGGCGAGAAAGGGTGGAAAGTGTGATTTATTGAAAGTATGTATAGCTGAGCCTTTTGCATGTGATCGAGTTAGTTATAAAGTGATATTGTTCTTGTGTGTTAGCTCATGGAAGAAAGAGAAGGAGTTATTGGTGGAGGTAAATAATGGTTTGCTTAAGGTATGAAAAGAGTTGTTGACGGTGTGTTACAAAAGATAAGTATAAGTTATTGATGATGATACTTAGTGGATGAGTGTTGTTAACTTAGATGCTCCTGAGATTGCAAGGGAAAGTTAAGTTGAGGCTTAGAGAGTTATGAACTAAGTTAAGCTATGTATGAAGGATAGATAGTAATGATGGGTAGAAGAAGGGCGTGTTGATGGATTATAAATGAGAGGGGCCATATGATTATGACCAATTATTGTTATTAGGGGGTTTAAGTGGACTAGTGTTTATTGACGTTTTATTTTATAGTTTCCGAGTGAGAATGGTGTGTGTGGTGGAGTTGTAAGTTATGCTGAGCGCTAGGCATTAAGCTTGGATAAATGGTGGCTATGAAGGTCGATGTGATGATTTCTTGGTTAATGGTGCTAGTTATAGGGAAGTGATCTAATGGGCTTGGACAGAGTATGCGAGAGCTTGAGTTTGATCAACTTGTAATTAAGTTTGATTTTGTGTTCATGGTGAGAAATCTTACCCAAGGTTCTGTGGGGCTGCTTTATTTTTTTTCTAGGGTCATTGTATGTGGCATAATTAGTAAGTGTTGTGGAGTTGCTAGGTGGAGGAAGACTAGTTAGGAAATGAACGTTGTTTCTAATAATTGAGTTAACGTCTTCCCTTTTAGATTACTAATCTACAATAGCATAAGACTAGTATTAGTAGCTAATTAACATATTCACGCCATTTAAACTTACTAAAACAGTAACCGGGCAGTAATTGACAATCAACTAATCTAAGGGTGTTCTCTCAACCTCGTTCTTCTCCAATTACATTCACACGTGATGTAACTTCTTATAAGATCCCCTTAACAGTTTCATCATTATTGTACTCTCAAAACAGTATATCAAGTGATGTGGGCAGTAAACTTATGCGACATTCAATTTGGTGGTGTACCATTATACTCTTCTTCTACCTTTCAATGGAAATTATTCACACCATTCCCCCAACGTCAACCAAGCAGCCCCCAACATACATACATAAAATAGATCCAAAACAACCCCAAATACCCCTTAATATGGCAACCAAAAACTGAACTCACCATTCCTTGAGTTCTTAACAACAACATATACACAATCCTCAACCAACACACATATATAAGAAAAGGGAAAAAATGGACAGTAGCCATACCTTAATTTCGGTGGTAGTTTATTCCCTTAATGTATATCTCTTCAATAGCTTGATCCCTTTACTCACAAACCAAAAGTGAAGAGAAAAATCTCTTAATAATCAAGGATAAAGGGACTGCAAAACTTAAAAAGGGATATCTTATAGTTTAATCATGGAGAACATAATCCTTATAGTATTCTTAAGATGTGCTCATGATTTGTTCACTTACCTTTAACTTGTAAGGAAGGTTTCCAAAGAACCCTAGTGGAATTTTAGGGCTGCTGCATAGCTAAGAGAGATCAAGAGAGAAAATCTTGAAAGCTGTTTTTTTTTTTTGGCTAGTTAAAATGAGCTATAGGGGATGGTTTTAATCCCTTTAAAAAGAGCTTCTCTTGACCGACTTGCTTGTTCATTTTTGGGCCATAATTGATCAAGTAGGTGATGCACCTACTTTCACATTATATTGGGCCTTTGTGGATTAAAAACTATTGGGCCTTGGCTGCCCATTCTCCTCCTTTTCTCTTATTTAATTTGGGCCAGAGTTACTTAAGTAGGTGGTAGTGTATTTGGCCCAATAAGCTGGTCAAGGGATCCTTAATAGGTGATGCACCTACTTAGTTTTTAAGTTGGTCAAAAGGTCAAAGTAGGTGATTCACCTACTAGCTTAAAATAAGTCAAGCAAGCACCTCAATATTTTGTTCCATTTTAAGATCAAAATGCTTATAGTTACACTTAAAACTTGGTCACTTCATCCTTTAGATTCAAATACCTACTTAAGGGCCCAAGTTTATATACTCTCATCGAAGGTAACTTAATCATACCACATTTCAGTACATGTAGGAACTCCTCCAAACTCATCTTACCATTACCAATCACATAGGATATCCGAGCCCATTACCTACCCCATAAGTCAATATCAAGTGCCACATAAGTAGAACTAGTACACTCAAAATATAGGGTGTTACAACATGCATGGTATCAGTTCAGAACAACAATAACACTTCCCTTACTTCATCAATTTGTCGGGGTTTCCAAAACCCTAGCTATAGGTTTTTAGCCTCTCATACTTGTGAAGTAATCAACAACATTCATAACTGAAAGAATCGATGAAATCACAATAATAACAAGTAGAAAAACCCACAACTGTAATTGAATTAATCAACTAAAGTCAATACAAAAGAATCCCAAGATCTAATCTAGGAATCAAAATATGTTTGTAAATATCAAAAGTGTGTAACTCCTACTAAAAAACACATAAAGGGTATTTATAGTACATGAGGAAACTCTAAAACCAAAGCCCAAAAGAAATAGGAGAAAATAGGGTTGGAGGCCACTTATGGTCACTTACACCCTGACCATGGGCGCAGCTAGAACTTGCAGCCTGCAGGGTGGGTGCAACTTCCGAGCGCAAGTTCCAGGACCATTGATAACGCTCGACTTACACATCAATTTAAGTGCAAGGTGGTTATCATCAATAGATTTACCCGATTTTGGAGTCGGGATCGAATCCATGAGGAACAAAATGAGTGGCAATCAAGTTAATTCGAAATAATTAATACTTACTAAGTTCAAACCAATAGTACAAAGGAATAACAATGGGGGGTGAGATAGGTATTAACACTAATTATTCTTTTTTGGTTTTTCTCGTATAAATTCGGAGCTACGAATATTTAGAGTCTAGGCAATTAGGAATGGATCTTGGGATTATGATTTCATAGGAGCAACTATGCATGAGTGTATGATAATTTAATGTAAATTCTAAGTTTTGGTGAGGTGTTAGGCTAGGTTGGAAACCTTGAGTCTAGTTTGTCAACAAAACCCCAAGGGTGTCACTCAATAACCCTTTCGAGTACCTAATGAGTGCTTCAATCAAAACCACCTAATACCTCAATTATACACCCCTATTTCTAGCCATAAGTATAGTCAACTTCACAATCACCCTTATATCTAAGATAGTGAAAATTAGTCAACCATGCTTATAAACTATCTATTATTTCCTCGGTTCCCTAATCCCTATTTCAAGGATAATGTGGGTTCCTAAATTTCACCCAAGCCTCTCTTTCAAGGATGGTTTGAGCTTTTAAGAGCTTGAAATTTTTGTCCATCAAACCAATTTGGGTATTTGAGGCTTTCACCCACAAATTCCAACCAAGTTACTCAAGCAATGGTAGAATCCAACATCATAAACTAGTAAATGCACAACCAAATCACATCTCACATATATACACCCTATTCTAGCATAATCCCAAGAGAAAAAACTAGCTACTCATAAGATAAATAAGTAAAGATTTTATCCAAAATCTCCATTGATTTGATTTGAGAAAATCTAAGTGAATATTACTTCAAACTATGAGATCCAACAAATCTTCAATGGGAGTTCACTAATTTTTCACTTAGACATGACTCCAAAATATTCTTCACCCAAAATTTATACAATAATTTCTTCTAAAAAATGGAAGCTACAAACCCTAGAATAATGTTCAAAATTGGGGAAGATGGAATATGATAAATAATAGGGTTTGAGTCTTATTTTTGTCAAATTTGGGATCAGCCACGTGCATTGACATATCTGCCCTTGGGCTGCACTTTTTCATTTTGTCGTGATCGCATAGGCTTGGCCACGACCGCAGCTACTGCGACCACGATCGCGATAGGTTAACCTTATTGACTGACCGCGATCGCAGTCCTCAAACTATGATTGCGGTAACTGAGTCCATTTCTGCTCTAGGTCTTCAGTTGCACTTTCATACCTTTTTTTGATCACTTTTATGCTCCAGTCCACATCAATCTATTTCATCAACTATATGCCTGCAAAATGTGGATATTAGTGCATTCAATCACAATTGTGTCTCATTTATTCATTCAAAACACGATCATGTGAACGAATGTTGAGTGCAAATGAGTGTTAAAATTGCCACTCATCAACACCCCCCAACTTAAAGCTTTTGTTTTTCCTTAAGCAACACTACCTCTTACCATGAGACAACAATTATCTACGCCCAAACTTCATGCCTAAAAAATCACAATGACTTCATCTTAGTCACTACCACAACTAGCTCGTTACACATGGGCTAAGCATTTTTCATTACTCTCCTCAACATAAAATGCAATATCTAAGGATACACGAGACTTCCAAGAGAACCCAAGAAACAACAACCAATACTCTAGAGGTGAGTCACTTTTGACCAAAACTAGGCTATACTCCATTTTCCTCATTTCTCAGAAGGTGACAAAATCACCCACCTCAACTCATTCACATGCCTCCTAACAAGAAAAAAAATTTCAAACACGAAGCTACCAAGTATATAACTAGGAATTTAAGTGCAAAAACTCTCTCCCTCATAAGAACTCTCTATGTTAACAAGTGTCATACCATAGGCTTGCCCCTATTTTCAATCGCCACTGCAAAGAAAGTAAATGGTTGAACATCTCAAAGGACTTTTTGAGCTTGTAATGTAGGTTCGGGTTAGGGTAGGATATCATTTTGGAACAACATGGCTACACCCTTCCTTGAACATCTTCATCACACTATTTACTTTGTCTTTTTAACTATAGGCCACCCATCTTTGATCTTTTCTCTTTTTATATGCCTACTTTTTGCCTCTTTTGTTCATCTATTTTCTTCTATTTCTTTTTCTTGCCATTTTCATCAATTCTTTCCTTTGTTTGACCCTTTCTTTTTCTATTCATTTTTTTTTCAATACTTGAGTACATAGGTATTTCACTAAAAACTTTGTCGCCCCAAACTGACTTCCATCAATCTTCACCACCCCCAACCTAGGCTTTTAGCCTCAAGTTGTATTTTCAAGTTCAAGGAGGGTATGGTTCAAAAGAGGGGTAAAAAGAAGCGTTCACGGCTAGTAATGTGTGTGCCAAAGAAAGGTCTAAAGGCTGAAAGTGGGTAACTAGGGATTACACTTATTCATGGGTAGGCTTTTAGGATAAAGTGGTTTCCAGAGTCACAAAGATGGCCTAAAATTATTTCTCCAACCAAATACAATCAAAATTAGCTTTGAAAGACTAATGGGGCAAGTTCTAGATAAAACATGTATACAAGAGATGAAGACAATTTACTCACCACACATGGCATAAAAAATTCACCAAGGAGGCTCAATTACCCTTCCCGTTAGAGACAAAATTGGAGTATCTATCACTATTCTCAAGTTAAAAAATTGCGGAGCCACAAAAAGAGAAAAAGTTTTGTTGCAAAGTTACAACAACAACAACAACAACAAACCCAGTGTATGGACATAGTGAGTTCTGGGGAGGGTAAGATGTACGCAGTCCATACCTCTACCTCTAAAGAAGTAGAAAGTTGTTTTCGAAAAATTTTGGATGGAGGGGTCTGCTTATTTTGCCTTTGCACCACGCATAATTTGCTAAACTTGGAAACAACTGAAGCCTTAGTCTTATATTTTGGCTCAATATGGACAAACCAACCATATGGCTACTCAGACTTCACCAAAGTTGTATAATGCGATCCCAAATTTACAATTTACAATGTCATAGATACTAGACTTTTCTTACATTTATGACCTTTGATGCCACAGGTGGTCAGAATTCCCTTGTATCTACGATTCAAAACCCAAACACGATGCTTTACCCTTAAGAATGTCATCACTCAATCTATCATAGGGCAAAGTTTGTCATGCATCACCACAATCAAAATAAAACTAAGGTAAAAAGAAAACTAAAATAAAACCATATGATAATCCATGAAAATGTGGGCACTATCAGAGTGCCCAAATATGGCATCCTAAAACAAAATAAAAAGGTATCCAAAATATCATCCAAAACAATCATAAAAAAAAGTACAAATATAGGGAAAGGCACCCCCAATTGAAAGGCTAGCAGTGTCCCCATGATCAATAAAAGCATAGACAAAAGGTAAGGGTCCTCCCTGAATCTACATTAGGAGATACTCTCTCCCACTGACGCTACACCATCACCACTAGTATTATCAGCTAACCAATCTGCAGGGGCCTCGTCATCACTCTCCACCCATGAAGAAGGAAATCTATCATAGGGTTTTAGGACCTTCCACAGGCTTTTTACCTGTATCCACATCTTGCTGAAGAACTTGTCCCACTTCTTCTCCCTCTTCTTCATATTTTCATGGGATTTCCCGAGGTCCATGTATGATCCGGCTAAGGCTGAGTAGGCTCTCTCCAACCTGGCAATAGTGGCTTCCTACTTCTTCTGCTCCTCACGGAATATGTTATAATCTAAATGAGTCACATATGAGTGGCGAGCGGTGGAGGACTCTCCTAGTCCCTAAGGAAATTTGGACACTAGCTCTCTAACCTCCCGCATCTGACCTGAGATATCATCAAAGGGGTTGGATGATGAAGGTCTACAAGTATTTGTGCCCTCCTGGGTCGACTTGCCTGAGTCCATCTTCCTTTTTTTGCTCTAACCAGGGGTACCCTTACCTCAAAATTTGAGTGGAAAGATGCGAGGACCTTGGATCACCCAAGTATCTGTTCCATATTCCTCCACTTGCACCCTTCTGTATAGCTCTGTTATAAGAGAAGGGAAGAAAAGATGTGTACCTCTATGATTCTCAAAGTACCTCCACTCCGAGAGAACAATCTCACCCACATTCAGGGCAATGTCAAATAGGATACAGGCCACCATCCGAGCTTGCATATCTGTAACAATGGTCATGTGAGTGCATGTGATACTCTGCTACAAATGATGATACAAGTATGACCACGAGGATGGACGTGTGAAAGTGTAATGAACTCGAGGCTTGGAGTGTGCAAGAAAAATGCAAAAGAGGGTCTTAAACACACACCAAAACCGAACCTACACTACACTCCATGGGCTGCATTTTGAGGCTTTTCATTAAAGGGCCTTTTGGTCATTTTGTCTTAGACTTTGCTGAATATGGATGTTGTATAACACTTAGAAACATTTCCTCTCTAAGGAGAGAAGACCACAAATCTGAAACTTGTAACTAGGGAAGTCAACTTGAGTGTGGAATCACTCGTGTTGGATTCAAGCTTGGAAACGTTGGATGCTTGGGAGATCAAGGTCACTCTTGTACCAACGTAAGAGATAGGTTTGTGTTGTGTGTAGTATTAAAGGTCCAAGAGTGTAACAAGTCTTGGGTTGTTAATATTATTCCCTCATTTGGTATATCTACCTATCTTTATCTTATTGCACTTTGTAGATTCATAGTGGACTGTTTTTGTGACTTGTTGAATCCGAATTTTGTAACCATTATGTTCATCTTGTTCATCTTATATTGTGGCTGTTTTGGTGTTGAAAACACACCTCTTTATCTTGTTATTGTGTTGTTGATAGCGAATCCGAGAGTGGTCTTCAAAAAGGTCCCCAAATCCTTAAGATTAGTGGACTGTTTTGGAGTTGTTTTGTGTTCTCTTGTTTGTCCCGCATCATTTGGTATCAGAACCATAGTTGATTTTGTTCTAACAAGATCAATCTTGGGCTTGAGACTTGAAAACTATAAAAAAAAAAAATGAAAACTAAAATTTCCAGAAAATAGCAATCTGTCCACTTTGTGTTCTTGGCCGAAAATTGTGTTCTTGTTGTATTTTGGCTGAGATTTTTACTTGTCTTAAGTGTTTCTAGCGTTAGTATTGTTCTTCACTAGCACTTTGAGTCTATATCTTGATTTGAGCCTTTGTTGTTGATGTTGTTATTGTGAACTTGGACTTGGCCGATTGTTGTTGCGGGTTCAAAACTTGAACGTGTGATGTGTTGTTGGTTCAAGTTTTGAACGTGTATTGTGGAGATTGTGTTGTGGAATTTAATCTTGGAAAGTTGGTGTTGTTGTTTTGGAGGTCCAACTTGAACCTTAGAACTTCAAGACTCAAAGTTTGTGTTCTTGGTGTTCTTGGTGTTCTTCACCATCTCCATATATTGTTAAAGAAAAAAAAGTGGTTGTTGATCTTAGAAGTTGAAGAAAAAAGAGTGTGTATTGTGTTAGTCTTGCAAGACATAGATCCAAGTTTCAAGGTGTAGTACTTGTGACTCAAAGACTTTTCCTACACACTAAAGACTTTACATCACTTTTCAACCACCTTCCCATGAAACAAGGGTCCATATTTTAAGGAAAAGTACTATAAAAGTCAAGTCTTGAAAACTTGAATTTGAAAAGGCTCCAAGACTCGTTTGAATTTCCCTCCTTAAAATAAAACAAATTCCACCAATTCCTAAATTGTAAATTGACCAAGACTTGAAATTGGACAACAAAAATTATTAGAAACCATAACCAATTACATGCTTCCACGTCATCCTTGTTATTGTTCATGCAACAATTTTGGCTCAAATTTCAGATTTTCTTAGTTTCTTTTTATTGTTCCGTAGTTTCGTTTGATTGGTTCGAACGCTAATTGACAAGCTAGTAAACTCCTACTAGATTGTAAATTTGTTTGTGTCCGTTTGTTCGTGTTTACGTTTGTTGTGTACTTTTATCGTTTTGAATTCGTTGTTAGTTCTTGACTCAAGTCCTACAAGATTTCGTTTGAGTTTCAAACAAAAATCCATTCTGGGACAAGAGTAGACTCGGCCCTCAATCACTCACGAAGTACAAGCCGGCTTTCAACACTTGTGAAACCAAGTGCGAGGTAAAATCGAGAGTGAGAGTGTGGTGAGACATTTTTGATCTAACAAGTTTGTTTGTTTTCTTTGTTTGTTGTGTCTTTCTGTTAGGTACAATGGTTGCCCATAATTTCAATGCTACATGTGATCGCATCAATGACAATATTGAAGACATGAAACGGCACATTGAAGTTATACGCCAATTGCTACCCAAACTCTACCCACAAAATCCAATTGTCCAAGCACCTTGCGATGAAAGCTTCCTGAAGGAAGAGGTGGGCTGCCCCAACCCACACCAAGGTAAAGAGGAAATTGAAACATCTTTGGTACTTGATAGTGAACTTATAGAGAGTGAAGCACTTGCTAGTTCCAAATCTGTCCGCGAGATAGATCATGATCTCTTTAGGTTTAATATCTTGTTTGAAGATGATATAAACACTCCTAATGGACCTAGTGGTGAAAATATTGGTATAGCTTGCCTTGGAGGCTATATCCGATATGCTAACCCACTATGGTGTGACAACATTCCTCCTAAAGATGGAAATCTCTTCTTGGAAGATGAGGGTACTCTTATGGGCAAGGAATGTGTAGTCTCGGAAATGAGTACTCTTGGTAGTACTCTTGGTGTGCATGATGATCAATTTACTCTTAAATGTAGTTCACTACTTGAGCATGTAAATGGAGTGCTTAAAAATTCTCAAGTTAGTGATGGTGTCTATAGAATTGATCTTGATAATGCGCATATCTCTTTGAACATCTTGTGTGGTAAGAACATTGAAATTAGTTTTGTTCATAGAGATCATGTGTATGAAAATATTTTTGTGTGTGAATGTGGGAGTGACATTCTAGGGGAAGGAAGGGCTAGCCTCGGCTTAGGCCCTTGGCTAATTTTTCCATTTGATCCCGGTACCATCTTTGGGTGGGAAAGGATGACTCTCGGCCTATTTTCCTTTTGTATTGATGCTTGTCCAAGCCACTTCCTTTGTAGCATTTGTACTAATCTTTTCATGACTAAAATGAAGGACCCGTGGCTATACTTTAAGTTTGTTCCGCCTTGGCATGGCATGTTGATGTGTTATTTTTTTTTGCTAACCCTAACCCCTCAGTCATGAGGATGTGTGCTTGTTTGTCTTCTCTTGATTTTGCAAGGTACGGATTCGAGGTCGAATCCTTTTCAAGAAGGGAAGGATGATACAAGTACGACCACGAGGATGGACGTGTGAAAGTGTAATGAACTCGAGGCTTGGAGTGTGCAAGAAAAATGCAAAAGAGGGTCTAAAACATACACCAAAACCGAACCTACACTACACTCCATGGGCTGCATTTTGAGGCTTTTCATTAAAGGGCCTTTTGGTCATTTTGTATTCTAGTTGTATCCTAGTATAAATAGAACATTGTAGGTCATTTTGTCTTAGACTTTGCTGAATATAGATGTTGTATAACACTTAGAAACATTTCCTCTCTAAGGAGAGAAGACCACAAATCTGAAACTTGTAACTAGGGAAGTCAACTTGAGTGTGGAATCACTCGTGTTGGATTCAAGCTTGGAAACGTTGGATGCTTGGGAGATCAAGGTCACTCTTGTACCAATGTAAGAGATAGGTTTGTGTTGTGTGTAGTATTAAAGGTCCAAGAGTGTAACAAGTCTTGGGTTGTTAATATTATTCCCTCATTTGGTCTATCTACCTATCTTTATCTTATTGCACTTTGTAGATTCATAGTGGATTGTTTTTGTGACTTGTTGAATCCGAATTTTGTAACCATTATGTTCATCTTGTTCATCTTATATTGTGGCTGTTTTGGTGTTGAAAACACACCTCTTTATCTTGTTATTGTGTTGTTGATAGCGAATCCGAGAGTGGTCTTCAAAAAGGTCCCCAAATCCTTAAGATTAGTGGACTGTTTTGGAGTTGTTTTGTGTTCTCTTGTTTGTCCCGCATCAAATGATATTTAGCTAAAGCCTATCTTGAGATGTGAAATCATTCATCAAAACATCTCTCTTAGTGGTGGCCCAGGGAACCTCTTTGTTAGGATATAGAATGTTTGCCATCCAGGTCCATGGCTCGCATGCTTTTGTATGGATTTGCTCTATGTCAGCATCCGAGAGCCCATACACTCATTGACCTTCTCTGTTTCAAAGTTCACTTACTTTCCCCATATTGCTATCACTGAGTTTATGAGAGAAACAACATTGAGGTTTGCATAGAACTCACGTACCCACTGCCCATTCGCATGGAAAGGGTCCGGGCAAAGCACTTCCACCCGGTAGCAGTGAGTCTGGAATAGAAACCTAGGAGTTTGTCACGCCTCAAATCCTATTGGGGCGGACTGGCACCCGTAATTGAGGAGGCTCGGGAGAACCAGCTCATAACCTTATACTTCTCATGCATACCTCTATGACAACCCGAAATTAGTACAGCATCATGTCGCATATAAAAGGAAATAATCACCTGTATAAGCTCGAGCACACATATATATGTATATACAATACTTGGTCGTTGGAGCCATCACGTCTATTAACAAAACACCACCTTGACTGTACATTAGGTCTACAAAGCCTCTAGACAATACACAGAGTTTAACTAAGGTCGGGACACACCCCGCCATAGAACTAACTTTTATACAATACCAAAAGTGACTGGATATGACACGGAAAGCCCCGAAGCAAACTGGAGCTCACCAAAAGTAGCTGGATATCCTGGCTCCTACTTGTGCGGTGTATGAGCTGAGGTACATGTGCCTGCAGCATGAAATGCAGGTCCCCCGTGGGGGACGTCAGTACGAAATATGTATTGAGTATGTAAAGTTGTAGATAATCACATATGATATAAGAGCTCGATAGAAATCAGAAACAAGTGAATAAATCGTAATAGGAGTAGACCACACTTACTAGAACTTGTGACAACCTGTACATTGTATTTATTCAATCACTTTACCTTCGTTCTTATCATCTTTGTAATCATTATTGTACTGTACTGTGACCATTAGGCTGCCTCCAGTACATATCAACTGGGATCGACCCATGATAGGCTTATGCCCCTGGGATACCACCCATAAACACATAAATAGAGATCGACTCATGATAGGCTTATGCTCCTAGGATACCACCCGATAAGAGAGAACTTTCATCACTTAGTTCAATTAATCTTTGAGATTGTTATTTCAGTCGCCACCGCATTTTTTATACTTTGAAACAATGATACATCAATAAGAGACATATAAATAGACCATCAATGTAATAACCATGAAGTGAGAACTCATTGGCACATCAATGAAGTGTTTTGGAGTCATCAATGCCATAACAATGAAGTAGGAACTTATTGGTATATCAATGAAACGTTTTGGAGTCATTAATAGCACATGGATCTTGTTTGAGTAAACGGATACCTTCTGACATTCATTAGTGCAATAAATAAGTAAGATTTGGAAAACAAGTAAGTATTGGAATGTCTTGACATCTTGTAAGGTGGAAACAAGTTCATTGGTAACGTAGGACATCATACAAAACCATTATGGATCACATGTTATTGAATAACTTTGGAAACTTTCTTAATAGAACAATTGTTCACTTTCATGCCAAAGATATGGTATAGAGTATGCTTTACATACCTGATTGTCAACCTTCAATACCAGTCCCAAATGGACTTCCCATCTTTTCGGATTACTTATCTACAATGAACATATATAGTAATCTAGTATTAGCAACCAAACGTCACAATTCAATTATTTGAATTCACCAAACTAGTGGTTAAGTAGTAAGCCTTAATTACACCATAAAGGGTGTCACTTTAACCCTCTTATACTCCAATTACATTCATATATCATGCATATTCATACAACATCCTCCAATATCAAGTTTGGATTCATTTATCCTTCCAACCAATCCATTCAACCAAATTGAGCCATAGACATAAATAATCATCAATTCAATAGTATATCACCATATCCACCTTCCATAACTCAATTATCATATCCACCTTCCACAATTCAATACAACCAAACCATGCAAAATTGTCCATAACCCTATTTCCATCACCTTTCAATAACAACCAATACATATAATCCTCTATCACACATATACATATGGAAAAGAACAAAGGAAAACAATATTCATACCTTAGAATTCACCTCTTGATTATGAAATCCTGTTTGCACAAATAATAGGTGTCGTTCGAAGCTCTCGAGATGACAAACGCAGTTATCGGATTACTTTGGAATTTCTACGGTTGAATCAAAAGTAATTTAAAGGTCAAATTTGGCTAGGGTTTGTTCTTTCTCAATGATTGATGATGAAAATGAGTTTTTGAACTCATATACATGTATATATACACATATTCCCGTCGATAATATAATAGGAAATGACCAAAATGCCTTTAAAATTTAAATAATGTCAAATCTGTCCTTTGGTGGACTGTTTTGATAAGCTAAAGTAGATCGACCATAACTCTTTTCTATGATATTGGATTTGGGTGAAATTGGTATCGTTGGAAGTATAATTCAAAGCGCTTTCATTTCATATAAAGTAGGCCACCCATTTCGTCCTATACAAGGAGTTATGGTCGTTTGAAGTTGACCCTAAAAATTTATTTTGATAGCCTGAAGTAAAACGAGTATAACTCCTTACTTAGATGTTGGATTTGGATGAAACCAATTGCATTGGAAAGAAGACTCAAAGATCTTTCTTTTCATAGGTCGTAGATCTCCCAGTTCATTATATTAATGGAGTTATGATCGTTCGAATTTGACCCAAAAATTTGGCTGGCCTTAGTAGTTTGTGTGCAGGAAATTTTCCTGCACATTTACTATTCCCAAATATCCCGGCCATCGTTTTATAGTTTTGAACGTGCTCGATTATATCCAAAACCTATCCATTTTTGGAAATCTTCATATCGTTGGAAAGCTTATTCAATAACCTTCGCATGGAACCATCGACGGAAAAATTCTGGTATAAATAAAATAAAAAAATTAATTCCATATAAATAAGACCAATACACGTACTTGAATACAGAGTGTTACAGAGCTTCCCCTCTACTTTGTCTAATTTGATACCCCTCTCAGGGAGCAACTTTGTCCTAGGAAAGTAAGTATATAGAGGTTTTTTCATTGAGCGTACATGAATCAGGTGTTGTCAAAATCTCCTATTCTGGTGGCTTAGTACCTTTAAGCAGTGAAATCCAGACCATTATTAGCATTATCACACCAAAACCATGTTAGATTAATCAAATAAACTCATATGGTAGTGTTGTAGGAGGTTATGGGGTAAGAAATAGGTGTGCAATAATTTTGGCTGCTGCAAATAACTATCCTCAAGTATGGTGATCACGGAGTAATTACTACGATCGCAGTGCCGCAATTGCGATCATCGAAACTGCGATCACGGTCCCGAGACCTTAGTCTACAGATTCTGCACATTACTCAAAACACAATTTTAACCCCAACTTTTTGTTCTATCCAGGCATATCAACATTATAATCAGAGAATTTAAACCTAGAATATGTGATTATAGCCCCAAACTCGAAGGAATTCACATTGAACTCATTGAGGCATTGAATTGAACACATG
Organism: Capsicum pubescens; assembly: GCA_030864215.1. NCBI lineage: Eukaryota > Viridiplantae > Streptophyta > Magnoliopsida > Solanales > Solanaceae > Capsicum > Capsicum pubescens. Next base: position 45,283,507 of record CM061539.1, on the reverse strand, counting down.
ATGTACACGTCAATTTCAACCATTTAAGGCCTAAATTTGGGTACTCAAGACTTCCCGATTAGTGTGTACACAAACTAGAATAGCTAACCATAACAATAATCATCAACAAGAATGTATTTTGTAATGAAAATGATATTTCAGGCCTTTCCCTAAACTACAAGTTCTAAGCATGCAATTACATTAAAAACAAAGGAATTGAGACAACATACCAAGTTTGATGATGCAAATGGATTAAAATGACACTTGGATGTTCTACAAAATGCCAAAAAATTAAGAGAATTTGAGAAAGGTGCATGTGAAAAAATGGTAGTCGGATGGTCATATAAGTTGATTTAACCACAATCACGGTCTTAGTTCCGCAATTGCAGGCATGTGGATTTCACAATTGTGGAGGCACGGGCCGCGGCCGCGGTAACTGAGACCAAAATTGAGGTCTTCTACACTCCTTTATTCAGTCCAAACAAGCTAATTTCATAGTTCTCTCTTTCAATTTCAATCAAAATTCCTCATAGCACTACCTTTTCATGGATTATGCATGAACACATGCAAAAATAAAATCTACTTTATCATGCATAAATAAAAGGATACGGGCCATTTTATGTGGCGTGATGGGGTGCCTCGCATCGAGTGCTTAGTTTAACATCGTGGCAAGACGTCTCCTCCACGTCCTTTTGTTCTTCTACTTATAATATTTGAATCTCCATACCAACTTTCATTCACTATGCAATGAGCGACAGAGGGACACAAGATTCAGATCTTCCAAGATAAAACTTGAAAGATGTGAGTAAATAAAGAGGGAGCTTCGATCACGCCATTTTGAAGACTTGAACCTTTTACCCAATTTCATATCAAATTTTTGGTTTGGCCCCTTGTGTAAAGGTGAGCACATCAATTGGCCACTAGTTGTATATCGGAAGTGGAATTCTTTAGCCAATGATGGTGGGGCTTCCATGTGCTCTCTTGGATTGTCAAATCCCAAAATGTAGGGATTGTACTCCTTCTTCTCACAATCCACCATTTACCTAGGTAGATGGATTCTCATCACATCCTCTAAGCACAATATTGAAAAGGGGAAGGAGTAATGATCTTACCTCAACAATGAAAATTTCCTGAGTAAGTGGAAAATTACCTCTCCTCAAGCTTAAGAATTAAAAATTACCTCTCCTCAAGCTTAAGAATTAACTTTGGAGTTTTAGGGGAAAATAATATCTAAAATTAGGAATCAAGCATTAATTATGACAGATGACTGTCGCAGCGATCACCTGACCGATACAGTGGTCCCTAACTATTCCTCATCAACTGCCACAACTGGCTTGCACAGTGGTAGCTTGAACCTGCAGTGACACTTAACTAGTAACTTGGGGGAATTTCTAGATTTCTCTTATTTCAGAAACATACCTTGATTTTGACAACACAAATTTATCCTATTATAACAATTGTCATAACCAGAGTTTTACTAATCTATTTCTCATTCCAAAAGTGACTATGGAGCCCTTCGACATCACAAAATAAACTTAAAATTGTCAAAGACTACACCACGAGACACAAATAATCTCTACATCATACAACACCATATTTTTATTATAAACCACCCTACCTGTGATTTTTATCAACTCCTATCTTAGGAAAATTTTATCTAGGTGTCACATAAGACCTCTTAGCATGTATGTACAGATTGAGTGGCTATTATAGGTTCTAATATGGTTAGAGTGAGACTAATATGATACAAAGGTTATAAAGTTATGAATTCAGTGCAGAAAAGATCTAGGCATTATGATACGACTACTTATCATGGTATGGTTTTATGATGACTTGATATATCTATTTGATGACTTGTATGTCCTATGACTACTTATCATAGTATGGTTTTGTGATGACTTGATATATCTACTTAATGACTTGTATGTCATGTGACTGCTTATCATAGCATGGTTTTGTAATGACTTGATATGTTCACTTAAAGACTTGTATGTGATATAACTACTTATAATAACATAATTACATAATGAATTGATATGTCTACTTAATGACTTATATGTCGTGTTGATGGTGTCCAAATAATACCTCCTATCAGATGATAATATGGTCACTGTCAAAATATAGTAACCTAACAGAGGTTAGGGTCGAATCCCAAGGAAACACGTGGAATTCTAGATCTTAGCAGTTGTAGTTGGTAGGCAGAATAAGAAAAGTAAATGGGGGGTTTTGTGTAGTAATCTTGAGCAAGTAACTATATCAACTTTGGTTGTAATCAGTATAGGCGAACACTAGGATTGTGTTCCCCCTGGCTTCTCAACTCCAAAGGCTTATCGTGTTTTGTTGAAATAACCCGATACTTTGCATACATAATTGATAAGTTATGTACCTTCTGCAGTCTTTTGGATGAGCAGAAAAATTTTACCCTTTACCTTTTGAGTCTCAGGATATCGCCTTACTAACCCTTATCTTGATCCCAGTTAACTATTACCTTTTGAGTCTCTAGTTATTAGATAAAACCTAACCATCTTACTAAGATAGAACCTAGAAGCTTGGATCGATAGTTAAACTCCAAATTACTATTGTTCTTATCTTTTCCTAGTCACTACTCCTCTTTTCGAATAAGCAGCAATATCTAGGCGGGATCCTAATTTGTTCACCCATTAAGAAAACTATTATAACGAAGATAAAGCAATACATTCATGGGTCTCAGTTCAGAACAACGAAAACACTTCCCCTGCTTCGTTAATCTACCAAGGTTTCCAAAACCCTAGCTATGGGTTTTAGTTGCTCATTCTTGTGAAGAAATCAATAACATTCATATTTAAAAGAATAGATGAAATCACAATGATCAGAAGTAATAAAACCCGCAATCGTAACTAAATTAATGAACTGAAGTCAATACAAGAGAATCCCAAGATCAAAATCGGATCTTGGAATCAAAATATGTTTATGAATATCAAAAGTGAGTAGCTCCTACTAAAAACACATAAAGGGTATTTATAGTACATGAGGAAACCCTAAAACCAAAGCCCGAATGAAATAGGAGAAAATAGGGTCGGTGGCCACATGTGGTCTATACTCGCAGTTTGGTACCGGGCGCAGGTAGTACCGGCGGTCCTGGACCTAGGCGCAGGTACAAACTGCCAGTACCGGATGGAAATTTCCTACAAGTTCAGCTCTCGGGATCTTGGACTTCTGGCACTTATTTTTCCTACCTATGGTCCGTAGGTCCTACAATGCAGTCCGTAGGTCCTACATGTGGTCTGTAGGTTTTCTTAGTAGGTGTCGGGAGTTATCTTTTCAACTCTTCTTTGGTTCTCAGACATGCTTTGATCACGATCAAGCTGTAAAGTGTCCTGAACATCCATAATTGCTCCAAAAATGGCCAAAAACACCTTTTTCACCTTTTTCATGAACTTATCATCCAAAACATGGTTTCCTACAAAACATACCTAATAACTCTCAACTTACTCGTCAATTTAAGTGCAAGGCGATCTTCATCAATATAATTACCTAACTTTGAGTCGGGGTCGAATCCACGAGGAATAATATGAGTGGTGATTAAATAAGTTCGAAATTAAAGTTACTTGTAAAGTTCAAACCTAAGGTACAAGTATTTTGGGGAGTTTTGAACACTTCAAAGATATGATTATTTTTTACTCCTAGTGGACTAACCTAGGGCTACGAATAATTAGAGTGTAATCAATTAGAAATGGATCTTGGGATTATGCTTTCATAGGGGCAAATTATGCATGGGAACATGATGATTCGGTGAAAATTCTAACTGTTGATGATGTGGTAGGCTAGGTTAAAAGTCCTTTAGGCTATTTTGTCAATAAAGTCTCAAAAATGTCACTCATTAACCCTTTTCAGTACCTAACGAGTGTGTCAATTAAAGTCGCCCAACACCTCAATAGGGTATCCCTATTTCTAGGATGATACCTAAGGTATAATCAACCTTATAATCATCCTCATGTCTAAGATAGTGAAAATTAGCAAACTATGCCTGTAAATTATCTACTATTGCCTTGGTTCCCACATCCATCTTTCGAGGATGGTATGGGTTCCAAAAGTTCACCCAAACCCCTCTTTCAAGGATGGCTTAAGCTTTCAATATCTTGGGATTTTCACCCACAAACCCATTTGGATATTTGGGGCTTTCACCCACAAATTCCAACCAAATTAATCAAGCAATAGTAGAACCCATCATCAACAAACTAGCATATACACAAATAAATCACAACCCACATACAATTGCACCCTATTCTAACATAATCCCAAGAAGAAGAACTAGCTACGCATAAGACTAATAAGCAAGATATACCAAAAATCTCCATCAATTTGATTTATTGAAAGATAAAGAGAATGCAAATCGCAAACTTTAGGGTTCAACAAATCTTCAATGGAAATTGCCAATCCTCCACTTGAAAGCTACTCTAATGTATTCTTCACCCACAAATTAACACAATAGTTGTCTCTTCAAAGTTAGAAACTAGATGGTGGAAAAATTCCGCAAAAGTCGGATCTCCCCTATAGGATAAGGTTTGAGCCTCTTAAGGGAATTTGGAAATGAGCTGTGTGTAATTACAAATCTGCCCCTGGGCAGAATCCCGCTTTGCCGCAATCGCGATCAGAACTTATAATCGCGGTATGTTGGCCTGTCTTGACTGACTGCAATCGCGGTAACTAAGGCTTGTTTCTGCTTTAGGTTTTCCAATTGCACTTCTTTTCTCCTTTTGATTTTTTTAAGCTCAAATCCACATCTTTCCATCTCATAACATGTATGCCTACAAAATATGGATATTAGTGTATTTAATCACATATATATCTCATTTTATACATTTAAATCATGGTAATGTGAATGAATGTTTAGTGCAAATGAGTGGTAAATTCACCACTCATCAACAGCCCAACTTAAAGCTTTGTTTGTCCTCAGGCAACACTACCTCTTACCATGAGACAATACATATTTATGCCCAAATATAATAACCGAATAATCACAATGACTTCAAGCTTAGATACTACCATAATTAGCTTTTCAAATATGGGCAAAACTATTCTCACCACCTCCTTCAACATAAAATACAATGTTCAAAGGGGTAAAAGACTTCAAAAAGCAACCATGCAACAATCACTAATACTCTAAAAGTGACTCACCTTTGACCTCAACTACAATATACTCATTTTATCTTAATTTTTGGGAGATGACAAAATCTCCCACCTCAACTAGGTTACATGCCTCCTTACAAGAAAGAAAATTACACACACTAAGTTATCAAATGTGTAATAAAGAATTTAAGTGCAAGAACACTCTCTCTCAAGAACTCTCGATGCTAACAAGTACCATGCCACACATCTTAGCTTGGAACTCAGCCATATCTTCATCTGGGAGCACATATAAGTTATTGATCTGCTCCACTCTAAAGTTTACCTCCTTTCTTCTAATCTTCATCACTGGGTTTAAGAGGGAGACTATGCTAAGATTTGCGTAGAACTCTCTTACCCAGTTATCATTGGCAATGCAGGGGTCTGGAGCAAAAAATATCCACCCAATAGTAGTCAGCCTATTGAAAAATTTTGGTAATTTCTTTGGTACCTTATCCATGCAAATACCCCTCTCCAGAAGTAGTTTTGTCTTTAGGAGGTCACTGTAGTAAAGTTTGTAACACTCTGGAGCCATAAATCGAATATAGTCATAATCTTCCATTATGTGATTGAGTACCTGTAAGCAACATAACTCGGACCATCATTAGCATTTTCACACCAAAACCATGCTAGGTTACTCAGATAAACTTAGGGGGTGATTTCAGAATGGGATTTGGGGTGAGAAATAGTCATACAGAAATTTTGGTTTAAGCTGGAAATTGGTCTCAGTTATGGCGATCGCAGTCTCGATGACTGCGATCGCGATATCTGAGACCATTTTTGGATAGATTTACAGTAGCACGAAATACCAATGTCAACCCCAAAATGAGTTCCAACACATCAATAGATCATCAAGTTCAAGAAACTCAAACTCCAAGTGCATGATTGTGCTCTTAAAAAGTGAAGAATTCTACAATGGGCTCGTTGGAGCATTCAATCAAACACATAGTGTATACACTAATTTCAACCTATTTACGCCAAAGTTTGGGTACTCAAGACTTCCCCGTCGATGTGTACATCACTTACAAAAGTCTACTACACACATAATCACATTTAAGCAATGGTTTGACAAGTGAAAACATTATTTCAAGCCTACTCCTAAAGTGCAAGTTTTAGACCAATAAACTATACAATTCAAGGGAGTTAGACATATACCTCAATGAAGGATGCATGGGGATGCAATGAGAAATTTGATTATGCCAAAATTTCACCACTTTTGGATGTAATTTTAGTGAGAAAAGTATAGAAAAGAGCGTGGGGGACTGGCAATTAAATGGTCTTTTAAACTGATTTGATTGCGATCGTGGTCAAATTTCTGTGATCGTGGACACTCTGCCACCGGGATCGAGGTGACACGGGCCACGATTGCGGTACCTGAGACCAATTTTTAGGTCCTCTGCACTCCCCTGCTCAGTCCAAAACACAATAATTTCACACTTTCCCTTTTTCAATTTCAATCAACATTCTTCATAGCACCATAATTTCATGGATTATGCATAAACAAAAATAAAATCTACTCTATCATGCAAAAATAAAATGATATGTGCCACTTTCATGGCATTATGGTTTGTTTCCCATCGTTTATGGCAAGACACCCCTCCAACTATCATTTGTGTTTCCACTTTGAAAATTTGAATCTCCATTCCAACTTTTGCTCACTATGCATTGAGCGGCAGAGGGATAGAAGATTTAAATCTTCCAAGATGAAACATGATAGAAATGAGGACATGGAAGAGAAACTCGCCACTTTAAAGACTTGAACCTTTTACCCAATTTCACATCAAATTTCTTATTCAGCAGCTTAGGTAATGGTGGGAATAGGCCATTAGTTGAACATCGGAAGTTGATCTCCTTGGCTTTCGAGTGCAAGGTTCTCATGTGCTCATTTGTAATGTCAAACCCCAAAATGTAGGAATGGTGCTCCTTCTTCCTAAAATCTATCATTTGCTTGGGTAGGTAGACTCTCATCACATCCTTAGGAACAATGTTGAATAATGGCTCGAATGAGGTCTATCCTTTAATTCCGAAATCGCATCCCTGTTAGCAATTTGCTTGGCTTCTTTTTTTACTCTATCACCATTTTCTCAAATTTGGCATCTTCAACTATATTAGGTTCGGTTGGTTGGGAAATCACGGATGACTCCTTAATTTCAAGCTCAGTTTGAGAAATAGGCATATTCGTGGTACTTGCAAGATCAGCCTCCTTGCCCATTTCTTCAAACCAGGTTTATCGTTGGTCATAACTAGTCCCAACATCTATTGAGGGAAAACTTTTATCTCAAAACTCTCATCCATCTAAAATGCTACAGCAGTGGCATACTGCAAGGCTGGGGACTAGCATGCGAGAACTTTTAGAGTAGTTTCGATACTAACTAAACTACTCAAAAACTCGAACACTTGCTAGCGTAATTTTACAGATAGTGGCACCTGAGTTGGTCTACGTAGGGACTAAGCTGAGGTTTTACTCTCCATTTTAGTGTAACAACGATTTTGGATAATTACAATTCTCCTATATAGTTAGAATAGAATGGGTTCCCACACGACCTGGTAATTTGGGTCGTGACATTATAATTCAAATAAAATTTACAAAATATTATTCAAGTAATTACATCTTTAGTTAGTTGTGGTTATGAACTATGATTATCTACTAAAAATATAAATAATGCAATTGATAATAAGTAAATGTTACTATCAATAAAACAAACTGGTGATTTCAAACATCTTCTAATATTTCTCCTCTTGGTTCAAATCAATGATTTCAAACAACTCTTTCAATTACATAGAAGAAATTGCAATCAAACCAAATAAAATAATGCTAAGATATTCACCAAATCTTTCAATTAAATAAACTAGTGAACAAATAGGTAATCCAACTCAAATCCATAAATGAATTCAAGTATAAAACAAGAATCAAAATTGTAACAACCCTTGTGATTATTTTAGCTTATTCTGTATTTTGACCATTTTGCTCTTTCTCGTAGTCTCCAAAGCATTTGAGGATGATTTATGTGAGTTTGAGGTTTTGAGTAGCCTTTATAGTGATATATTTGATTATTTTATGCTTAGTAACATTTCGGTTAGAGACCCTAATTATGTTAGAGTTAGTTCTCTTATTGTTTATGATTCTTGTGATGTTAGACTAGCTCCCTCAAGGTGGTATGTTCATGTTGGGTGATTTGTATAACGTGGTTGTATATTCATCCCTCTCTAGCTACTCGTGTATATCATTTCCTTCCGTCCTGCTACTATTGTGTATTGTATAACTTTCTATCCACCGTACTGTCGTATATTGACTAGTCACTTATGATATCGTGCTTGCGTCCCTTATCACCTGTAGTATCTAATAGTTACCTTTATCTCTTCATTGATATTTTCATGTTCATTTCTAAAATAGTTTATTGTACTTTATATTCCTGCTTTATATGTTATTTATACTTTCACTATTTTTGGAGCTCAATCGATGGATACCTACTGAGTACCTTGTATTTGATACTCATACTATACTTTTGCACCTTGCAGATCATAGTACGAGTTCTTACCCCTGATGTGTGCATCTTGCAGAGCTATCATGAATCAGAGATTTGGGGTGAGCTCCTGATGTCCGGAGTTGTTCCTGTTCTCCCTCAGTTGTTGGACTGATCTTTATTTCATATTTCGAAGACAGTTTCGTGTATACATATTATGCTTACCTTGTACTCTTATTTTGTTAGAAGCTTTTGTACTAACTTTACCAGGTTTGGGAGTTACTTCTCTATATTAGTCTCTTTTTGTATTCATTTTTGTTGTTTTCTTCTTTTCTTTTCATAACTGTTACTCGTTGTTTCGTATTATGATAGGTGTCATTATGACCTGAGATATCAAGACATGAAAGATATATATATATATATATATATATATATAAAAAAATTCCTTATGGACATATAAAAGCCATGATATGACTACTAATTTATTGGTCAATGACATTGAATCTAGTTAACAATGATGATTAATTGTGTTTAACTAAATTGATAAAACCATGAAAACGAGGATTGCTATAAGTAAACGGAATTGCAATTGATTTGAAAGTTTTTAATGTTATGACTTTTATTCAAATAAGAGAGGGTTTTAAAAGTAAAATTTATGTTAATTTCAGAGTACTAAATACTTGATACGGTTGGGGCAGCCTCCACAGGTACACGGCCTTTCACACGAAGCCAAGCTCGGGAATTACAAAAACTCCAAGCTTTGTTCATGCAAATGGCCGTGTGTGAGTTGGTGATTGAACCAACCAAGGACCTAAACATTTTTATGTGTGAAGAGAGGTCTTAATGTGTAATAAACTACTCTTCAAGGTTGGCACAAGAAGCAAGGGCGGATGGGTCATTTTACCCCTTTTGTTTGTAGTATAAATAGAACATGTTAGAGAGTTATTCCTTAGTTTTTGAATGCTGATTTTGTAACCTAAAAACACTAAACATTTCGGCTCTCTCTTCAACTCTTAGAAGCCGTCCCTATTATCTCACAAGTAGAGGGATACTTGTGTTGTCTCTTTGGCTAGAAACAAGGGTTTTGAGGTCGTTGAGTGCCTCTTGGTCCTCGTAAGAACTTGGTGTTTATATTCATTAGACTTAGGGTCCTCTCTTGATGTTAGGGTTCTTAGTTTCTTGAATGTTATATGTCAAGTTATCTATCTTTCTTTATCTTGTTGTTGTTGTTGATTTTGTTATCTTAAAGTCTAGTGAAGCCGTGTGGGGCTCTTTTCGATTCACTAGCATTGTTATCTATCTTGTTGTTCTTGTGTTGTTGGACTGAAAAACCGAAACTTAAACTTGTTGTTCTTGTGTTGTTGGACTGAAATCCGAGCCTACTTGATGCTCTTGGTATTGTTGGTTTGATTTTGTATCATTTGGTATCAAAGCGAGACCGGTTGTGTTCCAACATAACCCATCTTGGGCTAGTTCACGGCTTAAACAAACAACACCAAAAAGAAATTCTGAAAATCTGTCCATTAAAAGTTGAAACCAAGAATGATGTTGTATGTTTAGATCTAGGTGTTATTTTGCTTGTTTAGTGAGTTTCTAGTGTTGGTTTTTTTCTCACCAACACTAAGGTGTCTAGATCCAAAAGTTGAGCTTGAAAACTTGAACATTGTGTAGTGACTTGAAGTGGCCGAAAGTTGTGTGTTGTTGATAACCAAAAGAAAAATCGGTGGTTGTGTGTTTATGTGCTAAAGAAGTTGATGAAGTTTGTTGAGGTGTTCATCTTTTGAACTTGTTCATCTTGTTGTGTGCTCAAGTTGTAAGACAAGCTATAAAGTTGTTGTGAAAGACTTGCACCCATCACCTTCTAGTCTTGTCAATCACTTTTTCCTAATTCAAGGAGCCTTGTTTTGTGGGATTAGTCAACCAAACCTCACTTTCTTGAGTTTGAAAAGGGTGAAATACTACAAGATTTTATTTTTCCCACCAAAACACTTTGCAAACTATAACAAGTTGTGTGAATATTAACACAAAAAAAAAAAAAAAAAAAAGAACGTGTGGAACCATTGCATGCTGCCACGTCACTATAAGCTCAACTTAGGATATTCTTTGGTTGCTAATTGTTGATCCTTGGTTTCCCTTACTTGGTCCTAGAACTAATTAACAAACTAGTACATTCCTACTAGGTTGTCAACTAGTTCCTTGAACCGTTTGTTCGTGTCAACGATTATTTGAGTGCTTTTATTCGTTTGAATGAATTGCTGATTTTTGACTCTAGTCCGGCAAGAATTCTTTGAGTTTTCAAACAAGAATCCATTCCAGATAAGAGCTTACTCATACCTTAAAAATTTCACGGTTACTAGCCAATTATACAACACTTGTGGAACACGAACTTGTGGTGAACTAAAGCGGATAATATCTTGACAATGGAAGGAGCTACGTCTCATAATGTGGATACTAATGCCCTTGATTCTATGAGGGTCACTCTTGAGGCCGTTACCCGGACACTTGAAAGGTTGAATTCGGAATTTGGGGCCGTGAGAGGGGACTTGGCAGCAATAAAGGGGGAAGTGTCGACTATTAGTGGGAGATTAGAACAAGTGGAGAGTCAAAGGAACTCTCGTCCTTCTACTCCTCTACATGTATCTACCAATGGTCATGATAGGACCTCCTCCGCAACCATCACCCCCGAAACAGTCCACCAAATGCTAAATGCACCCCAAGCTCCACTAAATACCGCAAGCCAAACTACCTATTTTCCTCCAAACCGAGACCCCACTAGACCACTACATTTCCAAGCCCCTCCAATTCTACAAGAGGGATTTGGACGCCAAGTACCTCCACTAAATCCGAACCCTCCATTCCAAGCTCCATTAACCCAAAGACCGCAAATTCCAAATCCTCCGAATCAAAACGGCCAAGGCCGACCAGCCCACTTTGAAGGATACGGTAGAGAGGAGTATGAAGGAGATGGAGCCTTTGATGATGCTTATATGAGGGAGGAGGAGTTAAGAGGGGGTCGAGGAGAACCTAGGAGATACCGGGGGTATGGAGATAGGGAAAACCGACACCAAGAGAGAGACGTAGGCATCAACACCATCAAGTTGAGCCTACCCATCTTTAAGGGTGAAAGTGACCCCGAGACCTACTTAACTTGGGAATCGGCTTGTGACAAAGTTTTCCAAGTTAATGACATCTCGGAAGAAAAGAAGAGTTGCTACGCTATAGCTCACCTCGAGGGCTATGCTAACACTTGGTGGGAGTATGTTAAACGATTTGGTAATGAATTAGTTGATGGGCAGCCACCACCTTGGTATCGGTTGAGGTATTTGATGAGACAACGATACCTTCCCGAGAGATATCGTCATGAGTTGCTTGCTAGATTATATGGCTTGCGGCAAGGAGGCAAGAGTGTGATGGCCTATTTTGACGAGTTCCAACAACTCATGTTGAAACTTTATCATCGTGGGGAGCAAATCAGTCACGACATCATCCGGTTCAAGTGTGGGTTGAACAAAGAGATCTCCACTCATTTGACCCTTCACCGGTTTGAAACCATTGACGGTATATTCCAAGCGGCCCTTGAGATTGAAAGGGAACTTAAGGAGAGATCATACTTCAAGGCAAGGGTACAAACCCCCTCGGGTTGGCCCAAAAACAAGGACCAACCCGCCCCTACGAAGCTGCCCGAGTCCAAAACAGTCCCTAAATTCCCTCCGAAACCGGAGGCTCACAAATATCCCAACCCAAAGGGGTTCCAATGCTTCAAGTGCCAAGGTTGGGGGCATAAGGCCAATGAATGTCCGAACCGGCGCAATGTGATCCTACGAGAAGGGAAAGTGTACTACCTTGGTGAGGAGGTGGTTTCCAAAAGGGAGGAGGATGAGGCCGAGCCTCAAGATGGAGAGGGAGCTGAAAATGGGCCGAATGATGATGAAGTAGATGGTAGTGAAGATGTCTATCCACAAGAAGGGGAGTGTGTGGATCCAAACTTTGTGGTTAGACGTGTCATGATTAGTAAGGCGATAGATGACCCGAGTCAAAGGGAAAATCTATTCCATACTAAGTGTCTTGTAAAGGGGAGTGTGTGCACCTTGGTGATTGATAGTGGTAGTTGTACAAATGTTGCGAGCCATGCTATGGTAAATTTCTTGAAGCTACCAACTACACTACACACTAGTCCTTACAAGCTACAATGGTTGAACGATTGTGGTGAATTAAAGGTCACAAGGCAATGTGTGATTCGGTTTAAGGTGGGAAACTACCACGATGAAGTGCTTTGTGACGTGATTCCAATGCAAGCATGTCACTTGTTGTTAGGTAGACCATGGCAATATGATAGGTCTACTAAACACGATGGGAGGTCCAACCGGTATACGCTTGAAAAGGATGGCCGAAAGGTCACACTTCATCCTCTTTCACCCTCCCAAGTAAATGAGTGACATCAAAAGATGAGAGAGTTGAAGGGAAAGGGGAAGGAATCCGGAAAGGGAGAAAAGGGGGGGAATGTCGTAGGTGAGGAAGTAGGGACATCCGAGGCTGTCCCAACGACAAGGGAGATGGAAAACGTAGTGATGTTGGCTAGGAGGAAAGAACTCTTCGTGGACCATGATGAAAACAAGACGATGTTACTTTTGGCCCATTGTTTTAATACTAACCCCACTAATTCTTCCATTTCCCCTTTGATTTCTTGTGTGTTGCAGGAGTATGAAGATGTATTTCCTCAAGAACTTCCGCAAGGATTGCCCCCACTTCGGGGAATTGAGCACCAAATTGATTTGGTGCCGGGTTCACAACTTCCAAACAAACCGGCCTATAGGAGCAATCCCATGGACACTAAGGAGCTTGAAAGACAAGTTGAGGAGCTTCTCAACAAGGGATACATCAAGGAAAGCATGAGTCTGTGTGCTGTTCCGGTGCTTTTGGTACCGAAGAAGGACGGAACTTGGCGCATGTGCGTCGATTGTAGAGCCATCAACAAAATCACTATAAGGTATCGTCATCCAATCCCTAGACTAGATGATATGTTAGATGAGCTCCACGGATCTTGTTTGTTTTCTAAAGTGGACCTTAGGAGTGGCTATCACCAAATTCGCATGCAACCCGGTGATGAGTGGAAGACCGCATTCAAGACCAAATTCGGTCTATATGAGTGGCCCTTCGGCCTTACCAATGCTCCTAGCACCTTTATGAGGCTAATGAATCATGTAATGAAGCCTTATATTGGAAAGTTTGTGGTGGTTTACTTTGATGATGTGTTGGTGTATAGTAAATCTATTGATGATCATGTAATGCATTTGAGATGTGTGTTTGATGTGCTCCGAAAGGAGAAGTTGTATGCCAACATGGAGAAGTGTTCTTTTGGTGTTGATAAGGTTATATTCTTGGGTTTTGTCGTGAGCTCAAGGGGTGTGGAAGTGGACGATTCCAAGATAGACTCTATTCGAAGTTGGCCGACCCCTAAAACTATTGGAGAAATCCGAAGTTTCCATGGGTTGGCAAGCTTTTATAGGAGGTTTGTCAAAGGATTTAGTTCCATAGCAGCCCCCTTGACCGAGGTAATTAGAAAGGACGGACCCTTTAAATGGGGTGATGAGCAGGCTAGGGCTTTTGAGGCCTTGAAAGCTACGCTCATCTCGGCTCCTTTATTACAATTGCCCGATTTTTATAAGATGTTTGAAGTAGAGTGTGATGCTAGTAAGGTTGGCATCGGGGCTGTTTTGATGCAAGAAGGTAAGCCCGTTGCTTATTTCAGTGAAAAGCTCAAAGGGGCAACTCTTAATTACTCAACTTATGATTTGGAGTTGTACGCCCTTGTTAGAGCTTTGGGAAATTGGCAACATTATTTGTGGCCTAAGGAGTTTGTGATACGAACGGATCATGAGTCGTTGAAACACCTTAAGAGCCAAGACAAGTTGAATAGGCGTCATGCTAAGTGGATTGAGTTCATCGAGACTTTCCCTTATGTAATTCATTACAAAAGGGGAAAGGAAAATGTTGTTGCCGATGCCTTGTCTAGGAAGCATGTGCTTGTTGCTACCTTGTCTTCGAAATTGATGGGTTTTGAGAGCTTGCGGTTGTTGTATCCCGAGGATCCTACCTTTGCTCCTATTTTTAGGGAATGCGAAGAGTGGGGAAGGGACCGTTGGCTTAAGGAGAATGACCATTCCTCCTACTCTCGGTTCGATGGGTATTTGTTCAAAGGGAGGAGGTTGTGTGTTCCTTTTAGTTCTTGGAGGGAATTATTTGTGAGGGAGGCCCATGACGGAGGCCTCATGGGGCACTTTGGGGTAGACAAGACCCTCGGAATCTTAGAGGAGAACTTCTATTGGCCCAAAATGCGCAAAGACGTCACTAAAATTTGTAGTCAATGCGTGGCCTGCCGGAGTGCAAAATCTCGTCTCCTACCTCAAGGATTATACACCCCACTCCCTACTCCCCTTAGACCTTGGTTGGACATTTCGATGGATTTTGTTTTGGGGCTGCCAAGGACTAGAAAGGGCCGAGATAGCATTTTTGTTATTGTTGATAGATTCTCTAAAATGGCTCATTTTATTCCATGTGCTAAAACCGAGGATGCTCGTAGTGTAGCTTCATTATTTGTTGAACATGTTGTAAAGCTTCACGGGGTACCGAGGACTATTGTGAGCGATAGGGACTCCAAGTTCCTAAGTCTCTTTTGGAAGTCCATGTGGGGTAGGCTTGGAACGAAGTTACTTTTCTCCACGTCTTGCCACCCACAAACCGATGGCCAAACGGAGGTAGTAAATAGAACCTTAGGGTCTATGCTACGTTTTATGGTTAAAGGTAAACTGACTTCATGGGAAGATCACCTACCCTTGGTGGAATTTGCATACAACCGGGTAATACATTCGAGCACGGGAATGACTCCCTTTGAATGTGTTTACGGCCTGAATCCCCTTACCCCTTTAGATCTCACTCCTTTGTCTAGTGATCTCATGACCAGCTTAGATGGAAATAAAAGAGCTTAGGCAATGAAGAAAATGCATGAGACGGTGCGGATCAAGCTTGAAAAGAAGAACCAAGAGGTTGCAAAAAGGGTAAACAAAGGGAGAAGAAGGCTTGTGCTTGAACCCGGAGATTGGGTGTGGGTGCATCTTCGAAAGGATCGGTTTCCAGCTCAAAGGAAGTCCAAATTGCTGCCAAGGGGTGATGGTCCTTTCCAAGTACTTGAGAGAATCAATGACAACGCCTACAAGATTGACCTTCCACCGGAATATCAAGTGCACAACACTTTCAACGTTGGTGATCTCTCCCTCGTGGATGCTGATACAAGATCAAACCAACAACACCAAGAGCTACAAGTTGGTTCGAATTTCAGTCCAACAACACAAGAACAACAAGCTTAAATTTCAGTTTTTCAGCTCAACCACACGAAAACAACAAGATGAACAACAATGCTAGTGAATCGAAAATAGCCCCACACGGCTTCACTAGACTTTAAGATAACAAAATCAACAACAACAACAAGATAAGGAAAAGATAGATAACTTGACATATAACATTCAAGATACTAAGAACCCTAACATCAAGAAAGGACCCTAAGTCTAATGAATGTAAACACCAAGTTCTTACGAGGACCAAGAGGCACTCAAAGACCTCAAAACCCTTGTTTCTAGCCAAAGAGACAACAAAAGTATCCCTCTACTTGTGAGATATTGGTGGCGGCTCCAAGAGTGGAAAAGAGAGAGAGAAATGTTTAGTGTTTAGGTTACAAAAATCAGATTTCAAAAAGTGGAGTCTAACTCTCTAACATGTTCTATTTATACTACAAACAAAAGGGGCAAAATGACCCATCCGCCCTTGCTTCTTGTGCCATCCTTGAAGAGTAGTTTATTACACATTAGGACCCCTCTTCACACATAAAAACGTTTAGGTCCTTGGTTGGTTCAATCACCAACTCACACACGGCCATTTGCATGAACAAAGCTTGGAGTTTTTGTAATTCCCGAGCTTGGCTTCGTGTGAAAGGCCGTGTACGTGTGGAGGCTGTCCCAACCGTATCATCCTCTCCATCTTGAGAGGAATTTGACCTCAAATTCAGCATTTGGTCATCTTCAACCGCATCAACGAGGGAGAGATCACCAACGTTGAAAGTGTTGTGCACTTGATATTCCGGTGGAAGGTCGATCTTGTAGGCGTTGTCATTGATTCTCTCAAGTACTTGGAAAGGACCATCACCCCTTGGCAGCAACTTGGACTTCCTTTGAGCTGGAAACCGATCCTTTCGAAGATGCACCCACACCCAATCTCCGGGTTCAAGCACAAGCCTTCTTCTCCCTTTGTTTACCCTTTTTGCAACCTCTTGGTTCTTCTTTTCAAGCTTGAGCCGCACCGTCTCATGCATTTTCTTCATTGCTTCGGCTCTTTTATTTCCATCTAAGCTGGTCATGAGATCACTAGACAAAGGAGTGAGATCTAAAGGGGTAAGGGGATTTAGGCCGTAAACACATTCAAAGGGAGTCATTCCCGTGCTCGAATGTATTACCCGGTTGTATGCAAACTCCACCAAGGGTAGGTGATCTTCCCATGAAGTCAGTTTACCTTTAACCATAGAACGTAGCATAGACCCTAAGGTTCTATTTACTACCTCCGTTTGGCCATCGGTTTGTGGGTGGCAAGACGTGGAGAAAAGTAACTTCGTTCCAAGCCTACCCCACATGGACTTCCAAAAGAGACTTAGGAACTTGGAGTCCCTATCGCTCACAATAGTCCTCGGTACCCCGTGAAGCTTTACAACATGTTCAACAAATAATGAAGCTACACTACGAGCATCCTCGGTTTTAGCACATGGAATAAAATGAGCCATTTTAGAGAATCTATCAACAATAACAAAAATGCTATCTCGGCCCTTTCTAGTCCTTGGCAGCCCCAAAACAAAATCCATCGAAATGTCCAACCAAGGTCTAAGGGGAGTAGGGAGTGGGGTGTACAATCCTTGAGGTAGGAGACGAGATTTCGCACTCCGGCAGGCCACGCATTGACTACAAATTTTAGTGACGTCTTTGCGCATTTTTGGCCAATAGAAGTTCTCCTCTAAGATTCCGAGGGTCTTGTCTACCCCAAAGTGCCCCATGAGGCCTCCGTCATGGGCCTCCCTCACAAATAATTCCCTCCAAGAACTAGAAGGAACACACAACCGCCTCCCTTTGAACAAATACCCATCGAACCGAGAGTAGGAGGAATGGTCACTCTCCTTAAGCCAACGGTCCCTTCCCCACTCTTCGCATTCCCTAAAGATAGGAGCAAAGGTAGGATCCTCGGGATACAACAACCGCAAACTCTCAAAACCCATCAATTTCGAAGACAAGGTAGCAACAAGCACATGCTTCCTAGATAAGGCATCGGCAACAACATTTTCCTTTCCCCTTTTATAATGAATTACATAAGGGAAAGTCTCGATGAACTCAATCCACTTAGCATGACGCCTATTCAACTTGTCTTGGCTCTTAAGGTGTTTCAACGACTCATGATCCGTTCGTATCACAAACTCCTTAGGCCACAAATAATGTTGCCAATTTCCCAAAGCTCTAACAAGGGCGTACAACTCCAAATCATAAGTTGAGTAATTAAGAGTTGCCCCTTTGAGCTTTTCACTGAAATAAGCAACGGGCTTACCTTCTTGCATCAAAACAGCCCCGATGCCAACCTTACTAGCATCACACTCTACTTCAAACATCTTATCAAAATCGGGCAATTGCAATAAAGGCGCCGAGATGAGCGTAGCTTTCAAGGCCTCAAAAGCCCTAGCTTGCTCATCACCCCATTTAAAGGGTCCGTCCTTTCTAATTACCTCGGTTAAGGGGGCTGCTATGGAACTAAATCCTTTGACAAACCTCCTATAGAAGCTTGCCAACCCGTGGAAACTTCGGATTTCTCCAATAGTTTTAGGGGTCGGCCAACTTCGAATAGAGTCTATCTTGGAATCGTCCACTTCCACACCCCTTGAGCTCACGACAAAACCCAAGAATATAATCTTATCAACACCAAAAGAACACTTCTCCATGTTGGCATACAGCTTCTCCTTTCGGAGCACATCAAACACACATCTCAAATGCATTACATGATCATCAATAGATTTACTATATACCAACACATCATCAAAGTAAACCACCACAAATTTTCCAATATAAGGCTTCATTACATGATTCATTAGCCTCATAAAGGTGCTAGGAGCATTGGTAAGGCCGAAGGGCATGACCAGCCACTCATATAGACCGAATTTGGTCTTGAATGCGGTCTTCCACTCATCACCGGGTTGCATGCGAATCTGGTGATAGCCACTCCGAAGGTCCACTTTAGAAAACAAACAAGATCCGTGGAGCTCATCTAACATATCATCTAGTCTAGGGATTGGATGACGATACCTTATAGTGATTTTGTTGATGGCTCTACAATCGACGCACATACGCCAAGTTCCGTCCTTCTTTGGTACCAAAAGCACCGGAACAGCACACGGACTCATGCTTTCCTTGATGTATCCCTTGTTGAGCAGCTCCTCAACTTGTCTTTCAAGCTCCTTAGTGTCCATGGGATTGCTCCTATAGGCCGGTTTGTTTGGAAGTTGTGAACCCGGCACCAAATCAATTTGGTGCTCAATTCCACGAAGTGGGGGCAATCCTTGCGGAAGTTCTTGAGGAAATACATCTTCATACTCCTGCAACACATAAGAAATCAAAGGGGAAATGGAAGAATTAGTGGGGTTAGTATTAAAACAATGGGCCAAGAGTAGCATCGGCTTGTTCTCATCATGATCCACGAAGAGTTCTTTCCTCCTAGCCAACATCACCACATTTTCCATCTCCTTTGTCGTTGGGACAGCCTCGGATGTCCCGACTTCCTCACCTACGGCACTCCCCCCCTTTTCTCCCTTCCCGGATTCCTTCCCCTTTCCCTTCAACTCTCTCGTCTTTTGATGCCACTCGTTTACTTGGGAGGGTGAAAGAGGATGAAGTGTGACCTTTCGGCCATCCTTCTCAAGCGTATACCGGTTGGTCCTCCCATCGTGTTTAGTAGACCTATCATATTGCCATGGTCTACCTAACAATAAGTGACATGCTTGCATTGGGATCACGTCACAAAGTACCTCATCGTGGTAGTTTCCCACCTTAAACCGAATCACACATTGCCGTGTGACCCTTAATTCACCACAATCATTCAACCATTGTAGCTTGTAAGGACTAGTGTGTGGTGTAGTTGGTAGCTTCAAGAAATTTACCATAGCATGGCTCGCAACATTTGTACAACTACCACTATCAATCACCAAGGTGCACACACTCTCCTTTATAAGACACTTAGTATGGAATAGATTTTCCCTTTGACTCGGGTCACCTATCGCCTTACTAATCATGACACGTCTAACCACAAAGTTAGGAACCACACACTCCCCTTCTTGTGGATAAACATCTTCACTACCGTCTACTTCATCATCATTCGGCCCATTTTCAGCTCCCTCTCCATCTTGAGGCTCGGCCTCATCCTCCCCCCTTTCGGAATCCACCTCTTCACCAAGGTAGTACACCTTTCCTTCTCGTAGGATCACATTGCGCCGGTTCGGACATTCATTGGCCTTATGCCCCCAACCTTGGCACTTGAAGCATTGGAACCCCTTTGGGTTGGGATATTTGTGAGCCTCCGGTTTCGGGGGAAATTTAGGGACTGTTTTGGACTCGGGCAGCTTCGTAGGTGCGGGTTGGTCCTTGTTTTTGGTCCAACCCGAGGGAGTTGGTACCCTTGCCTTGAAGGATGATCTCTCCTTAAGTTCCCTTTCAATCTCAAGGGACGCTTGGAATATACCGTCAATGGTTTCAAACCGGTGAAGGGTCAAATGAGTGGAGATCTCTTTGTTCAATCCGCACTTGAATCGGATGATGTCGTGGCTGATTTGCTCCCCACGATGATCAAGTTTCAACATGAGTTGTTGGAACTCGTCAAAGTAGGCCATTACACTCTTGCCTCCTTGCCGCAAGCCATATAACCTAGCAAGTAACTCATGACGATATCTCTCGGGAAGGTATCGTTGTCTCATCAAATACCTCAACCGATACCAAGGTGGTGGTTGTCCATCGACTAATTCATTACCAAATCGTTTAACATACTCCCACCAAGTGTTAGCATAGCCCTCGAGGTGAGCTATAGCGTAGCAACTCTTCTTTTCGTCCGAGATGTCATTAACTTGGAAAACTTTGTCACAAGCCGATTCCCAAGTCAAGTAGGTCTCGGGATCACTTTCACCCTTAAATATGGGTAGGCTCAACTTGATGGTGTTGATGCCTACGTCTCTCTCTTGGTGTCGGTTTCCCCTATCTCCATACCCCCGGTATCTCCTAGGTTCTCCTCGACCCCCTCTTAACTCCTCCTCCCTCATATAAGCATCATCAAAGACTCCATCCCCTTCATACTCCTCTCTACCGTATCCTTCAAAGTGGGCTGGTCGGCCTTGGCCGTTTTGATTCGGAGGATTTGGAATTTGTGGTCTTTGGTTTAATGGAGCTTGGAATGGAGGGTTCGGATTTAGTGGAGGTACTTGGCGTCCAAATCCCCCTTGTGGAATTGGAGGGGCTTGGAAATGTAGTGGTCTAGTGGAGTCTCGGTTTGGAGGAAAATAGGTAGTTTGGCTTGCGGTATTTAGTGGAGCTTGGGGTGCATTTAACATTTGGTGGACTGTTTCGGGGGTGATGGTTGCGGAGGAGGTTCTATCATGACCATTGGTAGATACGTGTAGAGGAGTAGAAGGACGAGAGTTCCTTTGACTCTCCACTTGTTCTAATCTTCCACTAATAGTCGACACTTCCCCCCTTATTGCTGCCAAGTCCCCTCTCACGGCCCCAAATTCCGAATTCAACCTTTCAAGTGTTCGGGTAACGGCCTCAAGAGTGACCCTCATAGAATCAAGGGCATTAGTATCCACACTATGAGACGTAGTTCCTTCCATTGTCAAGATATTATCCGCCTTAGTTCACCACAAGTTCGTGTTCCACAAGTGTTGTATAATTGGCTAGTAACCGTGAAAATTTTAAGGTATGAGTAAGCTCTTATCCGAAATGGATTCTTGTTTGAAGACTCAAAGAATTCTTGTCGGACTAGAGTCAAAAATCAGCAACTCATTCAAACGAATAAAAGCACTCAAATAAACGTTGACACGAACAAACGGCTCAAGGATCTAATTGACAACTTAGTAGGAATGTACTAGTTTGTTAATTAGTTCTAGGACCAAGTAAGGGAAACCAAGGATCAACAATTAGCAACCAAAGAATATCCTAAGTTGAACTTGTAGTGACGTGGCAGCATGCAATGGTTCCACACATTTTCTTTTCTCCTTTTTTTTTTGTCAATATTCACACAACTTGTTATAGTTTTCAAAGTGTTTTTTGGTGGGAAAATAAAAATCTTGTAATATTTCACCCTTTTCAAACTCAAGAAAGGGATGTTTGGTAGACTAATCCCACAAAACAAGGATCCTTGAATTAGGGAAAAGTGATTGACAAGACTACAAGGTGATGGGTGCAAGTCTTTCACAACAACTTTATAGCTTGTCTTACAAATTGAGCACACACAAGATGAACAAGATGAACAAGTTCAAAAGATGAACACCTCAACAATCTTCCTCAACTTCTTTAGCACATAAACACAACATCCACCGATTTTATTTTCTTTTGGGCATCAACAACATACAACTTTCGGCCACTTCAAGTCACTACACAATGTTCAAGTTTTCAAGCTCAACTTTCGGATCTAGACACCTTAGTGTTGGTGAGAAAGAAACCAACACTAGGAACTCACTAAACAAGTAAAATTAACACTTATATCTAGACATGCAACATCATTTTCGGATTCCACTTTTGGTGTTGTTTGTTTTTAGCCGTGTACTAGCCCAAGATGGGTTATGTTGGAACACAACCGGTCAAGCTTTGATACCAAATGATACAAGATCAAACCAACAACACCAAGAGCTACAAGTTGGTTCGAATTTCAGTCCAACAACACAAGAACAACAAGCTTAAATTTCAGTTTTTCAGCTCAACCACACGAAAACAACAAGATGAACAACAATGCTAGTGAATCGAAAATAGCCCCACACGGCTTCACTAGACTTTAAGATAACAAAATCAACAACAACAACAAGATAAGGAAAAGATAGATAACTTGACATATAACATTCAAGATACTAAGAACCCTAACATCAAGAGAGGACCCTAAGTCTAATGAATGTAAACACCAAGTTCTTACGAGGACCAAGAGGCACTCAAAGACCTCAAAACCCTTGTTTCTAGCCAAAGAGACAACACAAGTATCCCTCTACTTGTGAGATATTGGTGGCGGCTCCAAGAGTGGAAAAGAGAGAGAGAAATGTTTAGTGTTTAGGTTACAAAAATCAGATTTCAAAAAGTGGAGTCTAACTCTCTAACATGTTCTATTTATACTACAAACAAAAGGGGCAAAATGACCCATCCGCCCTTGCTTCTTGTGCCATCCTTGAAGAGTAGTTTATTACACATTAGGACCCCTCTTCACACATAAAAACGTTTAGGTCCTTGGTTGGTTCAATCACCAACTCACACACGGCCATTTGCATGAACAAAGCTTGGAGTTTTTGTAATTCCCGAGCTTGGCTTCGTGTGAAAGGCCGTGTACGTGTGGAGGCTGTCCCAACCGTATCAGATGCGGTTGAAGATGACCAAATGCTGAATTTGAGGTCAAATTCCTCTCAAGATGGAGAGGATGATACGGTTGGGGCAGCCTCCACTGGTACACGGCCTTTCACACGAAGCCAAGCTCGGGAATTACAAAAACTCCAAGCTTTGTTCATGCAAATGGCCGTGTGTGAGTTGGTGATTGAACCAACCAAGGACCTAAACGTTTTTATGTGTGAAGAGAGGTCTTAATGTGTAATAAACTACTCTTCAAGGTTGGCACAAGAAGCAAGGGCGGATGGGTCATTTAACCCCTTTTGTTTGTAGTATAAATAGAACATGTTAGAGAGTTATTCCTTAGTTTTTGAATGCTGATTTTGTAACCTAAAAACACTAAACATTTCGGCTCTCTCTTCCACTCTTAGAAGCCGTCCCTATTATCTCACAAGTAGAGGGATACTTGTGTTGTCTGTTTGGCTAGAAACAAGGGTTGTGAGGTCGTTGAGTGCCTCTTGGTCCTCGTAAGAACTTGGTGTTTATATTCATTAGACTTAGGGTCCTCTCTTGATGTTAGGGTTCTTAGTTTCTTGAATGTTATTTGTCAAGTTATCTATCTTTCTTTATCTTGTTGTTGTTGTTGATTTTGTTATCTTAAAGTCTAGTGAAGCCGTGTGGGGCTCTTTTTGATTCACTAGCATTGTTATCTATCTTGTTGTTCTTGTGTTGTTGGACTGAAAAACCGAAACTTAAACTTGTTGTTCTTGTGTTGTTGGACTGAAATCCGAGCCTACTTGAAGCTCTTGGTGTTGTTGGTTTGATTTTGTATCAATACTAGGATACTAATTAATGATAATTATTTGAGAAAAATAGGAAATGATAATTTTGTATATTGTTTTTTTTCCTTTAAAAGTTGGGAGTAGGGGAAGGGGGAACGAGGAGGGGATTATAAAGCAAGGAATCGAACCCTCGGTAACAAGGTGGAGTTCAGGTAGCCAACCAACTAAGTTACTAAGAATTTCTTTTATCTATTATAGTCTTTTAATGAAGGACAAAAAGTTTAATCAACATTTCTAAGACCTTCACACTTGACTTAATACAAAGGCTTTTTTTTTCTCCATAATAATAGATCTACAAGCCTCAAATATGAAGAATAATTTGGTTAGAATTAATTTTACCTTTATAGAGCCAATTAAATATGAATTTAAACATGTCGAGTCATTATTAGTCTTGATCAATATAAGTTCTTGAGGTATGTTGTTCTTTAGTCGTTTGGTGTGTGAAACGAGGGATAATCTCAAAATAAAATGTAGGACTATTTTATCTTGTGTTTGATTAAAGAGATTAGTTTAGTATCAGGATTATTTATTCCATCATGTATATATGTATGTGTATATAAATATATATATATATATAACGATGAGATAAATTAATCCACATTTCTATTATATAGAAACAGTGGTTTCGACATGAAGCAAAACAGGTTGTTTGCTCCGTGATTTTACTATATCATCCCTAATTAATTTATATATTAAAAATTAATAATATTTAATTAAAAAATAAAATAGACATTTATGATATGTCTGTTCAGCTGTTTCAATCGTAATTTTACCATATCACCCCTAATTAATTATTATAATTTATTTATGTATTAAAAAATTAATAATATTTAATTCAAAAAAGTAAAATAGATATTTATGACATATCTGCTTCAACATTATTTTACTAAATATCACCTCTAATTAATTATTATAAGTTATTTAAGTATTAAAAAATTAATAATATTTAATAAAAAAGGTAAAATAGATATAAAAATGATAAATTAACTTTTGATATTTTAAATTAACTTGACGTCTTATATGAGGTCCACTTAGATTTTTTTCACAAGTATTTTTAATAGTAATTTTGTTATGTCACGTTTAATTAGTTGATGTAAGTCATTTAAGACATTTATGTTTCGCTGCTTCAATCGTGATTTTACTATATCACCCCTAATTAATTATTATGTCAATCTAAGCATTGCCCCTCTTATATTGGAATGGAAAAAATATTATCACAATAATTAAAAATTTAAATTATTTAAAAAAATATAATTAGCTACCGGCGACACAAAACTCTGGACAAGGAGATTAACATATATTATTCAAAAATTACATAAAATTTATGATAAAATATAATAGTTAACAACTTAAAATATCTAGAAATAACTCAATTTATTATATATTTCAAAAAAATATGTAAACAATACTATAAATTACAATAATTAACAACTTGAAAAATTTAAAAGAAGAAAATATTTGATTGCCTCTCGAAATTGTATTGGTGTAACTTAAATTAGAATAGAAGAAAAATATTATAAATCGCAATAATTAAAAACTTAAATTATTTTTAAAATACAATTGACTATAAATGCCACAAAAGTTTGGACAAGAAAAGTAACGTATATTATTTGAAAATTACATAAAAACAATTATAAATTACTATAGTTATAAAGGCTTAAATTATCTAAATACATATTAACAGTATGATGGATTATCTAAACTCTATTTGTGTCACATAAATTTAGAAAAAAAAATAACATATATTGAACTCGTGCTAGATCCCGGATGAATCTTAGAATGTATAGGCAATCTCTTCTTAAAAACTTTTGTTTAAATATACCAAGATTGAAAAGGCAAGTTCTAATAGAACATACCAAATAGTATATAAGAAATAATGTTAGCATAAGTAATACCAGTATTACTAATACAAGCATTATTAATGCAAACATTTCTAATACATTCTATTCAAAATTATTTTTATACACTCTAATAAATGACTCCTACATTTCAATGGAAGAAACATATATAAAAGCAAAAGTTCGATAAAAATTTACAGAAGTATGTTTTATCATGTTCTCAAAATCAATTAACTTAAATTAATATGACAGATGGTAACTTATAGATTTCTTTTTATATAATTTTTGAAACACTTAAAATTTAAATTTAAAATAATAATTTAGTTTAACTGATGGTAACATATAGTTTTCTTTTTATATAATTTTTGAAACACTTAAAATTAAAATTTAAAATAATAATTTAGTTCTTAAAAGGACAAGTTGACAAATAAAAGAGAAGGGGAAATGGAAGCAAAGGATATTTATGTCGTCTTAGTATGGGAATACAATGCAATTTTGAGTTATTAGTTGCAACCCACAAGTGATGTGATATGCAATGACTAGATAACCCTTTATCTTTTTCAACAATTATTGTCTATTTTATACAATAGGTGTTAAGCCTTATGTATTAATTTTAATCTCATATTTTATACTTAATGTAGCAAATCTCAGTCATATAATTAAAGATCTAAACTTCAAAATGTATCGAATTTTTTTATTTATATGATACGGTTGGGGCAGCCTCCACAGGTACACGGCCTTTCACACGAAGCCAAGCTCGGGAATTACAAAAACTCCAAGCTTTGTTCATGCAAATGGCCGTGTGTGAGTTGGTGATTGAACCAACCAAAGACCTAAACGTTTTTATGTGTGAAGAGAGGTCTTAATGTGTAATAAACTACTCTTCAAGGTTGGCACAAGAAGCAAGGGCGGATGGGTCATTTTACCCCTTTTGTTTGTAGTATAAATAGAACATGTTAGAGAGTTATTCCTTAGTTTTTGAATGCTGATTTTGTAACCTAAAAACACTAAACATTTCGGCTCTCTCTTCCACTCTTAGAAGCCGTCCCTATTATCTCACAAGTTGAGGGATACTTGTGTTGTCTCTTTGGCTAGAAACAAGGGTTTTGAGGTCGTTGAGTGCCTCTTGGTCCTCGTAAGAACTTGGTGTTTATATTCATTAGACTTAGGGTCCTCTCTTGATGTTAGGGTTCTTAGTTTCTTGAATGTTATATGTCAAGTTATCTATCTTTCTTTATCTTGTTGTTGTTGTTGATTTTGTTATCTTAAAGTCTAGTGAAGCCGTGTGGGGCTCTTTTCGATTCACTAGCATTGTTATCTATCTTGTTGTTCTTGTGTTGTTGGACTGAAAAACCGAAACTTAAACTTGTTGTTCTTGTGTTGTTGGACTGAAATCCGAGCCTACTTGAAGCTCTTGGTGTTGTTGGTTTGATTTTGTATCATTTGGTATCAAAGCGAGACCGGTTGTGTTCCAACTTAACCCATCTTGGGCTAGTTCACGGCTTAAACAAACAACACCAAAAAGAAATTCTGAAAATCTGTCCATTAAAAGTTGAAACCAAGAATGATGTTGTATGTTTAGATCTAGGTGTTATTTTGCTTGTTTAGTGAGTTTCTAGTGTTGGTTTCTTTCTCACCAACACTAAGGTGTCTAGATCCAAAAGTTGAGCTTGAAAACTTGAACATTGTGTAGTGACTTGAAGTGGCCGAAAGTTGTGTGTTGTTGATAACCAAAAGAAAAATCGGTGGTTGTGTGATTATGTGCTAAAGAAGTTGATGAAGTTTGTTAAGGTGTTCATCTTTTGAACTTGTTCATCTTGTTCATCTTGTTGTGTGCTCAAGTTGTAAGACAAGCTATAAAGTTGTTGTGAAAGACTTGCACCCATCACCTTCTAGTCTTGTCAATCACTTTTCCCTAATTCAAGGAGCCTTGTTTTGTGGGATTAGTCAACCAAACCTCACTTTCTTGAGTTTGAAAAGGGTGAAATACTACAAGATTTTATTTTTTTCCCACCAAAACACTTTGCAAACTATAACAAGTTGTGTGAATATTAACAAAAAAAAGAAAGAGAAGAAGAACGTGTGGAACCATTGCATGCTGCCACGTCACTATAAGCTCAACTTAGGATATTCTTTGGTTGCTAATTGTTGATCCTTGGTTTCCCTTACTTGGTCCTAGAACTAATTAACAAACTAGTGCATTCCTACTAGGTTGTCAACTAGTTCCTTGAACCGTTTGTTCGTGTCAACGATTATTTGAGTACTTTTATTCGTTTGAATGAATTGCTGATTTTTGACTCTAGTCCGGCAAGAATTCTTTGAGTCTTCAAACAAGAATCCATTCTGGATAAGAGCTTACTCATACCTTAAAAATTTCACGGTTACTAGCCAATTATACAATACTTGTGGAACACGAACTTGTGGTGAACTAAAGCGGATAATACCTTGACAATGGAAGGAGCTACGTCTCATAATGTGGATACTAATGCCCTTGATTCTATGAGGGTCACTCTTGAGGCCGTTACCCGGACACTTGAAAGGTTGAATTCGGAATTTGGGGCCGTGAGAGGGGACTTGGCAGCAATAAAGGGGGAAGTGTCGACTATTAGTGGGAGATTAGAACAAGTGGAGAGTCAAAGGAACTCTCGTCCTTCTACTCTTCTACATGTATCTACCAATGGTCATGATAGGACCTTCTCCGCAACCATCACCCCCGAAACAGTCCACCAAATGCTAAATGCACCCCAAGCTCCACTAAATACCGCAAGCCAAACTACCTATTTTCCTCCAAACCGAGACCCCACTAGACCACTACATTTCCAAGCCCCTCCAATTCCACAAGAGGGATTTGGACGCCAAGTACCTCCACTAAATCCGAACCCTCCATTCCAAGCTCCATTAACCCAAAGACCGCAAATTCCAAATCCTCCGAATCAAAACGGCCAAGGCCGACCAGCCCACTTTGAAGGATACGGTAGAGAGGAGTATGAAGGAGATGGAGCCTTTGATGATGCTTATATGAGGGAGGAGGAGTTAAGAGGGGGTCGAGGAGAACCTAGGAGATACCGGGGGTATGGAGTAAACCTGTCAAACGGGTCGGGCTGGCCCGGCCCGAACCGGCCCGAACCGTCCCTACATATCAAACCGGACCGGTTTGACCCGGCCCGGTAAGCCCTAGGGCTTTAGGGTTCCGGGTTCCGGTCCGGTTTTTTTTTAAACTGGGCCCGGTTAACCCGGCCCGGACCAACCCGGTCCAGGCCCGCCGGTTAACCGGCCCGGCCCGGCCCGGCATTAAAAAAAAAAAAAAAATTAATTATTGGGCCAAACTAGTCGTTGGCCCAACGGCTATATTACCGTTTTTGGGTCCAAATGGCTAGTTTGGGCCCATTAACTTAAAAAGAAAAAAAAAAAAAAATTTTAATCCCCAAAATAAATCTATAAATACCCTACAACTTCAAATCATTTCTCACACAATTTTTCACTCTCTCAAATCTCATTCTCTCTCAAATCTCAATTCTCAATTCTCAAATATTCAATATATTTAATTTCTTAAAGTGTTCAATTTAAATTTTTAATTTTTCGTTTACAAAGTACGAGCGGAAGTTTCTAAAGTCGCAATCTTCGGATACTTCCAAAATTTGGTATTGTCGTTCCATCTCTTACGTTTAATTTTTATTTATTGTATTAATTGTTTAATATTTAATTTTATTATATTTGTGTATTTTGAATATTTTTAGTTTAATTTAATTTATATTATGGATAAATTAAAAAACCTCGCTACTAAAGGTGTTAGAAATTTTTGTCCCGGAAGCGGTAGTGGTAGTAAAAAGTGAATTACTAGCGGTAGAGGTAGTTCAAGTAATAGATATACCCGTGTGACTTCACCTCCGGTACCGCTTGGTACACCTTTTGAGGAAGAAATAGGTGTAGGTGCTCACGATATGGATTATGTAGAATTTCAGGAAAATTACGGTATAGAAGAAGAAAATGAAGTAGATGCAGTTAATGTAGACGAAGATGATGAAAATATTGCTGAAACACCCGCAGTAGGACATGCTAACGTTAGATCTGAATCAGTTAATCTCCCTTCCCGTCCTCCCAGTGCCCCAAAACCCCGTAAAAGAACTAGTATTGCATGGCAATTTTTTGAACGTATATCAGATATTGAGGTGCAGTGCAATATTTGTCAACAAAAATATAAGCATAGAAGTGGCGGTAAGCAAGGGGGTACGGGTACGTTAATGAGACATATAGCTGAAGATCACACTAGAGAGTTCAATATTGCAAAAGGTGGTGGGGATGTTGGTGGGTCAACGCAAACTAGAATGGACCCAACAACCGGTCAAGTAGCGAAAAAGTATAATAAATTGAGGGACAGAGAAGAAATAGCTAAAATGGTAGCTGTGGGTTGTTTGCCTTTTAGTTTTCCTTCTTCTGATGCCTTTATTCGTTATATACAAGCAATTTATAATCCTATGTTTAATGGTATTCCTAGAACTACTTGTCGGTCTGATATTTTTAGACTCCATTCACAATATTGTTTTTATTTATCAACATTCTTAAAAAATATTCAATGTAGATTGTCCCTAACTTCCGATCTTGGTCGTGCTGTAAATAAAAATGATTATTTAACCGTTACTTGTCATTGGATGGATAGTAATTTCATAATGCAAAAACGTATTCTTGCTTTTTTATATGATGAAGATCGGAAACATACTGGACAATTTATTGCTGATTCTATTATTAAAATTGCCGGATATTATGGTATAGAAAATAAAATTTTATGTATTGCTTTTGATAATGCTTCTAACAACAAGACTGCTATAACAAAAATAAAATCTACGCTATCTCCGCCCTTTCCTGAAATTTTTCATGTTAAGTGTGCATGTCATATATATAATTTAATTGTAAAAGATGGTCTTGACTTTTTTGAGGTTTATATTGAAAAAATTCGTCTTGCTGTTGGTTTTATTCAAGGAAATAATCGTAGATCTAGAATTAAAGAATTTAAAGTTAAATGTCAAGAAAATGGACTTGCACCGATTTTGATGCCTGAGGAAATTGATATTAGATGGAATTCTACGTATGAATTTTTAAAAACTTGTTATAAATATAGAATTCCTATTACACTAGCTTTTAACCAACATTGTGGTTCATTTGCTGATTCTGCTGATTGCATGCTACATAATTCTGATTG
The DNA here is from genome assembly GCA_030864215.1 of Capsicum pubescens. NCBI lineage: Eukaryota > Viridiplantae > Streptophyta > Magnoliopsida > Solanales > Solanaceae > Capsicum > Capsicum pubescens. The sequence continues at coordinate 45,252,400 of CM061539.1, read as the reverse complement.
GGTTATAATTAATGATCTTGTTAAGTTCTTAGAAAAGTTTTATATAGCTACGGTTGAATTTTCCGGTGCATACTATCCTACTGTTTGTAATATTTTGGCATATATAGTCGATATTTCTGGTTTGCTCCGACAATATAAAGATAAAGAAGGTTATAAAGAAGCTGTTGGCGCTATGTTTACGAAATTTAAAAAATATTTCTTCCCGATTCCCCCTATTTACTTGGTTGCTGCTATGTTAAATCCGTGCATGAAATATAATCATATGTGTCACTTTAGTACTCTTATTTATACTAACTTAGAAATAAATACTAACCATGATTCTGAACAAGTACAACCTGATTTGTGGACGGCTACGACTGATGCAAAGGAGTACATAGAAAAATTATATAATCACTATGCTGATTTATTTGATTTAGCCGTACCTACAAATATCACTCCAACTGTCGTTCCTCATCCTCCCGAGGAGCCATCAGCTTCTAAAAGGCCGGCACATAGTGGTTTTCCTGATTCGTTTTATGATTTAACTTGTTGGAACAGTGTGGATGAGAGAGCTTACACATCAACTTATCGGGAAGAGCTGAAATATTATCTGCGGACGCCACCAGAGGATCGCAGACGACGGATCAACACGCTGGATTGGTGGAGGAATAATGAATCACAATATCCTGTACTTTCAAGATTAGCCAGAGATATCTTGAATGTTCCTATGTCAACCGTTGCATCAGAGAGCGCCTTCAGTCAGGGACGACAGCAGCTTGGAGACAACCGACACTCATTGGGAAGCAACGCAATGAATGTTTTAGTTTGCCTCAGAGATTGGATTAGAGCAGAAAGAAGAAACCAAGGAATGGAACCAGAGCCCAACGACGACCTCAAACTTGAAAAAATTATGACTTCACGGGAGAACTCAGCAGAATCAAGTCCAATGCATGGTTTTTCCCCCGTTGACTTCGACTACCCTATGCAAGTTCCAATTAATATTAACATGAATGAGTTGGAAAAAATGATGCATAATTTATAGATTTTTCATTCATGTAAATTATAAATTTTGGATCATTTTGCAATCAATAAAATTCCACAAATTCATTCACTCCTTAGTCGTTGTTTTTTATTTTTTTTTATTTAACGATTTATAATTTTAATATCTTCTATACAAGTGTATATTTAATGTATACATGTGTATATGTTTATATATCTTATATAGAAGTGTATATTTAATGTATACACGTGTATATATCTTCTATAGAAGTGTATATTTAATGTATACATTGTGTATATAGCGTATATAGTGTATATTTGACCGGTTTTTAACCGGGTTTGACCGGGTTTGACCGGGTTTTAGTGGGTTTGACCGGGTTTGACCGGGTTTTAGTGGATTTAAAGTATTACATATACATAGAATAGAGTGTATATATGTGAATAGATCTTCTAAAGATGTGTATATTTAACGTATACATGTGTATATATTTTATAAATTAGTATATAACTATACAAATATATGTTGTAATGTATATATATTGTAGTATATCTCATGTAACGTATTACATATACATAGAATAGAGTGTATATATGTGAATAGATCTTCTATAGACGTGTATATTTAACATATACATGTGTATATGTTTTATAAATTAGTATATAACTATACAAATATATATTGTAATGTATATATATTGTAGTATATCTCATTTAAAGTATTACATATACATAGAATAGAGTGTATGAATGTTAATAGATCTTCTATAGACGTGTATATTTAACGTATATATGTGTATATATTTTATAAATTAGAATATAACTATACAAATATATATTGTAATGTATATATATTGTAGTATATCTCATTTAAAGTATTACCTATACATAGAATAGAATGTATATATGTGAATAGATCTTCTATAGACATGTATATTTAACGTATACATGTGTATATGTTTTATAAATTAGTATATAACTATACAAATATATATTGTAATGTATATATATTGTAGTATATCTCATTTAAAGTATTACATATAAATAGAATAGAGTGTATGAATGTTAATAGATCTTCTATAGACGTGTATATTTAACGTATATATGTGTATATATTTTATAAATTAGAATATAACTATACAAATATATATTGTAATGTATATATATTGTAGTATATCTCATTTAAAGTATTACCTATACATAGAATAGAGTGTATATATGTGAATAGATCTTCTATAGACATGTATATTTAACGTATACATGTGTATATGTTTTATAAATTAGTATATAACTATACAAATATATATTGTAATGTATATATATTGTAGTATATCTCATTTAAAGTATTACATATACATAGAATAGAGTGTATGAATGTTAATAGACCTTCTATAGACGTGTATATTTAACGTATAGTCGTTGTTTTTTATTTTTTTTTATTTAACGATTTATAATTTTAATATCTTCTATACAAGTGTATATTTAATGTATACACGTGTATATATCTTCTATAAAAGTGTATATTTAATGTATATATTATGTATATAGTGTATATTTGACCGGTTTTTAACCGGGTTTGACCGGGTTTTAGTGGGTTTGACCGGATTGGGTTAAGTGGGCCAGTTCCGGGTGGGTTTTAATATTTTTACTGTGCAGCCCACCCCAGCCCGGACCGGTTAAGGCCAAACCCGGCCCGTAACCGGCCCGGAACCCGGTAAGAATGAGAGGGCCAGTTCCGGGTTGAACCGGCCCGGCCCATTAGACAGTCTTAGTGATATAAGAATAATGACCGCCTTAGCTTTTGACGACATCATTCGAAGTCACAATGTGAAGAATCAAGCTTTGGTCACATGGAGGGCATGGGATCATACTTGGAGGGGATGTTTTTAGCCTACCATTGACCAAACCCAAGTGTGGAAGATTGATTGGAGCCTAGAAGACTTAAGGACTCTCGAATTTGGACTACCTTTGTTGGTTCACGGTTTTGGTGCCTTTACTAAGGGCATTTCGGTCACTTAGCCTAAGGGGCATTTTGGACAATTCATATTGTCTTCCAACACACCAAGGCCGCCCCTCTCATTAAGGGTAATATGGTATTTTTGTCTTCTTTTGTAATACACTATAAATAGGCCCCTTAGTCTTATTTTCACTCAGTTTTTAGTTGATGAAAAAATGAGATTTTGAGACTCTTAAAATCCTCTCTCTTGAGAGTAGACCAACTTAGTGTAATTCTAGTATAGGGCTTGGAAAAGCTAACATTGTTCTTTGCTTGGAAACGGTAGATCTTGAGGCGAGTTCGTTCCCTTGGTGGTCACCGTAAGAGTGTGGTTTTGATTGTTACATTCATTAGGGGTTTTTGAGTTTAATATACTCTTTAGTTCTTAATCTTGTAATAATCTTGGTCTCACTATCTATCTTTATTTTTCTTGCAATCGTGTATGTGTTGTTGTAGTGGACTGTTTTGGGCCTTCGTTGGATCCGAAACTTGCATTATTGTTGTTCATCTTGTTCATCACGTTTTGTCACTGTTTTGGTGTTAAAATATACTCTTGTATCTTGTATTCTTGTTGTTGGTAGCGAATCCGAGTGAGGTCTCCATCTTGGTCCTCGAATCCTTAAGATTAGTGGACTGATTTGGTGTTTGTTTCGTGCTTCCCTTGTCGATCCCGTATCATTTGGTATCAGAGCATGGCTTGATCTTGTTCCTACAAGATCAATCTTGGGCTTTCTTGTTAAAAAAAAAAGAAAAAAAAAAGGAAAACTGAAATTTCTAGAAAAATAGCAATCTGTCCGTGTTTGTGTTCTTGGCCAAAATCGTGTTCTTGTTGTGTCTTGGCCGAGATTTGTTGTTGTATGTCTAGATCTAATAGTGTTCTTGTTTGTTTTGTTGTTCCTAGTGTTAGTTTTCTTGTCCACTAACACTTTGAGTCTAGATCTAAACTTGAGCTTGAACTTGTTGAAAGGTTGTTGTGAACATAAGCTTGGCCATTGTGGTGGACTGTTTTGGCCTTGTGGTTTTCATCTTGTTGTTGTTATAAGCTTGGCCACGTGATATTGTTGTTAATTGGTGGATTGAAAACCATTTTGTTGAAGTTGTAGTTGTCTTGGCCAAGTGTTGGAGATATTGTTATTGTGGATTGGAGTTGGCCGTGTGAAAAATTGTTGGTGTTCTTGAAGATTATTGTTGTAGTTCTTGTTGTTGTTGTTGTTGTTCTTGATGTTCATCACCACCTTCATATATTGTTGAAGATAAAGTGAATGCTAAATCCAAAAAGTTGAAGGAAAAAGGTGTATTATTTGTTAGTCTTGAAAGACCCTACAACCAACAAAGACCTATCAATCAAGTCTCAACCACTTTCCAACACTTTTCCATGATTTACGGATCCATGTTTTAAGGAGAAGTACAATAAAGTCAAATCTTGAAAACTTGAAATTGAAAAGGGCTCCAAGACTTGTTTGAATTTCCCTCCTTAAACAAATTCCACCAAAGTCCAAATTGAAAAATTGACCAAGACTTGAAGTTGGACAACAAAAGTTGTGTGGGACCGAAACCAATACGGACTGCCATGTCATCACTGCTACTGTTCACGCAATATTTCCGAGCTCAAAATTTTAGATTCTTAGTTTCATCTTATTGTTTCATTAGTTTCATGTCTTGATTCTAGAATTAATTAACAACTAGTAATCACCTACTTAGTTGTAGATTAATTATTGAATCCGTTTCTTCGTGTCTTCGTTGTTTGTGTGCTTTTCTCATTTTTAACTCGTAGTAACTTCTTTGTTTCAAGTTCGTAAGTAGATTTTGTGATGTGTCTTGAGTCGATCAAACAAGAATATATTCCGGCCGCCAAGTAGAATTGACATCCTATTGACTACCGGAGTATAAGCAACTTTCAATATTCGCCGCTCCAATTGTGAGAATCCCAAAGGTGAGTGTATCGAGTGTTGTTGAGGAGCTTTACTACTAATCTTGTTTGTTCATTTTGTAGGTTTAAAGGGTGATATAAGGGGAACATGACTTCGATAGCCGGGGATTATTGTGACTACAATATGGGAGACTATGATTGTAGTGAGGGTTTTTATGGCTACGAAGTTGAGGGAGATTGCGGAGGCTATGAAAATAGCCATACTCGAGACTTGGGCAGATTTGAAAGTTACTGTTTTAAGGGAGAAAATGAGGTGAATGAAGTGCCTAGTGCTTATGGTAACTTTGGAGATGATGTAGGACCTAGTGATGGATCTTGTGATGATGTTGGGGCATGTGAGGAGTCGTACACTTCTTACTCCGAACCTAGATTTGGTGTTAGGTATAACCCTTTTGTTCGCAAAACTTATGAGAGCTATGATGAGGGTACACGTGAGGAGTGTGAAGATCCATATTCTCCACCTTGTAGTACTTCTTATCAAAGTCGATATAGTGTGAATGGTTATACTAGCTCTAGTGGAGGTTGTCCAATGAGAAGAAGAGGGTATGCATCTCCAAAACTAAGGGGTACTCGTATGCCTTACAATGTTGAACCAAGAAGGAGTGTACACTCCGGAAAGGTGACCATGTGTGGGATACCGGGCTGCCACATTGAGCTAAATGATAGGTACCATAGAAAATACATCGTTCCATCCATGGTTGACTACTTGGGGTTGTTTCGTGAGCCTTTGCTTGTTCCATACTTCTTGGATGGGTTTAAGGTTACCGAGAGGTTCAAGGTTGTCTTCTCCCAATTTGAATACCATGAGGAGGTGTGGTGCGATATTCTTCCATTGCCATACGGTCATGTATGCTTAGGTGCCGATTGGTTTGCACAACATAGAGTTCCAAACGTGCAACATTGGCCAAATATTGTAAGAGATCAATGGGGGAATCGCCTCATGACTTACTTGCTGCCCAAGCCACGAAGAGAAATGCCTACCTACTCCAATTCGAATTATTATGAGAAACAAAGGATTGAGAGGAGTAAGGGAGTGAAAGGTGGTAATCCGAGAGTGGAAAAAGGAGAGGTAGTGTGGAACGAAGTGAGGGGATTACCACCAAGCCATTCTAACATTGGTTGTCCTTCTATTTCTAAGGACATTTGTGTAGGTACCAACATGGCAAGCAAAGAAGAACAATGCCAAAAGGAAGTTGCTGCCCAAGCTTTTGGAGGGCCTTCACACCATGACAAAGAAGAATCTACTCAAGGACTTCAAGGTAAAATGGCTAACTCTTACACTTTTGTACATGTGAATGATAATTGTGCGGCTAGTAGCCCATTGAGTGTGAGTTGTAGCTTACCTATATGTGAGTCTATTGTTTCTTTGCCACTTGATGATGATGTACATATTGTGAGTGTGGATACACTAGTTGATCCTATTGATAACGAAATTGACTCCGCTTGTGAGATCAATTTATGTCCACCTAGTGTTGAAGCCTATGTGTTGAAGGGAAGTACATCGTCTTGTGTAATGGGTGTTGATCAACTTGTTCGTGAAAACTATCCACCACTTGAGTATGTGTGTGATGTGCTTAATAGGACTCAAGTGAGTGAAATATTTGAAAATGTTGGTCAACAAGGTGAGAATGAACCCGAGAGCTCTTCTTGGGGTAATATTGTGTTTGAAACATCCTTGAAACTTGATATTGATTATTTAGAGAGTGAGGAGCTTGCTTGTTCCAAATCTGTCCGTGAGGTAGATCACACTCTTTTTAGGTATAATGTCTTGTTTGAAGATGATTTAAACACTCCTAATGAACCTAGTGGTGAAAATGATGGTATAGCTTGCCTTGGAAGCTATAGCCTATATGCTAACCCACTATGGTGTGACCACATTCTTCCTAAAGAGGGAAAACTCGTCTTGGAAGATGAGAGTACTCCTAAGGGTAAGGAATGTGTAGTTGCGGAAGCTACTTCTTCTTCTACTTTGTGTGATTTCATTGTTGAGAGTACTCATGGTGTTTATTGGGAAACTAGTAGTGAGTACACACATGAGAGCACCTTAGTAGAAGTCGATTTGAGTGATACGTTTCTCTACTCTCTATTTTCTTTGGATGATATGTATGTTATTATAAAGAGTATGTCATTTAGTTTGGGTGTAGACCACGGGAAAGGGAAGTGTTGTCGAGACCCGTGTCTATGGCCACTTTTCCCATTTGACCCCGGTGCCAAATTTAGACATGGTGGTGTTGGTGCACCAAACTTGTTGCTTGGTCTATATGACAAGCAAAGTGTTACTCTTGATGTACCCTATAACCAAACCCTTTGTACATCTTTTATTGAGTTTTAATATTCCTTTCAAAGGATTCTTGGTTATATTGCAAATATGTGCAACCTTGGCATGTTGAGATGATTTGTTATGCTAACCCTAACCCTCATGCCATGAGGAGTTTGCATTTGTGTGTCCTCTTTTCAGTTTTGCAAGGTTTGGATTCGAGGTCGAATCCTTTTCAAGAAGAGGAGGATGATATAAGAATAATGACCGCCTTAGCTTTTGACGACATCATTCGAAGTCACAATGTGAAGAATCAAGCTTTGGTCACATGGAGGGCATGGGATCATACTTGGAGGGGATGTTTTTAGCCTACCATTGACCAAACCCAAGTGTGGAAGATTGATTGGAGCCTAGAAGACTTAAGGACTCTCGAATTTGGACTACCTTTGTTGGTTCACGGTTTTGGTGCCTTTACTAAGGGCATTTCGGTCACTTAGCCTAAGGGGCATTTTGGACAATTCATATTGTCTTCCAACACACCAAGGCCGCCCCTCTCATTAAGGGTAATATGGTCTTTTTGTCTTCTTTTGTAATACACTATAAATAGGCCCCTTAGTCTTATTTTCACTCAGTTTTTAGTTGATGAAAAAATGAGATTTTGAGACTCTTAAAATCCTCTCTCTTGAGAGTAGACCAACTTAGTGTAATTCTAGTATAGGGCTTGGAAAAGCTAACATTGTTCTTTGCTTGGAAACGGTAGATCTTGAGGCGAGTTCGTTCCCTTGGTGGTCACCGTAAGAGTGTGGTTTTGATTGTTACATTCATTAGGGGTTTGTGAGTTTAATATACTCTTTAGTTCTTAATCTTGTAATAATCTTGGTCTCACTATCTATCTTTATTTTTCTTGCAATCGTGTATGTGTTGTTGTAGTGGACTGTTTTGGGCCTTCGTTGGATCCGAAACTTGCATTATTGTTGTTCATCTTGTTCATCACGTTTTGTCACTGTTTTGGTGTTAAAATATACTCTTGTATCTTGTATTCTTGTTGTTGGTAGTGAATCCGAGTGAGGTCTCCATCTTGGTCCTCGAATCCTTAAGATTAGTGGACTGATTTGGTGTTTGTTTCGTGCTTCCCTTGTCGATCCCGTATCACTTAGTATGGATATAGGGGAAACCGACACCAAGAGAGAGACGTAGGCATCAACACCATCAAGTTGAGCCTACCCATCTTTAAGGGTGAAAGTGACCCCGAGACCTACTTAACTTGGGAATCGGCTTGTGACAAAGTTTTCCAAGTTAATGACATCTCGGAAAAAAAGAAGAGTTGCTACGCTATAGCTCACCTCGAGGGCTATGCTAACACTTGGTGGGAGTATGTTAAACGATTTGGTAATGAATTAGTTGATGGGCAGCCACCACCTTGGTATCGGTTGAGGTATTTGATGAGACAACGATACCTTCCCGAGAGATATCGTCATGAGTTGCTTGCTAGATTATATGGCTTGCGGCAAGGAGGCAAGAGTGTGATGGCCTATTTTGACGAGTTCCAACAACTCATGTTGAAACTTGATCATCGTGGGGAGCAAATCAGTCACGACATCATCCGGTTCAAGTGTGGGTTGAACAAAGAGATCTCCACTCATTTGACCCTTCACCGGTTTGAAACCATTGACGGTATATTCCAAGCGGCCCTTGAGATTGAAAGGGAACTTAAGGAGAGATCATCCTTCAAGGCAAGGGTACAAACCCCCTCGGGTTGGCCCAAAAACAAGGACCAACCCGCCCCTACGAAGCTGCCCGAGTCCAAAATAGTCCCTAAATTCCCTCTGAAACCAGAGGCTCACAAATATCCCAACCCAAAGGGGTTCCAATGCATCAAGTGCCAAGGTTGGGGGCATAAGGCCAGTGAATGTCCGAACCGGCGCAATGTGATCCTACGAGAAGGGAAAGTGTACTACCTTGGTGAGGAGGTGGTTTCCGAAAGGGGGGAGGATGAGGCCGAGCCTCAAGATGGAGAGGGAGCTGAAAATGGGCCGAATGATGATGAAGTAGATGGTAGTGAAGATGTCTATCCACAAGAAGGGGAGTGTGTGGTTCCAAACTTTGTGGTTAGACGTGTCATGATTAGTAAGGCGATAGATGACCCGAGTCAAAGGGAAAATCTATTCCATACTAAGTGTCTTGTAAAGGGGAGTGTGTGCACCTTGGTGATTGATAGTGGTAGTTGTACAAATGTTGTGAGCCATGCTATGGTAAATTTCTTGAAGCTACCAACTACACTACACACTAGTCCTTACAAGCTACAATGGTTGAACGATTGTGGTGAATTAAAGGTCACAAGGCAATGTGTGATTCGGTTTAAGGTGGGAAACTACCACGATGAAGTGCTTTGTGACGTAATCCCAATGCAAGCATGTCACTTGTTGTTAAGTAGACCATGGCAATATGATAGGTCTACTAAACACGATGGGAGGTCCAACCGGTATACGCTTGAGAAGGATGGCCGAAAGGTCACACTTCATCCTCTTTCACCCTCCCAAGTAAATGAGTGGCATCAAAAGATGAGAGAGTTGAAGGGAAAGGGGAAGGAATCCGGAAAGGGAAAAAGGGGGGGATGCCGTAGGTGAGGAAGTAGGGACATCCGAGGCTGTCCCAACGACAAGGGAGATGGAAAACGTAGTGATGTTGGCTAGGAGGAAAGAACTCTTCGTGGACCATGATGAAAACAAGCCGATGTTACTTTTGGCCCATTGTTTTAATACTAACCCCACTAATTCTTCCATTTCCCCTTTGATTTCTTGTGTGTTGCAGGAGTATGAAGATGTATTTCCTCAAGAACTTCCGCAAGGATTGCCCCCACTTCGGGGAATTGAGCACCAAATTGATTTGGTGCCGGGTTCACAACTTCCAAACAAACCGGCCTATAGGAGCAATCCCATGGACACTAAGGAGCTTGAAAGACAAGTTGAGGAGCTTCTCAACAAGGGATACATCAAGGAAAGCATGAGTCTGTGTGCTGTTCCGGTGCTTTTGGTACCGAAGAAGGACGGAACTTGGCGTATGTGCGTCGATTGTAGAGCCATCAACAAAATCACTATAAGGTATCGTCATCCAATCCCTAGACTAGATGATATGTTAGATGAGCTCCACGGATTTTGTTTTTTTTCTAAAGTGGACCTTAGGAGTGGCTATCACCAAATTCTCATGCAACCCGGTGATGAGTGGAAGACCGCATTCAAGACCAAATTCGGTCTATATGAGTGGCTGGTCATGCCCTTCGGCCTTACCAATGCTCCTAGCACCTTTATGAGGCTAATGAATCATGTAATGAAGCCTTATATTTGAAAGTTTGTGGTGGTTTACTTTGATGATGTGTTGGTGTATAGTAAATCTATTGATGATCATGTAATGCATTTGAGATGTGTGTTTGATGTGCTCCGAAAGGAGAAGTTGTATGCCAACATGGAGAAGTGTTCTTTTGGTGTTGATAAGGTTATATTCTTGGGTTTTGTCGTGAGCTCAAGGGGTGTGGAAGTGGACGATTCCAAGATAGACTCTATTCGAAGTTGGCCGACCCCTAAAACTATTGGAGAAATCCGAAGTTTCCACGGGTTGGCAAGCTTCTATAGGAGGTTTGTCAAAGGATTTAGTTCCATAGCAGCCCCCTTGACCGAGGTAATTAGAAAGGACGAACCCTTTAAATGGGGTGATGAGCAGGCTAGGGCTTTTGAGGCCTTGAAAGCTACGCTCATCTCGGCGCCTTTATTGCAATTGCCCGATTTTGATAAGATATTTGAAGTAGAGTGTGATGCTAGTAAGGTTGGCATCGGGGCTGTTTTGATGCAAGAAGGTAAGCCCGTTGCTTATTTCAGTGAAAAGCTCAAAGGGGCAACTCTTAATTACTCAACTTATGATTTGGAGTTGTACGCCCTTGTTAGAGCTTTGGGAAATTGGCAACATTATTTGTGGCCTAAGGAGTTTGTGATACGAATGGATCATGAGTCGTTGAAACACCTTAAGAGCCAAGACAAGTTGAATAGGCGTCATGCTAAGTGGATTGAGTTCATCGAGACTTTCCCTTATGTAATTCATTACAAAAGGGGAAAGGAAAACGTTGTTGCCGATGCCTTGTCTAGGAAGCATGTGCTTGTTGCTACCTTGTCTTCGAAATTGATGGGTTTTGAGAGCTTGCGGTTGTTGTATCCCGAGGATCCTACCTTTGCTCCTATTTTTAGGGAATGCGAAGAGTGGGGAAGGGACCGTTGGCTTAAGGAGAATGACCATTCCTCCTACTCTCAGTTCGATGGGTATTTGTTCAAAAAGAGGAGGTTGTGTGTTCCTTCTAGTTCTTGGAGGGAATTATTTGTGAGGGAGGCCCATGACGAAGGCCTCATGGGGCACTTTGGGGTAGACAAGACCCTCGGAATCTTAGAGGAGAACTTCTATTGGCCCAAAATACGCAAAGACGTCACTAAAATTTGTAGTCAATGCGTGGCCTGCCGGAGTGCGAAATCTCGTCTCCTACCTCAAGGATTATACACCCCACTCCCTACTCCCCTTAGACCTTGGTTGGACATTTCGATGAATTTTGTTTTGGGGCTGCCAAGGACTAGAAAGGGCCGAGATAGCATTTTTGTTATTGTTGATAGATTCTCTAAAATGGCTCATTTTATTCCATGTGCTAAAACCGAGGATGCTCGTAGTGTAGCTTCATTATTTGTTGAACATGTTGTAAAGCTTCACGGGGGTACCGAGGACTATTGTGAGCGATAGGGACTCCAAGTTCCTAAGTCTCTTTTGGAAGTCCATGTGGGGTAGGCTTGGAACGAAGTTACTTTTCTCCACGTCTTGCCACCCACAAACCGATGGCCAAACGGAGGTAGTAAATAGAACCTTAGGGTCTGATACAAGATCAAACCAACAACACCAAGAATTACAAGTTGGTTCGAATTTCAGTACAACAACACAAGAACAACAAGCTTAAATTTCAGTTTTTTTCAGCTCAACAACACGAGAACAACAAGATGAACAACAATGCTAGTGAATCGAAAATAGCCCCACACGGCTTCACTAGACTTTAAGATAACAAAATCAACAACAACAACAAGATAGAGAAAAGATAGATAACTTGACATATAACATTCAAGATACTAAGAACCCTAACATCAAGAGAGGACCCTAAGTCTAATGAATGTAAACACCAAGTTCTTACGAGGACCAAGAGGCACTCAAAGACCTCAAAACCCTTGTTTCTAGCCAAAGTGACAACACAAGTATCCCTCTACTTGTGATATATTGGTGGAGGCTCCAAGAGTGGAAAAGAGAGAGAGAAATGTTTAGTATTGAGGTTACAAAAATCAGCTTTCAAAAAGTCAAGTCTAACTCTCTAACATGTTCTATTTATACTACAAACAAAAGGGGCAAAATGACCCATCCGCCCTTGCTTCATGTGCCATCCTTGAAGAGTAGTTTATTACACATTAGGACCCCTCTTCACACATAAAAACGTTTAGGTCCTTGGTTGGTTCAATCACCAACTCACACACGGCCATTTGCATGAACAAAGCTTGGAGTTTTTGTAATTCCCGAGCTTGGCTTCGTGTGAAAGGCCGTGTACGTGTGGAGGCTGTCCCAACCGTATCATCCTCTCCATCTTGAGAGGAATTTGACCTCAAATTCAGCATTTGGTCATCTTCAACCGCATCAACGAGGGAGAGATCACCAACGTTGAAAGTGTTGTGCACTTGATATTCCGGTGGAAGGTCGATCTTGTAGGCTTTGTCATTGATTCTCTCAAGTACTTGGAAAGGACCATCACCCCTTGGCAGCAACTTGGACTTCCTTTGAGCTGGAAACCGATCCTTTCGAAGATGCACCCACACCCAATCTCCGGGTTCAAGCACAAGCCTTCTTCTCCCTTTGTTTACCCTTTTTGCAACCTCTTGGTTCTTCTTTTCAAGCTTGAGCCGCACCGTCTCATGCATTTTCTTCATTGCTTCGGCTCTTTTATTTCCATCTAAGCTGGTCATGAGATCACTAGACAAAGGAGTGAGATCTAAAGGGGTAAGGGGATTTAGGCCGTAAACACATTCAAAGGGAGTCATTCCCGTGCTCGAATGTATTACCCGGTTGTATGCAAACTCCACCAAGGGTAGGTGATCTTCCCATGAAGTCAGTTTACCTTTAACCATAGAACGTAGCATAGACCCTAAGGTTCTATTTACTACCTCCGTTTGGCCATCGGTTTGTGGGTGGCAAGACGTGGAGAAAAGTAACTTCGTTCCAAGCCTACCCCACATGGACTTCCAAAAGAGACTTAGGAACTTGGAGTCCCTATCGCTCACAATAGTCCTCGGTACCCCGTGAAGCTTTACAACATGTTCAACAAATAATGAAGCTACACTACGAGCATCCTCGGTTTTAGCACATGGAATAAAATGAGCCAATTTAGAGAATCTATCAACAATAACAAAAATGCTATCTCGGCCCTTTCTAGTCCTTGGCATCCCCAAAACAAAATCCATCGAAATGTCCAACCAAGGTCTAAGGGGAGTAGGGAGTGGGGTGTACAATCCTTGAGGTAGGAGACAAGATTTCGCACTCCGGCAGGCCACGCATTGACTACAAATTTTAGTGACGTCTTTGCGTATTTTTGGCCAATAGAAGTTCTCCTCTAAGATTCCGAGGGTCTTGTCTACCCCAAAGTGCCCCATGAGGCCTCCGTCATGGGCCTCCCTCACAAATAATTCCCTCCAAGAACTAGAAGGAACACACAACCGCCTCCCTTTGAACAAATACCCATCGAACCGAGAGTAGGAGGAATGGTCACTCTCCTTAAGCCAACGGTCCCTTCCCCACTCTTCGCATTCCCTAAAGATAGGAGCAAAGGTAGGATCCTCGGGATACAACAACTGCAAACTCTCAAAACCCATCAATTTCGAAGACAAGGTAGCAACAAGCACATGCTTCCTAGACAAGGCATCGGCAACAACATTTTCCTTTCCCCTTTTATAATGAATTACATAAGGGAAAGTCTCGATGAACTCAATCCACTTAGCATGACGCCTATTCAACTTGTCTTGGCTCTTAAGGTGTTTCAACGACTCATGATCCGTTCGTATCACAAACTCCTTAGGCCACAAATAATGTTGCCAATTTCCCAAAGCTCTAACAAGGGCGTACAACTCCAAATCATAAGTTAAGTAATTAAGAGTTGCCCCTTTGAGCTTTTCACTGAAATAAGCAACGGGCTTACCTTCTTGCATCAAAACAGCCCCGATGCCAACCTTACTAGCATCACACTCTACTTCAAACATCTTATCAAAATCGGGCAATTGCAATAAAGGCGCCGAGATGAGCGTAGCTTTCAAGGCCTCAAAAGCCCTAGCTTGCTCATCACCCCATTTAAAGGGTCCGTCCTTTCTAATTACCTCGGTTAAGGGGGCTGCTATGGAACTAAATCCTTTGACAAACCTCCTATAGAAGCTTGCCAACCCGTGGAAACTTCGGATTTCTCCAATAGTTTTAGGGGTCGGCCAACTTCGAATAGAGTCTATCTTGGAATCGTCCACTTCCACACCCCTTGAGCTCACGACAAAACCCAAGAATATAACCTTATCAACACCAAAAGAACACTTCTCCATGTTGGCATACAGCTTCTCCTTTCGGAGCACATCAAACACACATCTCAAATGCATTACATGATCATCAATAGATTTACTATATACCAACACATCATCAAAGTAAACCACCACAAATTTTCCAATATAAGGCTTCATTACATGATTCATTAGCCTCATAAAGGTGCTAGGAGCATTGGTAAGGCCGAAGGGCATGACCAGCCACTCATATAGACCGAATTTGGTCTTGAATGCGGTCTTCCACTCATCACCGGGTTGCATGCGAATCTGGTGATAGCCACTCCTAAGGTCCACTTTAGAAAACAAACAAGATCCGTGGAGCTCATCTAACATATCATCTAGTCTAGGGATTGGATGACGATACCTTATAGTGATTTTGTTGATGGCTCTACAATCGACGCACATACGCCAAGTTCCGTCCTTCTTTGGTACCAAAAACACCGGAACAGCACATGGACTCATGCTTTCCTTGATGTATCCCTTGTTGAGCAGCTCCTCAACTTGTCTTTCAAGCTCCTTAGTGTCCATGGGATTGCTCCTATAGGCCGGTTTGTTTGGAAGTTGTGAACCCGGCACCAAATCAATTTGGTGCTCAATTCCCCGAAGTGGGGGCAATCCTTGCGGAAGTTCTTGAGGAAATACATCTTCATACTCCTGCAACACATAAGAAATCAAAGGGGAAATGGAAGAATTAGTGGGGTTAGTATTAAAACAATGGGCCAAGAGTAGCATCGGCTTGTTCTCATCATGATCCACGAAGAGTTCTTTCCTCCTAGCCAACATCACCACATTTTCCATCTCCTTTGTCGTTGGGACAGCCTCGGATGTCCCGACTTCCTCACCTACGGCACTCCCCCCCTTTCCTCCCTTCCCGGATTCCTTCCCCTTTCCCTTTAACTCTCTCATCTTTTGATGCCACTCGTTTACTTGGGAGGGTGAAAGAGGATGAAGTGTGACCTTTCGGCCATCCTTCTCAAGCGTATACCGGTTGGTCCTCCCATCGTGTTTAGTAGACCTATCATATTGCCATGGTCTACCTAACAATAAGTGTCATGCTTGCATTGGGATCACGTCACAAAGTACCTCATCGTGGTAGTTTCCCACCTTAAACCGAATCACACATTGCCGTGTGACCCTTAATTCACCACAATCATTCAACCATTGTAGCTTGTAAGGACTAGTGTGTGGTGTAGTTGGTAGCTTCAAGAAATTTACCATAGCATGGCTCGCAACATTTGTACAACTACCACTATCAATCACCAAGGTGCACACATTCTCCTTTATAAGACACTTAGTATGGAATAGATTTTCCCTTTGACTCGGGTCACCTATCGCCTTACTAATCATGACACGTCTAACCACAAAGTTAGGAACCACACACTCTCCTTCTTGTGGATAAACATCTTCACTACCGTCTACTTCATCATCATTCGGCCCATTTTCAGCTCCCTCTCCATCTTGAGGCTCGGCCTCATCCTCCCCCCTTTCGGAATCCACCTCTTCACCAAGGTAGTACACCTTTCCTTCTCGTAGGATCACATTGCGCCGGTTCGGACATTCATTGGCCTTATGCCCCCAACCTTGGCACTTGAAGCATTGGAAACCCTTTGGGTTGGGATATTTGTGAGCCTCCGGTTTCGGGGGAAATTTAGGGACTGTTTTGGACTCGGGCAGCTTCGTAGGTGCGGGTTGGTCCTTGTTTTTGGTCCAACCCGAGGGAGTTGGTACCCTTGCCTTGAAGGATGATCTCTCCTTAAGTTCCCTTTCAATCTCAAGGGTCGCTTGGAATATACCGTCAATGGTTTCAAACCGGTGAAGGGTCAAATGAGTGGAGATCTCTTTGTTCAATCCGCACTTGAACCGGATGATGTCGTGGCTGATTTGCTCCCCACGATGATCAAGTTTCAACATGAGTTGTTGGAACTCGTCAAAGTAGGCCATTACACTCTTGCCTCCTTGCCGCAAGCCATATAACCTAGCAAGCAACTCATGACGATATCTCTCGGGAAGGTATCGTTGTCTCATCAAATACCTCAACCGATACCAAGGTGGTGGCTGTCCATCGACTAATTCATTACCAAATCGTTTAACATACTCCCACCAAGTGTTAGCATAGCCCTCGAGGTGAGCTATAGCGTAGCAACTCTTCTTTTCGTCCGAGATGTCATTAACTTGGAAAACTTTGTCACAAGCCGATTCCCAAGTCAAGTAGGTCTCGGGATCACTTTCACCCTTAAAGATGGGTAGGCTCAACTTGATGGTGTTGATGCCTACGTCTCTCTCTTGGTGTCGGTTTCCCCGATCTCCATACCCCCGGTATCTCCTAGGTTCTCCTCGACCCCCTCTTAACTCCTCCTCCCTCATATAAGCATCATCAAAGACTCCATCTCCTTCATACTCCTCTCTACCGTATCCTTCAAAGTGGGCTGGTCGGCCTTGGCCGTTTTGATTCGGAGGATTTGGAATTTGTGGTCTTTGGTTTAATGGAGCTTGGAATGGAGGGTTCGAATTTAGTGGAGGTACTTGGCGTCCAAATCCCCCTTGTGGAATTGGAGGGGCTTGGAAATGTAGTGGTCTAGTGGAGTCTCGATTTGGAGGAAAATAGGTAGTTTGGCTTGCGGTATTTAGTGGAGCTTGGGGTGCATTTAGCATTTGGTGGACTGTTTCGAGGGTGATGGTTGCGGAGGAGGTTCTATCATGACCATTGGTAGATACATGTAGAGGAGTAGAAGGACGAGAGTTCCTTTGACTCTCCACTTGTTCTAATCTCCCACTAATAGTCGACACTTCCCCCTTTATTGCTGCCAAGTCCCCTCTCACGGCCCCAAATTCCGAATTCAACCTTTCAAGTGTCCGGGTAACGGCCTCAAGAGTGACCCTCATAGAATCAAGGGCATTAGTATCCACACTATGAGACGTAGTTCCTTCCATTGTCAAGATATTATCCACCTTAGTTCACCACAAGTTCGTGTTCCACAAGTGTTGTATAATTGGCTAGTAACCGTGAAAATTTTAAGGTATGAGTAAGCTCTTATCCGGAATGGATTCTTGTTTGAAGACTCAAAGAATTCTTGTCGGACTAGAGTCAAAAATCAGCAACTCATTCAAACGAATAAAAGCACTCAAATAAACGTTGACACGAACAAACGGCTCAAGGATCTAATTGACAACTTAGTAGGAATGTACTAGTTTGTTAATTAGTTCTAGGACCAAGTAAGGGAAACCAAGGATCAACAATTAGCAACCAAAGAATATCCTAAGTTGAGCTTATAGTGACGTGGCAGCATGCAATGGTCCCACACGCCTCTTTCTCTTTTTTTTTTTTTTTGTCAATATTCACACAACTTGTTATAGTTTTCAAAGTGTTTTTGGTGGGAAAATAAAATCTTGTAATATTTCACCCCTTTCAAACTCAAGAAAGGGATGTTTGGTGGACTAATCCCACAAAACAAGGCTCCTTGAATTAGGGAAAAGTGATTGACAAGACTACAAGGTGATGGGTGCAAGTCTTTCACAACAACTTTATAGCTTTTCTTACAAATTGAGCACACACAAGATGAACAAGATGAACAAGTTCAAAAGATGAACACCTCAACAATCTTCTTCAACTTCTTTAGCACATAAACACAACATCCACCGATTTTATTTTCCTTTGGTCATCAACAACATACAACTTTCGGCCACTTCAAGTCACTACACAAAGCTCAAGTTTTCAAGCTCAACTTTCGGATCTAGACACCTTAGTGTTGGTGAGAAAGAAACCAACACTAGGAACTCACTAAACAAGCAAAATTAACACTTAGATCTAGACATGCAACATCATTTTCGGATTCCACTTTTAAAGATGGGTACTAGCCCAAGATGGGTTATGTTGGAACACAACCGGTCAAGCTTTGATACCAAATGATACAAGATCAAACCAACAACACCAAGAACTACAAGTTGGTTCGAATTTCAGTACAACAACACAAGAACAACAAGCTTAAATTTCAGTTTTTTTCAGCTCAACAACACGAGAACAACAAGATGAACAACAATGCTAGTGAATCGAAAATAGCCCCACACGGCTTCACTAGACTTTAAGATAACAAAATCAACAACAACAACAAGATAGAGAAAAGATAGATAACTTGACATATAACATTCAAGATACTAAGAACCCTAACATCAAGAGAGGACCCTAAGTCTAATGAATGTAAACACCAAGTTCTTACGAGGACCAAGAGGCACTCAAAGACCTCAAAACCCTTATTTCTAGCCAAAGTGACAACACAAGTATCCCTCTACTTGTGAGATATTGGTGGCGGCTCCAAGAGTGGAAAAGAGAGAGAGAAATGTTTAGTATTGAGGTTACAAAAATCAGCTTTCAAAAAGTCAAGTCTAACTCTCTAACATGTTCTATTTATACTACAAACAAAAGGGGCAAAATGACCCATCCGCCCTTGCTTCTTGTGCCATCCTTGAAGAGTAGTTTATTACACATTAGGACCCCTCTTCACACATAAAAACGTTTAGGTCCTTGGTTGGTTCAATCACCAACTCACACACGGCCATTTGCATGAACAAAGCTTGGAGTTTTTGTAATTCCCGAGCTTGGCTTCGTGTGAAAGGCCGTGTACGTGTGGAGGCTGTCCCAACCGTATCAGGGTCTATGCTACGTTCTATGGTTAAAGGTAAACTGACTTCATGGGAAGATCACCTACCCTTGGTGGAATTTGCATACAACCGGGTAATACATTCGAGCATGGGAATGACTCCCTTTGAATGTGTTTACGGCCTGAATCCCCTTACCCCTTTAGATCTCACTCCTTTGTCTAGTGATCTCATGACCAGCTTAGATAGAAATAAAAGAGCCGAGGCAATGAAGAAAATGCATGAGACGGTGCGGATCAAGCTTGAAAAGAAGAACCAAGAGGTTGCAAAAAGGGTAAACAAAGGGAGAAGAAGGCTTGTGCTTGAACCCGGAGATTGGGTGTGGGTGCATCTTCGAAAGGATCGGTTTCCAGCTCAAAGGAAGTCCAAACTGCTGCCAAGGGGTGATGGTCCTTTCCAAGTACTTGAGAGAATCAATGACAACGCCTACAAGATTGACCTTCCACCGGAATATCAAGTGCACAACACTTTCAACGTTGGTGATCTCTCCCTCGTGGATGCGGTTGAAGATGACCAAATGCTGAATTTGAGGTCAAATTCCTCTCAAGATGGAGAGGATGATACGGTTGGGGCAGCCTCAATGATACAAGAAATACAAGGGAAACACGAAACAACTCCAAAACAGTCCACTAATCTTAAGGATTTGAGGACCAAGATGGAGACCACTCTCGGATTCGCTACCAACAACAAGAATACAAGATACAAGGGTGTATTTCAACACCAAAACAGTACCAAAACGTGATGAACAAGATGTACAACAACAATACAAGTTTCGGATCCAACGAAGGCCCAAAACAGTCCACTACAACAACACATACACGATTGCAAGAAAAATAAAGATAGATAGTGAGACCAAGATTATTACAAGATTAAGAACTAAAGAGTATATTAAACTCAAAAACCCCTAATGAATGTAACAATCAAAACCACACTCTTACGGTGACCACCAAGGGAACGAACTCGCCTCAAGATCTACCGTTTCCAAGCAAAGATCAATATTGGCTTTTCCAAGCCCTATGCTAAGTGTGACTTTTCCAAGTCCTACAACTAATGGAGTTACACTCTCAAAAGAGAGAGAGAATATTTCTTTCAATTCTTCATCATCCAAAAACTAAGTGAAAATAAGACTAAGGGGCCTATTTATAGTGTATTACAAAAGAAGACAAAAAGACCATATTACCCTTAATGAGAGGGGCGGCCTTGGTGTGTTGGAAGACAATATGAATTGTCCAAAATGCCCCTTAGGCTAAGTGACCGAAATGCCCTTAGTAAAGGCACCAAAACCGTGAACCAACAAAGGTGGTCCAAATTCGAGAGTCCTTAAGTCTTCAAGGCTCCGATCAATCTTCCACACTTGGGTTTGGTCAATGGTAGGCTAAAAATATCCCCTCCAAGTATGATCCCATGCCCTCCATGTGACCAAAGCTTGATTCTTCACATTGTGACTTCGAATGATGTCGTCAAAAGCTAAGGCGGTCATTATTCTTATATCACCTCCACAGGTACACGGCCTTTCACACGAAGCCAAGCTCGGGAATTACAAAAACTCCAAGCTTTGTTCATGCAAATGGCCGTGTGTGAGTTGGTGATTGAACCAACCAAAGACCTAAACGTTTTTATGTGTGAAGAGAGGTCTTAATGTGTAATAAACTACTCTTCAAGGTTGGCACAAGAAGCAAGGGCGGATGGGTCATTTTACCCCTTTTGTTTGTAGTATAAATAGAACATGTTAGAGAGTTATTCCTTAGTTTTTGAATGCTGATTTTGTAACCTAAAAACACTAAACATTTCGGCTCTCTCTTCCACTCTTAGAAGCCGTCCCTATTATCTCACAAGTTGAGGGATACTTGTGTTGTCTCTTTGGCTAGAAACAAGGGTTTTGAGGTCGTTGAGTGCCTCTTGGTCCTCGTAAGAACTTGGTGTTTATATTCATTAGACTTAGGGTCCTCTCTTGATGTTAGGGTTCTTAGTTTCTTGAATGTTATATGTCAAGTTATCTATCTTTCTTTATCTTGTTGTTGTTGTTGATTTTGTTATCTTAAAGTCTAGTGAAGCCGTGTGGGGCTCTTTTCGATTCACTAGCATTGTTATCTATCTTGTTGTTCTTGTGTTGTTGGACTGAAAAACCGAAACTTAAACTTGTTGTTCTTGTGTTGTTGTACTGAAATCCGAGCCTACTTGAAGCTCTTGGTGTTGTTGGTTTGATTTTGTATCATTATATAAGTAAAAACTTATATATAATTATCTTGCGAGATAATTTGGCTCCTTAAAAAATACCATCAAGTAGCTAATATATTTTGTGTATTCATATTTTATGATTCATAATTCGAATTGACATCAATCTAACTTATCGTACATAATCAAAATATATTAATATTGGGCCCGTGCTAACACGGGCCATGCTCCTCTAGTATATATATATATATATATATATATATTTATATCTATAATCTGTAATCTATATCTATATCTATATCTATAAAATATTAAAAGTGTGAAGGCCCTTGTAAAAGTGATTTGAACTTTTTATCCTTCGTTAAAAAAATCTTCTTTAGACAAAACTGTTTTTTAACTATATTTTTAATTTATTTTTTATTTTTATTATACTAATTAGACTTCCTAAAATATATGAGACTTAATATTTTTCTTTCTACTAGACTTCCTAAAATATATGGGACGCCTAAAATATATAGTTAGAGAATTAATTAATATTTTCCTTTTCTACTATTCAACTAGAAAAATACTCCTAAAATAAGATTCTATTAAGAAAATACTTCTTTAAATATTGAGATCTACGTTAAAGTAGAAAACAAAGAACCTTTTTTAGACATAAATCTATGCAGAATTTTGTACCAATTAAAATTCCTACCAAAAGAAACAAAACTCCTAGTTTTTCTTTCTCCAAGTAATTAAGGCTAAATTCTTTTATTTTTATTTTCAAGTGCTTCTTTCTCCTAAGCGATGGATCCTTTAGCAGGGGTAAGCCATGCTGCGTTCAGACTTATCATAAGAATATCGGCTTAAGCTTTAGTCGAAATATCGAACCAAAAACATCAATACCTAATAAAAAACCTAATCCATTTTCTAATATGGATTAGGTATCCAATACCGAATAAAAAAGACTTATTATCTAGATTATATGATGCCAATATATTTTCAAAATTCGATTTAAAATCTGGTTATTGGCAAATTCGTATTGCGAATGAACATACTTATAGAACTGCATTTAATGCGCCTTTTGGTCAATATGAATGGAATGTTATGCCTTTTGGTTTGAAAAATGCTCCTTCTGAATTCCAAAAAATCATGAATGATATATTCAATCCCTACATGAATTTTGTAATTGTTTATATAGACGATATTCTTGTTTTTTTTTCTAAAACAATAGAATTATACTTTAAACACTTGAATATTTTCAAACAAATTGTTATACAAAATTGTTTAGTTATTTCTAAACCAAAAATGTCTCTACTTCAAACTGATATTCGATTTCTTGGACATAATATTTCTAAAGGTAAAATTGAACCAATACAAAGATCTTTAGATTTTTTGAAAAAATTCCCAGATATTATCACTATTAAAACTCAATTATAATGATTCTTAGGAAGTCTTAATTATATTTTCCCTTTTTATCAAAACTTATCCCGGGATTTGGCACCTTTGTATGATAGATTGAAAAAGAATCACAAAGAACCTTGGACTATTACTCACACTAAGCTAGTCCAAATGATTAAAAAATGTGTTGAGTTTTTACCTTGTGTAACCCCTTCGAATCCTGCATGGTTAAAAATCGTAGAAACTGATGCTTCCAACATAGGTTATGGAGAAATTCTAAAACAAGTGAAATCCTATACTAATTCTGAAAATTTTATTAGATTTCAGGAAAATGGTCCGAAAGCCTGAAAAAATACACCACGATGGCTCATGAAATGTTAACGATTGTTAAATATGTTTTAAAATTCCAAGATGATTTATATAATCAAAAATTCATTGTTTGAATTGACGCACAATCTGTTAAATATATGTTTGATAAAGATTTTAAACATGATGCTTCTAAACTAATTTTTGCAAGATGGCTCAACTGGCCCCTTTCGATTTTGAAATACAATATAAAAAGGGTAGTGAAAATTCTTTACCTGATTTTCTGTCTCGTGAATATATCAATAACTCATAAAAAATTTACAGGCAATTCTTAGACTGTGAGCAGGAGCCAAGGAGAATGAATTATTATATTCTCTACCTATACGAAAAAACTATTATTAGAAGTAGTGAAATTGAATACTATCAAATGAGCGAAACAACCCCAGGAGTGCATGGATATTCCAAAATGGTCATCAAAAAACTCATATCAATAGAAGACTGGGCAACCACGTCCATGTCTGAAAAAACCATGACAATGAAATGATCGAAAATAGCTTTCACTTATTGAGACTACGTAAAAGCATTTACCCAGACTTTATATTATAATAACATCAAGCATAAGCATACTTGGTTTTTAAAAGTCTGTGCTAAAGTATTTGAAGATCCCATTCCAAATTGGTTTATCCAATGGTGGTCATATCATGGCCCCACAGTTAAGATCTTGCCACCAGAATATTTTCATCTTTACAAAGAATGGAAAAAGACTTCACCATTTTTAACAGAATTATACCTTTCTAAACATGTCTGCAAATTGGATACCACTGATAAAATGTACTTTTTCATAGAGTTTTCCCTTCCGTGGATCCATAAATGGAGTGTTGAATTCGGGCATACTAAAGATCAACTACCGGGCTTATATAAGGTATTTCATACCAACTTTGGGGAAAAATTAACCCGCCAGGATCCAGTTACAAAAATCCCTTATGGAAAAGACTTACAAGAAACCATTATAAGAAAAAACGCCGAATATGCTCATGCTCCACAAAAAGAAATTATCGAAGACAAAGGCCTAAACTATATTTCTAGATGAATCTCCATACAAGAAAGAGATAAACTGGAAATGATTGAAAAATACTTAGTAGAAGTTTGAAAAAAACTACTAAAATGATAGAACAAAGTTCGATACTTCTATGAAAAGCATTACCAGTGAAGAAGCAAAAAAGACTAAAGATATTTGCGATTCACAGTCACTACCTCCAGAACATATCCTCACAAATTAAAAGATCAAAAAAACCAAAGCATTTCTCTATCAACTGAAGAAAAAGGGAAAAGACAAAACAGGACAAGCAGGCCCCAACAACTAATTACTATGTTTTACTATAGGGCCCATTTGTAACAGTGAAAATACTATGCGCAGGGACCTACTGTAGGACCCATAGTACTATGCGCAGATTCTTTTTTTCTATAAAAGATGCCTCATTCTGTATAAGAGGCAGAAGTTTTCCTTTTCCTTCCCCTTCTCTCTCTAAGCATAGCTCTCTCTCTACTTTGTAATATACTGTGAAGATAAATAAAAGGCAGATAACCACCGTTAAATAATGTTCAGGCTTTCTATCCGGACAACTTTAAGGTACATAGTTTTTCTTTTTTTAACTTACTTTTTATACTCCTTCTTCCTGCCAGCCGTGACCATGTTCGGCTAAGAAAATTCTCATATCTATGTTAAAAATCTAACTCCTATTATTAGATAATTATGAAGAATCCAGACTTTATCTAAATATGAGAAAATGTTAAATAGCTTCTAACTTGGTTCCAAAATGGTGGTACAGTCGAGTTTAATATGTCTTAGGTTGGCCTGGTCTCAGTGACTCCATCTAGTAAGTTGTGCCTCTTTTGGCATTCCCTTATATTTCGATTGGTGTTTTTGGTTCGATATTTCGACTA
Source organism: Capsicum pubescens (assembly GCA_030864215.1). Classification (NCBI taxonomy): domain Eukaryota; kingdom Viridiplantae; phylum Streptophyta; class Magnoliopsida; order Solanales; family Solanaceae; genus Capsicum; species Capsicum pubescens. The sequence goes on along the minus strand of CM061539.1, from coordinate 45,227,144 downwards.
AAGCTTAAGACGATATTCTTATGATAAGTCTTTTTTATTAGGTATTGGATATGTAATCCATTTCAAAACTTTATTTAGCGGTTTGTAATTAATGACAAGTCTAGGCATACCGCGTTCTTTTTCAGCAACAATGTTAACATAAAAAGTAGTGCATGACTACGGGGATTTTGAAGGTTTTAGGAGACCCTTTTCTTGAAGATTATCAATCTCTTTTTTGTAGAATTCTATTAACTCTGCATTCATTTGGCAGGGTCGGGATTTTGTTGGAATATTAGTTTTGCTGAAATCATTTTCATAAGGAAGGGAAACAACATGTTTTTTTCTTTTCCAAAAAGCATTTGGGTGATCCGCACAAATATCAGCAATCAATTGACTAAAAATCATTTTTATTTTTTCTTGTATTTTCACAGAACTCAGTGTATTTTGAACATTCATACTCATAATTTCAAATTGTAAGAAATTTAATTGTGTTTGTTTCATGTCAATCAAAGCATTGATATCTCTAGTTACTGGATCTGTAATAAAAGAATATGAGATTTTTTTATTTTTATAAGTAGCTTGAAAACCATTTACATCAAGATGCGTAAAAGGGTAGATGTCATTTATAAAAGATGTTCCTAAAATAATAGGGGGATATAATTGATTTTTTACTAGAAAGAAAAAATGTGGAATGCAAGTCCTATTTCTACAGACATGTGCATTAGGCAATTTATAATTAATATCAAGAGTATGTCCAGATGCAGATCTAATGATATGAGTAGTTTTTTGAAAATATCTAGTAGGGATTAATCCTTCTTGAATGCAACTAATATCTGCACCACTATCAATCATAGCAATATTAGTTATAGAAATATCAATATTAATCAATATAGTGTGTTTAATATACCATTCATGAGCGGTAACAATTTGCATCATTCCTAAAAATAAATTATTTTTATATCCAGATTTTGAATATTAATATCATCGTTATTTTTAATAATTTCTGGACCTTTGGACATAGAAGGCACATTATAAGGAGAAACATGATGAGATGCATTTTCTTCAATTTTTTAAATCTTGTGATCACAAATCATTTGATTTTATTTTAAAGAAAAAATTCTTTTCTCAGATTTTCAACCTCGATTTTAAATCATCAAAAGAAGTATCTCAACCAGGGGTTTTGCTTAAAGCGAGGCGTCGATTAACCTCAGCCAAAGAATAAAGCATATCATAGTCATGAGTTTTAGTAACTGCTTTAGAAGTAATAGGAATGCTATTAGAAAATTTTTTTGCAGCAAGATTAATAATTTTTTCCCTCAGTTTTTCACCAAAAATTTCTTTGAATAATTCAAGGACATTTTCAGCAGTTAAAGTTTGAACATTTAAATCTAAGTCTTCAAACTAAGATTGTAATTTATAAAACTTGTCATTACAAGCATAAGTATTATCAGGACAATCAGGCAAGCTTTTTCATTTTCATGATTACTATAAGAAGATTCAGGCAATTCAATCTTATTTTCTGATTCAGATTCAAAGTTGAAATCAGACTCAGAACCAGAAATATATAACAAGCCATAAATTTGATCATGGATTTCATCAGTAAGACCTAGAGACTTAATTTTTTGGAGCTTACAATTTGGAGCTATATGCCCACACTATTTGCAGTTGTAATACTTGATTTTTGCTAAGTCTCTCTTAGACCTATTTTTGGTAAATCTCATAAACTTACGATGGGCTTTTTGAGTTTCTCTTTCTTCTTTAGACCTTCGTCAGTAATTCTTTTTCTATAAAACTTAGAATGCCTATGAGTTTTCTGTTGAGAGGTGAAAGCCTATTGGTTCATACCAAATTGATCACAGAAGTCTCCTAATTGAGACCTTTCTCTAAACTTATCCATCTTAATTTGTCTATTCAACTTCAATTCATTACATAAAGATAAACCTCATCAGTGGTAATTGCTATAAGTTGACCATAAGTATAATCTTTCCAGGCTATATCAATAGATGATCCCCTAAGTTTTTTTCTAACCCTTTCACCAAACAAATGAGGGAGCCCATCTACGAATTTGGCCTTCTAGTATTGTAGGTTATTTTCAGGTAGGTTCATAACTCAACTTAGAAAGGTATCTTTATACCTCCTAAATTCTCCTAATTGTCTACATCTAAGACCATTAAGAAGAGTGCGAGTATTTTCATACTGGTTGGTAAAACTTCCTCCAAAATATTCCATGATGGTTAACATAAGAGTATAGACAACATCTTCTCTTCTTGCCGGTAGATCCCTTCCTAGATTGTCTTTTCCAACAGTGGCAGTTTTGGAGTTAAGGATTTTGAATCTATCTTGTTTCTTTAAATAATTGTCCCACCAGCCTCGAAGTTGTCCAGTAAAACCAGCAACAATCATCTTACAAATTTTAGAATCAGTGTGTTTGTCTTTATTTCCAGCAGATGTTGTGGCTTTTGCTATAGTAGAATACATAAGCATACGATGAACTTGGATCAAGATTTGTTTCTCACTTAATCCATCAATATTACATTCATAAATTGATTCTCCACAATATGACGTATTAGTCATATTCCATTCTCTTTCTTCTATTAAAACATCTGGAGGAGTAGGACGAGGATAATACATAGCAGACATAAGGGGAAAATCAGCATATCGTTTGGGTTGTTTTTTAATTGTGCCTCTGAGCTTGTTAAGCTCTGAGTAATTGTTATCTATAATAGGAGAAGAGTCACTCTGAAAAGTATTTTCAATTTGCTGTAGATCAGAAAATGTGATAGAAAAATCCATAGGATTGATGTTTAATTTTGAAAACTTTTCGTCAAATAATTTTTCTAGTTTTTCCATATGAGAGAATTTTGCAAAACCTTCAATATCAGGGGGTCGTTGAACACGAGGTTTAATAGTCAATTCTTCAGACTTATTTTCTGAAGTAGAAGCAACATTAGAAGTTTTTGGACCATCATTAAGAATTTTTACTATTTTAATCAATTCATCAAGTTTTTTGTCAAGCGAGGAAATGTGTTCCCCAAGAACTTTCACAGAGACTTAAATAACTATTTTGAGCAATTAACTTATTAATTTCTGCAATAGTGATTCGACCAACATCATTATCAATGAATTTTTGGAATACAGAATAAGTAATACCCGTATTATTAGGAAGTATAAAAGGTGACTGGGGGGATAAACACATTCAATAATTTTTCCATTAGTATCTTGGTAAGATATTTCTATCACATTAATATGTTTAGGCAAATATGCAGATATAAACCATGGTACAAAACAAATAATCTGATTATGCAATGCATATATATTTATAGAATTCTTCTGAAATATTTTTCATATCGTCAGAACTATAAGTTTCAAAAAACCATGGTTTATTTCTTTAAATAATTCCTTAGTCTCTGTAATTCTATTGTTTTAGAATTAATAGGAATGTTATTAGCAGATTTTTTTTGTAGCAAGATTAATAATTTTTTCTCGCAGTTTTTCATCAGAAATTTCTTTTAATAATTCAAGGACATTTTCAGCAGTTAAAGTTTGCACATTTAAATCTAAGTCTTCAAAATGAGATTGCAATTTATAAAACATGTCATCACAAGCACATGTATTATCAAGACAATCAATGAAAGCTTTTTTATTTTCATGATTACTACCAGAAGATTCAAGCAATTCAATCTCATTTTCTGATTCAGATTCAAAGTTGTAATCAGACTCAGAACCAAAAGTATATAACAAGCCATAAATTTGATCATGGAGTTCATCAGTAGGACCTAGAGACTTGATTTTTTGGAGCTTACAATTTGGAGCTATATGCCCAACTGTTTGCAGTTGTAACACTTGATTTTTGCTAAGTCTCTCTTAGACCTATTTTTGGTAAATCTCGTAAACTTATGACGGGCTTTTTGAGTCTCTCTTTCTTCTTTAGAGCTTCGTCGGTAATTCTTTTTTCTATAAGACTTAGAATGCCTATGAGTTTTCTGTTGAGAGGTGGAAGCCTGTTAGTTCATACCAAATTGATCACAGAAGTCTTCTAATTGAGACCTTTCTCTAAACTTATCCATCTTAATTTGTCTATTCAATTTCAATTCATTACATAAAGCTAAACCCTCATCAGTGATAATTGTTATAAGCTAGCCATAAGTATAATCTTTCCAGGGTATATCAATAGATGATCCCCTAAGTTTTTTTCTAACCCTTTCACCAAATAAAGGAGGGAGCCCATCTACGAATTTGGTCTTCCAGTATTGTAGGTTATTCTCAGGTAGGTCCATAACTCGACTTAGAAAGGTATCTTTATACTACCTAAATTATCCTAATTGTCTACATCTAAGACCATTAAGAAGAGTACGAGTATTTTTATACTGGTTGGTAAACCTTCCTACAAAATGTTCCATGATGGTTAACATAAGTGTATAGACAACATCTTTTCTTCCTGCTGGTAGATCCCTTCTCTTTCTTCTATTAAAATATCTAGAGGAGTAGGACGAGGATAATACGTAGCAGACATAAGGGGAAAATCAGCATATCGTTTGGGTTGTTTTTTAATTGTGCCTCTGAGCTTGTTAAGCTCTGAGTAATTGGTATATATAATAGGAGAAGAGTCACTCTGAAAAGTATTTTCAATTTGTTGTAGATCAGAAAATGTGAAAGAAAAATCCATAGGATTGATGTTTAATTTTGAAAACTTTTTGTCAAACAATTTTTCTAGTTTTTCCATATGAGAGAATTTTGCAAAACCTTCAATATCAGGGGGTCGTTGAACATGAGGTTTAATAGTCAATTCTTCAGACTTATTTTCTAAAGTAGAAGCAACATTAGAAGTTTTTGGACCATCATTAAGAATTTTCACTATTTTAATCAATTCATTAAGTTTTTTGTCAAGCGAGGAAATATGTTCCCCAAGAACTTTCACAGAGACTTAAATAATTATTTTGAGCAATTAACTTATTAATTTCTGCAATAGTGATTCGACCAACATCATTATCAATGAATTTTTGGAATACAGAATAAGTAATACCCGTATTATTAGGAAGTATAAAAGGTGACTGGGGGGATAAACACATTCAATAATTTTGCCATTAGTATATCTTGGTAAGATCTTTCTATCACATTAATATGTTTAGGCAAATATGCAGATATAAACCATGGTACAAAACAAATAATCTGATTATGCAATGCACACATATTTATAGAATTCTTCTGAAATATTTTTCATATCGTCAGAACTATAAGTTTCAAAAAACCATGTTCTAAAGTTTTTCCAGTTTTCACCAAAGAATTCTTTTTTAACATAATCTCTTGTCTGTGACCCAGGATTAAAATCTATCTGATGTGGAATCATTTAAACCATTTTCAGAAATCAATATAAGGATTTTAAATACTGTTGACATCAAATTCCATCTCCGAAGGAGTCGGATTTTCTTTATCAGAAATATTATCATTATCTTGAACTATATGAGTTATAGGATTAATTTTAACCTTTTCAATATTTATAAAAGAATTATGTAATTTTGCAGAGTTTAATGTATGCAAGGATGCAACACGATTCCTAGCTGGTCCATAAACATGTGGTTTACTAAGAGAAATATATTGTCTAGAAGGCATACTACGAGACATAGAAAAGGAATTTCGATAAGAAATAGTTGAATTATCATCAAATTGAAGACAAATTTTTCCATCAGAGTTTTGAGTTACATGAGTTAATTCTGAATTGGTCACTTCTCATGCAAGCTGTTTGGGAGATACGACTGAATTCAAAATCCAGGTGTCAGGGAAGTTAATTTCTTCCCATCTTATAGGCCTTCTGGTACTAACCTTGGATTTTAGAAAATTGGTTTCTATAAGAATAGTATAATCGAAAGGATCTTTAATTAATCCATATTTTGGAGTCATTGTAGTCATAAGACGGTAATAAATTCGATAAGATACTCCTATAAGTTCAGATCCAGGGGCATAATTATAACCATGGGTTTTTACATTTAAGGTCAACACATCAAGAATATTTCTATTAGTCAAAGATAATTATAAATTTGGTTGAACATTAAAATATACAGGGCCATATGCAAGAGTAGATTCAATAGTTCCCATTAAAGATTGTCTAAAATTTATATTTCTAGCATCACGTAGTACCGCTAAAAATGTTTCTGGCAGACCTCTCAGAGTAAGGGGTTTAAAAGTAATTTGTACTAAGCCAATATGCATGAAATTATAACAATTTTTTAAAAGTATCTACATCATTTTTATTAAGCAAGTGAATAGTTTATTCATCAGCATTTAAGGCAATAGATTGTTCGGTAGTTTTAACAATTTGTTTATGCAGAATTTTATCAAAATATCCTTATTCATAAATCGTTTTTATGTCGATTTTTGGAAGATTCCATTTATTTAATAAATCTAGATTTTGAGGCAAATCTACCTCTTCAAGTTTAGTACTTTTTGTACTAACTTCTCCCAAATCCATATTTTAAAATTTCATGCCTATGCTTAAATCTGTCACACTTGTACATTAGATAACTATGAAATAACCAGGCTCTGATACCATATGACAAGGATCCTTAGGCAGGGGTAAGCCACTTGAATTACAATCTAAGAAAAGAAATTATTTCTTTAAAACAAAATCAAATGATTTGTGATCACAGGATTTCAAAAATTGAAGAAAATACTTCTCATCATGTTTCTCTTTATGATGTGCCTTCTACGTCCAAAGGTCCAAAAATTACTAAAAATAACGATGATATTAATATTCAAAATCGGGATATAAAAATGATTTATTTTAGAAATGATGCAAATTGTTACCGCTCATAAATGGTATATTAATTGCACTATATTGATTAATAATGATATTTCTATAATTAATATTGATATGATTGATAGTGGTGCAGATGTTGGTTGCATTCAAGAAGGATTAATCCCTACTAGATATTTTCAAAAAACTACGCATATCATTAGATCTGCATCTGGACATACTATTGATATTAATTATAAATTGCCTAATGCACATGTCTGTAGAAATAAGACTTGCATTCCACATTTTTTCTTTCTAGTAAAAAATCAATTATATCCCTCTATTATTTTAGAAATATCTTTTATAAATGTCATTACCCTTTTACGCATCTTGATGCAAATGGTTTTCAAGCTACTTACAAAAATAAAAAAATCTCATATTCTTTTATTACAGATCCAATAATTAGAGATATCAATGCTTTGATTGACATGAAACAAACACAGTTAAATTTCTTACAATTTGAAATTATGAGTATGAATGTTCAAAATACACCGAGTTCTATGAAAATACAAGAAAAGATAAAAATAAGTTCTAGTCAATTGATTGCTGATATTTGTGTGGATCACCCAAATGCTTTTTGGAAAAGTTGTGTCTATTAACTTTACGGGCTAAAGAGGCACAACTTACTAGACGGAGTCACTGAGACCAGTGCAACCTAAGACATATTAAACTCGACCATACCACCATTTTGGAGCCAAATTAGAACTTCTAGACACATGGGTTCAACCAAAGCATATTAAATCCCTAACAGACCCTTTATTTGGGTAAAGGATTTCCATACAGTTATTAAGCTATTTGACATTCCCTTATATTTTGATTGGTGTTTTTGGTTCGATATTTCGACTAAAGCTTAAGCCGATATTCTTATGATAAGTCTTAACGCAACTTGGGTTACCCCTGCTTAAGGATCCTTGTCATATTTGTCTTCAATTTGAAGATAATTCTACTATTTCTTATCGAAATTCCTTTGCTATGTCTCGTAGTATGCCTGCTAGACAATATATTTCTCCTATTGAACCACCTGTTTATGGACCAGCTAGGAATCGTGCTACATCCTTGCATACTTTAAACTCTGCAGAATTGCATAATTCTTTTAGAAATATTGAAAAAGTTAAAATTAATCCTAAAACTCATATAGTTCAAGCTAATGATAGTATTTCTGATAAAGAAAATCCAAATCCTTCGGAGATGGAATTTGATGTCAACAATATTTAAAATCCTTATATTGATTTCTGAAAATGGTTTAAATGATTCCACATCAGATAGATTTTAGTCCTGGCTCACAGGCAAGAAATTATGTTAAAAAGGAATTCTTTGGTGAAAACTGGAAAAGCTTTAAAACATGGTTTTTTGAAACTTACAGTTCTGACGATATGAAAAATATTTCAGAAGAATTCTATGAAATGTTTGCATTGCATAACTAGATTATTTATTTTGCACCATGGTTTATATCTGCATATTTGCCTAAATATATTAATATGATAGTGTAACAACCCGATTTTCTAGAATCAGAACGTCATACGATGCTCATGATCCCGAAGGACCACTAGCCAACCCTCTACTGATATATGTACCTGAACATTGCATAATATAGATAATAAATGTGGAAACTGTCCATAAGGTTCAAAACATCTAAAAATACTCAAAATTTGAAAACTGAATACTGATACATCTGTCTGAAAAGCCTCTAAACTGTCTGAGCTATGGATTTGATGGGACATGTCCCCAACTAACTTCGTATACTGAAAATAAACAAAATCTAATACAAAAATGATAAAAGGATCATCCTCGAATGAAGAGGATTCACTGCTACGTCTACTGCTGCTGACTGGGACTGAACTGCTAAGGGTACTCTGGATCTCGTGCCTCTGAACCTATGGTGTCAAATAAAACACCATAGTGCAAATGCATCTGTACGGAAATGTACCGACTATTCAGGCAAGGTAAGGCTAAATACAAGGGCTTATGCTTGAATAATTACTTAACTGAATAGTCATGAGAGTACTGAATGAGAACACATGCATGAATGCACAAACCATAACCGAAATCATCGTGACTCGAAATACTAAAACTGATTAACTGAATCTACTCATATCAATGACTGAATTCTGAGCTTTCTACTCTTGACTGACTGTATCGGAGATCAAACCTCTCTAACGGATGATTTCGAAATCTACTATCAATGATAAGCGATGATTATGTCTGAATCTGACAACAAGAATACTTAACTGAATCTGAGACTGAGATCAAGCATATCTGACGGGTGACCTCTGGATTTGATAACAAGAATACTCAACTGAATCTGAGACTGAGATCAAGCCTATCTAACGGGTGATCTCTAGATCTGATAACAAGAATACTCAACTGAATCTGAGACTGAGATCAAGCCTATCTTACGGGTGATCTCGGGATCGATAATAAGATTAATCAACTGAATATGAGACTGAGATCAAGCCTATCTGACGAGTGATCTCTAGATCTGATAACACGAATACTCAATTGAATTTGAGACTGAGATTAAGCCTATCTGATGGGTGATCTCGGGATATGATAATGAGATTACTCAACTGAATATGAGACTGAGATCAAGACTATCCGACGGGTGATCTCTAGATCTGATACTGAATAACTTTATATGGGACCAAGCCTATCTGACGGGTGGTCCATGAATCAATGAAACTATCTAAATTCTTCACTGAGATAGATGACTGTATCTGACAGTCCTGATTTTTAAAAATTGATACTGAAACTGTAATTGTGGGAAGTAGTCACTTAACTGATATGCTCCGAATCTCAACTAGTGGGGTCCAACCTGTAATCCCAACTGGAAGGGTGTCAATACCGTGCCACGGGTAAAGACCTCTCTGGTTAAGCCTATCTGACGGGTGACCCTCGCAGGAAGTCAAGCCTAAGGCAATATAATAGTCAAGCCTATCTGACGGGTGACTAGCCTTTCCTGACTGGTGACTCCTACATCTTACAGTGGCTATGCAGTTCTGGAGTTCAGGGATTGCTCTTAACAACTCTGCCTCTCTGACGGGGAGTTGCCATCCCTGCCCTCGCTCGGTTCTAGCTCCTACTCCCAACTGAAAAACTCTGAACTGATTCTTAACTAAACATAAACTAAGCTAAATCTAATATTGATTATGTTTCTCGAATGATCTGACTGAGTTAAGCTGAATTCACTTGGTTCCATATCTGACGGAATACTACTGAATCTCGTTATCTAACTGAACGACACTGAGCTTTCAATAAAGTACTCGATTACTACAGAGGTTAGAACTGAACACTTGAATACTACTAGATCTGAGTTGGGTACAGAAGTGAGGCTAGATTACTAGCGATATTGAGATTACAGCGATTACAAAAATTGCTGAGATTTCTTAAGTTCTGTATTTATCTGAGAATACAGAGTTCTATAACTCGCTGAGTTCTGAGAATCATAGCTCGACTGGAATTATCATGAAAACTGACACGGGCTCTAGACAGCAGCTAAATTGTCGGGTATAAATACCCCCAGGACTTGATAACATAAAAGTAAAACATAACCATTCTTGAATAATCAAGACCATGGACAATCATTCATCATCACAATCACTAAGGCATCACTTCAAGCATTTAGGAATCCTAAACATGTAATAACATAGGGGGACATGCTATTGGATCATACTCCATTCAACAAGGCCATCAAGCACTTTGCATATATTTAAGTCTTGGCATGTACCAGAGAACACATAATTGGGGAACTTCTTGCTATCATGTTACAATTCATTCATCAAACACTTAGCATGTATTAAAGTCTTAGCATGTATCAAAGAGCACAAAATTGGGGAATTTCATGCTATCATGCCACAATTCATTCACTAAGTCTTTTCAACAAACACTTGGCATGCATGGGCTTACACATAATTTGAGATTTCTAGTCAACATGCTATAATGGCTCTAATTCATTCACATAAGCATTTTATCAAGCATATAGGGAGCATGTTTTGCTTATTCAATAATTTCTACACTTAATTGACATGAACACACCACTTAACAAGCAACTTGAAGAGGGTTTATCATGAACATCACATGAATACCACATACTAGGGTCAAAGCTTGAAAACCTTGTAAACAAACATGAATCACAACTCAATAATAGCTTGAACATCAATTTCAACTCACATGAATCATGAAAACTCATAAACATAAAAGCTTTGAAATTTAGAAAAGGGTTCTTGAACTTCTTGGATGAAAGGGGCCCAAGAATCAACATTTGCATACCTTAGAGAAACTCTTTCTTGAAAGCACTTGGAGAGATTCTTGATTTCTCTTGAAGAAGAAGGAAGGGTTTTGATTTTTTTGTAAAAATCCTAGCTCTTGTTCTTGAACAACTTTGAGAGAAAAAAATGATATTTTAGGTGAAATGAGGCCAAATCCCGTGTTAAGGAGTATATATAGGGGTTGGGAAAAGACCCTTTTTGCCCTAGGAATTAAACTGAAGAATTCTAATTTTACATGTGGCGCGATGCGCCATAATCGCGCCAGCTCCTAGAAATTGGACAATTGGGAAACTGCTTGATGGCGCGACGCGGTGGAATCACGTTGCCACCTTGGTTGCGAACTGGAAAGGCACCTCGACGCGGTCGAATCGCGTTGGTGCACTGGAAATTGACAATTCTAAGCCTTGGCGCAACGCACCATAATCGTGGAGGCTCACTGGATTTTGACGATTGCCATTTTGGCTGGCTTCGTGGTGCGCTAAAGTGCCAGGTGGAACATTGTCTCACAAAAATAGCTCTAACTTTTTGCCTGAGTGTCGGATTTGGGGGAATTTGGTATCGACGGAAAGCTTATTCAATGCTCTAGATGACAAAAAGTCGATATTGGGGAAATTCTACATGGTTCAAAATACTTCTCACTTGGGAAGACACTTTTCAACCTTTTAGGGTCGGATTCACGCTTCACTTGACACGCATTAATGCTCAGACTACGTGAGAAATTTGTGGGGTCTTACAGATAGAAAGATCTTACCAAGATACTAGTGGCAATATTATTGAATGTGTTTATCCCCACCAGTCACCTTTTATACTTCCAAATAATATGGGTATTACTTATTCTGCATTTCAAAAATTCATTGATAATGATGTTGGTTGAATCACTATTACAGAAATTAATAAGTTAATTGCTCAAAATAATTATTTAAGTCTCTATGTGAAAGTTCTTGGGGAACACATTGCCTCGCTTGACAAAAAACTTGATGAATTGATAAAAATAGTGAAAATTCTTAATGATGTCCAAAAACTTCTAATGTTGTTTCTACTTTAGAAAATAAGTCTGAAGAATTGACTATTAAACCTTGTGTTCAACGACCCCCTGATATTGAAGGTTTTGCAAAATTCTCTCATATGGAAAAACTAGAAAAATTCTTTGACGAATAGTTTTCAAAATTAAACATCAATCCTATGGATTTTTCTAATACATTTTCTGATCTACAGCAAATTGAAAATACTTTTCAGAGTGACTCTTCTCCTATTATAGATACCAATTACTCAGAGCTTAACAAGCTCAGAGGCACAATTAAAAAACAACCCAAATGATATGTTGATCTTCCCTGTATGTCTGCTATGTATTATCCTTGTTCGGTAAATCTCGTAAACTTGCGATGGGCTTTTTGAGTCTCTCTTTCTTCTTTAGACCTTCGTCGGTAATTCTTTTTTCTATAAGACTTAGAATGCCTATGAGTTTTCTGTTGAGAGGTGGAAGCCTGTTGGTTCATACCAAATTGATCACAGAAGTCTCCTAATTGAGACCTTTCTCTAAACTTATCCATCTTAATTTGTCTATTCAATTTCAATTCATTACATAAAGATAAACCCTCATAAGTGGTAATTGCAATAAGCTGACCATAAGTATAATTTTTCCAGGGTATATCAATAGATGATCCCCTAAGTTTTTTTCTAACCCTTTCACCAAACAAAGGAGGGAGTCCAAAATGGTCATCAATCCTGATGACCATTTGGTATTCCAAAATAGTCATCAAAGGAGGAGTGCATGGATATTCCAAAATGGTTATCAATCCTTGTCATATGGTATCAAAGCCTGGTTATTTCATAATTATCTGATGTACAGGTGTGACAGATTTAAGCATAGGCAAGAAATTTTAAAATATGGATTTGGGAGAAGTTAGTACAAAAAGTACTAAACTTGAAGAGGTAGATTTGCCTCAAAATCTCAATTTATTCAATAAATGGACTCTTCTAAAAATCGACATAAAAATAATTTATGAATACGGATATTTTGATAAAATTCTGCATAAAGTAATTGTTAAAACTACCGAACAATCTATTGCCTTAAATGCTGATGAACAAACTATTCACTTGCTTAATAAAAACGATGTAGATACTTTTAAAAATCGTTATAATTTCATGCATATTGGCTTAGTACAAATTGCTTTTAAACCCCTTGTCACGCCTCAAATCCTATTGGGGCAGACAGGCACCCGTAGCCGTAAAGGCCCGAGAGAACCAATTCATAACCTTATACTTCCCATGCATGTAACTGTAACAACCAAATGTTATGACAACATAATATTATGCATCGATGAAATTAACTACACATACACTCCTAAAACTGATATGTACAGCACTTGGCCGGTAGGGCCACCATGTCTAAAATCAGGACACTACCATAACTTTACATTAGTCTACAAAGCCTCTAGAAGATACATAGACTTAGTCAGGGTCGGGACAAACCCCCGCCCTACTCTTGACTTACTGTACAATACCAAAATATATGGAGTAGACTCGGAAAGCCCCGAATCAACCTGGAGCTCACCAATAGTCCTTGAACAACCTGCGCTCCTACTAGTGAGTTGTATGAGCTGAAGTGCCTCGGCCTGCAGCATGAAATGCAGGTCCCCCGTGAGGGACGTCAGTACGAAAATATGTACTGAATATGTAAGGCAGAAAGTAGCAACACACTTGATACAAAAGCTCAATAGAAATCCAATACAAGTGTATAAGGAGTACTAGTAGACCACCTTAATAAATACTTGTGGGACAAGGTACATTACATTCGTTCTTCATTTTACCTTCTTACTTCATAATCTTTGTAATCCATATAATGCAAATGACCAGCTGATCAGTGGTAAAAAGATAAATTAGGATCGGCCCATGCTAGGCTTACGCCCCTGAGCTGCCACCTATATAAAGATTGGGATCGGCCCATGCTAGGCTTATGCCCCTGAGCTGCCACCCACAAATAAAGGTATCGAGATCGGCCCATGCTAGGCAAGTGCCCCTGAGCTGCCACTCATCATTTTACAGATTTGCATTACTTAGTTTATTTAGCCTTTGAGATTGTTACTTTGGTGGTCATCACATTATGGTACCTTGAACCAGTAATACGCTAATAAGAGACATGTAAATAGACACTTAATGCAACAACAATGAGGTAGGGAGCTGTTGGCACACAAATAAAGTGTTTAGGAGCTGAAATAACACATGGGTCTTATTTGAACAAACGGAGAACTCCTGAAATTTTCTAGTGAAGATAGACGCGCAATTTAATAATAAGCACGTATTGAGGTGTTCTAATGCGTTAGAGAGTGGGAACAAGGTCATTGGATACATGGAGTTTAATATGCTACCATTATGTATCACTTTGTTATAGGATAACCTCGGAAACTTGCTTGAGGGAACAATGGTACGACTTCATGCCAAAGAGTGTGAAATAAGTATGCCTTACATACCTGGTTATTTGACTCCGAAACTAGCCCGACTTGACTTCTCGCCTCTTAGATTACTTATCTACAATAGAATATATGGTAAACTAGTATTAGTAACCAATAAACACATTTGAGGTACTTAATTTCACCCAAAACAGTAACCGGGCAGCAACTATTACTCTATCAAACAAGGGTGTTATTTTAACCCTTTTTCTTCCCTCCAATTACACCCACATACCATATAGGTTCTTATAAGGTTCACCAAAACCACCTCGACTTCATTACACATTCCAAACAATACGCAAAATAGATTGGACAGCAAGCATTAGTTCGGTGGTGTATCACCACATCTTTCTTCTATAATTCATTACAAACTCATCACACCTTTATCCAACTTCAACCTGGCAGCCCATAACATACACATACAAAACAGTCCACAAAACAGTCCCAAACCACTTTTATTATAGCAATCAATTATTGAACTCTTCATCTCTTGAGTTCTCAATAACAAGACATCCATAATCCCCTCTCAAATCCATATATAAAAAAAATAAAATGGGGCAGTCACCTTACCTCAATTCAGCAACTTATTCTTTTAACCAAACTCTTCAAGAGCTTGAACTTTCCTTAACACTTAAACCAAAGCAGAAGAAAAAAAGTTCCTCAATAACAAGGAAACATGAACAAACAGCTTGTTCTATAATCAGCCATATACTTATAGTCAAACACTTATAACTTGTTTCCCTAATCTCCCATGAGATAATTAAACAAAACCTTAAGTGTTTTTCACTTACCTTGGGCTGCAAAGGGGGGGGTTTCTTCAAGAACCCTAGAAGGAAAAATAGGGTTGCTGCTCTTGTTGTTTTTGAGAGAGATTTGTTGAAATATACTCTTTTTTGTGACTTAAAAGTGAAGTAAAATGACCAGCAACTTGGCCTTTTAAAGGCCCTATCTTGTCCACCTCCTTAGCTGCATTTTGGACCATAAAATTGGTCAAATTGGTCCAAGTAGGTGATGCACCTACTTAAGGGTCCAAGCAGCTGAAACTTCAAAGTAGGTGATGCACCTACTTGCATAATTTCTTGTTGGGCTCAATTATATTTGGGCCTTGGCAGATTGGTGTGTTGGGTCACTTACCCATTTTCTTTCTTTTTTTGTTCAATTTGGCCCAAATGAGTATATTAGCATAGACCCAAATCTGATCCATAGCCATGGGTCCATTAATTTGGTTCAAACAACTTAAGTAGGTGACTCACCTACTAGCTTAAATAAGTCAAGCAAGCACCTCAATATTTTGCTCCATTTTCAGCTTCTAATCCCTTTAGTCTAACCTTCAACTTATACACACTTGGTCACTTTAAACTTTAGATTCAAATACTAGCTTACGATTCCAAGTTTAAATAGTTATCTTAACGTTAACTTAGTCGCACCACACTAAACTATACGGGCAGCCTCTATAATTCCATCTACACCATTAATAATTGCATAACAAATCTCATCCGTTACCTATACCATATGACCATACCAGGTTCCATATAATTAGAATAAGTACAAGCAAGATACGGGATATTACATCCTTCCCCCCTTAGAAACATTCGTCCTCGAATATTAGCATAACTGTCCAACCAAAGCAAGTTCAAGACTAAGTTAATATCCTTATTACCATATAGTACCTATATATTTTACACTTACTTTTTATTGTTCCAATTCAGCATCTTGGACTTTTTCTTTGTCTTTGAACAAATGAGGGTACTTGGATTTCATCGGTTCTTCAGCTTCCCACGTGATCTCTTCTACTTGTTGGTTCCTCCAAAGCACTTTTACAGAAGCTATTTCTTTATTCCTCAACTTCTTAACCTGTCGATCTAGAATAGCAATAGGTATTTCCTCATAAGTGAGATCTTCTGTAATTTGTACATCTTCAGTAGGGGTAGTATGATATGAATCTCCAATGCACTTTCTAAGCATTGAGACGTGAAATACCGGATGAACTGTTGAGAGCTCTTGGGGTAGATCTAATTCATAAGCAACTTGTCCAAACCTCCGAGTAATCTGGTATGGGCCTATATAACGTGGACTTAATTTTCCTTTCTTACCAAATCTCATAACCCCCTTCATTGGTGATACCTTCAAGAATACCCAATCACCTATAGCAAACTCTAGCCCCCTTCTCCTAACATCCGCATATGACTTATGTCTGCTTTGGGCTATTTCTAGTCGTTGTTGGATCACCTTAACCTTTTCCATAGCTTGATGAACAAGATCTGGCCCGAATAAGGCAGTTTCACCCGCTTCAAACCATCCAATGGGTGATCTACACTTTCTTCCATACAAAGCTTCATATGGTGCCATTTTGATACTTGAATGATAGCTATTGTTGTAGGCGAACTCGATGAGAGGTAGATGATCATCCCAACTACCTTTAAAGTCCAATACACAAGCTCGTAGCATATCTTCAAGTGTTTGAATGGTACGTTCTGCTTGTCCATCCGTTTGAGGGTGAAAAGCTGTACTTAGATTCACTTGTGTCCCTAAATTTCTCTGAAAAGACTTCCAAAAATTTGCAGTAAATTGAGCTCCTCGATCCGATATAATAGAGATTGGAACTCCATGTAGTCGAACTATCTCCTTAATATATAACTTGGCATATTCTTCAACTGTGTAAGTGGTCCTAACCGGTAGAAAGTGTGCTGATTTGGTAAGCCTATCAACTATCACCCATATGGAATCAAACCTTCGAAATGTACGAGGCAAACCAGTGACGAAATCCATGTTGATCATGTCCCACTTCCATATTGAAAGATCCATACATTGCATATAACCCCCGGGTTTTTGGTGCTCTACTTTAACTCTTTGACAATTTGGACATTCGGCTACAAATTTTGCAATGTTCTTCTTCATGTCACCCCACCAATACATCCCTCTCAAATCATGGTACATTTTTGTTGACCCTGGATGGATAGAATACCTTGAATGATGTGCTTCTGTCATAATCCTCTTTCTTAGCCCGTCTACATCAGGTACACACAATCTGTTTTGGCACCGCAGTACCCCTTCTTGCGTAAGCTCAAATGCCTTTGTCATACCACATTGCACATTTTCCTTAAGCCGTAATAAAATAGGATCTGCATATTGCTTCTCTTTTACTTCAGTTATTAGTGAAGATTCTGTTGTATTATGCACAATAAACCCTTCATCTGGAGTTTCAAGAAGACGAACCCCCAAATTGGCTAATTGGTGTAGATCCTTAGTCATCCCTTGTCTTTCTATAGATGGCTCCATAGCTTTGCGACTTAACGCATCTACCACCACATTTGCTTTTCCCGGATGATATAAGATATCAACATCATAGTCTTTTAATAATTCAAGCCATCTTCGCTGCCTCAAATTCAAGTCCTTCTGATTAAAGATATACTGCAAACTCTTGTGGTCAGTGTATATGTCAACATGAATCCCGTACAGGTAGTGACGCCATATCTTTAAGGCAAATATAACCGCTGCTAGCTCCAGATCATGTGTTGGATAAATTCTCTCATGTGGCCGCAATTGTCTTGAGGCATATGCTATGACTTTACCATGCTGCATCAATACACACCCTAACCCAATTCTTGAAGCATCACAATACACTGCATACCCCTCTGTGCCTTCTGGAAGCACCAATACGGGTGTAGAAGTCAACTTATTCTTCAGATCTTGGAAACTTCTTTCGCATGCATTATTCCATTGAAACTTGGATGCTTTGTGTGTTAGCTTTGTTAAAGGTGCAGAAATTGAAGAAAATCCTTCCACAAACCTTCTATAATAACCTGCCAACCCAAGGAAACTACGAACCTCTGTAGGCGTTATAGGTCTTGGCCAGTTCTTCACGGCTTCTATCTTTTGAGTATCAACCTTTATTCCTTCATCAGATACAATATGACCTAAGAATGCCACAGATTTTAACCAAAACTCACATTTAGAGAACTTTGCAAATAGCTTACGATCACGAAGAATCTGCAACACCTGTCGTAAGTGATTGGCATGGTCCTCATTTGATCTCGAATAAACCAGAATATCATCTATAAAAACTATCATAAACACATCCAAGTATGGCTTGAACACCCTATTCATCAAATCCATAAAAGCTGCAGGTGCATTAGTTAGCCCAAAGGACATGACTAGGAACTCGTAATGACCGTACCGTGTTCGAAAAGCTGTCTTGGGTATGTCATTCTCTTTGACCCTCATTTGGTGGTAACCAGATCTTAAATCAATCTTTGAAAACCACTTGGCGCCTTGCAACTGATCAAATAAGTCATCAATTCTCGGAAGGGGATATTTGTTCTTAATAGTCACCTTGTTCAGTTGTCTATAGTCAATACACATTCTTAACGAGCCATCCTTCTTACGCACAAATAACACTGGTGCGCCCCAAGGGGAGACACTAGGCCTTATGAATCCTTTTTCTAGCAAGTCTTTCAATTGCTCTTTCAACTCCCGTAATTCTGCCGGGGCCATTCTATACGGAGGAATTGAGATTGGTTGAGTACCTGGGATCACATCAATACCAAACTCCACTTCTCGTTCTGGAGGCAAACCCGGAAGATCTTCAGGAAATACATCGGGAAATTCACTTACCACTGGAATAGTTGGAAGTGTTGGTGTCTCCGCATTTGTATCCTTCACTCTAACCAAATGACATATGTAACCCTTGGAAACCATCTTTTTTGCCTTAAAATAAGAAATAAATTTGCCTCTTGGCGCACCAATATTACCTCTCCATTCTAGGACTGCCTCCCTTGGAAAATGGAAACACACCCTCTTAGTTCGGCAATCTAATGTGGCATAACAAGAAGCCAACCAATCCATACCCATTATAGCATCAAAATCTACCATTTCTAACTCAACTAGGTCAGCCATTGTATCACGACCGCAAATAGTTATTATACAATTTCGATACACTCTCTTAGCTATAACAGATTCACCAATTGGCGTAGATACTTCAAATGGCTTAACTAGCAGTTCTGGTGTTCTTTTGAACTTTTCAGCAACCAATGGAGTGACATATGATATTGTAGAACCTGGATCAACTAATGCATAGACATCATGTGAAAAGATAGACAATGTACCTGTAACCACATCTGGAGAAGCCTTTGAATTTTGTCGATCTGCTAAAGCGTATGTACGATTCTGAACTCCACTAGAGCTAGTTGTTCCTTTAGAACCTCTACCACGACCCATAGGTTGTACACCCCTACCTGAATAAGGCACCGATGATGATGATGCAACGGCTGATCCAGTAGGTCGTGCCACACCACCTATGCCCCTTTGAGGGCATTCTCTCATCATATGTCCTGACATACCACACCAAAAGCAAGCATTTGTTCCGAACCGACATGCACCTAAATGAAGCTTTCCACATTTTCTACATGGTTGTCGAGGAGGCCTTAATTGGCTCATAATCCCTTGCTCTTGATACCCTGTTGTTCGCGAACTCTGACTCTCATTTCTTTGACCAAACTGGTTACCTTTAGACCCTTGAAATTGTGATGGAGCACTAGCTGCAGGATAAGAAGATAATGTCCTAGGTGGTCTATTAGAAAACCGAGGCCTAAACTCTCCTTGGGATGCTATAAACTGCCCCGTAGATCTAGACCTCTTGGAATACCCCCTTTCTAACTCTTGTGTTCTTCTTCTTTGCCTCTGATCCTCCATTTTTTGTGCGAATGCTTGTATCCTTGCTATGTCCATGTCCTTGTTCAAAGCAGTAATGGTACAATCTCTAACCAGATATAGATCCAATCTATCCACATATCGATGAACTCTATCATCCATTGTAGCCACAACATTAGGAGCATACCTAGCCAAAGAGTTAAACCGAAGGTTGTACTCCCTCACACTCATATTTCCTTGGCGAAGATTCAGGAACTGATCTGCACGGGCTTCTCGAATCTCATATGGAAGGTAATGATCAAGAAATGCCTCTTTGAACTCCTTCCAAGTAGCTGGAGGTGCATCGATACCCCTAGATCATTTCCAGTCTTCATACCACAATATACCCTCCCCTTTGAATCTATATGTTGCTAGCTCAACTGTCTCTTTACCCGACACATGCATAACATCTAGAGCCCTTTGGATTTGATCAATAAAGTTCTGTGGGTCTTCATTAAGATCTGATCCGGTGAAGATGGGAGGATCCAATTTGAGAAAATCCTGCGTTCGTAGGCTAGCTGCCCTATCTGTACCACTAGAACCTGTAGTTGGAATGGCTTGTCCTTGAGCTTGTCCAGAAACTATACGAGCCAACAATTGTACTGCACTCCTTAAATCTTGATCTGCAGCATTGGTAGGTAGTTCTGAGGATGCGGTTCTTCTCCTTCTTAGCTCTTCTGGAAATGGAAGGGTAGGAGAAGTTTGGGACACAAACTCAGCTTGAGCCTCACTTTGATTAGCTCGTCTAGGTGGAGATTTACTGGTCCCCTCCCCAGCAGCCTCGTCTATCCGCCTACCTGTATTCTTACTCCTTCTTGTAACCGGCATCTTTACTATAATAAGAGGAAAAAAAAATAGGTTTAATGGTTAAATAGGACTTAACCTACAACATAGGCTCTATTGCACGATCTAAGATATGAAGAAAACGAGAAAACCCCTAAATGTCACATAGCCTCCTATTTATAGATGTGGTGCACAACACGCCCATAAACAAGACTCTATATAGACACGGCTTTGTAGACACCCTAGGACGACCGCTCTGATACCACTTTTGTCACGCCTCAAATCCTATTGGGGCAGACAGGCACCCGTAGCCGTAAAGGCCCGAGAGAACCAATTCATAACCTTATACTTCCCATGCATGTAACTGTAACAACCAAATGTTCTGACAACATAATATTATGCATCGATGAAATTAACTACACATACACTCCTAAAACTGATATGTACAGCACTTGGCCGGTAGGGCCACCATGTCTAAAATCAGGACACTACCATAACTTTACATTAGTCTACAAAGCCTCTAGAAGATACATAGACTTAGTCAGGGTCGGGACAAACCCCCGCCCTACTCTTGACTTACTGTACAATACCAAAATATATGGAGTAGACTCGGAAAGCCCCGAATCAACCTGGAGCTCACCAATAGTCCTTGAACAACCTGCGCTCCTACTAGTGAGTTGTATGAGCTGAAGTGCCTCGGCCTGCAGCATGAAATGCAGGTCCCCCGTGAGGGACGTCAGTACGAAAATATGTACTGAATATGTAAGGCAGAAAGTAGCAACACACTTGATACAAAAGCTCAATAGAAATCCAATACAAGTGTATAAGGAGTACTAGTAGACCACCTTAATAAATACTTGTGGGACAAGGTACATTACATTCGTTCTTCATTTTACCTTCTTACTTCATAATCTTTGTAATCCATATAATGCAAATGACCAGCTGATCAGTGGTAAAAAGATAAATTAGGATCGGCCCATGCTAGGCTTACGCCCCTGAGCTGCCACCTATATAAAGATTGGGATCGGCCCATGCTAGGCTTATGCCCCTGAGCTGCCACCCACAAATAAAGGTATCGAGATCGGCCCATGCTAGGCAAGTGCCCCTGAGCTGCCACTCATCATTTTACAGATTTGCATTACTTAGTTTATTTAGCCTTTGAGATTGTTACTTTGGTGGTCATCACATTATGGTACCTTGAACCAGTAATACGCTAATAAGAGACATGTAAATAGACACTTAATGCAACAACAATGAGGTAGGGAGCTGTTGGCACACAAATAAAGTGTTTAGGAGCTGAAATAACACATGGGTCTTATTTGAACAAACGGAGAACTCCTGAAATTTTCTAGTGAAGATAGACGCGCAATTTAATAATAAGCACGTATTGAGGTGTTCTAATGCGTTAGAGAGTGGGAACAAGGTCATTGGATACATGGAGTTTAATATGCTACCATTATGTATCACTTTTTTATAGGATAACCTCGGAAACTTGCTTGAGGGAACAATGGTACGACTTCATGCCAAAGAGTGTGAAATAAGTATGCCTTACATACCTGGTTATTTGACTCCGAAACTAGCCCGACTTGACTTCTCGCCTCTTAGATTACTTATCTATAATAGAATATATGGTAAACTAGTATTAGTAACCAATAAACACATTTGAGGTACTTAATTTCACCCAAAACAGTAACCGGGCAGCAACTATTACTCTATCAAACAAGGGTGTTATTTTAACCCTTTTTCTTCCCTCCAATTACACCCACATACCATATAGGTTCTTATAAGGTTCACCAAAACCACCTCGACTTCATTACACATTCCAAACAATACGCAAAATAGATTGGACAGCAAGCATTAGTTCGGTGGTGCATCACCACATCTTTCTTCTATAATTCATTACAAACTCATCACACCTTTATCCAACTTCAACCTGGCAGCCCATAACATACACATACAAAACAGTCCACAAAACAGTCCCAAACCACTTTTATTATAGCAATCAATTATTGAACTCTTCATCTCTTGAGTTCTCAATAACAAGACATCCATAATCCCCTCTCAAATCCATATATAAAAAAAATAAAATGGGGCAGTCACCTTACCTCAATTCAGCAACTTATTCTTTTAACCGAACTCTTCAAGAGCTTGAACTTTCCTTAACACTTAAACCAAAGCAGAAGAAAAAAAGTTCCTCAATAACAAGGAAACATGAACAAACAGCTTGTTCTATAATCAGCCATATACTTATAGTCAAACACTTATAACTTGTTTCCCTAATCTCCCATGAGATAATTAAACAAAACCTTAAGTGTTTTTCACTTACCTTGGGCTGCAAAGGGGGGGGTTTCTTCAAGAACCCTAGAAGGAAAAATAGGGTTGCTGCTCTTGTTGTTTTTGAGAGAGATTTGTTGAAATATACTCTTTTTTTGTGACTTAAAAGTGAAGTAAAATGACCAGCAACTTGGCCTTTTAAAGGCCCTATCTTGTCCACCTCCTTAGCTGCATTTTGGACCATAAAATTGGTCAAATTGGTCCAAGTAGGTGATGCACCTACTTAAGGGTCCAAGCAGCTGAAACTTCAAAGTAGGTGATGCACTTACTTGCATAATTTCTTGTTGGGCTCAATTATATTTGGGCCTTGGCAGATTGGTGTGTTGGGTCACTTACCCATTTTCTTTCTTTTTTTGTTCAATTTGGCCCAAATGAGTATATTAGCATAGACCCAAATCTGATCCATAGCCATGGGTCCATTAATTTGGTTCAAACAACTTAAGTAGGTGACTCACCTACTAGCTTAAATAAGTCAAGCAAGCACCTCAATATTTTGCTCCATTTTCAGCTTCTAATCCCTTTAGTCTAACCTTCAACTTATACACACTTGGTCACTTTAAACTTTAGATTCAAATACTAGCTTACGATTCCAAGTTTAAATAGTTATCTTAACGTTAACTTAGTCGCACCACACTAAACTATACGGGCAGCCTCTATAATTCCATCTACACCATTAATAATTGCATAACAAATCTCATCCGTTACCTATACCATATGACCATACCAGGTTCCATATAATAAGAATAAGTACAAGCAAGATACGGGATGTTACACCCCTTACTCTGAGAGGTCTGCCAGAAACATTTTTAGCGTCACTACGTGATGCTAGAAATCTAAATTTTAGATAATCTTTAATGGGAACTATTGAATCTACTCTTGCATATGGCCCTGTATATTTTAATGTTCAACCAAATTTACAATTATCTTTGACTAATAGAAATATTCTTGATGTGTTGACCTTAAATGTAAAAACCCATGGTTATAATTATGCCCCTGGATCTGAACTCATAGGAGTATCTTATAGCATATATTACCGTCTTATGACTACAATGACTCCTAAATGTAGATTAATTGAAGATCCTTCCAATTATACCATTCTTATAGAAACTAATTTTCTAAAATCCAAGGTTAGTACAGAAGGCCTATAAGATGGGAAGAAATTAACTTCCCTGACACCTGGATTTTGAATTCGGTCGTATCTCCCAAATAGCTTGCAGGAGAAGTGACTAATTCAGAATTAACTCATGTAACTCAAAACTCTGATGGGAAAATTTGTCTTCAATTTGATGATAATTCTACTATTTTTTATCGAAATTCCTTTGTTATGTCTCGTAGCATGCCTGTTAGACAATATATTTCTCCTGTTGAACCACCTGTTTATGGCCCAACTAGGAATCATGTTGCATCCTTGCATACTTTAAACTCTACAGAATTGCATAATTCTTTTAGAAATGTTGAAAAAGTTAAAATTAATCCTAAAACTCATATAGTTCAAGCTAATGATAATATTTCTGATAAAGAAAATCCAACTCCTTCTGAGATGGAATTTGATGTCAACAGTATTTAAAATCCTTATATTGATTTCTGAAAATGATTTAAATGATTCCACATCAGATAGATTTTAGTCCTGGCTCACAGACAAGAAATTATGTTAAAAAAGAATTCTTTGGTGAAAACAGGAAAAGCTTTAGAACATGGTTTTTCAAAACTTATAGTTCTGACGATATGAAAAATATTTTAGAAGAATTCTATGAAATGTGTGCATTGCATAGTCAGATTATTTGTTTTGCACCATAGTTTATATCTGTATACATGCCTAAATATATTAATATGATAGAAAGATCTTACCAAGATACTAATGGCAATATTATTGAATGTGTTTATCCCCCCAATCACCTTTTATACTTCCTAATAATACAGGTATTACTTATTCTGCATTCCAAAAATTCATTTATAATGATATTGGTCAAATCACTATTGCAAAAATTAATAAGTTAACTGGTCAAAATAATTATTTAAGTCTCTATGTGAAAGTTCTTGGGGAACACATTCCCCGCTTGACAAAAAACTTGATGAATTGATTAAAATAGTGAAAATTCTTAATGATGGTCCAAAAACTTCTAATGTTGCTTCTACTTCAGAAAATAATTCTGAAGAATTGACTTTTAAACCTCGTGTTCAACGACCTCTTGATATTGAAGGTTTGTCAAAATTCTCTCATATGGAAAAATTAGAAAAATTTCTTGACGAAAAGTTTTCAAAATTAAACATCAATCCTATGGATTTTTCTAACACATTTTCTGATCTACAACAAATTGAAAATACTTTTCAGAGTGACTCTTCTCCTATTATAGATACCAATTACTCAGAGCTTAACAATCTCAGAGGCATAATTAAAAAATAACCCAAATGATATGTTGATCTTCCCCGTATGTCTGCTACGTATTATCCTCGTCCTACTCCTCCATATGTTTTAATAGAAAAAAATGGAATATGACTAATACGTCATATTATGGAGAATCAATTTATGAATGGAATATTGATGGATTAAGTGAGAAAAAAATCTTGATCCAAGTTCATCGTATGCTTATGTATCTACTATAGCAAAAGCCACAGCATCTGCTAAAAATAAAGACAAAACACTGATTCTGAAGTTTGTAAGATGATTGTTGTTGGTTTTACTGGCCAACTTCGAGGCTGGTGGGATAATTATTTAAAAGACGAAGATAGATTAAAAATCTTTAACTCCAAAGCTTCCACTACTGGAAAAGCCAATCTAGGAAGGGATCTACCAGTAGGAAAAAAAGATGTTGTTTATACTCTTATGTTAACCATCATGGAACATTTTGGAGGAAGGCTTACCAACCAATTTGAAAATACTCGTACTCTTCTTAATGGTATTAGATGTAGACAATTAGGAGAATTTATGTGGTATAATGATACCTTTCTAAGTCGAGTTATGGACCTACCTGAAAATAACCTACAGTACTGTAAGGCCAAATTCATAGATGGACTCTCTCTTTTGTTTGGTGAAAGGGTTAGAAAAAAACTTAGGGGATTATCTATTGATATACCTGAAAAGATTATACTTATGGTCAGCTTATAGCAATTACCACTGATGAGGGTATAGCTTTATATAACGAATTGAAATTGAATAGACAAATTAAGATGGATAAGTTTAAAGAAAGGTCTCAATTAAAAGACTTTTGTGATCAATTTGGTATGAACCAACAGGTTTCCACCTCTCAACAGAAAATCATAGGCATTCTAAGTCTTATATAAAAAAGAATTACCAACGAAGGTCTAAAGAACAAAGAGAGACTCGAAAAGCCCGTCGTAAGTTTATGAGATTTACCAAAAATAGGTCTAAGAGAGACTTAGCAAAAATCAAGTGTTACAACTTTAAACAGTATGGGCATATAGCTCCAAATTGTAAGCTCCAAAAAATCAAGTCTCTAGGTCTTACTAATGAACTCCATGATCAAATGTATGGCTTGTTATATACTTCTGGTTTTGAGTCTGATTACAACTTTGAATCTGAATCAGAAAATGAGATTGAATTGCCTGAATCTTCTGATAGTAATTATGAAAATGAAAAATCTTGCCCTGATTATCCTCATAATACTTGTGCTTGTGATGACATGTTTTATAAATTGCAATCTCAGTTTGAAGACTTAGATTTAAATATGCAAACTTTAACTGCTGAAAATGTCCTTGAATTATTAAAAGAAATTTCTGATGAAAAACTGCGGAGAAAAATTATTAATCTTGCTGCAAAAAAATCTGCTAATAGCATTCCTATTAATTCTAAAGCAGTTACTAAAACTCATGACTATGATATGCCTTATTCTTTGTCCGAGGTTAATCGACGCCTTGCTTTAAGTAAAACCCCTAGTAGAGATACTTTTTTTGATGATTTAAAAATCAAGGTTGAAAATCTGAGAAAAGAAATTATTTCTTTAAAACAAAATCAAATGATTTATGATCAGAGGATTTCAAAAATTGAAGAAAATACTTCTCATCAAGTTTCTCCTTATGATGTGCCTTCTATGTCCAAAGGTCCAGAAATTACTGAAAATAACAATGATATTAGTATTCAAAATCTGGATATAAAAAATGATTTGTTTTTAGGAATGATGCAAATTGTTACCGCTCATAAATGGTAAATTAATTGCACTATATTGATTAATAATGATATTTCTATAACTAATATTGCTATGATTGATAGTGGTGCAGATGTTAGTTGCATTCAAGAAGGATTAATCCCTACTAGATATTTTCAAAAAATTACTCATATCATTACATCTGCATCTGGACATACACTTGATATTAATTATAAATTGCCTAATGCTCATGTCTGTAGAAATAAGACTTGCATTACACATTTTTTTCTTTCTAGTAAAAAATCAATTATATCCCCCTATTATTTTAGGAACACCTTTTATAAATGTCATATACCCTTTATGCATCTTGATGCAAATGGTTTTCAAGCTACTTATAAAAATAAAAAAAATCTCATATTCTTTTATTAGAGATCCAGTAAGTAGAGATTCAATGCTTTGATTGACATGAAACAAACACAGTTAAATTTCTTACAATTTGAAATTATGAGTATGAATGTTCAAAATACACCGAGTTCTGTGAAAATACAAGAAAAAATAAAAATGATTTCTAGTCAATTGATTGCTGATATTTGTGCGGTTCACCCAAATGCTTTTTGGAAAAGAAAAGAACATGTTGTTTCCCTTCCTTATGAAAATGATTTCAGCGAAACTAATATTCCAACAAAATCCTGACCCTGCCAAATGAATGCAGAGTTAGTAGAATTCTGCATTCATTCAAATACTTCACTCACTTGAGTCCTATTAAGCACATCACACACATACTCAAGTGGGGAACAAGTTGATCAACACCAATTACACAAGACGAGGTACTTCCGTTCAACATATAAGCTTCAACACTAGGTGGACATAAATTGATCTTACAAGAAGAGTCAATTTCGTCATCAATAGGATCAACTAGTGTATCCAAACTCACAATATGTACATCATCAACAAGAGGCACGGAATCATTAGACTCATAAATAAGTAAGCTACTACTCACACTCAATGGCTTACTAGCCACACAATTGTCATTCACATGCACTAAAGTGTAAGAGTTAGCTATTTTACCTTTAAGATCTTGAGTAGACTCTTCCTTGCCGTGAGGTGAAGGACCTCCACAAGCTTGGGCAGCAACTTCCTTTTGGCATTGTTCGCCTTCGCTTGCCATGTTGGTACCTACACAAATGTCCTTAGAAATGGAAGGACAACCAATGTTAGCACGGTTTGGTGGCAATCCCCTCACTTCGCTCCACATATCCTCTCCCTTTTCCACTCTCGGATTGCCACCTTGCACTTCCTTACTCCTCTCAATCTTTTGTCTCTCATCATAAATCGGATTGGAGTAGGTAAACATTTCTCTTTGCGGTTTGGGTAGCAAGTATGTTATGAGGCGATTTCCCCATTGGTCTTTTACAATATTAGGCCACTTTTGCACGTTAGGAACTTGATGTCGTGCAAACCAATCGGCACCCAAGCTCATATGACCGTAGGTTAAGGAAAAAACATCACACCACACCTCCTCATGGTAATCAAATTGGGAGAAGACAACTTTTACCCTCTCGGTAACCTTGAACTCGCCCAAGTAGTATGGAACAAGTAAAGGCTCTCGCAATAACCCCAAGTAATCAACCATGGACGGAAAAATGTAGTTTCCATAGTACCTATCATTCAACACCATAAGGCAGCCCGGTATCCCACAAATAGTCACCTTTCCAGAGTGTACACTCCTTCTTGGATCTACATTGTAAGGCATACGAGTACCCCTTAGTTTTGGAGATGCATATCCTCTTCTTCTCATTGGACAACCTCCACTAGAGCTAGTATAACCATTCACACTATATCGACTTTGATAAGAAGTACTACAAGGTGGAGAATATGGATCTTCATACTCCTCACGTGTACCCTCATCATAGCTCTCATAAGCTTTGCAAACAAAAGGGTTATACCTAACACCAAATCTAGGTTCGGAGTAAGAAGTGTAAGACTCCTCACATGCCCCAACATCATCACAAGATCAATCACTAGGTCCTACATCATCTCCAAAGTTACCATAAGCACTAGGCACTTCATTCACCTCATTTTCTCCCTTAAAACAGTAACTTTCAAATCTGCCCAAGTCTCGATCATGGCTATTTTCATAGCCTCCGCAATCTCCCTCAACTTCGTAGCCATAAAACCCTTCACTACAATCATAGTCTCCCATGTTGTAGTCACAATAATCCCCGGCTATCGAAGACATGTTCCCCTTATATCACCCTTTAAACCTACAAAATGAACAAACAAGATTAGTAGTAAAGCTCCTCACCAACACTCGTATACACTCACCTTTGTGATCCTCACAATTGGAGCGGCGAATATTGAAAGTTGCTTATACTCCGGTAGTCAATAGGATGTCAATTCTACTTGGCGGCCGGAATAGATTCTTGTTTGATCGACTCAAGACACAAAAATAAAATTCACTTACGAACTTGAAACAAAAAAGTTACTACGAGTTAAAAATGAGAAAAGCACACAAACAACGAAGACACGAAGAAACGGATTCAATAATTAATCTACAACTAAGTAGGTGATTACTAGTTGTTAATTAATTCTAGAATCAAGACATGAAACTAATGAAACAATAAGATGAAACTAAGAATCTAAAATTTTGAGCTCGGAAATATTGCGTGAACAGTAGCAGTGAGTACATGGCAGTCACGTATTGGTTTCGGTCCCACACAACTTTTGTTGTCCAACTTCAAGTCTTGGTCAATTTTTTTCAATTTGGACTTTGGTGGAATTTGTTTAAGGAGGGAAATTCAAACAAGTCTTGGAGCCCTTTTCAATTTCAAGTTGGTTGTAGGGTCTTTCAAGACTAACAAATAATACACCTTTTTCCTTCAACTTTTTGGATTTAGCATTCACTTTATCTTCAACAATATATGAAGGTGGTGATGAACATCAAGAACAACAACAACAACAACAAGAACTACAACAATAATCTTCAAGAACACCAACAATTTTTCACACGGCCAACTCCAATCCACAATAACAATATCTCCAACACTTGGCCAAGACAACTACAACTTCAACAAAATGGTTTTCAATCCACCAATTAACAACAATATCACGTGGCCAAGCTTATAACAACAACAAGATGAAAACCACAAGGCCAAAACAGTCCACCACAATGGCCAAGCTTATGTTCACAACAACCTTTCAACAAGTTCAAGCTCAAGTTTAGATCTAGACTCAAAGTGTTAGTGGACAAGAAAACTAACACTAGGAACAACAAAACAAACAAGAACACTATTAGATCTAGACATACAACAACAAATCTCGGCCAAGACACAACAAGAACACGATTTTGGCCAAGAACACAAACACGGACAGATTGCTATTTTTCTGGAAATTTCAGTTTTCCTTTTTTTTTTTTTTTTTTTTTAACAAGAAAGCCCAAGATTGATCTTGTAGGAACAAGATCAAGCCATGCTTTGATACCAAATGATACAAGAAATACAAGGGAAGCACGAAACAACTCCAAAACAGTCCACTAATCTTAAGGATTTGAGGACCAAGATGGAGACCACTCTCGGATTCGCTACCAACAACAAGAATACAAGATACAAGGGTGTATTTCAACACCAAAACAGTACCAAAACGTGATGAACAAGATGTACAACAACAATACAAGTTTCGGATCCAACGAAGACCCAAAACAGTCCACTACAACAACACATACACGATTGCAAGAAAAATAAAGATAGATAGTGAGACCAAGATTATTACAAGATTAAGAACTAAAGAGTATATTAAACTCAAAAACCCCTAATGAATGTAACAATCAAAACCACACTCTTACGGTGACCACCAAGGGAACGAACTCGCCTCAAGATCTACCGTTTCCAAGCAAAGATCAATATTGGCTTTTCCAAGCCCTATGCTAAGGGTGACTTTTCCAAGTCCTACAACTAATGGAGTTACACTCTCAAAAGAGAGAGAGAATATTTCTTTCAATTCTTCATCATCCAAAAACTAAGTGAAAATAAGACTAAGGGGCCTATTTATAGTGTATTACAAAAGAAGACAAAAAGACCATATTACCCTTAATGAGAGGGGCGGCCTTGGTGTGTTGGAAGACAATATGAATTGTCCAAAATGCCCCTTAGACAAAGTGACTGAAATGCCCTTAGTAAAGGCACCAAAACCGTGAACCAACAAAGGTGGTCCAAATTCGAGAGTCCTTAAGTCTTCTAGGCTTCAATCAATCTTCCACACTTGGGTTTGGTCAATGGTAGGCTAAAAACATCCCCTCCAAGTATGATCCCATGCCCTCCATGTGACCAAAGCTTGATTCTTCACATTGTGACTTCGAATGATGTCGTCAAAAGCTAAGGCGGTCATTATTCTTATATCATCCTCCTCTTCTTGAAAAGGATTCGACCTCGAATCCAAACCTTGCAAAACTTAAAAGAGGACACATAAATGCAAACTCCTCATGGCATAAGGGTTAGGGTTAGCATAACAAATCATCTCAACATGCCAAGGTTGCACATATTTGCAATATAACCAAGAATCCTTTGAAAGGAATATTAAAAATTCAATAAAAGATGTACAAAGGATTTGGTTATAGGATACATCAAAAGTAACACTTTGCTTGTGATACAAGAAATACAAGGGAAGCACGAAACAAACACTCAAAACAGTCCACAAGTTCAAGAGAACCGAGGACCCTTTGAATGACCCCTCTCGGATTCAAGATCTACAACAAGAACACAATGTAATGAGGTGATTAACACCTATTTTCAGCGGACAACACACTAGATTAACAACACGAGAATGAAGAACATGAAGAACAATAACAATATTATTAAGAGACAACAATCACACGGCTACAAGATAGCGTAGAGATAGATAGTGAGACATAAACTACAATAAGACCCAAGAACCCAAAGATATATTAAATCTAAGGACCCGTAGAACTTACGATAGCAACACCACACTCTTACGGTGACCACCAAGGGAATGACTCGCCTCAAGATCTACCGTTTCCAAACAAAGATCAATATTGGCTTTTCCAAGCCCTATGCTAAAGATGACTTTTCCAAGTCCTACCACTAAGTGTGTTACACTCTCAAAAGAGAGAGAATATGTTTTCAATTCTTCATTCTCCCAAAAACTAATGAAAATAAGACTAAGGGGGCCTATTTATAGTGTATTACAAAAGAAGACAAAAAGACCATATTACCCTTAATGAGAGGGGCGGCCTTGGTGTGTTGGAAGACAATATGAATTGTCCAAAATGCCCCTTAGGCTAAGTGACCGAAATGCTCTTAGTAAAGGCACCAAAACCGTGAACCAACAAAGGTGGTCCAAATTCGAGAGTCCTTAAGTCTTCTAGGCTCCAATCAATCTTCCACACTTGGGTTTGGTCAATGGTAGGCTAAAAACATCCCCTCCAAGTATGATCCCATGCCCTCCATGTGACCAAAGCTCGATTCTTCACATTGTGACTTCGAATGATGTCGTCCAAAAGCTAAGGCGGTCATTATTCTTATATCATCCTCCTCTTCTTGAAAAGGATTCGACCTCGAATCCAAACCTTGCAAAACTGAAAAGAGGACACACAAATGCAAACTCCTCATGGCATGAGGGTTAGGGTTAGCATAACAAATCAGCTCAACATGCCAAGGTTGCACATATTTGCAATATAACCAAGAATCCTTTGAAAGGAATATTAAAAATTCAATAAAAGATGTACAAAGGATTTGGTTATAGGATACATCAAAAGTAACACTTTGCTTGTCATGTTGACCAAGCAACAAGTTTGGTGCACCAACATCACCATTTCTAAATTTGGCACCGGGGTCAAATGGGAAAAGTGGCCATAGACACGGGTCTCGACAACACTTCCCTTTCCCGTGGTCTACACCTAAACTAAATGACATACTCTCTACAATAACATACATATCATCCAAATCAAATAGAGAGTAGAGAAAGGTATCACTCAAATCGACTTCCACTAAGGTGCTCTCATGTGTGTACCCACTACTAGTTTCCCAATAACCACTATGAGTACTCTCAACAATGAAATCACACAAAGTAGAAGAGGAAGTAGCTTCCGCAACTACACATTCCTTACCCTTAAGAGTACTCTCATCTTCCAAGAAGAGATTTCCCTCTTTAGGAGGAATGTTGTCACACCATAGTGGGTTAGCATATAGGCCATAGCTTCCAAGGCAAGCTATACCGTCATTTTCACCACTAGGTTCATTAGGAGTGTTTAAATCATCTTCAAACAAGACATTATTCCTAAAAAGAGTGTGATCTACCTCACGGACAGATTTGGAACAAGAAAGTTCCTCACTCTCTAAATGATCAATATCAAGTTTCAAGGATGTTTCAAACACAATATTACCCCAAGAAGAGCTCTCGGGTTCATTCTCACTTTGTTGACCAACATTTTCAAATATTTCACTCACTTGAGTCCTATTAAGCACATCACACACATACTCAAGTGGTGGGTAATTTTCACACATAAGTTGATCAACACAAATTTCAGAAGATAACGTACTTTCATTAAACATATAAGCTTCAACACTAGGTGGACATAAATTGATCTTACAAGAAGAGTCAATTTCGTCATCAATAGGATCAACTAGTGTATCCAAACTCACAATATGTACATCATCAACGAGAGGCACGGAATCATTAGACTCATAAATAAGTAAGCTACTACTCACACTCAATGGCTTACTAGCCACACAATTGTCATTCACATGCACTAAAGTGTAAGAGTTAGCTATTTTACCTTTAAGATCTTGAGTAGACTCTTCCTTGCCGTGAGGTGAAGGACCTCCACAAGCTTGGGCAGCAACTTCCTTTTGGCATTGTTCGCCTTCGCTTGCCATGTTGGTACCTACACAAATGTCCTTAGAAATGGAAGGACAACCAATGTTAGCACGGTTTGGTGGCAATCCCCTCACTTCGCTCCACATATCCTCTCCTTTTTCCACTCTCGGATTGCCACCTTGCACTCCCTTACTCCTCTCAATCTTTTGTCTCTCATCATAAATCGGATTGGAGTAGGTAAACATTTCTCTTTGCGGTTTGGGCAGCAAGTATGTTATGAGGCGATTTCCCCATTGGTCTCTTACAATATTAGGCCACTTTTGCACGTTAGGAACTTGATGTCGTGCAAACCAATCGGCACCCAAGCTCATATGACCGTAGGTTAAGGAAAAAACATCACACCACACCTCCTCATGGTAATCAAATTGGGAGAAGATAACTTTTACCCTCTCGGTAACCTTGAACTCGCCCAAGTAGTATGGAACAAGTAAAGGCTCTCGCAATAACCCCAAGTAATCAACCATGGACGGAAGAATGTAGTTTCCATAGTACCTATCATTCAACACCATAAGGCAGCCCGGTATCCCACAAATAGTCACCTTTCCGGAGTGTACACTCCTTCTTGGATCTACATTGTAAGGCATACGAGTACCCCTTAGTTTTGGAGATGCATATCCTCTTCTTCTCATTGGACATCCTCCACTAGAGCTAGTATAACCATTCACACTATATCGACTTTGATAAGAAGTACTACAAGGTGGAGAATATGGATCTTCATACTCCTCACGTGTACCCTCATCATAGCTCTCATAAGCTTTGCAAACAAAAGGGTTATACCTAACACCAAATCTAGGTTCGGAGTAAGAAGTGTAAGACTCCTCACATGCCCCAACATCATCACAAGATCCATCACTAGGTCCTACATCATCTCCAAAGTTACCATAAGCACTAGGCACTTCATTCACCTCATTTTCTCCCTTAAAACAGTAACTTTCAAATCTGCCCAAGTCTCGATCATGGCTATTTTCATAGCCTCCGCAATCTCCCTCAACTTCGTAGCCATAAAACCCTTCACTACAATCATAGTCTCCCATGTTGTAGTCACAATAATCCCCGGCTATCGAAGACATGTTCCCCTTATATCACCCTTTAAACCTACAAAATGAACAAACAAGATTAGTAGTAAAGCTCCTCACCAACACTCGTATACACTCACCTTTGTGATCCTCACAATTGGAGCGGCGAATATTGAAAGTTGCTTATACTCCGGTAGTCAATAGGATGTCAATTCTACTTGGCGGCCGGAATAGATTCTTGTTTGATCGACTCAAGACACAACACAAAATCTACTTACGAACTTGAAACAAAGAAGTTACTACGAGTTAAAAATGATAAAAGCACACAAACAACGAAGACACGAAGAAACGGATTCAATAATTAATCTACAACTAAGTAGGTGATTACTAGTTGTTAATTAATTCTAGAATCAAGACATGAAACTAATGAAACAATAAGATGAAACTAAGAATCTAAAATTTTGAGCTCGGAAATATTGCGTGAACAGTAGCAGTGATGACATGGCAGTCACGTATTGGTTTCGGTCCCACACAACCTTTGTTGTCCAATTTCAAGTGTTGGTCAATTTTTCAATTTGGACTTTGGTGGAATTTGTTTAAGGAGGGAAATTCAAACAAGTCTTGGAGCCCTTTTCAATTTCAAGTTTTCAAGACTTGACTTTATTGTACTTCTCCTTAAAACATGGATCCGTAAATCATGGAAAAGTGTTGGAAAGTGGTTGAGACTTGATTGATAGGTCTTTGTTGGTTGTAGTGTCTTTCAAGACTAACAAATAATACACATTTTTCCTTCAACTTTTTGGATTTAGCATTCACTTTATCTTCAACAATATATGAAGGTGGTGATGAACATCAAGAACAACAACAACAACAACAAGAACTACAACAATAATCTTCAAGAACACCAACAATTTTTCACACGGCCAACTCCAATCCACAATAACAATATCTCCAACACTTGGCCAAGACAACTACAACTTCAACAAAAATGGTTTTCAATCCACCAATTAACAACAATATCACATGGCCAAGCTTATATTCACAACAACCTTTCAACAAGTTCAAGCTCAAGTTTAGATCTAGACTCAAAGTGTTAGTGGACAAGAAAACTAACACTAGGAACAACAAAACAAACAAGAACACTATTAGATCTAGACATACAACAACAAATTTCGGCCAAGACACAACAAGAACACGATTTTGGCCAAGAACACAAACACGGACAGATTGCTATTTTTCTGGAAATTTCAGTTTTCCTTTTTTTTTTTTTTTTTTTTTAACAAGAAAACCCAAGATTGATCTTGTAGGAACAAGATCAAGCCATGCTTTGATACCAAATGATACAAGAAATACAAGGGAAGCACGAAACAAACACTCAAAACAGTCCACAAGTTCAAGAGAACCGAGGACCCTTTGAATGACCCCTCTCGGATTCAAGATCTACAACAAGAACACAATGTAATGAGGTGATTAACACCTATTTTCAGCGGACAACACACTAGATTAACAACACGAGAATGAAGAACATGAAGAACAATAACAATATTATTAAGAGACAACAATCACACGGCTACAAGATAATGTAGAGATAGATAGTGAGACATAAACTACAATAAGACCCAAGAACCCAAAGATATATTAAATCTAAGGACCCGTAGAACTTACGATAGCAACACCACACTCTTACGGTGACCACCAAGGGAATGACTCGCCTCAAGATCTACTGTTTCCAAACAAAGATCAATATTGGCTTTTCCAAGCCCTATGCTAAAGATGACTTTTCCAAGTCCTACCACTAAGTGTGTTACACTCTCAAAAGAGAGAGAATATGTTTTCAATTCTTCATTCTCCCAAAAACTAATGAAAATAAGACTAAGGGGGCCTATTTATAGTGTATTACAAAAGAAGACAAAAAGACCATATTACCCTTAATGAGAGGGGCGGCCTTGGTGTGTTGGAAGACAATATGAATTGTCCAAAATGCCCCTTAGGCTAAGTGACCGAAATGCTCTTAGTAAAGGCACCAAAACCGTGAACCAACAAAGGTGGTCCAAATTCGAGAGTCCTTAAGTCTTCTAGGCTCCAATCAATCTTCCACACTTGGGTTTGGTCAATGGTAGGCTAAAAACATCCCCTCCAAGTATGATCCCATGCCCTCCATGTGACCAAAGCTCGATTCTTCACATTGTGACTTCGAATGATGTCGTCCAAAAGCTAAGGCGGTCATTATTCTTATATCAGCTTGTCATGTTGACCAAGCAACAAGTTTGGTGCACCAACATAACCATTTCTAAATTTGGCACCGGGGTCAAATGGGAAAAGTGGCCATAGACACGGGTCTCGACAACACTTCCCTTTTCCGTGGTCTACACCTAAACTAAATGACATACTCTCTACAATAACATACATATCATCCAAATCAAATAGAGAGTAGAGAAAGGTATCACTCAAATCGACTTCTACTAAGGTGCTCTCATGTGTGTACCCACTACTAGTTTCCCAATAATCACTATGAGTACTCTCAACAATGAAATCACACAAAGTAGAAGAAGAAGTAGCTTCCGCAACTACTACACATTCCTTACCCTTAAGAGTACTCTCATCTTCCAAGAAGAGATTTCCCTCTTTAGGAGGAATGTTGTCACACCATAGTGGGTTAGCATATAGGCTATAGCTTCCAAGGTAAGCTATACCGTCATTTTCACCACTAGGTTCATTAGAAGTGTTTAAATCATCTTCAAACAAGACATTACACCTAAAGAGAGTGTGTTCTACCTCACGGACAGATTTGGAATAAGCAAGTTCCTCGCACTCTAATGGATCAATATCAAGTTTCAAGGATGTGCCAAACACAAGATTACCCCAAGAAGAGATCTCGGGTTCACTCCCACTTTGTTGACCAACATTTTCAAATACTTCACTCACTTGAGTCCTATTAAGCACATCACACACATACTCAAGTGGGGAACAATTTTCACAAACAAGTTGATCAACACCAATTACACAAGACGAGGTACTTCCGTTCAACATATAAGCTTCAACACTAGGTGGACATAAATTGATCTTACAAGAAGAGTCAATTTCGTCATCAATAGGATCAACTAGTGTATCCAAACTCACAATATGTACATCATCAACAAGAGGCACGGAATCATTAGACTCATAAATAAGTAAGCTACTACTCACACTCAATGGCTTACTAGCCACACAATTGTCATTCACATGCACTAAAGTGTAAGAGTTAGCTATTTTACCTTTAAGATCTTGAGTAGACTCTTCCTTGCCGTGAGGTGAAGGACCTCCACAAGCTTGGGCAGCAACTTCCTTTTGGCATTGTTCGCCTTCGCTTGCCATGTTGGTACCTACACAAATGTCCTTAGAAATGGAAGGACAACCAATGTTAGCACGGTTTGGTGGCAATCCCCTCACTTCGCTCCACATATCCTCTCCCTTTTCCACTCTCGGATTGCCACCTTGCACTCCCTTACTCCTCTCAATCTTTTGTCTCTCATCATAAATCGGATTGGAGTAGGTAAACATTTCTCTTTGCGGTTTGGGCAGCAAGTATGTTATGAGGCGATTTCCCCATTGGTCTTTTACAATATTAGGCCACTTTTGCACGTTAGGAACTTGATGTCGTGCAAACCAATCGGCACCCAAGCTCATATGACCGTAGGTTAAGGAAAAAACATCACACCACACCTCCTCATGGTAATCAAATTGGGAGAAGACAACTTTTACCCTCTCGGTAACCTTGAACTCGCCCAAGTAGTATGGAACAAGTAAAGGCTCTCGCAATAACCCCAAGTAATCAACCATGGATGGAAAAATGTAGTTTCCATAGTACCTATCATTCAACACCATAAGGCAGCCCGGTATCCCACAAATAGTCACCTTTCCGGAGTGTACACTCCTTCTTGGATCTACATTGTAAGGCATACGAGTACCCCTTAGTTTTGGAGATGCATATCCTCTTCTTCTCATTGGACAACCTCCACTAGAGCTAGTATAACCATTCACACTATATCGACTTTGATAAGAAGTACTACAAGGTGGAGAATATGGATCTTCATACTCCTCACGTGTACCCTCATCATAGCTCTCATAAGCTTTGCAAACAAAAGGGTTATACCTAACACCAAATCTAGGTTCGGAGTAAGAAGTGTAAGACTCCTCACATGCCCCAACATCATCACAAGATCCATCACTAGGTCCTACATCATCTCCAAAGTTACCATAAGCACTAGGCACTTCATTCACCTCATTTTCTCCCTTAAAACAGTAACTTTCAAATCTGCCCAAGTCTCGATCATGGCTATTTTCATAGCCTCCGCAATCTCCCTCAACTTCGTAGCCATAAAACCCTTCACTACAATCATAGTCTCCCATGTTGTAGTCACAATAATCCCCGGCTATCGAAGACATGTTCCCCTTATATCACCCTTTAAACCTACAAAATGAACAAACAAGATTAGTAGTAAAGCTCCTCACCAACACTCGTATACACTCACCTTTGTGATCCTCACAATTGGAGCGGCGAATATTGAAAGTTGCTTATACTCCGGTAGTCAATAGGATGTCAATTCTACTTGGCGGCCGGAATAGATTCTTGTTTGATCGACTCAAGACACAAAAATAAAATTCACTTACGAACTTGAAACAAAAAAGTTACTACGAGTTAAAAATGAGAAAAGCACACAAACAACGAAGACACGAAGAAACGGATTCAATAATTAATCTACAACTAAGTAGGTGATTACTAGTTGTTAATTAATTCTAGAATCAAGACATGAAACTAATGAAACAATAAGATGAAACTAAGAATCTAAAATTTTGAGCTCGGAAATATTGCGTGAACAGTAGCAGTGATGACATGGCAGTCACGTATTGGTTTCGGTCCCACACAACTTTTGTTGTCCAACTTCAAGTCTTGGTCAATTTTTTTCAATTTGGACTTTGGTGGAATTTGTTTAAGGAGGGAAATTCAAACAAGTCTTGGAGCCCTTTTCAATTTCAAGTTTTCAAGACTTGACTTTATTGTACTTCTCCTTAAAACATGGATCCGTAAATCATGGAAAAGTGTTGGAAAGTGGTTGAGACTTGATTGATAGGTCTTTGTTGGTTGTAGGGTCTTTCAAGACTAACAAATAATACACCTTTTTCCTTCAACTTTTTGGATTTAGCATTCACTTTATCTTCAACAATATATGAAGGTGGTGATGAACATCAAGAACAACAACAACAACAACAAGAACTACAACAATAATCTTCAAGAACACCAACAATTTTTCACACGGCCAACTCCAATCCACAATAACAATATCTCCAACACTTGGCCAAGACAACTACAACTTCAACAAAATGGTTTTCAATCCACCAATTAACAACAATATCACGTGGCCAAGCTTATAACAACAACAAGATGAAAACCACAAGGCCAAAACAGTCCACCACAATGGCCAAGCTTATGTTCACAACAACCTTTCAACAAGTTCAAGCTCAAGTTTAGATCTAGACTCAAAGTGTTAGTGGACAAGAAAACTAACACTAGGAACAACAAAACAAACAAGAACACTATTAGATCTAGACATACAACAACAAATCTCGGCCAAGACACAACAAGAACACGATTTTGGCCAAGAACACAAACACGGACAGATTGCTATTTTTCTGGAAATTTCAGTTTTCCTTTTTTTTTTTTTTTTTTTTTAACAAGAAAGCCCAAGATTGATCTTGTAGGAACAAGATCAAGCCATGCTTTGATACCAAATGATACAAGAAATACAAGGGAAGCACGAAACAACTCCAAAACAGTCCACTAATCTTAAGGATTTGAGGACCAAGATGGAGACCACTCTCGGATTCGCTACCAACAACAAGAATACAAGATACAAGGGTGTATTTCAACACCAAAACAGTACCAAAACGTGATGAACAAGATGTACAACAACAATACAAGTTTCGGATCCAACGAAGACCCAAAACAGTCCACTACAACAACACATACACGATTGCAAGAAAAATAAAGATAGATAGTGAGACCAAGATTATTACAAGATTAAGAACTAAAGAGTATATTAAACTCAAAAACCCCTAATGAATGTAACAATCAAAACCACACTCTTACGGTGACCACCAAGGGAACGAACTCGCCTCAAGATCTACCGTTTCCAAGCAAAGATCAATATTGGCTTTTCCAAGCCCTATGCTAAGGGTGACTTTTCCAAGTCCTACAACTAATGGAGTTACACTCTCAAAAGAGAGAGAGAATATTTCTTTCAATTCTTCATCATCCAAAAACTAAGTGAAAATAAGACTAAGGGGCCTATTTATAGTGTATTACAAAAGAAGACAAAAAGACCATATTACCCTTAATGAGAGGGGCGGCCTTGGTGTGTTGGAAGACAATATGAATTGTCCAAAATGCCCCTTAGACTAAGTGACCGAAATGCCCTTAGTAAAGGCACCAAAACCGTGAACCAACAAAGGTGGTCCAAATTCGAGAGTCCTTAAGTCTTCTAGGCTCCAATCAATCTTCCACACTTGGGTTTGGTCAATGGTAGGCTAAAAACATCCCCTCCAAGTATGATCCCATGCCCTCCATGTGACCAAAGCTTGATTCTTCACATTGTGACTTCGAATGATGTCGTCAAAAGCTAAGGCGGTCATTATTCTTATATCAAGTTCAAACCTTCCTCTTTGGTGACCCAAAGAAAACACTCTTCCTCAAGTACACCTTTCTTGCCAAATTATCCAAAACAAGTGAAACCCTAACTTCAAATGTTCTTGGACCACTTTCGAATTCTAAGAACTAAAACTAGAGACTAAAAACTACAATATAAGAGTAATATCCAATTTCATCAAAGTCTCAGGAAAATAGAAGCTAATAGGTCTATTTATACTATTACATAACAATGACGAAAATACCCTTAATGAAGGGTACTCCTTTGGAGTGTAAAAGAGAGCCATCAAAAGATAATATTGCCCTTAATAATCCCAAGTATAGGCGACCTTGGAGTGTAAGAACCCTTTCTCCAATCTTTAACTTGAACAAGGCATTGTAATGGTTCCAAAACGTCTTCAAGCATTTTCAAATCCAAGGCTTGAACCTTTGACAATCCGAAGCGTGAAGCTTTGATAGGACCTTGTA
The DNA here is from genome assembly GCA_030864215.1 of Capsicum pubescens. Classification (NCBI taxonomy): domain Eukaryota; kingdom Viridiplantae; phylum Streptophyta; class Magnoliopsida; order Solanales; family Solanaceae; genus Capsicum; species Capsicum pubescens. Next base: position 45,184,696 of record CM061539.1, on the reverse strand, counting down.
ATCCTTTTGCTCTTTATTATTGTATCATCCTCTCCATTTTGAAAGGAATTTGACCTCAAATTCAAACCTTGTAAAACCAAAGAGAGGGAAAACAAACACACAATCCTTGTGATAGGAGGGTTAGCATTAGTATCACAACTTAGGTAAACATGCCAAGGGGGTACACTCTTAGAATACAACCAACCATCCTTTGTTATGAGTAAGAAACATCGACTACTAGCACCACAAAGGACACAACTAATACGAACATCAATGAGTGAAGGATACAATCTGAAACTAACACAAATGCCACTTGTTTTCAAGGGAAGAAAAACATTCAAAATTCGACATCTATGGCTTAAAAAGGTTCCTTTAACAACACATATCTTATTACTCACCACATCTCTATGAACATGATCACTATGAAGCATTCTACTATCAAGGTCTTCATCAAACAAATTCAAAGGACCATATTCATCATCAAGATCTACATTACAAGCACCAACAAGCCAAGGTTGTTCACATTTGAAATACATCCACGGGTCCTTTGTGTTTGACATAAAAGTCTTAGCATAAAGGATACCAAATACATGAATAGCATCAACATAAAAAATAAATGCACATGACTAGAAATTATTCCACCCACATCCCAAAGGAATTCCGGGATCAAATGGAAGTAGAAGATAAGGATCTAAACCGAGATGACCCACTCCCTTCATTAGGCTAATTTGCTAACAATCATTCAAGGTATTACACACAACTTTGACATACACAAGGCCACTATGAACAAGACTAATATCATGGATTTCATTACACTAGTTCAAACGGCCATGTTCAATACCAAGATCATCAATACAAGCATCATCACTAACTTGGAAATTCTTAAACATACCATTCTCATGCTCAAGTAGTGAACTAGTTTTAAGAGAAAGTTGATCATTATTCATAATAAAAGAGTTACTAAGGAAAGAGCTATGCACTTGCAAACCCAAAACCATTTCACTAGACACTAAATCACAATATTTGGAGTTCAAAAAAGTGTTGAGGGTAGCAAAGTCACTTCGGGTAAGGCTTGGGCAGTCCACCGTTTTGGCGTTCTTGGTCAAGTGAGCCTCTAGTTCATTTCTCATGCTTTCATGTGGAACTCCATTTGGATCCTTCTTGATTATCATTTCATCTAGTACCTGCACATAAGAAGAATCAAATCTAGGCAAAATGCTAGCTTTTGGGTTAGGAAGTGACAAAGGTTCTTTGTGGACAAGACCCACAATCAAGCAATTTTTTTCCTTTCCAAACTCACTACCCGCGACTTCCCTTTTCTTTTCCTTTTTTTTCACACTCTTCTTGTACCTCAACATCAAGCTTCTTTCCATCTTAAAAACCGACCTCATCACCCTTGGATTCTATCACCATCTCTTCTCTTAGTTGTATGGGGTGATTTTGGTTTAGTGGATCTTGGGGAGGAGGCATTATATTACCTTGGTGATGTATTTGGATTTGTGGCATGGAATTTTGTGGAGTGTGAGATCTTTGGTAAAGTGGATTTGGAACTTGGTGGTTTGAATTTTGTGGAGGCTTTGGTGGATATAATCTATCAACCCTCGCTTTCATTCTAATCACACCACCCGTCAAGGACACCATTTACCCCCATAGCATTCACATTACTTTTCAAGGCATCATTATCATTTTTCATTTCTCGAGCAAAGGCATCAAACCGAGCCATCAAGGCTCCAATAGCATCATTTCCCAAAGATTGGGAAGTAGTACCTTCGGGTTTCATGGCAAATGTACCTAAAAGAACAAAAAAACAGCAAGCAACAAAACCTCAAAACGAGCAAACAAGTTAGTTCAAAAGCCTCAATTCACTCACACTCAACCTCACCTCACACTTGGCCTCACAAGTGTTGGAGAATCAGCAATACTTGGCAAGTTACTTGAGAGGTGAGAAGCTTTGGTTCGGAATCGACCTTTGTTTGAAACGACTCAAATAAAGTGATGCACAAACTTAAACCAACAAAATACTACGACTTAAAAATGAGAAAAGCACACAAAAAACCGAAGACACGAAATAAATGAACTCTACACTAATTACCAACCTAGTAGGTACTTACTAGTTTGCTAATTAGTGATAGAACCAAAAAATTGAAACTAGAAACAACAATTAGAAACTAGGAAAACTAAATTTAGAGGCGAATTTCGATTGAGCATAAGTGATGACATGGCACTACGTGGTTGGTTGTCACTTTTCAAAATTCCAAATTTTTTTCCTAACTTGTTTCGGCCAACACCTCTTAGGAAGGAAGAGAATTCAGTTTTGGAGGGGAAAATTTCAAGTTTGAAGCCTTTTCAAGCTTCAAAATAGATGAGAAATGAATTGGTCCCCCCTTAGTACTTGCAATTGTACTTTGTTGTCCCCTTGTCCCCTCTTCCTTTTGGAAGAATGGAATATTCTTTGAATATGCTTCTGGACAAACAACTTTTTCACTCTCTTTCTTCCTTTTTTGGATCAAATAAGAACTTTGAATAGCCTTCTTCACTAAGTTATGAAGATCATGGATGAAGAAAATGAATATTCAAGTGTTGACCAAGTTTGACCACCTAGCAAATGAACTCCAAATCTGAATTTTTTTGAAGATATAGGTTCCTTAGACCAAAACAACTTCAACCAACCAAAAATCAGCCATAAATCAAGTCACCAACACCAACCAAAAATGACACCCTCTCCCAAAAAGTTTCAAACAAGCCACAACAATGGTGGATCTAGCTCAAAATCAATCAAACTTCACTCTAAAAGTAGATCTAGACTCCCTAGGTGCTAGGGAACGAGAATCTAGCACTTGAAACCAACAAAACAACACCAAAACATGTATATCTAAGATCTAAAATTTAGTCAAAACACAAAAACGTGAAACACCTATTTCTTTTTATATTTTCTTGACTCTCTAAACTCTTTTTTTGTGGAGATTTTCTTAGATCCAAGACTTAGGGTTGTAGGAATAACCCTAAACAAAGATTTGATACCAAATAATAGCCTAATGGCTATGAACACACGAAATTGGCTACTAAGATGCAAATTCCAGCAACCAAATAAAGAAGAAACAACACATAGAATGGAGATAAAGAAGAAGAATGCTTAAAATTAAAGGATAGATAGAAAGACCCTTACTCTTATTCAATGATTAGCACTAGAAGATGTTTCAAAATCTTCAACACACCTCACAAATAAGAGTTCAAACCTTCCTCTTAGGTGACCCAAAGGAAACACTCTTCCTCAAGTACACCCTTCTTGCCAAATTATCCAAAAATAAGTGAAACCCTAACTTCAAATGTTCTTGGACCACTTTCAAATTCTAAGAGCTAAAACTAGAGACTAAAAACTACAATATAAGAGTAATATCCAACTTCATCAAAGTCTCGGGAAAATAGAAGCTAATAGGTCTATTTATACTATTACATAACAATGACGAAAATACCCTTAATGAAGGGTGCTCCTTTGGAGTGTAAAAGAGATCCATCAAAAGATAATATTGCCCTTAATAATCCCAAGTATAGGCGACCTTGGAGTGTAAGAACCCTTTCTCTAATCTTCAACTTGAACAAGGTGTTGTAATGGTTCCAAAATGTCTTCAAGAATTTTCAAATCCGAGGCTTGAACCTTTGATAATCCGAAGCGTGAAGCTTTGATAAGACCTTGTAATCCTTGTGCTCTTTATGCTTGTATCAGAACTGACGCACAATCTGTTAAATATATGTTTGATAAAGATTTTAAACATGATGCTTCTAAACTAATTTTTGCAAGATGGCAAGCTCAACTAGCCCGTTTTGATTTTGAAATACAATATAAAAAGGGTAGTGAAAAATTCTTTACCTGATTTTCTATCTTGTGAATATATCAATAACTCATAAAACTTTTACAGGCAATTTTTGGACTGTGAGGTGGAGCCAATGAGAATGAATTATTATACTTTCTACCTATCCGAAAAACTATTATTACTATTATTAAATGTGTTCTTGTGAAAGAAAATATCCATTTCTTAATACTAAGAAAAATTGTCCATGACATGATAAGAAAAGACTTATATATTCCAAATTTTGAAAAAATAAGAGATAAAATCGACTGGTCCGACTTTGATACATCATTTGAAAAATTTTAATCTTTTGATGCAGTATGGATCCACCCTGGCAAAGGGACAGAGGACGTGGAAAAGGCGGTAGAAGCCAAGGTTCCTCCTACTATGGAGGCAGAAACATTTCTTCATCTTTCTACACTTTTTCCTCTTCTAATTTCCTGATATTACAACAGGGACAGAGAACTTTGATTAATGCAAAAATTTCGCAAATTGCTGAATCATCATCCAAAAACCAGCATATGAGCACTTCAATTCATTTAGAAGATATTCCAGAAGATCACCCTTTATATGAACAACTTCAGTCCTATTGTTTGCTAAGCAAACAAATTCGTTTGCCTCAATTGTTCAAGAAAATATTGCCGATAGGCCAAATTATGAAAAGATTGACACTAGAGAACTAATAGTTCTTGCCAAAAATACTCAAATATACAAGCAAGAAGATCCATGGAGACTACTCCAAAAATACTTGATCACTAACCTTTATATTGCAGGTGAATCTTATAAAACAAGAGTTTTTTATGAGTCAATCCTACTATTTACTGGAAATAGTAAAATTGAACACTATCAAATTAGCGAAACAACCCCAGGAGTGCATGGATATTCCAAAATCGTCATAAAAAAACTCATATCAATAGAAGACTGGGGAACCACGTCCATGACTGAGAAAATCGTGACAATGAAAGAGGCGAAAATAGCTTTCACTTAATGGGACTGCGTAAAAGCATTTACCCAGACTTTATATTATAATAACATCAAGCATAAACATACTTAGTTTTCAAAAGTCTGTGCTAAAGTATTTGAAGATCCCATTCCAAATTGGTTTATCCAATGGTGGTCGTATCATGGCCCCACAGTTAAGATCTTGCCACCAGAATATTTTTATTTTTACAAAGAATGGAAAAAGACTTCACCATTTTTAACAGAATTATACCTTTCTGAACATGTCTGCAAATTGGATACCATTGATCAAATATACTTTTTCATAGAGTTTTCCATTCCGTGGATCCATAAATGGAGTGTTGAATTCGGGTATACTAAAGATCAACTACCGGGCTTATATAGGGTATTTTGTACCAACTTTTGGGAAAAATTAACCCGCCAGGATCCGGTTACAAAAATCCCTTATGGAAAAGACTTGCAAGAAACCATTATAAGAAAAAACGTTGAATATGCTCTTGCTCCATGAAAAAAATTATCGACGACAAAGGCCTAAACTATATTTATAGAAGAATCTCTGTACAAGAAGGAGATAAACTGGAAATGATTGAAAAATACTTAGTAGAAGTTCAAAATAAACTACTACAAATGATAGAACAAAGTTCAGATACTTCTATGAAAAGCATTACCATTGAAGAAGCAGAAAACACTAAAGACATTTGCGATTCACAGTCACTACCTCCAGAACATATCCTCACAAATGAAGAGATCGAAAAAATCGAAGCATTTCTCTATCAACTGAAGAAAAAGGGAAAAGACAAAATAGGACAAGCAGTCCCCAGAAACTTATTATTATGTTTTACTATAGGGCCCATTTGTAACAGTAAAAATACTATGCGCAGGGACCCACTGTAGGACCCATAGTACAATGAGAAAATTCTTTTTTTTCTATAAAAGACGCCTCATTGTGTATAAGAGGCAGAAGTTTTCCTTTTCCTTTACCTTCTTTCTCTAAGCCTAGCTCTCTCTCTACTTTGTAAAATACTGTGAAGATAAATAAAAGGCAGATAGACAACGTTTAATACTATTTAGGCTTTCCATCCGGCCAACTTCAAGGTACATAGTTTTTCTTCTTTTAACTTACATTTTATACACCTTCTTCCTGTCAGCCGTGACCATGTCCGACTAAGAAAATTCTCATGTCTATATTAAAAATCTAACTCTTATTATTAGATAATTATGAAGAATCCAAACTTTATCTAAATATGAGAAAATATTAAATAGCTTCTAACTTGGTTCCAAAATGGTGGTACAGTCGAGTTTATATATCTTAGGTTGGCCTGGTCTCAGTGACTCCGTCTAGTAAGTTGTGCCTCTTTAGCCCGTAAAGTTGATAGATACAAAGGGCAATTTTTTGCACAATTAGAACTTCTAGACACATGGGTTTGACCTAAGCATATTAAATCTCTGACAGGCCCTTTATTTGGGTAAAGGATTTCCATACAGTTATCAAGCTATTTGACATACCCTTTTATTTTGATTGGTGTTTTTGGTTTGATATTTCGACTAAAGATTAAGCCGATATTCTTTTGATAAGTCTGAACGCAGCGTGGCTTACCCCTGCTTAAAGATCCTTGTCATAGGGGGATATAATTGGTTTTTTACTAGAAAGAAAAAATGTGGAATGCAAGTCTTATTTCTACAGACATGTCCATTAGGCAATTTATAATTAATATCAAGAGTATGTCCAGATGTAGATCTAATGATATGAGTAGTTTTTTGTAAATATCTAGTAGGGATTAATCCTTCTTGAATACAACTAACATACTAGAAAGAAAAAATGTGGAATGCAAGTCTTATTTCTACAGACATGTGCATTAGGCAATTTATAATTAATATCAAGAGTATGTCCAGATGTAGATCTAATGATATGAGTAGTTTTTTGTAAATATCTAGGAGGGATTAATCCTTCTTGAATACAACTAACATCTTCACCGATATCAATCATAACAATATTAGTTATAGAAATATCATTATTAATCAATAAAGTGCAATTAATATACCATTTATGAGCGGTAACAAATTGCATCATTCCTTCAAACTTGGAATAGATAAGTCTTCTCTTATCATGTCATGGACAATTTTTCTTAGTATTAAGAAATGGATATCTTCATTCACAGGAACACATTTAATAATGGTAATAATAGTTTTTTCCGGATAGGTAGAAAGTATAATAATTCATTCTCCTTGGCTCCTGCTCACAGTCCAAGAATTGTCTGTAAAAATTTTATGAGTTATTGATATATTCACGAGACAGAAAATCAGGTTAAGAATTTTCACTACCCTTTTTATTGTATTTCAAAATCAAAAGGGGCTAGTTGAGCATGTCATCTTGCAAAAATTAGTTTAGAAGCATCATGTTTAAAATCTTTATCAAACATATATTTAACGGATTGCGCGTCAGTTCAAAAAAATTATTTTTGATTATATAAATCATCTTGGAATTTTAAATTTTTTTAACAATCATTAACATTTCATGAGCCACCGTGGCGTATTTTTCTGGATTTCAGACCATTTTCCTGAATGAAATATAATAAGATTTTTAGAATTAGTATGGGGATTCACTTGTTTTAGAATCCTCCATAACCTATGTTGGAAACATCAGTTTCTACGATTTTTAACCATGCAGGATTCACAATGGTTACACAAGGTAAAGACTCAACACGTTTTTTAATCATTTGGACTAGCTTAGTGTGAGTAGTAGTCCAAGGTTCTTTGTGATTCTTTTTCAATCTATCATACAAAGGTGCCAAATCCCGGGATAAGTTCTGATAGAAAGGGGAAATATAATTAAGACTTCCTAAGAATCGTTGTAATTGAGTTTTATCAGTGATAATATCTGTGAATTTTTTCAAAAAATTTAAAGATATTTATGTTGGTTCAATTTTACCTTCAGAAATATTATGTCCAAGAAATCGAATATCAGTTTGAAATAGAGACATTTTTGGTTTAGAAATAACTAAACCATTTTGTATAACAATTTTTTTGAAAATATTCAAGTGTTTAAAATGTAATTCTATTGTTTTAGAAAAAACAATAATATCATCTATATAAATAATTAGAAAATTCATGTAAGGATTGAATATATCATTCATGATTTTTTGGAATATATAGCGTCTAAATAGCTTACCACAAAATAAAGTTTCAAATGGATTAGGTATCCAATACCTAATAAAAAAGACTTATTATCTAAATTATATGATGCCAATATATGTTCAAAATTCGATTTAAAATTTGGTTATTGGCAAATTCGTATTGCGAACGAACATACTTATAGAACTGCATTTAATGTGCCTTTTGGTCAATATGAATGGAATGTTATGCCTTTTGGTTTGAAAAATGCTCCTTCTGAATTCCAAAAAATCATGAATGATATATTCAATCCCTACATGAATTTTGAATTGTTTATATAGATGATATTCTTGTTTTTTCTAAAACAATAGAATTACATTTTAAACACTTGAATATTTTCAAACAAATTGTTATGCAAAATGGTTTAGTTATTTCTAAACCAAAATTATCTCTATTTCAAACTGATATTCGATTTCTTGGACATAATATTTCTAAAGGTAACATTGAACCAATACAAAGATCTTTAGATTTTTCAAAAAAAATCCCAGATATTATCACTGATAAAACTCAATTACAACGATTCTTAGGAAGTCTTAATTATATTTCCCCTTTCTATCAGAACTTATCCCGGGATTTGGCACCTTTGTATGATAGATTGAAAAAGAATCACAAAGAACCTTGGACTAATAATCACACTAAGCTAGTCCAAATGATTAAAAAAACGTGTTGAGTCTTTACCTTGTGTAACCCTTGCGAATCCTACAAGACTAAAAATCGTAGAAACTGATGCTTCCAACATAGGTTATGGAGGAATTCTAAAACAAGTGTCCCATACTAATTCTGAAAATCTTATTAGATCTCATTCAGGAAAATGGTCTGAAAGCCAGAAAAAATACGCCACGGTGGCTCATGAAATGTTAACGATTGTTAAATGTATTTTAAAATTCCAAGATGATTTATATAATCAAAAATTCATTGTTCGAACTGACGCAAAATCCGTTAAATATATGCTTGATAAAGATTTTAAACATGATGCTTCTAAACTAATTTTTGCAAGATGGCAAGCTCAACTGGCCCCTTTCGATTTTGAAATACAATATAAAAAGGGTAGTGAAAATTCTATACTTGATTTTCTGTCTTGTGAATATATCAATAACTCGCAAATTTTTTTTAGGCAATTCTTGGATTGTGAGCAGGAGCCAAGGAGAATGAATTATTATACTTTTTACCTATCCGAAAAAACTATTATTACCATTACTAAATGTGTTCCTGTGAACAAAGATATCCATTTCTTAATACTAAGAAAAATTGTCCATGACATGATAAGAGAAGACTTATATATTCCAAATTTTGAAGAAATAAGAGATGAAATCGACTGGTCCGACTTTGATACATCATTTGATAAATTTTAATCTTTTGATGCAGTATGGATCCACCCTGGCAAAGGGACAGATGGCGTGAAAAATGCGGCAGAAGCCAAGGTTCCTCCTACTATGGAGGCAAAAACATCTCTTCATCTTTCTACACTTCTTTCTCTTCTAATTTCCCGGTATTACAACAGGGATATAGAACTTTGATTAATGCAAAAATTTCGCAAATTGCTGAATCATATCCAAAAACCAGCATATGAGCACTTCAATTCATTTAGAAGAAATTTCAGAAGATCACCCTTTATATGAACAACTTCAGTCCTATATGTTTGCTAAGCAAACAAATTCGTTTGCCTCAATTGTTCAAGAAAATACTGCCGATAGGTCAAATTATGAAAAGCTTGACACTAGAGAACTAATAGTTCTTGTTGAAAATACTCAAATATGCAAGCAAGAAGATCCATGGAGACTACTCCAAAAATACTTGATCAGTAACCTTTATATTGCAGGTGAATCTTATAAAACAAGAGCTTTTTATGACTCAATCCTACTATCTACCGGAAGTAGTGAAATTGAACACTATTAAATTAGTGAAACAACCCCAGGAGTGCATGGATATTCCAAAATCGTCATAAAAAAAACTCATACCAATAGAAGACTGGGGAACCACGTCCATGACTGAAAAAATCATGACAATGAAAGAAGCGAAAATAGCTTTCACTTATTGGAACTGCGTAAAAGCATTTACCCAGACTTTATATTATAATAACATCAAGCATAAACATACTTAGTTTTTAAAAGTCTGTGCTAAAGTATTTGAAGATCCCATTCCAAATTGGTTTATCCAATGGTGGTCGTATCATGGCCTCACAGTTAAGATCTTGCCACCAAAATATTTTTATCTTTACAAAGAATGGAAAAAGACTTCACCATTTTTAACAGAATTATACCTTTCTGAACATGTCTGCAAATTAGATACCATTGATCAAATGTACTTTTTCATAGAGTTTTCCATTCCGTGAATCGATAAATGGAGTGTTGAATTCGGATATACTAAAGATCAACTACCGGGCTTATATAGGGTATTTTATACCAACTTTTGGGAAAAATTAACCCGCCAGGATCCGGTTACAAAAATCTCTTATGGAAAAGACTTGCAAGAAACCATTATAAGAAAAAACGTTGAATATGCTCATGCTCCACATAAAGAAATTATCGACGACAAAGGCCTAAACTATATTTCTAGAAGAATCTCTGTACAAGAAGGAGATAAACTGGAAATAATTGAAAAATACTTAGCAGAAGTTCGAAATAAACTACTAAAAATGATAGAACAAAGTTTAGATACTTCTATGAAAAGCATTACCATTCAAGAAGCAGAAAACAGTGAAGATATTTGCGATTCACAGTCACTACCTCCAGAACATATCCTCACAAATAAAGAGATAAAAAAAACAAAGCATTTATCTATCAACTGAAGAAAAAGGGAAAAGACAAAACAGGACAAACAAGCCCCAACAACTAATTACTATGTTTTACTATAGGGCCTCTTTGTAACAGTGAAAATACTATGCGCAGGGACCCACTGTAGGACCCATAGTTCTATGCGCAATTTTTTTTTCTATAAAAGATACCTCATTCTGTATAAGAGGCAGAAGTTTTCCTTTTCCTTCCCATTCTCTCTCTAAGCCTAGATCTCTCTCTACTTTGTAATATACTGTGAAGATAAATAAAAGGCAGATAGCCAATGTTTAATACTGTTCAGGCTTTCCATCCAACCAGCTTCAAGGTACATAGTTTTTCTTCTTTTAACTTACTTTTTATACTCCTTCTTCCTGCCTGTTGTGACCATGTCCGGCTAAGAAAATTCTCATATCTATGTTAAAAATCTAACTCCTATTATTAGATAATTATGAAGAATCCAGACTTTATCTAATTATGAGAAAATGTTAAATAGCTTCTAACTTGGTTCCAAAATGGTGCTACAGTCGAGTTTAATATGTCTTAGGTTGGTCTGGCCTTAGTGACTCCGTTTAGTAAGTTGTGCCTCTTTAGCCCATAAAGTTGATAGACACAAAGGGCGACTTTTTTGAACAATTAGAAAATCTAGACACATGGGTTTGACCTAAGCATATTAAATCTCTGACAGTTCCTTTGTTTGGGTAAAGGATTTTCATACAGTTATTAAGTTATTTGACATTCCCTTATATTTCGATTGGTGTTTTTGGTTCGATATTTCGACTAAAGCTTAAGACGATATTCTTATGATAAGTCTGAACGCAGCGTGGCTTACCCCTGCATAAGGATCCTTGTCATATGGTATCAGAGACTGGTTATTTCATAGTTATCTGATGTACAGGTGTGACAGATTTAAGCATAGGCATGAAATTTTAAAATATGGATTTGGGAGAAGTTAGTACAAAAGTACTAAACTTGAAGAGGTAGATTTGCCTCAAAATCTCGATTTATTAAATAAATGGACTCCTTAAAAAATCGACATAAAAACTATTTATGAATACAAATATTTTGATAAAATTCTTCATAAACAAATTGTTAAAACTACCGAACAATCTATTGCCTTAAATGCTGATGAATAAACTATTCACTTGCTTAATAAAAATGATGTAGATACTTTTAAAAATCGTTATAATTTCATGCATATTGGCTTAGTACAAATTGCTTTTAAACCCCTTACTCTGAGAGGTCTGCCAGAAACATTTTTAGCGTCACTAGGTGATGCTAGAAATCTAAATTTTAGACAATCTTTAGTGAGAACTAGTGAATCTACTCTTTCATATAGCCCTGTATATTTTAATATTCAACCAAATTTACAATTATCTTTGACTGATAGAAATATTCTTGATGTGTTGACCTTAAATGTAAAAACTCATGGTTATAATTATGCCCCTGGATCTGAACTCATAGGAGTATCTTATCGCATTTATTATCGTCTTATGACTACAATGACTCCTAAATGTAGATTAATTGAAAATCCTTCCGATTATACCATTCTTATAGAAACTAATTTTCTAAAATCCAAGGTTAGTACCAGAAGACCTATAAGATGGGAAGAAATTAACTTCCCTGACACCTAGATTTTGAATTCGGTCGTTTCTCCCAAACAGCTTGCAGGAGAAGTGACCAATTCAGAATTAACTCATGTAACTCAAAACTCTGATGGAAAAATTTGTCTTCAATTTGATGATAATTCTACTATTTCTTATCGAAATTCCTTTGCTATGTCTCATAATATGCCTGCTAGACAATATATTTCTCCTATTGAACCACCAGTTTATGGACCAACTAGGAATCGTGTTGCATCCTTGCATACTTTAAACTCTGCAGAATTGTATAATTCTTTTAGAATTGTTGAAAAGGTTAAAATTAATCCTAAAACTCGTATAGTTCAAGATAATGATAATATTTTTTATAAAGAAAATCCAACTTCTTCGGAGATGGAATTTGATGTCAACAATATTTAAAATCCTTATATTGATTTCTGAAAATGGTTTAAATGATTCCACATCAGATAGATTTTAATCCTGGCTCACAGGGAAGAAATTATGTTAAAAAAGAATTCTTTGGTGAAAACTGAAAAAGCTTTAGAACATGGTTTTTCAAAACTAATAATTCTGACGATATGAAAAATATTTCAGAAGAATTCTATGAAATGTGTGCATTGCATAATCAGATTACTTGTTTTGCACCATGGTTTATATCTGCATATTTGCCTAAATATATTAATGTGATAGAAAGATCTTACCAAGCTACTAGTGGCAATATTATTGAATTTTTTTACCCCCAAGTCACCTTTTATACTTCTTAATAATATAGGTATGTAATACCCTGTACATTTCTAAGCTAGAACACGAACCGTTGTTCCTGCATGTATTTCTCCTATCCTGTAATTCGTATTTGAGCACATGACTTACCATGAGTATCCTAGTGAGAAGAAGCTTATGATATGTTAAATGTATTCATATGAGTCACTTAAGGTAATGCAAGCTAAGAGTTTTTGAATCCATAAAGTTTTAGTGTTCGATTTCATAAGGGTCATCTTTGAATGAGCATAACTTGATAAATATATGGTATTCTTGTATATTTCAACCTACCAAATTGTAGAGAATCAGATTAGCTTTCCAACGATACCAACTTTACCAAAATCTGACACCCGAGCAAGAAGTTATGGCTTTGCAAAGTGGAGTGCATCGCCTAACCAATCGCACATGACTACTGGAATGGGTGTGCGACGCACACCCTCAAGTGTGCGATAAGGTGTGCGACTCATATCTTAGCTTGTGAGATAAGATATGCGGTGCACACCCTAGTATATGCGATGAGGTGTGCGATGCACACTTAGGGTTCCAGCAATGAAAACACTCCGTTTTTGAGTTTTTTCGAGGACAACTAAGTCTTTTAACACTCCTTACACGTCCCTAAACTTAACCTTACGAATTTAACTGTTCCTAATCACATCATAACCCTATTATCAGTTTAAGCACATCATCCAAGAGCACGATAAGAGCAAAACAACTAGGGTTACACAATCAAGATTGAAGGTCCAATCTTTCAACAATTTCGTTACCGTAAAGGTATGTGGGGTTTTTCAACAAGAACACTCTTTCATTCTTGTGCCCAAAGTTGGTTTTCTTTTACGAAGATACATGATTTTATAGCTTTTCCTATGAATTTGAAGTATGAATTTATACCTTATATTGCTTTTATGAGAATGTTGATATGGTTATACATAAAGCTGAACTTTCCAGATTTAAAGTGATTTATATATATGTCTACGATATAAAGCGTAAATCTTGAAGGTTTTATTGTGATATTGATATATGGGTCTTTGAACCCTATTTGAGATTGTTATTTTTGAGAAATCATGTGTTATAAACATCTTGAGAATTGAATGAATTGACATGATGTAGAAAGATTTGACCTTTTTGGTCATGAAAGAGTTGATTTTGAACTTAAATGGGAAAAGAAATCCACACAATTTGATTGAATTATGATAAAAGGGGTAACATATTGGCTCACAATGCAAAGTATTGAATTGTGCACGGTGGATTGTCTTTTAAAAATTCTGAGCTAAGTCCGGGAGTAGTATTTAGCACCGAGTGGGGAAGTGTGGTACTTCCCTAGAACTACGTGCCCCAGTATGATGTGAGTCTGAGGCTGATATAGTGATTACTAGTGAATGAATGAATTATTAAAGTCCTACTCCGATGGCAAGGATAGGATAGCTCTCCCCAACGTAGGTTGGACGTTGGACTCCATGTAGCTCACATGGTTTATGTCGGTTATGAGAAACTCCCATAGTGTGTCTCTACTCTATCTAAGATAAGTGTGTATGGTTTGAAAACTATGATTTCTGAGAAAGTTTCTTATTTCTGAAAGATTGAAATGTATGCTCTAAAGAGAGTTGTTTTAAGACTTGATTACTTTATAGGTTTGAAACCGAGAAGAAAGTGAATTGAGAATTTATTGTAATGACTCACTTGTTTTACTTTACATACATTATTCATCCATGATTATGATGATTTAATTCAAGCTAAGTGAGTCATTTAGATCAGCATGCATGTTTCTTATAAATATTGTGATATTTGATTATTGAAATTGCACACACACCCATATACTCGATACATTTTCCATGGTACTGACCCACATACTCGTATGTGGGCTACATTTTCTCGTAATGTAGGTTCAGGTGCTCAGTCCAGCCTCGATAGTGATTCCTGAGCACGTTGATCTATATCTTCTGCAGTGGTGAGTCCTCATGATTTGAGGACGTGTTATTCAGACTTTTAGTTTCATTATGAGTTGATTACTTTTGTTCCTTTGAGTTTGAGTCAGTTGGGGTCTGTCCCAATGGTTCAATAGTACATTGAGTAGTAAAGGCTTGTCAGGCTGGATTTGTCAGAATTGTCAGAGGTTCCGTATTTTGTTACTTTTATAGTACTTATCCGCATTTCATTGACTTGATACAATGGGTTTTCATGATATTGCTTTCAACATCTTTATTTAAGTGTTTAGATATGTTAGCAGGCTCAAAGGGTTAGCTTGGGGCTACTTATAGCCTTAAGCATCGTGTGACATCTCGGGACCCATTTTGGGGGCGTTACAGGGTATTACTTATTCTGCATTCCAAAAATTCATTGATAATGATGTTGGTCGAATCACTATTGCAGAAATTAATAAGTTAATTGCTCAAAATAATTATTTAAGTCTCTATGTGAAAGTTCTTGGGGAATACGTTTCCTTGCTTGACAAAAAACTTGATGAATTGATTAAAATAGTGAAAATTCTTAATGATAGTCCAAAAACTTCTAATATTGCTTCTACTTCAGAAAATAAGTCTGAAGAGTTGACTATTAAACCTTGTGTTCAACGACCCCCTGATATTTAAGGTTTTGCAAAATTATCTCATATGGAAAAACTAGAAAAATTGCTTGACGAAAAGTTTTCAAAATTAAACATCAATCCTATGGATTTTTCTAACACATTTTCTGATCTACAACAAATTGAAAATACTTTTCAGAGTGACTCTTCTCCTATTATAGCTACCAATTACTCAGAGCTTAACAAGCTCAGAGGCACAATTAAAAAACAACCCAAACGATATGTTGATCTTCCCCATATGTCTGCTACGTATTATCCTTGTCCTACTCCTCCAGATGTTTTAATAGAAGAAAGAGAATGGAATATGACTAATAGGTCATATTGTGGAGAATTAATTTATGAATGGAATATTGATGGATTAAGTGAGAAACAAATCTCGATCCAAGTTCATCGTATGCTTATGTATTCTACTATAGCAAAAGCCACAACATCTGCTGAAAATAAAGACAAATGCACTGATTCTGAAGTTTGTAAGATGATTGTTGCCGGTTTTACTGGCCAACTTTGAGGCTGGTGGGACAATTATTTAAAGGAAGAAGATAGATTACAAAGCTTTAATATCTGTTTCTTTTTTTGCATGTCAAGCTTCTTTAGCTTGCTTTGTCTTATCTTACATAATGATTGATTACTTTAGTTGTTATATATCCTGATATTGATATTTAAGGCAGTTTGTAATTATTTTTTTTCATATAGATGCATTAAATAGGTATAGAGATCACGATTTAGGGTAGAAGGTTACATTATTTTTTATTTATGAATCGTGTTTCTTGTAGTGTTAAAAAAATTGTGATTTTTTTTTATATAGTTGTATTAGATAGAAGGATATGGAGGTTGCAATTAGGGTAGAAGGTTAAATTATTTTTAATTTATGAATCATGTTTTTTTTAATGTCTTAACTTTGTTCCAAAGAATAAGGTTGCAATTAGGGTAGAAGGTTAAATTATTTTTAATTTATGAATCACGTTTTTTTTAATGTCTTAACTTTGTTCCAAAGAATATTGATTTATTTATTCCCTTTTTACATATGGAGGAAGACAATTTATATTTACAGGACAATTTAATTTTCTGTATAGATTTTTGTGTGTAAAGATTAGATTTAATTTTTGTGTGTAAAGATTATATTTAGTTGTAGATTTTTGTTGCAATTTACAGATGGTAGATGAATGTCGATCGATTTTTAAAAATATTTTTGGTAAAGATTAGGTTGAATAAATAAATTCTCCATCTTTACATACTCAAAAGATATTAAATTTAATTATTATAGGCCAAAGACATCGATAGACACTCAAACTTGTTACGAAAATTCACTTAGACCCCTAAACTAAGGCCTGTTCCTATCAAACCCCTAAACCCCCGAATTTTGTTCCAATTGAACATTTTTTGCCTATGTGGCAGTGCCATCGTGGGAGGCGCGTGAGGAGCATTTTTTTTTTTACGAATTTACGAATAAAAAGATGCTAAGTGGCATTGAGGGCCCCAATTTTTTTTTTAATAACATTTTTTTTTTAAACACTAAAGGCCCCAAAAAGCATTAGAGGGCCCCAATATTTTGTTTTAATAAAACTATATTTAAAAATAATTCTATTTTTTATTTTCATCTTTTAATTTTTTTTATAATTTCTTTTTAATAATTAGTTTTTTATTTTTGTTTTTTAAATAATTTTATAATTATTTTTTCATAATTTGGATCCTCAATGCCATTTTTTATTTTCATTTAATTTTTTTTTATAATTTTTTAAATAATTTTTAATAATTTATTTCATTTTTTAAAAAAAATTATAATTTTTTTTAAATAATCAATTTTTTATTTTTATTTTTTAAATAATTTTATAATTATTTTTTCATAATTTATATCCTCAATGCCATTTTTTTTAAAAAAATTATATATTTTTTTTAATAATTATTTTGTTTTAAAAAATAATTTTTTAAAAATTTTTATAAGTTTTTTTAAATAATCAGTTTTTTATTTTTCAAATAATTTTGTAATTATTTTTTCATAATTTGGATCCTCAATGCCATTTTTTATTTTCATTTTAAAAGTTTTATATATTTTTTAATAATTAATTTTTTATTTTTTAATAATTTATTTCTTTTTTTTAGAAAATTTATAATTTTTTTTAAATAATCTATTTTTTATTTTTATTTTAAAAATGATTTTATAATTATTTTTTCATAATTTCTATCCTTAGTGCCATTTTTTAAAAAAAATTATAATTTTTTTAATAGTTAATTTTAAAAAAATAACTTTTTAATAATTTATTTCATTTTTATTTTTTTTTAAAATAATCAGTTTATTATTTTTATTTTTTAAATAATTTTAGAATTATTTTTTAATAATTTCCTCAATGGCATTTTTATATACTTTTTTCTAAAAAATTATAATTAATTTTTAATAATTATTGGACTCACAATGACACGTGTTAGCTTTCAATTAGCTCTTTTTACCATGTCATCGCGTGTGTGCAACACACACTTTGAGTTTTTTGCTGATAGAAAAAAAAATGCCCAATTGGAATAAAATTCGGGGGTTTAGGAGTCTGATAGGAACAAACCTTAGTTGAGGGATCTAAGTAAATTTTCGCTACAAGTTTGAGTGTCTGTCGATGACTTTGATCATTATTATATTTATTTTTATTATTTAAATAAATATTTTATTTAATATAATATTTAAATTTATTAAAGTGAGATACACACATCTTATGCATACACCTAAATTAATATAAATATAATATATAATAGGATAACTAATCTCATGAAATATCCAACTGCAAAATAACCTTTATCCATTCCATCGGTCATACTAAACAGCCCCTTATTGCGTAACTATGCTTGATGTTTCATTTACATTGTGTGTCAAGTAGCCGGGTCTGCGCTCATCTTCTCGGGTTAACCGACCGACATCTCATTCTAATCAAAAGCCCTAAGCGGCCGATCTCCTTTCTTCTCCCTACAGCGTATCACCTCTTCTGCTGCTTAAATTTCTTTTCTACCCCAATAGTCGGCCCTTGGGAACAGGTAAATCCGACCGTTGTATTCGAATTCTGAAATGAGCCCAATTTTATGTTCATTACTTAATTGTGCACTAATTTCGACTTCGTTTGGTTGTTGTAATAAAATGCAGAGAGAAAAAGAGACCAAAGTTCGTTTTCATTATTTTATTTATGTGGAGAGTTGAGTTGAGGTAATGATGAGTAGACTGTCATTTAGGCCACGTCCACTTGACATTCACAAGAGGTTACCTATTCTTAAATCTCTAAAAGATTTTGAAGATGATGATGGACCCTCCAATACCCGCAATCAAATCATTCGTCTCGCTGCTGAAGACCCTGATAGTGAGGTGCTTTCCTCTACTCTACTGCTTTCATTGTCTACGTTTCTATTTCATTCTTAATGTTTTATGCTTTGATATGCTTACACTCTGTTTGAATGGTTGTTATGGATTGTTTCATAATGTATCGAATATTGATTTAGTGAATATAACGTTTGGAGAGATCATATCGTTTCCCGTTGTTACATAATCTCACATATCAACCATTTGTAGGATAAATCTACATGCTAAGTAGGGGAGGGGGTAGAGCTACTATAAAGGTTAGGGTAAATGATAAAATAGAGATATTAAATAATAAGTAAGGACAAAAATGAGGGAAAAAAATGTAGAGGTAACGATGCGATCACACCAAATCGGTCGTTACATAAAATGGGAGTTTTCGTCATTGACTAATGATGGATTTAACGATATGATACAATAAAATTCAAGTAACAATAGACATTGTACTTTAACTAACAACACGATACAATAATAGGTAACAACCATCCAAACAACCTATTACCGTTAGTACTGTGGCCTGAATATTTGAACATGAATGCTCTAGAGAAATATATCTGAGTTATGCAGATGAAATGACTGTTTAGGTCTCTATTTTCTTCATCAATATTGGGAAAGATCATGCAGACGTTTAGTTATTAAAAAGATACAAAGAATGAGCGTTGAGTTTTTCATACGTTATGTGAAATGTTTAACCTAGTGATAAGCTATAAATTACTGTCAATAACCATAATAATTCAATGTTTTCGGATTTGGCGTCATGAAGAATTTCTTAACTAAAATGCATGTACTGATGTAATTTACATGCTTTGGTTAGACAAAGGTGAATAAATTGTCTTGAAAATTGCCTGTGCAGTGTGTTGGACAATTTTTTTTGGTATTGTATTTTCCCTATTATTGGGAGGACAATGCAGACCCTGCAATATTGTATATTTTAAAGCATGGTATAGTCAAACATCTTTTTGTTATATAATAAAGTAGTTGTAATTGACAACTTTCTCTGAACGTGACAGGATTCTTTGTCTTGAACTAAAAATCAGAATTTTTTACCACATTTCTAAAGGAATGCTCAAAACGATTTTTTCTTGCACAAAATTATGAAAAAATTAAGTCATGATGCGCAAGAAAGGTACACTAAAGCTTGTACAACTCTGTGTTTCAGGGCTTCTATTGGTGTGGTGTTCTTATCTTGTTAGCTCAAGTTGACAACTATATATTGTTATTGGTAACATAGAGGAGGGTTCTGGTTTCCTTAAGCTCACTAGTGAACATATCCAAAAAAGGAAGGTAATCCGCTTCATTATAGTATCATACTAAGAGATGTTCCCGAAGTGTCTTAAGAGATACATACTATGGACTTGGTGATTTTTAGATTAGCTTCTGATATGATGTTTGAATCGTTTCTGTTTCTAGTTCTTATTTGCAACATTGTTTTCATGGGGACTCATATTATGCATTGTTGCCCTTTCGCTTCTGCTGGTCTCTAATTAAAATAGGAGATCATAAGTCATCATTAGACGACTCATTCTAGAAAAGGGCCGTAGTTATTGATGGTTTAGTTTTTTCTTTGGTCGGTGTTACTGATGGTTTAGTGTATTGAATGATGAAAGTATGAGCCACCTGCCAAGCATTTACTTGCTAAATGTGGTCTTCCTTCTTTCCTTTTGAATCATGAAGTATGGAGTACTGCTCCTTTTATTTGGTAGTGTTCTTTAAGAGATGGAGATCTTTGGAATTGTAAAGTACTTGTTGGAAAATTTTTTAAGCTAAGTTGATCGGACTCTTCTCTTTTGGTGTCGCACCCATGTCGACCCGAATGGGTGTGGGTGTGGGATCCGTATCTAATCTGATCAATTAATTTTGGGTACTTTGATCAAAATCGATGGTGAAATTCGAGACAGATTTTGTGATTTTTGTAATCAAAACAAAACCTAAGGTGAAATTGAAGAAAATGGAATATCTTGTATATATAGAAATTTTGATATCCCTCCTTTGTAGGGGAGCCGTGGAGTAGCTGGTAAAGTTGTTACCATGTGACTAGGAGGTCACGGGTTCAAGCTTTGGAAACAACCTCGGGTAGAAATGCAAGGTAAGGTTGCGTACAATACACCCTTGTGGTGGAGCCCTTCCCTGGACCCTGCACACAACGGGAGCTTTAGTGCACCGGGTTCCCTTTTTTATATCACTGCTTTTCCTTTTATCTTCTTTTTGGATTCTCCTCTTGATCAATATTTTCTCCTAAAGTTTTCCCTATAATATCTCATAATCTTGATTTTATAACTTTACTTTTAGATATTTGAATTATTTTTAGCCGAATCTTTGAACCTGAATCCATACCTGGATCCCTATCCCCGAATCTAAATATTTAAATCATGAAGGATTCCGACCTCTAGATCCGCACCCATATTGGATACCCGCACCCCGTGTTCGAGAAACATAGTTTTTAAGGCCTTGATGGTTTTAAGGAAGACTCTGTATTTCTCCTAATCAAAGCTTTGGGGGTGTTTTTGGGGTCAAGTACTCAAGTTTGTTGTGAGGCATTATGGTGCAATGTCTGATTACGATGGGTTATAATATTTTTTAATATGTTTAACCTATTCTACTTTTGAAGTACTAGTAAACAAGGTGGTCATTTTTAATTGAGAAAAGGGTAAAAAATGCCCTTCTACTTTCATAAATTGGTTAATTTTGCCCTTAGTTAAACTATGGGGTCAAATATGCCCCTGCCGTTACTAAAGTGTACAAATATATCCCTTTATTTAACGGATGTCCACACGGACTAACATTTGACTGTGATGGACACCACGTGGCATGCCACGTCACTGCCACATTTTTATTCTTTTCCCCTTTCTTTTTCTTTTTCCTTTCTCTTAATTTTCCCAAATCCAAGCTGCAATTTTTGATTCTTTTCATTTAACTCAAGCTCCATTAAGGGTGTGTTTGGTATGATGGAAAATATTTTCCATGGAAAAGGTTTTCTTGGAAAATGTTTTCCTGGAAAATAAGTTGGTTTTCTACTTATTTTCTCATGTTTGGTTGGTGAGTGAAATATTTTTCGGAAAATATTTTATTGTGTTTGGTTGGTGAGTAGAGAATATTTTTTAGAAAAATATTTTCTAGTGTTGGATTGATGAGTGAAAAATATTTTTTAGAAAATACTACTAACTGTTAACTAGTATATCAGTGTCTCTAACAACTCAACAATTTGTAAGAAATAATTTAAGCATAGCAAATAATATCAATATCGAATTCTAAAATACTACAATCACTAAATTTAAGCAACTATTAATTAGCAAATATAGGAGACATTTTTCAATATTTAGTCAGGACAATCTCAAGATACTACAATCAATAGAAATATAACGGAACGACAAGCTTATTCAATCCCGTGAAGCAAGTTACATCGATGACAAGATGAAATATGCAATTAGCAAAAGTAACATAGGTAAGTCTTTCTCTATGAATATGAAAATAACAATACATTCAACGGACATTGGAAATGGAAAAAATTCGGGTTTCACTTTTTTTTATTTCAAGCAGTGAAAAATTGAAGCAAAGCACAGTGAAAAATATTTTCAAGTAATATAAATTTTTGAGAAATGTAAATTTTTTGAGTCATGTGAGTGTTGTTGGGGTGGGGAAAAGGGATGGGAGTGGGGTCATAATTCTCATTTGTCATTTTCTGGAAAATGACTTCCCTTGACCCATGAGGGAAGTCATTTTCCATCAAATGGAGGGAAATGAGTTGTTGTGGAAAATATTTTCCCAACATTTCATTACAACCAAACAAGGGAAAATTGGAAAACATTTTCCATCATACCAAACACACCCTAATTTCTTCAGCTTTTCCTGAAGGAATTTCACCATTAAGGCGATTCATCGACATCTCCAAATTAATTAGCTTCTTTAGATTTCCAATTTCTTCCAAACCTTTTCCTTCAAGCCCACAATTCGTTATGTACAACCAATTTATTAAGATTCAGAATCATCACTTCAGGAAATGGCGTTCGATCAAATTGATTATCACCAAGGTTAAGTACTTCCATGACGGTGTACACTTTGTACATCTCTGCATTTACATTCAGACCTTCAACAAATGCAACACCGGAGCTTGGCTTTGTGAGCCCAATCATCTGTTAGCAAAACTTAGTTACTAAGCAAATGGAAAACAAATAAAAACTAATGTTGGATAGCATTCCATGGAAATTGCATAAACAATGGAGAAACAATGAATTTGACTCAAAAATTGAATTACTGATTTCTTAGACTTTGACATTGAATTACTGATGATGCCAGTGAAACTAGAAATTGATGGATGTTAGTGAAGAAGAGGAAACGAAAAAAATTGCGAAGAAGAAAAAAAATAAGAAAAGGCAAAAGAATAAGAATGTGGCACTGATGTGGCATGCCACATGGAGTCTATCTCAACCAAATGTTAGCCCGTGTGGACATCTGTTAAATAGAGGGGTATATTTACATACTTCAGTAACGTCAGGGGCATATTTTTGACCCTATAAGTTTAACTAAGGACAAATTTAGCCAATTTATGAAAGTAGAGGAGCATTTTTGACCCTTTTCCCTTTTTAATTCAATCAATGATGAATATTTTGAGAAAGTGATTTGGATAAGTAAAGAGTTGCCAAATTGTTTCTTCCTGTAAGTGACTCAGCCATAGCCATAAAGCTGGTATATCCTAAACACTAGAAGGATAATTGAGATGTTAAAGTTTGTTGCTGTGCACTACATTCAACTTATTTGGGAAATGGGCATCTTCTGTTAAGTGAGAGATGAAAAATTAGATGTTCAGTAAAAACTATTATGGTTTCCTTGTATCTTAGATGCCCATCAACTTACTTTCAAAAGTCTGCTTATCTTTCTTTTTATTGTTTTTATAATTCTCATAAAGAGATCTTAACAATTTTGGTTTTTGCATTATGAGGAAACTGTTCTTTCTGGAAGTTGTCTACTAGGATAAGGGCAGCCCAGTACACTAAAGCTACCGCTATGTGCGGTGTCCGGGGAAGGGCCCCACCACAAGGGTGTATCGTATGCAGCCTTACCTTGCATTTCTGCTAGAGGCTGTTTCCAAGGCTTGAACCCGTGACCTCCTGGTCACATGACAACAACTTTACCAGTTACTCCAAGGCTCCCCTTCAAGTTGTCTACTAGGATCATCGAATATTTTTGAAACTGTGAAGTTTATGGTGCAGAATAAGATGTGGAATTTAGGCTTGATAGTTTTATGGGTTGTATTTGTAGCTAAACTGATCATGCTGGAAAATATTATTCCTTAGGTACAACAGACTTCTAGCAAAAAGTTTGTTCCTGAAATACCTATACCCGAGTATGTGGTGGTGGTTACATATGAAAGAGATTATTCACGCACTTTTGCTCAGCCAACATCTTATATACATGCTAGAGGAGGTATGTGAAGAACATGAGTAGTATTTGATTTTACTTCAAAGTTGATAGTACCTCGTGGACCTTACTATATGCTGTTTATTCTTTGTCTAAACAAAAAGATCTTACTGAAATTTTGTTAAATTGACTATAGCCCGAGCCGAGATTGGAGAATTTGTTGAGTACGATCTTGACAATGAGGATGAAGATTGGCTCCAAGACATAAACAGAGAGAGAAAGGCTCTTGCAGCTGAAAAGTAAAAATCATACTGTTCTCTGACATGTATATTGTGTTATGTTCATTGTCTATTTAATTGGTTGGTTGCAGTCTTTTGTTTTCATTTTAATCTCAATTAATGTACTTTAATGACTACTATCTGTTTCTTCCTTGTTGAACAAGTGCAGTTATTGCACTGTTTAATTTTATTTTATTTATCAATAGTATTTATTGGATGAATAGTTGCACTTCTTTGGATATGGTGAATTTTAGTCTTGTAACTATTCATTCAGTCAAAAATTTAGATGTGTTAATCGCACACACGAAAAAAAATAACTAAGACCTGCTAAAAGCCATCCAAGGTTTATGGTTTATGGATCCTTATCTTATCCAAAACCATAAAAATGAAAGGATTATGGATATCGGCACTAATCACACATATGACCACGACACCAAAGCTTATGCAGCCTAGAAATCAATATTTAAGGATAAAATGCAGAGATGGAGTGATTTATGCCCAAGTATGTGGCGTACTGGTCAATGAGTTGGGGAAGAACAATGAGGTTTCAGGTTCAAATCTCAACGAAGACAGTAGGTGATATCCTCTCATCTGCCCAAGCCTTGGTTGGTAGATCTATTGATGCCTGTGAAATTAGTTGAGGTGCACTCAAGTTGGCCAAGACACCACCATCCTGTTACTTAAAACAAGAGGAGATAGGAAAGATTCCATTATATACTCATGTTACAACCTCTTAAGCTATATATTAGCCAATCAAAGTGCTACATAGATAGTTGCTAATAAATCATGAAAAGCCAATTTTAGGGAAAGAGCTTCTTTCTGTTCTTGTCATTGTTGTCTGAGGTGCTCTGGTGTGCTTCGATAATGGAAACCTGACTTCACTTTTGATGCTTTGAATCACATTGACGCTCTAGCCATTCTTCTGGAAACCTTACCTGTCTTTGGAGGTCAAAGCTTGCACAAACAATCACAACATAGGGGCATGTTATATGACATGGATGTTTAGAGCAAAAGCTCATTAATTTTTGGGATCTTCTTATATTACCTACCTTACCTTGCCTTGATCAAGAGTTTTCTCTTATTGTCTGGCAGTCCATATTAACCAGCCCATCCATTTTCTAACCTGATTTTCAACTGGATGTGAGGTACAATTTCTGATTTGTCAAAAACTTTTCTGTCACTACCTCGTTTTCCTTTCTTTAGTTTCATCATCTCTAGCAGCATATATGCTTTCTTTCCTTAGTGTATCCTTACAAGTTCTCGTACAGTTGACCAGCTAACAGACCGGCCTTTTTTCTTTTTGAGTGTTTCTGTTTTCCTTGTTGCTCTCCAACTCAGTCAGACTGCTATGCCCGATTCCCTCACACTGCTCTCAGTCCCTCTCTCAGTATATTATCTCATTGTTATTCTGAATTTTTTTTCAAATGTTCATTTTTCATCCAACAGGAGTTTCACTGGTTACACATTATTTTCATCTTTTTCCTATCCAATTCTATAAACCTTGTTCATGATTTGAAGTTTGAATTTGCTTCTTTAGACATTACTTTTTGCCTGATATAGGTTGGAGACCATTCTGCACAAATTAGAGGTTTTAGATCACAAGGCCCGAGAAAGAGCAGGAGTGATCACTCCAACTCTTAACTCACCTATCCCGGTGCTTCTAAGCTTTGATGCTGCTGTTGAGGTGAAAATATCTCTGCTTACTCTGTTTCTTTTTCTGGTTTTACTTTGACATTTTTTGTTGCTTTATTACTCCAAAGTCTCCTTTCGAGTAGTTGATACTGCTGGTTTGGTAATAAGTTCCATCTTTTTGTTGTTAATGCTGACTTTGCAGAGAACCTATGTTTATTTTTTAAGCTTATCCCTTACCTAGTCTGCAAAATTACGACATAATTCTTAGAGGCAATGTGTTGCATGATCAGATGAAGAACCAAAACAATTTCTTTCTTTTTGTAGTCCTTTTTCTTTTGTTTCTTGACTAAGTGATCCGGTGACTAAATGATCCCAAGGGATGCATGGGAGGAATACTCTAGAGTCATCATGGGTAATAGTTTCTAGTGCCAGCTAGTGCCTCTTTTGGTTGTTTGGTCCATTGATATTCTGCTCTTTTATGTTATTGTGAAAAAAGCCTTCAGATAAAGCCATTGAATCATGGATGCAATTATATTACACAGTTGCAGAAAATCGTATATTGCGGTATCCCAAATGGTTAATTGTTTTCCTCTATGGAATTATAACTACCAAAATCCAATGATAATTATGTTTAGCTTCTGGTTTTTGATTGAAGAAAGGTTACATTGAGACCAAAGAGTTCGATTTCTTATACATGATGGACTTCTCATGCTTTCTTATTTTTTTAAAGTAAAAAAGATGGGTTCCAATTTCAATATGATAGCATGAAGGTTTACTGTTAACTTCTAAAATTCTCAGTTAAGGACCTGAAGATGTGATATCAGTTTAAGATAGAAATCGTGTTAAACTCAAAGTTTGACAATATCATGTAAAGAAAGGTTGAGATCATTGGCCTTCTTTGGCATTTCTTACTGTCAAGTTGAAAAATTCCCATACTTCCGGTATGTGTCGTATCAGTCAATGAAAAGGAAGACATCTTTTGTAGGAGATATCTTAAAATTACTGTTTCACGGAGAAGCATCAGTTTGCAACTTATGCCAATGTATTGAATATGTGCATTCTTTAACATATTATTTGTGGGAAATATTTTCATTTGTTCAGTTCTAAACGCATAGCATTAACAACAGCTTTCTGCGTCCTGCGTGATCTTAATTCTAGATGTCATGACGTATTTTCCTTTTTGAGATTGATTTGCTTCTCTGATTGTTGTTATTTGGTAGTTTTACTTATTTTTTAAAAGAGATTTGGCCTGCATTGAGTCTAATGGTTCGCGTTTCTTCATTTTCATGAGATCTAGGCATTGCAATCTCTAACAATCAAATATGGAGTCTTCCAGTCAATTTATACTTACTGGAAAGACAAGGTACATATTCCTCACGAATTTATGTTGTGTGATTTAACATCATTTTATGTTGTGTAATTTGATGAAGACAAAGTAAATGTTATTCCAGTTGGGGGGATTATTAAAGTTGGTATTGGAAAAGATTCATGTGTTCATACAACAGACATTTATGAAGTTCCTCTCTACTTATTCTTATACTAGCATGATAAATAGTGGCTATTATATTCAGTAAGTCTACAGATGAATCTGTCCTGTCAAATTTCAGATCATGTTTGATATCAGCAGCTATACACAATAGGTGCTAATGCAATCCTTTTGAACAAAAAATTTCAGTTTGGATCATTTGGGATCTAAGTTGCTCGGACTTGGGTGCCGGTGTCAACACGGGTGCGGATCCGAGTGTCGGATCCTTCATGATCGAATTTTTAAGATTCGGGGATATGGATCTGGATACCGATACGGGTGCGGGGACTCGGCAAAAAAAAAATTAAAAATTTATACATATAGTTACAAAAATATCAAATATGCATAATTATATATATGAGATATTGTGAAAAACTTACATGTAACTTGTGCCTTGTAGTTAGATCATGAAGGAACGAGGCCGCAAGCAAATACACCTTCCTAGAAGGGCACGATTCATTCCTTTTTCTACAATTCACACAACAAAGTATTAAAATAAGATAGTTTAACTATAACACATTGAATATAGCAAATAAAAAACTAAAACAAAGCTAAGGTTAAGAGAGATATGAAACATACCTTTTAGTCTTTTGGAAGTAAGTCGAGACGACTAGACAAGTTACCAAGTTAGAATCAAATAGATCAAGAGAATGTCACGAGAGACGCAAGTCAATTAACCATTCAAATTAAAAGTCAAATGATCACCAAAAATCATACATAAACTACATGTTCACAAGTTCATATACCAAAAATAATTACATAAAATGTACATTTAAACTAAGTTCTATTTGAGACATCTAATATGAACATGAGCATATCTAAATCAAAGATCATCTTCTTCAATTTCCTCTATGTTGTCATCTTCTTCTAAATTCTCAACTTCATTTTCAAAGAAGACGCCTTCTAGTTGAGGTTCGTCGATTGACAATTCAACCAACTCATTGATACTTTCATCAATGTTGAAATGGTCTCCACCTAAAACAATACCAAATGAATTTAGAATATTATGAAAGAAACTTATCATAATAAAAAATTACTCAAGAAGTATCAAAAGACTTTCCTAAATCCCAATATTTGCTTGGACCACTTATGTATTTTTCTTTCTTTCGAGGAAGCAAGCGAAGATTATAATGCACAAACACTAAATCTTCGGCTCTTGAAGAAGCTAGCTTGTTTCTCTTGATGCCATGGATCAATGAATAAGTGCTCTAATTCCTTTCACAACAAGATGAAGAAGTCGGTTGGGAGAGCACCTTGTAAGCCAAACTTTGTAATAGTGGAGCATTTACACCATAGTTAGCCCTAGAGGATCTTCATACCCCATAGCATCAATTACGTGAAAGCTCACTAAAGTGACCACTTAAACTACAAAATGCCTATACTCCAAAGAAACTTGCTTCAAATCATTTGGTTCTTTGAAGTATCTTTGAAAGCATTTGATCCAATTTGAGGCAATCTCCCTATCTTCATTCGGAGCAAGTCTTCTTATCCCATTAACTTTCCCTTGAAGCCAGGATTCATGATTTGGGAATCGAGGAATGTGCTAAACAATGCAATAGGGGTGTTAATCTTATTCCACCTAGCCATAAGAATTTCTTGAATTGTATCGAAAAATTCCGATTGGCCGTTAATAAGATCTTTCCTCTCATGCTCAAATACTATCATCTTTACCTTTTCAATTATGGTATCCCACATGTCATAAATAAGATGCAATTATGGAATATTAAGGTCGGCTCTTCTAAGCATGGATACTATCGGCTCCGTACACTTTAAAAAATATTCAACTTTATCCCACCATGCATTATCCATCACAAGCGATTTTATTTCATGCGCCCTCGCTTCAAGTACTTTGTCTCCCTTGTAATTTTTCCATTCGTCATCCATTACCATTTTTACAATGACGATTTTACCTTATAAACACGAGAATTCATGACAATGTGGGAAGCGAATCTCGTTTCTGCAACTTTTAACAAAGATAGCTCCGAATGCTTTTGAAAAATGGCATGCGCCATGTCATGATTCACAACGAAATTCTTTAAACTACTCACTTCGCCAATCACTTTTAATATCCATGCACAACTTGAAAAGTGGGCCGATTTTATGGAAGGTTGACACATACTTTTTAAAGCAAGATTTAGACAATGCACAACACATGGTGTCCAAAATATGTGCGGAAAAGTTTCTTCAACAATAGTACCGGCAAGCTTCATATTTACGGCATTATTAGTGATAACTTGAACGACAATTTTTGAGTCAACATCTTCAATGGATTTAATAAATAACTTAGCGATGTACCCACCATCCTTGACAACGCCACTAGAATTAATGGATTTCAAGAATGTAGGTCCACCACTAGATGCTCCCATTATATTTTTCAAGGGTCGTCTTTTAATATCCGACCATCCATCTGAACATATTGACAACCCTTTTCTTTTCCACGTATCTCTAATAAGTTGTAATTTTCTATTTATAATTAGCTTTTTCTTGAGCCAAAAGTGTTGTTCTTAACCTATTATAAGTGGGTGGAACATAATTGGATATAGGATTTGCCGCCAAAAACTCCGAATACTTTTTAAAGTAAGGAGAAGTTGGAAGGTTGAATGATAAACCTGATGTATAGAACATTCGAACCGCTAACTTGTCGGCAATATTTCTGTTGGCAATGCTAAACGACTTCTCTAGTGCTCCACCCGTCGATCCTTTTCGCTTTTTCGGTTGCGATAAATCCGAGCCTTCGGGAAGGGATATATAATCTGCCCTTTTTCTTGCATCTAATTGCACCGTTGATTTTTTCTTTTCAGCTTCTTCATTCTCCATCTTTAATGTTGCACATACTTCATTACTAATTTCTTTGCATATTGCAACTCTATGGCCAGAAAGTTTTAAAAGATGTGCTTTTACCTTAGAATATGAACCTGTAACTTTTTTATTACAAAAGTTACATGATCACACTCTATTTCCACCACCATTAGGAGCAACCATAAGAACCTTGACATGATTCCACAAAGGTTTATCGTCAAAATCTAATCCAACACTTTTTATTAGTCTTAAAATACTTTTTCCTTTTGCTGTTGATGATTCCATGGTAGAACAAAGAGCTTTTAAAATTTCTCAGCTGTAGAAGAAATTTTTTGTTAGGACAACTTGTTGGCAATTTTAGAGCTTTTCAGTTTGCACTTTGCTGTGTTACGGTTCAGAGCAAGAATGACCTTAGATGTCTTTGAGAGGGAAAGCTGAAAAGTTGGTGAGAAAATGAAGTTTCCAAAAATTAAAAATAGTAGTACATCTGCAAGAATGTGACATTTTGATAATATTTGACTTTTTTTGTTATCAAAAAGTGTATTTTGAAGGTTATTTTATTTAAAATAGTACAAATCTCATTAAATGAGATTTGACCTTTTTATTTTTGGATATTTTAATTTAAAATTTTTATCATGTTTTAGTAGAAATATATTTTTTGTTTCGATTTATGTGGCACAATTTTAATTTCGAGAGTCAATTAGTTTAATTTTGATTATAAACTTAAATTTCAAAATCATTTTGGTTTAATTTCGAGAGTCAATTAGTCAATTAGTTTAATTTTGATTAGTTTTATTTCAAAGTCAATTAGTTTAATTTTGATTAAATTATCACCCCAACCCTCACTCCACCCCCTACCCCTGCCCTTACCCCCCCTCAAAATTCAATTGTTTGAAAAAGTATTTCAAATTTTTTTCTTAGTTCATCCCCTACCCCTACCAGTCCCCTTCCAAGGCTGAGATGGTTTGGGCATATGATGAGAAGGGGCACAAATGCTCCAGTTCGTAGGTGTGAGAGATTTGCCTTGGATGGTTTCAAGCGGGGTAGGGGTAGACCGAAGAAATACTGGAGAGAAGTGATTAGACATGACATGGAGCAATTACGGCTCACTAAGGACATGACCCTCGATAGGAAGGTTTGGAGGAAGAGTATTAGGGTAGAGGGCTAAGGGGTGTGGTCAAGTCATCGGCGGGAGTTAGGTGAGTCTCGTGTCGCTTGGTTGGTAGTGCTAGGGTTAGGGGGAGGGTGGTGCCTTTTGTTGGTTAATGTACTTTTTGTGGTTGTGGTACCGTTGTTATTTTATCATGTTGCATGCTTGTGATGTTTGACTAAGGTTTTGTCCTTTTTCTTGAGCGGGGGGGTCTATCGGAAACAACCTCTCTACTTCTTCGGATGTAGTGGTATGGACTGCATACATTCTACCCTCCCCAGACCCCACTATGTGGAAATATACTGGGTTTGTTGTTGTAATTTATTTTTTAAAAAAGGATTCTAAAATGTATTTTTACGCTTTAGCTAAACACTAAAATGTATTTTTTGAAAAATGTTTTTTCATGCATCAACCAAATACTAGAAAATATTTTTCGGAAAATATTTTCCATCCACCAACCAAACATAAGAAAACAAGAAAACAAGAAAACATAAGAAAATATTTTCCATCCACCATCCTTCATACCAAACACACCCTAGGTCTTTACATATTTTCATCTTACCATATATTTTAGGATTCTTTAATTTTTCAATAATTAAATAAATAATAATTTGAGAAAAATAGTAAAAAAACGATTTTGTCTATTGCAGAGATTTTTATTGAAGGGTAAAAAGTTCAAACAACATTAGGCCTTTCACACTTTTAAGAGATTAGAGATTAGAGATTAGAGATTATAGATTAGAGATAGCAGTAGAGAGTAGAGAGTAGAAATGTACGACGTCCGTTTTTGTTTTTTTTGATAGCTGTGGTGTCCGGGCTAGTTTGTGCCTCCTATTTCCCTTTTCGTTTTATAAAAAAGCGCTGCCTATTCAATTTAAAATACACTGGACTTCATATGCACAGTTATAAGTTTCTTGATATCTCAATTATTATTCAGTTATGTACCAAAATGCAATGGACTTGAAGTGATTGACTAATTAATTGGTGCTATGATATTTCTTTCTATTATCAGCATAGGTAATTCTTAGTAATTTGGTATTTTGAAGATGAATCTCACACATCTCTTTTTCTTGGGATTCACATATCTTGTATACCAGCGGGAACGGTGGCAGAAGCCTATTCTTCGGCGTTTGCAGGTCAAGTTTTAATTTCTGTATTGTAATCCAGATATAAGTGACTGCGTTGGTGTTGCACACGGTACAGATATGGTTTATCAAACAATCTTCTTTGCTTTCCATAACCTCACAGTTTGTTCTGTAGAAGACAGATGGATTAAGTTCCCCTCCCCGAATTTTCTCTGATGGTTTTATCATTTGAATTTTGTTCTTCGGACAGACTCATCAGGATAAACCGTAAAGAGATATCTTGAGAAAGTTAGCCTCTTAAATCCAGAGATTCCGTTTTTGAATTTATGTTAAGAAATAACCTGATACACTTTTCACTGGCGGTTTTTAAATCTCTCTTCGTCTTACATAGTTTTTGAATTCATTGTGATTTGGTTGTCATGTTAGATAACATATATAATCTCTATCTGCTAGTTCAGTTACACTTCTTGTCTTGCAAACATATTCTGTAGGAGCTGGATTAACGGGATCGAAGAAGAGGAAAGAAACAGGGAATGTAGCTCCATGAATTTATGTTAATATTAATTTCAGAAGTACCAAGAAAATTTGCATAAACCAACTTAGTCCCTCTTTCTGTTTTGTCCTTCTGTTCTCTTCTACGCATGTCTGAGTTTTTCCTGCATTTAGTCTTCTTGTATGTCAAATTAATTCTCTTATGAGTTTTGACAAGTACAATTATCTCAGTGCTTGTCGTCCATTCTTAGTTTGCCTGGCTATGTCAAACAACTTTACTGGTTCTCTTTGATTGTTTTGGGCCTTCAATAAGCATCAGCTGAAGCCATGAGCATATTCTTCTATTGATGTTTTCTGTCATTGCTTCATGTTAATTAAACATGTCTTGCAAGAACTGTGCAAGAGATTTTTCTGCAAAGTTGTTTTGGGAAGTTACTCTCTTCCATTAGAAGAGAAAGCTGGACTCAGATCATGCAATGATATTAATGCTGCCTAATTGGGTCATACTTATTGAAGAAAATACTAAAATGTATCAGTGAAGCTCGTTAGAAATTAGAACTTGGTATTTTTGTTTGTTCATAAACCAATGTGGTTCGGCCCTTCTCTGGACCTCCCGCATAGCGGGAGCTTTAGTGCACCGAGCTGCCCTTTTCAGCACTTAATGCTTCACATTCCATTTTCCTTGGTATCCCGTCCCTCATTCTTGACAATGAGTGAGATATTTTCAAGAAGAATGCTTTTGGTTGTTTCAACTTTCTTCATATCCCTCAACTAAACGTTCCAATGCGCATTCAGGACCATAAAGTATGTGTTCACATGACTAAGTCATCTGGTATACTATTCCATGTTGATGCCGCCTGATTATCCTATTAAGTATTTCCCTCTCTTTTATTTGCTTAATCTTCTTCTATGGGTTTCTTCCCTTTTTATATCTCTTCATAACTTTCTCTTTTTTTGGGTCACTGCTTAAGAATGGTGGGGAAAGTAAGGTTTGTTTTCTTGAAACATTGGTGACCTTACTCAGTTATTTTCCATGCTTTTTTATTATCCTACGTAAGTCACTTCTGACAGTGTAGTGTCCATTTCATAAAATAATCTCACACATTCCAGCAATGATATTCAGAGTTCTTCGGTCATGTCTTCGGTTAGTAAATATGGTGATATGTCAGTGAATCTATTGAACATCTCTGGCAGGGATTCTCCTTCATTCATCATGAACAACTCATATTACCAGCGTAACAAGGTAATTTTTTGATTTCTTGACCTGATTTGCTCCTTCATGTGTGGTCTGCAAGGTATCCCACACTTTTTTTTGTAGTTTTACAAGAGGAGATTCTACTATATTCATCAGATCCAATGCCACAGATAGGAATCTTCTTTGCTTGACATTCGTTTGAACTTCCTTGATGTCTTCATTAGTGTAGTCTTCTCTTGCTTTGGGAAGGGCCTTTTTCCCTTTTATCATCTGTGGTCATAAGAATTTTTGGACCTTCCAATATAATATCCCACTACTCCAGGTTCTCTCCAACTATATGGAATCTTGCAATCTCGCATCCTGGCCTTCCACCAATTGAAATATTTTCCATTAAAAGATGGTGGCTTGTGGTTGATTGTCCTTCTTGAACTCTGGGTGGTGTAGCCATTTTTAATTTATTCAAGGTGTTAGTCTTTTGAAAGAACCCGCTCTAATACCAATTGTTATTTTATGCGGCCGATATGTACTGCAGAACCCAGTTCTTCAACACCTATTTAAGAAATAAATCCAAAATAAATAATCAACACAAGGATTTATGTGAGAACTCCTTGCCCCAAGTGTCAAAAACCACGATCTATCCCAATAGGAAGGTGTGGAGGTCGCGGATTAGGGTAGAAGGTTAATGCGTGTGTGGTGGTTAGAGAGCTCTGGTGTAGCCGGCTTAGTAAGCCTACGACTGTGCCCACTGGTAGGAGCCGTTAGTGTATGCTATTACGAGGGGGTGACCTTTTCTTATTTCTTATTTACTTTTTTTTTACTTTCGTATTGCTCTTATTTTCATGGCTCTCTTAGCTCTATTTGTATTATTTCTCATTTCTTATTTCGATTATGCCATCCATTTTACTTCAGATATTATTATGACCTTGTTAACTATTCTTTATCTTGAGTCGGGGGTCTATCGGAAACAACCTCTCTACTTTTTCGGAAGTAGCGGTATGGACTGCGTACATTTTACCCTCCTCAGACCCCACTTGGTGGGAATTCACTGGGTTTGTTGTTGTTGTTGTATATTTGTAGAAAAACCAGCAAACTGCTAACTGTGCTCACTGTTCCTTTTTTTATTTCTTGCTTTTCCCCTGTTGCTTTATTTTTACTCCTTTCTTTTGGTGGGGACTTTTTTCTAGTGGGAGGGAGACGACAGATAAGGGCGCAATAAAATCTTCTTTCTTTTCCCATTTCAGACTGAAGTTATTGTTAATAACTGAATATTATTGCTAGCCCAGATACCACGGTTATCATAAAAAGAATAACTTAATATTATTACTGACATATTCTCAATTTGCGCGAAAGCTGGCCCGGACACCAAGGTTATCCCCAAAAAACCTATATTCTCAATCGGTCGCATATTTTTGCACCTGCTTTCCGCATTTGATCAATATTTTCGTGCCAGAATTCTCACATGAAATATTGTTGCATCATTACTCCTGTTTGCACCAACTTTCTCTAACATATGACCAGCGATATCTTTCCTAATGAAAAGTTTCATGTTATTTCATTTTGGTAGATTTTTGATGCACCTTTGTAAGAGTCGTATTTAGATTTGGTGTTCCATGGCTCAATCAGTTATAAGTGATTATGTTCTGATTTTCTGACTGTTTTTTCTACCTTCATTCTTGCAGCCTCCTCCACCTGTTAGTGATTCCAATCCATATAATGTATTTAGGCCAAGAGAGAAGGCTCATAGGCTTCACACAAGGAGGGTATGCACCTTTGGTTACTTTGACCTAATGTTCTTGTTAAATCATTGGCCTTGATGATTAGTTGTTGTGAGGTATTTTATTTCACTAACCTTTTTCTTTCATAGATGCAAAGGAGGGAAAACAATGTGCAGTCATTTGAAAAACTTCGCCAGGTGAGTGGGGGATTACAGTTAGAGTTCTCAATTCGATTCTTATGCACGTGCTGACAGCTTGAAACAAAAACAAATTATCAACAGGGCTTTCATTTGTGGTTGTGTTATCATGGCCTTGCTCTCCTTATTGGCCCAGGCCACTCTTTCATCACATATCTTGCTCAGCTTTCTTAGTCTGCTCGTAACCCTTATCATAAAATTTTGGCACAACTTATTACCGTCGTTTCCTTCATTTTATGTGCCTTTAGTAGTAACTATCATCCAATCTATCGTCAACTTCTGCATGAACATAGTGTTGCAACAGCAAACCAGAGTAATCACGTTTTTTTGTGTTTCAACCTCACTGTTTTATAATGAATTTGAACATCTTTTTAAGATGGTGCAATTTTAAGTTGCAAATTGTAGGTCATTCATGCCAATGTTCTTGACGTCCACACCTGACATCCTTGCTTATTAGAGATAAATTCTCTCACATATCTGAGATAAGTATAGTATGATTGTCTTGGTGAAATAAGAATGATGAACTAAGAAACAAAAGCTGTTGCCTCGCATGATTATTTCCTCTAGCACGCCTCCCATTTACTTGGTTAGAGGGATACTGTGTATCTCGTGCAGGGGCTCTTCTATCTACGGATTAACAAATATTGTATTGAATTCCTTTCTTAGATTGAGTTGTATTGTATAAAATTGTATGTTTCATATTCTGCAGGTTAGGCGCAGCCTTGACCAAGCAAAGACCGTTCTTGAGGCTCTTATTAAGGTTTGTCTTTCTTAATAACTAGTTAAACAGCATGTGTTTCACGTGGTTCTAAAGAAAATATACATCTTTCTTATCAAAGAAAAATACTTCAATTTTTTTCGCATCTTAAACATACCAGTTCTCACAAATAAAAATACTTGAAGAATTATTAGCTTTTCTTAGTAACTAGTAAAATAGCCTGTGTTTCTCATCTTAAACATACTAGTTCTCACACATAAAAATACTTGAATAATTATAAGCCATATATTGATAAGCTAAACTTTGCATTATGACGTACTTTATTAACAACAGAAAGTCATTTGGAAGACCAGCTCCTCATAGCCTTGTAAGATGAATTTTATAATTTTTATGTTGCAATCTTTTTTAGTTTTTGGGTCAAATTGTGTTGAAATCTTATTCTTGAAGGATGTATACCTTGTATTTGAAATAAACAAAATCAAAATAAAAAATTGATTAAATCATACTTTTATCTTTTCTCAAATTTAAAACTAATTGAATGTTAGAGTTATGCTCATCTCTCACTACGACTTGTCGAATTAATCTTCTTTTCTTGATTGAATTATACATGTTTTGCTACATTTTGCTTATTTTCCTTTTGTGGGGTCTTGCTCATAAATAATGATGTGATTGTGCAATAATGATTGAAGTTAATCTTCATCATCACAAGAGTAGACACTCACCATTTTAACCATGCATAATTAGCTTCCCTCATTGTTCGGAGAGAGTGAAGGCATTAAGTAATAGCTTTGTCCTCATATTTTATAGCCTATTTGGGATTGCTTTTTTCTAAAAAGAAGAGTGTTTGGTGAACATGCAAAAGTGCTTTTAAAAAGAAGTAGAAGTAGAAAATTTTTGCTTTTCAAAAAAAGCAGAAACAGAAAATTATTTTTTTCATGACAAAAATATCCCCATCATTTACAAGCACACATATACATTACTACTATATATAAGAGAGAATGTGAGATTTCGGTAGTCCTCACATGAAGCTCAATTTTATCCCTAATTTAAGTTGTAATTACTCTACAAATTTTCATTTATTTTAGTAAATTGAACAATTATATGGGCTTATTAAATGCTACAAAAGTGATAAGTCATGGAAAAATAATAGTGACACCATAAAAAACTATTTATACAATCAAATTCATTGATCCAAAAGTTTATTGTCTTTCTATTTTGTGGAAATATTTATAATCTTATATTAAATTACCATTTTTACTAACAAATTTATCATAGACAAGTAATCAAAGTATCTTGACATTTCCTTTCTAAATTAATATATACAACGACATACCCAGTGAATTCCCACCTAGTGGGTCTAACTTAATATATGCTTAATTATTAAATAATTTTTTTAATATATAGCTAAAAATATTTGAAAATTTAATTTTAAAAAAATACAATTTAACTCTCTAAATATTAATGATACTAAATAATGAAAACTGAGAGTAGTTCTTTTCACATTTTTTATGATAGAATTTTTTAATCAACATTTTATAGAATTTATGACAAATAGTTTAACATGAAATATTAAAGCTTCATACACGTTTAAGAAATATCAATATAAATTTCTTAACATATATTTTTAGGAAAAAGAAACACTAAAGTTAAAAAATTAGTAACTTTTCAATTTCTTTTGTATGGTTTAATATGAAGGAACATCTACAAAAATATTTTTTTGAATCAAGTCTTTTAATTATTTAATTAAATTTTATCTTTATTTATAAGTTAACTTTATTGATGTTATCATACAACAATTTGCAGTAATAAATATTTATTATATTACTTTGAATATCAGATTTTTTTATTTTTTTTTGTAATAAATGGGTTAATTAATAAAAGTTTAATTGAGAAAAACTTAATGAAAAATAGGTTAGCCAATGTAAATTGAATTGAGAAAAAAATGATGAAATTAATTCAACATAAGATAAAACTCGATTTGGATCATTAAAGACTTTTAACCTCCAAAACTATCAGTAAAATAAAAAGAAAAATAGTGTTGGTGCATGCATGTGTTCGAAACAAAAAAAAAGAAACTAAAATAAACTCTAAGAAAAAATTATTCTTTTAGTTTATTAAAAAAAATATTATTTGATAATATTAGAAATATTGAGATATGTTCAAACTACCTTTACAACTAACATAATGTCACAAAAATAAAATAAAAATAAAAAACAAAGAATAGCAACAAGATTAAAAAAAGTTTACAAATATCAAGTTTAATATTAATTTTGTGCTCGGACTTAGTTCGGGCCAAATGCGACTAGTATATACATACATACATATACATATATATGTATATATGTATATATGTGTAGGTATATATATATACATATATATGTATACGTATGTGTACATATATCCCTTATTAATTAATCACCATATCTTATACGTTTGATTTTAAGATTTTATACTTCGCATTTACATCATAATTCTTTATTTCATTCTATAATTTATATTTTATTTTTCATTTATTTTCTTTAAATAAAATTGAAAATAACATTGACGATAATGATCAAAGAATATATAACTCTTCATTTTTAATTATTAATTAATAAATGATAGACGAATCACGTTGCAAGATCAAATGGTATTTTCGTGATACTTGTAAATATTTTCTCGAATATTTAATTTTAAATAAATAATTCATAAAAAAGTTACATATTTGTTATCGTGTGGTGAATTTTTCCATATGTTGTGATTTAATTTATGGAATAATATTTAAATTCATTTTTATTTTATGTTTTTAGTAATATTTAAATTATTTAAATAATATATCATCATTTAATGTTTTTTAATATATCAATGTATATAAATAGATTGAAAATTTTATAGTAAGTATTTTTTAATTAAATAAAAATAAAATTTTAATTAAAAATATTATAATAGATATTTAAAATAATTCTTTTCTATAAAATAGTTTTAGTATTAAAAGTATGTTGATACATGTCCGTTTTGGTCATTTATCTCATAAAAACACTTCTTGAAAAAGATTATCTAAACATAATCTGCTTATCAAAAATACTTTTTAAATGAATTTACCAAACACAAATTATTTTTTTTTCAAAAGCATTTTTTTGAAAAACTATTTTATAAAAATGCTCAAATAAGCAGTTTTTTAATAGCAATAACGTCAAAAATCCAAATTTCGTTTTGAATACAAAAATAGCACAAGTTGGAAAGAACGCCTTTTGAAATTCTTAAATAAGATAAGGAGAAAAAATAGGATACAACTAAAAATGAGATAAAAGACAAATGAGTTGTAAAATAAAGAAAAGAAACAATAGTTAACAACATATTGCATGATAGTCCAAGTGCAGTTTTTAGTAAATCTAATAAGTTAACAATTTGAGATAAGTTTACAATTTTGTATAAGTTTATGTGCAAATTTTGCTGCCGCCTTTCTACTTTTCTGAATAAGTTTTATGAAGTTTTCTCTCTATATATTACAAGTTGCAAACAATCAAACAAAGTCAAAACTGCATAAGCTACTTGTAAGTTTGCATTGGCCTTACTCTGGGTGGAATCAATTTCATATGATTTTTCCTCTTTAAAATCTGTCTGCACAATCACAACCGATTGCCTGTTGGCTAATGCAATACCTGATGCTCAAAAAAGGTGATATTCTTGACTAATATGATCATTTCTTTTTGCAGCAAAGTCTTATAGTGCCTCTATTTATAGGAATGCAATATGGAATGCCAAATGATGCCATTAACATGCTGTTAATTATTTAGGTGTTAGTTCTGGGGGTAGTGTCAATAAAGACCATTAAGTTTTACTATAAAGAATATGAATGAGTGGAGGAGTAGAAATTGACACATTTATTCTTGTTCAATAAGAAATAGAGAAGTAGAGGAAATTGTCAATATAACGAGAAAGAAAGATTAATAGGATCCTTGGCCAAAGAGAGATGTCACATCGCTCTTCTTTTGCCTAGCTTTATAATTTATACGGAATGCAATGTGGAAGGCTTGCAAAAATAAAAAAATAAAAAATTGCAATGTGAAGATATGTATAAGCGTGTTGTTTTAATGTTCTAAGCTTGTTTCCACAAAATAAAGAAATTATAGATCATACGAAGTCTATCTATCTGGTCACCCAATCTGCAGATTTCAACTCTTTGATGTGATTATATGCAGAGAGAGGAGAAGAAACGAGAGGTTGTGGAGAGTGAGGTTAGTCTTCAGAGACTTCAAATGAAACACAAGGTATGTGGAGTGGTATTATCTTCTTTCTCCTTTGCAACTTTTATGCTTGTAATACCTACTGAAATGATATTTCTATTAGGCAGTCCACAATTAAATAATTTTTGTGTCACTACAGGAGACGGCATTTTACGAGTATGCTTGTTTTCTATTTAATAATGATTGCTTTCTGAATTATGTGAAACTGAGTTAATTATATTACATGCTGCTATGAATTGACTCCAATTGCAGTACGGGATGTCACACCCCTATTTTTACTGCCCCAAGCCCGCTAGGGAGTTGGTTTTAGAGAAAAAGGGTTTTTCCAATTAAAGTGACGTTTTGAATAGAGATTATTTTATATACCGAGTGGTCACTTGGAATTAAGTTTGGGTGTTCCAAGTCACCTTATTGAATCCTTATTCAAAAGGAAATGACTCTTAATTTTTGGTCTGGAATTCTGTTGACCGAGGGGAAGGTGTTAGGCACCCCTCGAGTCTCGTGGTTCTAGCACGGTCGCTTTAATGACTTACGTCTGGCTTAAATTAATCTTTTGGATATGTAATATTTATTAGCCTAGAAATGACTCTTATATCCCGCTTTCTATTATTTTGAATTTATTTAAAACGGTCTTATTATATGACTATGTAGATTTATCGTTAGCAGTGCTTTCCGGCCTTACTACGAGTTTTGATATATTTCTCGCGCCTTTGAAACATTTATGAGGACTCCCCATTTTCTTAATCTAAATAAGCACCTAATAGGTTTAGAATCTACCCAACCCAATTCAATCGGCTTCAAATGGTATATTAAATTTTATTATAACAAATGGTCAGTAGCAGGGCTTTCCAACTTCATCGTTACGTTCACTTGCATGTAAAACTTTAATTTTCTTGAGATTACGAACCTAACTCATTCTTTCATGAGTTCACTCCCTTACAATTGATTTTTCCTCTCTTTTCAACCCCTTTTGGATAGGTCTTGAATTGGAAATTAAAGTTGTGACCTATTATATTGTCTATGCTTCTTGAAATTCACTGAGGACTTTTTTTCTTTTTTTTTAGCTTATTGAAATAAAAAAGAAAACCCATTTGGGGAAAACAGTATGTATAGTAAAGTCATGGTTATGATAGAGATTGTAAGTATAAGAATTGAAGATCTTGATATTTTACTAAGTACAAACACACGTTTCATAAAAAAAATAAAAATAACAACTTTTGTTCCTTATTTTACAAACTACAAGTTCTGACCTCCTTTGTTATTTTATTTTAAGCAAAATTTCAACTAATGGAAAAGAAACACAACATTAGAGCTAAAAAAAACTGCATAATAACAAACTACATACGCTAGATTATATAAGAAGCCCTTGCGATAATTTTATTCATGCT
Organism: Capsicum pubescens; assembly: GCA_030864215.1. NCBI lineage: Eukaryota > Viridiplantae > Streptophyta > Magnoliopsida > Solanales > Solanaceae > Capsicum > Capsicum pubescens. The sequence continues at coordinate 45,141,946 of CM061539.1, read as the reverse complement.
TCGATTTATGATAAACTTATGAAATATAATACAAGATGAGATAAAACCTGTATTACAAAACGTCATCGAAAATTCGAACGAAATCCGAACTCGAATCTTCGAACTTTAAAAAATCTTCTTGTTTTCCTTCACTGATTTCTCCCTCTTTTCTCTCTGCTTTTTCTTCTCTTTCTAAGCGTTTTTCTCCTTTGTTTTCGGTCCGTGGCTCCTTTTATTACAACAGAAAGAAAAAGTGAAACTAGAAATGAAAATTACAAGCTCTTATCTGTTCTAATTGTCTTGATTCTCTTGCTTCAGATCTTCCTTTTGGATCTTCAGTTATCGCCTTACCTTCTTCTGGTGGGTACCTTGATCTCAAAATTTAATCTTGAAGTTAGGATTGAGTCGTTGGCAATCTTTCAAAACTTGGATTGAGTCGTTGGCGATCCTTCAAAGAACAATTCATAGAATATTATTGGATGCTTGTTCTCCTGATCAGAAGTTAAAAAGATCTCTTGTGATGTTGGGCCGCTACGGATGCAAAGCTGACTCTAACTATCTTCAACCTGATCATTTTTCCATATTCTGACTGGAGACTGGATTTCCATTCTCGGCATCAAACCTGTGCTTTGCAGAAAAACCTGCAAGCCATTAAAGAAAACAAAACAAAACAAAACGACAAAATTTTCTGCCCCAGTTTGCACTAGGAAAATTTTGTGAGTTATTAGAAAAGTTCTAAACTAATTACTTAAGTGAAAAAGAATAGAAATGCTAGAAATCTAAGCTAGGTAGAAAAACAAAGCAAAGTTCTCCTATTCTCAATAATGCAACCAAATGATGTAATGTCTTGTGAATGCATGAAAAAGGAATTAGGATATAATTATTATTATTATTATTATTATTATTATTATTATTTTTAATGAAATGCGACTGAGGAAAGTTGTACTTAAAATGCCAACTAGGGAATGTCGTACCCTATGAAGACGAAAAAGAAAATCAGGAAATTATTTCCTAAGATGTCAACTAGGGGATGTCGTACCCTATGAAGACGAAGAAGATGTCAACAAGGGGATGGTACCCTATGAAGACGAAGAAGATGCCAACTATGGGATGGTACCCTATGAAGACGAAGAAGATGCCAACTAGGGGATGTGGTACCCTACGAAGACGAAGGAAATGCCAACTAGGGGATGTGGTACCCTACGAAGACGAAGGAAATGCCAATTAGAGGATGTCGTACCCTATGAAGACGAAGAAGATGCCTACTCGGGGATGGTACCCTATGAATACGAAGAAGATGCCAACTAAGGGATGGTACCCTATGAAGACGAAGAAGATGCCAACTAGGGGATGTTGTACCCCTATGAAGACGAAGAAGATGTCAACTAGGGGATGGTACCCTATGGAGACGAAGAAGAAAAATAGGAAATGGTGTTTTCTAAGAGGTCAACTAGGGAATGTCTTAGCCTATGAAGACTAAGAAGAAAATTAGGAAATGGTGTTTCCTAAGATGTCAACTAGGGGATGACACCCTATGGAGATGAAGAAGAAAATTAGAAAGTGGTGTTTCCTAAGAGGTCAATCAGGGGATGACACCCTATGGAGACGAAGAAGAAAATTAGGAAATTGTTTTTCCTAAGATGTCAATTAGGGGATGACACCCTATGGAGATGAAGAAGAAAATAGGAAATTTCATTTTCTAAAATGGCAACTAGGGAATGCCGTACCCTATGAAGACTTCATGAAGAAGATTAGGGAGTTTTGTTCCCTAAAGAGTAATCAGGAGATGATGTACCTGCTGAGGTAAGTGAGATATATATATATATATATATTTAAAATGCCTTTGGATGCGAGGAACTTTAAAATTCTTCTTGATTTTTTTTTCTATAAAAAAATGCCCAATATTATACCTTTTAGGAATGTAAAAAAAACTTTTATTTTGTGAGACCGAACCCTAATGTAAGATTGCTTATGTATCTTGTGTAGCAAGAATCAGGTCTAACGTAGTTCACAACAAACATAAGTTTTTTTTCTTTTTGAAAGTATGTGCTTTGTAAAGATCAGAAGAATGAGAAGAATGAAAATAACTCATTTCTTGACTTCAATTGATACCAACAATTAGAATTATGCATATGAGTCACTTCAAATTACTTTCAAATAAGAACCGAAGTCAACTCAAAAGTAATCACTATAGTTTCAAATGATATCTCTGATATATTTAAGTTTTATACAAGATATATATGTCTTGCTCCAAATCAATCATTTAAATTACTCTTATCCTCATGTTTCTAGTGCCTTTACCACAACTAAAGTCCTAATTCACTCAACATAAAAGAGTTTAAATTTTAGGACGTTCAAGAAGCACTCACACTCAGAAAGATATGAATGCATGCAATGAGATACCATAAGCTTGGCCATCATGTATCCACTAATGTGAGAACACTTAGAATGAAATCAAGTTAGGACTTGTCATTGGCTTGTAGTGTTAGCTTAGGGATGGGTAGGATATTCATTTGGGATGTAAGTGACTAATTTCTCAATGAGCACTGCACTGTTTCCGTGTTTTTTGTTGTGGTTTGACGCTCGATCTTCTTTGTTGTGCTTCTTTGCCCCTTGTTGTGTATTTGCTTAGACTTTGTTTGAATCTTGTGCTGGAGCTTTTCCCCTTTTCTTTTCGCTAAAAGTATTTTTCTTTTTTTTTTCTTTTTTTTTTGATGAAGATTCTCCATCTTTGTTGGAGTTTTCTTTTTTTTTTTTAATGGGTTTTTTGCTCTTTTTTTGAAGTCGTCTTTTGTTTTTGTTTTCCTAGGGCTATATGTTTTTTGCCTTTGGCGCCTTTGATCTTGATACTTCATTCGCAACTTGTACGTATTTAGTGCGCTCAATGAGGTAGGCCAAAAGAGGGATAGTGCATATAAACACTCGAAAGGTAGACTCAGATGTGGTTTTTCAAGGAAAAAGGTTTCAGGCTCAAGGGGGGGGGAAGTGTTAGGGATTAATGTCATTTAGTGGGTTGTGGAATGCACAATCGGATCAAAGAAGGCTTACAATCTTTTCCCAAACCAAGTGTTTCTCAAAATTTCGCCTCAACAGACATTCAAGCCAAGTTCTAGATCAACAGAGCGATGCCTTTGAATTTTCAATCTAAAGCTCACCACACAATGCACATAAAACAATGAGGTAAGATTTATTTTAAACTTGACTTAGAGCCAGAAAACTTTACAAGTGCAACTTTAGTATAATTAAAGTACCATAAGAATCTATAGTTCACAACCAAGTTGGTCCACTCTATCATGTCTTATAATTTAACACGTTTTTTTTCTTTTTTTCATACTTTTAAGCATGTTGGTACTAATTACTAAGTCAAGATTTATTTTTAGATGAGACCGAACCCAAAAGAAGAGTTGCCTACGTATCTTGTTGAAACAAGAATCAGGTCAGACGTAATTCAGGAAGCTTAAAATATGAAGTAACAAATTATTCTTTTTTTTGAATTTTGAATAAGGACGAAAAACTTTTCTTTTTCTTTTCTACTTTTTTTGAAATCATATTACATAAACACTTTTTTCTAAGGATTTCTTTCGAAGAAGACTAACGTCCTTTATTATTATTATTTTTTTTAAAATCAATAGATTTTTTTTTTTAAAGTTGAATGAGGATCATCGAACCTAAGAAAGGTTGCCTACGTATCTCATTAAGATGAGAATCAGGTGTGCGTAGTTCGTGCAACTGGGGCAAACTCGATAATTTACTTAATTATCTTTTCTTTTGTTATGAAAGCAAATCTCGCACCTCATTTGGGTTTCGAAAAAGAATAGGTTTTAGAGAGCAATTTTTAGCCTCTCTTACATAGCACAGAAAATGGATAGTCTTTAAAGAGGGTACTTTTAGACATTCAAATCTTTGTCTAGCCTCCACTAAGTCAAAAATACACGTGATGCAAATAAAACGGAGCCTTATAGGCATAACTATGTCTATGTTTCAGGTCTACTAGGTTTAGCCTGGTGGAGTTAGGTATCTAGACTGGCTGTAAAACAAGCGGACAACTCGAGTTGGGCAGGGACAACTTTACCGGTAGCAGGACTTTCCGGCCTCACTGTTAATCCTTCCCGTCCTACATCATGTGTAACTATAGATACCAGATGTTAATCCTTTCCGCATCTCTGGTATCTCAAGGCTCAGGAGCGTATAACGCATCTCCGAATATAAAGTATCTCAGAAAACTCAGATGGGTGCGTGAGAGAAGTCAATTTGTATTGCAATTCAAATAATATCAAAGCGGTAAACAATTAGACAAATAACACATTTAGGCCAGCAAATACAATATTTCAAAATACATAAAGCCAAACAAGTCAATATAAAAGCTTGAATTCTGGCTATCCCTAGCAGAGTCGCCTTCTGTCACACCCCTATTTTTACCGCCCCAAGTCCGCTAGGGAGTTGGTTTTAGAGAAAAAAGATTTTTGCAATTAAAGTGACGTTTTGAATAGAGATTATTTTATTTACAGAGTCGTCACTTGGAATTGAGTTTGGGTGTTTCAAGTCACCTTATTGAATCCCTATTCAAAAGAAAATGACTCTTAATTTTTGGTCTGCGAACTAAAAATCCGGATAAGGAATTCTGTTGACCGAGGGAAAGGTGTTAGGCACCCCTCAAGTCCCGTGGTTCTAGCACAATTGCTTTAATGACTTACGTTTGGCTTAAATTAATCTTTTGGATATGAAATATTTATTAGCCTAGAAATGACTCTTATATCCCGCTTTCTATTATTTTGAATTTATTTAAAACGGTCTTATTATATGACTACGTAGATTTACCGGTAGCGGTGCTTTCCGGCCTTACTACGAGTTTTGATATATTTCTCGCGCCTTTGAGGCATTTATGAGTCCCCATTTTCCTAGTCTAAATAAACACCTAATAGGTTTAGAATATACCCAATCCAATTCAATCGGCTTAAAATGGTATATTAAATTTTATTATAACGAATGGTCAGTAGCAGGGCTTTCCAACTTCATCGTTACGTTCACTTGCATGTAAAACTTTAATTTTCTTGAGATTACGAACCTAACTCGTTCTTTCATGAGTTCACTCCCTTACAATTGATTTTTCCTCTCTTTTCCAACCCCTTTTGGATAGGTCTTGAATTAGAAATTAAAGCCGTGACCTTATATTGTCTATGCTTCTTGAAATTCACTGAGGACTTTTTTTTCTTTTTTTCTTTAGCTTATTGAATAAAAGAAAAACTCATTTGGGGAAAACAGTATGTATAGTAAAGTCAGGGTTATGATAGAGATTGTAAGTATAAGAATTGGAGATCTTGATATTTTACTAACTCACAAACACACGTTTCATAAAAAAAATAAAAATAACAACTTTTGTTCCTTATTTTACAAACTACAAGTTCTGACCTCCTTTGTTATTTTATTTTAAGCAAAATTTCAACTAATGGAAAAGAAACAAAACATTAGAGCTAAAAAACATTGCATGCAAACATGTGAGAAATAATATAATACACAACACCAATTGATTTTTTTTAAATTCTCTTGTTTGCTATTTCACTTTGTTTTTCTCCTCCTTCTCTAACTACTGCTTCTTTTCATTTTGTTTTTTTACTCTCATTTCCCTTTTCCCTTTTTGCTCATCTCAGTTCTTTCTTCTTCTCTCATTTCCCATTCCTATTTCTTTTGTTTCTTCCAAGTCTTGTGTATTCTCCCTTTCAGTTTCTAATGCATGCATGGTGCAGGATTTATCATGAATACTTCCTAATTACACATAGACTTAACGTAACTTTTTTTATCTTTTAACGTAATTAACTTTTTAAAAAGCACATCATTCGAAATTCAAAACCAACTTAATCAATATTATTTTAAGTCAACAAAAACAAGTCATAAACAAAGACGTAAAACATGAACTAGATAAAAATAACAAACTACATACGCTAGATAATATAAGAAGCCCTTGCGATAATTTCATTCATGCTTCGATTTATGATAAACTTATAAAAAATATAATACAAGATGAGATAAAGCCTGTATTACAAATTAAATCAAGTATCAATACAAGAGCGTCGTCACCGAAAACTCGAACGGAACCCGAACTCGAATCTTCAAACTTTAAAAATTCTTCTTGTTTTTTTTCTTTTCCTTCACTGATTTCTCCCTCTTTTCTCTCTGCTTTTTCTTTTCTTTTCTAAGTGTTTTTCTCCTTTGTTTCTTGTTTTCAATGTTTTCTTTTCTTTTTGTTTTTCTTTTCAAGTCTCCTATTTGTTCTTTTGTGTTGTATTCTTCCCCCCTCTTGGTTGTCTGCGTGTGTATGTTATATATGGTGTATGTGTGTTTGTAGTGCAGGTTGTGGACGTGGGAAATTGGGAGATAATGGGGGAGTGGTTTTAGGTTAGTGGGGAAAGGGTGATGGGGCAGTTTAGGGCTTTTTTTTTTTTTTTTTTTTTAATTAATGTTTTAAAATTAAAATAATAAAATAAAAAGAAAAGAAAAATAAAAAATAAAAAAAATAAATTATTGAAGACTAATAAACTATAAGTAAGTTAAATAATTAGTCTTAAAACATGATTACGGAATATTAATATCACTAGATTATTTATTAAAAATTAAAAGAAGAAAACAAATATGATTTAAAATTTTTCCTTTTTTTTTTCTTAGTAAATAAATAAATAAATAAATAAATAAATAATAATGAAAATAAAAGCTTATTTAAAATGTAACTTTATTTTTGTAGTTTTCAAAACTTTTAAACAAACCTTGTAAAAATAAGATAAATCGAAAATATCTAATTTAGACCTAAACAATAAAAATAAATTGAATACTAAAATGACATAAAAAAGTTAGATTTGGTCAAAAATTAGGTGTTTACATAGGAAAAGAACATTTCAGTAATTCCTTAAAAGTTGGTTGTGCCGAATGGGCTGGTAATAAATCATTTTGGATAGGTTTAAGTGGAGGTGACTCTTTATGGCAAGCTCTATCTTTGATTGTGGGCCAGATCTTTCTCAGCTAACTGCCTTTTTGTCAACTGCCATATTGCCATGACCTCTTCAATTCAATATCTTTTAGCATCATAAGTGGTTCTCTGCTCTTCATAAGCTTTAAGATCATTTATGTGGAATGTGGTTTGATTCTGGATTAATCGTAGACCTTCTCGGTTTCCAGAATGAAATTGAGCTTGTTGAGGACACATTGGCTCTGCCTGGATTTCCTTCCTTCCCAAGTATGTTTGGTTCAAGTGAAGAGGAATATGTTGACTCGGATGCTGCTGCTATTAGACGTCCACATGCTCAGGCTGATGTCTCACCAAGTCTAACCTTCATTGACTCAAAGACACTGATGGCATCTGTTGGAAGCATCAGGCGAGAGCGAGAGTTGAAACAGCGATGTGTCCCACATGGATGGCTCCACCGATTGGTGCTTACCTACTTTTTTGATAATTTTTTTTTTCTCTCCTCTTTAATCATTCATATGAGTTACTTTTCCTTTGTATGTAAGCACGTGCTATATCGAACTTCCCGCACTCGTAGCACTAAATTAATTACCAGACTTTGCTCTTATTGGTTTTCTGTAGGATCCAAATGAGCCACTTCTCCTGTTCGCGAAACCTCTTGATCCAGAAAAATTGGCAGCTGCAAGTATTACACCTCCAGGTTTAGTTGGACGCACATTCAACTCTCGTGGAAGGATTGGTCGAGGTGGCAGAATAGTGTTTGATAGATGGAACCCACTTATGCATGCTCCAATTGAGTGGTGATGCTTTACATGTACCACTAAAGGCCCAACATTCTGCTCATCCCTGATATTCCCTTCCTAATCTTCGTTTGTCTATCCACATTAAGATTGTTTTTGCATGATATTGGCAAGGGAGACAGCTCAAGAAATGAGGGAGAATTCGTCCTGATGATTTTCCAAGGTTTTGGCGGAGGCAAGGAGAACTATGCAGTGTCCTTTGCCGTGATTGCATGCCTCTTTGTTTGACCTTTGCAGGATGTATTATTATTCTTGTTTCTTTCGTAGGTAAAAGAATGAAATCGCCTCGCTTCCCAGTATTAGATTTTTATGTCCAAGATGTTAGGAAAATAGAGAGCTTCTTCCTTTCCTCCCTCTAACCATAGAGAAATGTCAGATCAATTGTCAAAGTATATGCCTAACCAGAAGCTGTATGCTTCTACAGTAAATGAAATAATGAATTTAACCAGTTCTGGACACATTGTGAAGAACTTATATGCTCGTCATCTCATTTTTCTGTTTCACTTCCGCCGTGTTGAAAATTGGAATCTTTCTTGATGCAGCTGAAACTATTAAGTTATCCTGTGATTATTTGTCTCTACTTTTGACACAGTTTACAGAAGTTGAAGAATATTCTACACTCAATAAAATGGGTTGTCAAGCTTTGCTTGCCCTTTGAAAAACTGAAAAAAATAAAAGAAAGGAGATTGCTATTGGCAATGTAAAGCTCTGGTTATAACATTTAGAAGATTTCCAGCCGGTTGTTTTAGTAAACCTATAAACCTTTTTTGTTAATAAATTGTACACAATTAGATTTTTCTTAGACGTTGTAGTTGTATTTTCCATACGGGAGACGGCTATTGGCATTTAGGAAGTGTAAAGCTTTGGTTATAAAATTTAGAAAATTTCCAGTCGGTGGTTTGATGAAAACATTTCAGCTTCTATATAAAAAAAAAGAAGTAAAAAAAATTCAATATATGTTATATAGAAGAACATGAATTGATATAAACAGCAAATCGGGGACAAGAAGTGGGCTTACAGTATTGCTGGACTAACTATTTGTCTAGAAATTGATTATTATTATTATTGGATAAATTATGCAAAAATAAGACATAAATACATAAAATCCTTGATCTTTTAAAATATTTCATAAAATTTCATAGTTCTTCTTTTCCTCTTGATACATATTAAATAGAGAGAAGTATCAATTACCCCCTGAAGTTGGTTACGTTTTATTCATGGTACACCTGAGCTTTGAGTCGTCTTAAGTACCCCCCGAACTTGTTGTTTTAGTATGTTGCATGATCCTTCTTAGCCGACGTGACAAAATGTGTGATTTCAAACTCCATCATGCGCGTGATGGAGTTAATTTTTTGCCAAATCAGCATCTTCCAACGGTAAAAAAATGAAAAAAAATCCCATTTTTATTTAATTTTTCCAAAAACTTCAAAGCCTCCTCTCTCTTCTCTTCCTATTTATCATCCCTCCTCCCCCATCACTTTCAAAATGCGTAAATTTTTTCTTTCTTTCAATTGCTTCTATTTTACCTACTTAAATTAGGGGTGTGCATCGATCGGTTCCATTCGATTTTTATATTATCGATTCAATTTATCAATTTTCGATTTTTAAATACGTTAAATCAATAAAAATTTTATCGGTTCGATTTTTGTTCACCCATAACTTAAATTGTGATTTCTTACTCCATTAATTATAATAGAAAATGTATTTGTGCATGTGTGTCTCCATAAAATCCTAATCGAAACAGTAATCGGAAACTACTATGAAACACTAACCGTAAAAAATAATCTCATATTTTTAACACAATAAAAAACAAAAGACATAATTTTTTTAGATAATAACTTACTTGATAAAAATCAACCTCAAAAACACATTTTTTAGAGAGAAATTAATACAAGACTAAGTGTGTATCATGAGATTCAAGCCAACACAAGAACAACAAGATGAACAACAATGTGCTGGTGAATCGAAATATGCCACATACGGCTTCACTAGACTTCAATATCACGTTTTTAGAACTAGAAGATGAAGTTAACAACAAGAACAATAAGTTAACAAGAGGGCTAGTGAATCGAAAGAGCTCCACACAGCTTCACTAGTCTTCAAAGATCAACAATAACACAACAAAAGAGATGGATAGATAGTTTGACATACAATATTCAAAAATCTAATAACCCTAACAACATATAAGGACCCTAAGATTAATGATTGTTAACACCAAACTCTTACTTGGACCAAGAAGAACTCAATGAACCCCAAGATCCTAGTTTCTAGCCAAGATACAACACAAGTATTATTTTACTTGTGAGTTTCGATTTTGGACCTCTCAAATAGAAGAGAGAAGTTCAAAATATTACAAGTGTTTGAAGTCTCAAAATATCATCAATGAACTCCCTAGAAATAACCCTAACATATTGTTTATACAGTGAAATACAAAATGATTGATAAATGACTCCCTTTCCCTTGACTGAAATTCCATCCAATCTGCCTAAGGCCTGCGCTGCATCTGCTTCAGCAGATTGGAAGCAAATTGGCCGCAGGTCAGGAGAAGACTTCACTGGTTTGATATGTGTTGCATCTGCTTCAGCAGATTGGCAGCAAATTGGCCGCAGGTCAGGAGCAAACTTCACTGGTTTGATATGTGTTGCATTTGCTTCAGCAGATTGGCCATAAATCAGGGGCAGATTGGTCCTGCGTCCAACATGCTCTCCATATGCGCCCAAGGTAAGGCCACACTTCAAGGTCCCTCTTCACACACCAATACATGTAGTCCCTTAGACATAGAAACAACACATTCACACACGACCATGGATATGAACATACTTTGGAGTTTTTGTAACTCCCGAGCTTGGCTACGCGTGAATGGTCTCGAGCTTCGCATCCATGCATCATCCTCTCCATCTTGAAGGGATTTTGACCTCAATCTTGATGGTTGCTCATCCTCAACTGTGGCAATATGCGAGAGATCACAAACGTTGAAGGTGCTGTGCACTTGATATTCCGGGGGAAGTTCGATTTTGTAGGCGTTGTCATTGATTCTTTCAAGCACTTGAAAGGGACCATCACCTCTCGGCAACAATTTGGTTTTCCGTTAGGACAAAAACCCATCCTTCCGAAGGTGAACCCAAACCTAATCTCCCAGTGTAAGAATAGTCTTCTTTCTCCCTTTGTTGTCTCGCTTAGCAACGTCTTGGTTCTTATTTTCAAGCTTGATTCGTACCCTTTTATGTAGCTTTTTCATGGACTCGACTTTCTTGCTTCCATCTAGGCTAGTCATACATAAGGTCACTTGGCAAATGAGTGAGATCCAAAGGGGTTGGGGGTTTAGGACGAATACACATTCAAAGGGCTCATGCCCGTGCCTGAATGTATAACACGATTGTATGAAAATTCCACAAAAGGTAAGTGTCCTCCCAAGAAGTCATTTTTTCCTTAACTATTGACCGCAACATAGAACCCAAGGTTCTATTGACAACCTCGGTTTGACCATTGGTTTGTGGGTGGAAAGATGTACAAAATAACAACCTTGTGCCAAGATTACCCCATATTGACTTCCAAAAGTGACTAAGGAACTTAGAGTCTCCATCACTCACAATAGTCCTTGGAAAACCATGCAATTTCACAATATTTTCAACAAAAAAAGAGGCTACACTTGATGCATCTTCACTTTTAGAACAAAGAATGAAGTGTGCCATCTTAGAAAATCGATCAACGACAACAAAAATGCTATACCTACCTCATATAGTCTTCGACAATCCCAACACAAAATTTATAGATATATCAAGCCAAGGATGTAGAGGAGTGAGAAGTGAGGTGTATAACCCGTGGGGTAGGAGCCGAGATTTGGCTCTTTTGCATTTTACACATTGGCCATAAATTCTTGCCACATCCTTGTGCATTTTAGGCCAATAAAATTGCTCCTCCAATATTCCGAGGGTCTTATCAATACCAAAATGACCCATAAGACCACCATCGTGTGCTTCCCTAACAAATAACTCTCTCCATGAGCTAGAAGGTACACACAATCGTCTTCCTTTAAATAAGTAGCTATCAAACTTGGCATAGGGGTGGGACCCCTAGCCGAAACCCATCCATCCCTATCCAACTCTTTACTTTCCCTATAAATAAGAGCAAAGTGAGGGTCCCCGGGATACAAAGATTTGAGACTCTCAAAAACCCATCAACTTAGACGACAAAGTAGACACAAGAACATGTTTTCGAGAAAAAGCATCGGCCACCACATTGTCCTTACCCTTTTTGTAATGAATCACATACGGAAAAGTTTCAAGAAACTCAATCCATTTGGTATGCCATCGGTTAAGCTTGTCTTGTGCCTATAGATGCTTCAAGGATTCATGATCCGTTCGTATCACGAATTCTTTAGGCCATAAATAATGTTTCCAAGTGGCCAAGGCCCTAATCAAGGCACACAACTCTAAATCGTACATAGTGTAGTTTAGAGTTTCTCCTTTGAGCTTTTCACTAAAGTAGGTAATAGGCTTTAATTCTTGCATTAAAACCTCGCCTATATTCGACCTCAAAAGTCTTGTCAAAATTTGGCAATTGTAGCAAAGAGGCCGAGATGAGCATATAACTTTCAAGTCCTCGAAGGCCTTAGCTTGTTCATCTCACCACTTGAAAGGCTGATCCTTTTTAATCACTTTGGTCAAGGGGGAGACAATGGTGCTAAATCCTTTGACAAAACATCTATAAAAACTAGCCAACCCGTGGAAGCTTCTCACTTCACCTACGGTTTTGGGAGTTGGCCAATTTTTAATGGCGTTAATCTTAGATTCATCCACTTCGACCCCTCTTGAGCTTACCACAAACCCAAGAAATACAACCTCATGGACACCAAAAAACACTTTTCTAGATTAGCATATAACTTCTCCTTTCGGAGGACATCAAACACAGATTGTAAATGCCTTACATGCTCATCTAAGGACTTACTATATATACCAAAACATCATTAAAGTAAACAACAACAAAATTTTTGATAAATGGATTCATCACATAATTCATTAGCCTCATGAAAGTACTTAGAGCGTTTCTTAGGCCGAATGGCATAACCATCCATTCATAGAGACCGAATTTGGTCTTGAAGGCGGTTTTCCATTCATCACCCGGTTGCATACAGATTTGGTGATAGCCACTCCTCAAATCAAATTTAGAAAATAAACACGAACCACTCAATTCATCAAGCATATCATCTAGTCTAGGAATATGGTGACAATATTTTACAATTATCTTGTTGATGGTTCGACAATCAACACACATACTCTAAGTCCCATCTTTCTTGGGAACTAGTAGAACTTGGACCGTACAAGGGCTCATACTCTCCTTGATGTACCCTTTGTTGAGAAGTTCCTCAACTTGGCGTTGCAATTCCTTGGTATCCATCAGGTTGCTTCTATAAGCCGATTTGTTGGGCAATTGTGAGCCCGACACCAAATCAATTTGGTGCTCAATGCCCCGAAGTGGAGGCAATCCTTTCGATAATTCCTTTGGGAAGACATCCTCGTAATCCTGCAAAACATGAGAATAGGAGGAGAAATGGAAATATTAGCGGGGTTAGTATTAAAATAATGAGCCAAAAGGAGCATTGGAGTGTCCTACTCATGATCCATAAAGAGTTCCTTCCTCCTAGACATCATCCCTATGCTCTCATTCCCCTTAGAATTTAGGGACCCCTCGGTTTCCCCTACTCTCTCTCTCTCTCTCTCTCTCTCTCTCTCTCAAATTCCCCTTCTTTCCCCTCACTCTCGGCCTTCTTTCCCTTTTTCCTCAATTCTCATATCTTTTGGTGTAATTCATTCACTTGGGAAGGAAATAATGGATGAAGAGCAACCTTTCGGCCATCCTTCTCAAGTGTATACTGATTGGACCTTCCATCATATTTGGTCGACCTATCGTATTGCCAAGCCCTTCCTAACAACAAGTGACAAGCTTGCATTGGTATCACGTCACAAATCACCTCGTCATGGTAGTTGGCTACCTTAAAACGTATCACACATTGCCTTGTGACCTTTAACTCGCCGTATTCATTCAACCGTTACAACTTGTAAGGACTAGTGTAAGGTGTAGTCGGCAATTTCAAGAAGTTCACTATTGCAACACTAACCACATTCACACAACTTCCACTATCTATCACCATAGTGCACACACTTTACTTCACAAGATAGTATGGAATAGGTTCTCTCGTTGGCTAGGATCATCTATCACCTTACTAATCATGGCACGCTTCACTACAAAGTTTGGGACCACACACTTCCCTTCTTACGGATAAGCATCCTCACAATCATCATCATCATCATCATATGGCTCCATCTCGACTATCTCTCCATCTTGGGGCTCGGCCTCACTCTCATCATCCTCCATACCTATTTTTTTACCAAGGAAATACAATCTACCTTCCCTAAGGATTACATTGTGTCGGTTAGGGCATTCGTTGGCTTTATGCCCCCAACCTTGGCACTTGAAGCATTGGAACCCTTTAGGATTAGGATACTTGTGAGCTTCTTACCTCGGAGGGATTTTATGGACTATTTTGGACTCAGGCAGCCTAGTAGTGGTGGATTATTCTTTGTTTTTGGGACAACCTGAAGAGGATTGATCCATATCCTTGCCCCTCGCCAACTCGAGGTTGATTGTCCCTTTTTTTTTAAACGATGACCTGTCTTTAATTTTCCTTTCCATCTCAAGAGATGCTTGGAAAATACCTTCGACGGTACCAAACTTGTGAAGTGTCAAATGAGTTGAGATCTTTTTGTTAGACCCACACTTGAACCGAATGATTTCATGACTAATTTGTTCCCCACAATGATCAAGTTTCAACATGAGTTGTTGAAACTCATCATAATATGCCATCACACTTCGATTCCCTTGCCGCAAGTTGTACAATTTAGCAAGCAACTCATGGCGATAACTCTCGAGAAGGTACCGTTGCCTCATTAGGTACCTTAACTGAAACCAAGGTGGTGGTTGTCCATCAATCAATTTATTACCAAACCATTTAACGTATTCTCACCATGTGTTAGCATAGCCTTTAAAGTGAGCTATGGCATAACAACTCTTCTTTTTTTCCGAGATATCATTCACTTGAAATATTTTATCACATGCCGACTCCCAAGAAAGATACACCTCGGGGTCACTTTTACCCTTAAAGATAGGTAGGTTCAATTTGATGGTGTTGATGCCTACGTCTCTCTCTTGGTGTCGGTTTCCCCTTTTTTCATACCCTCGGTATCTTTTGGATCCACACGTCCCCCTCTTATCTCCTCCTCCCTTATGTAAGTATCATCAAAGGTGCCATACCTTTCATAATCCTCTCTACCATATTCCTCAAAGTGGACGGGACGGTTTTGGATATTTGGAACTTGATTTAGAGGGATTGGGTTTTATGGAGGTGCTGGTCTTTGGTTTAGTGGAGCTTGGAAGGAAGGGTTTGGATTTAGTCGAGTTATTAGGTGCCTTAGTCCCTCTTACGAAACTTGAGGAGTTTGGAAATGGGTTGGTCTATTGGAGTCTCGGTTTAGGGGGTTATGAGTGGTTTGGCTTGCAATATTTAGTAGAGCTAGTGAAAGATTTGGTAATTGTGGCCATGTTTTGGGAGTAACGGTGACAGAGAAATTTCTATCATGTCTACTTGATGAAACATATCAAGGAGTAGAAGGGAGAGATTTTCTTTGACTCTCCACTTGTTCTAACCTCCCACTAATAGTCGTCACTTCTCCCCTTATGGCTCCCACTTCCGTACTCAACCTTTCAAGAGTTTGGGTCATAGCCTCAAGAGTGACCCTCATATTCTCCATTTCATTTAAATCCACGGTTTGAGACGTGGTTCCCTCCATTATCAAGGTATCACGTACATAAGCAATAAATAAGTTAGTTTAAAAACCTCTCTCCCCACTCACACTCAATCTCCACAAGTGTTGTAGATTGGCTAGTGACCCGTGAATCCTTAAGGTATGAGTATTCTCTTGCCCGGAGTATATTCTTGTTTTAAAACTCAAAGAATTCTCGTCGGACTAGAGCCAAGAGTTACAATGTATTCAAACGACAAAAGCACACAAACAAACATAGACACGAACATAAGGCTTCAAAGGACTAATTGAGAACCTAGTAGGAATGTACTAGCTTGTTAATTAGTTCTCGAATCAATTTAAAGAAAACTAAGAGTCAATAATTAGAAACTAAAAAATCCAAATTTGAGCTTAATTAATGTCATGATCACTTTTTAGGGTGACATGGCAGTGTGTTATTGGTCATGGGTCCATACATTTGATCATCAACTTAAAGTCTTAGCCTTTTTTTTATCATTTTGCAATGGATGACTTGTTATTAGAGGAAAACATAAAGTCTTGTAACTTTTTCAATTTTTCAATCTCAAAAGGTGATTGACTTTACTAGTTCTACAAGACAAGGTTCCTTGTTTTAAGGAAAAGTGGTTGTCAAGTCTAGAAAGGTGATGTTGGCAAATCTTCTCACAAACAACTTTTAAATTTTGTCTTACAAATTTTTTGGATCTATTGCTCTTTTAAGACATAGGATGAAGAGAAACTTTTAAGATGAACACAACATCAATACCTTCAAGAACAAAATAACAATACACCATAATGATCACTCCAACGTCCAACGTAAGTCACCACACGACCAACCTCAAGTTTTCACATCAACAAGTCACTTTTTCTTAAGCTCAACTTTAGATTTAGACACTTTTGTGTAGATGAGAAAGAAACCAACATAAGAAACAAACTAAACAAGTAAAACCTTTGTAGATCTACAACCAACTTTCGACTAAGATGTTCAAGAACACACTTTTGGTAAGAGCTTCCCAAGATTAGTTTTGTAAGAACAAAACCAAGCCTTGAGATTTGATACCAAATGATACATGACTAAGTGTGTATCATGAGATTCAAGCCAACACAAGAACAACAAAATGAACAACAATATGCTAGTGAATCGAAATATGCCACACGCGGCTTCACTAGACTTCAATATCATATTTTAGAACTAGAAAATGGAGTTAACAACAAGAACAACAAGTTAACAAGAGAGCTAGTGAATCAAAAGAGCCCCGCACAACTTCACTAGTCTTCAAAGATCAATAACAACACAATGATAACAAAAGAGATGGATAGATAGTTTGACATATAATATTCAAGAATCTAAGAACCCTAACAACATGTAAGGACCTTAAGATTAATGAATGTTAACACCAAACTCTTACTTGGACCAAGAGGAACCCCAAGATCCTAGTTTCTAGCCAAGATACAACACAAGTATCACTCTACTTGTGAGTTTTGGTTTTGGACCTCTCAAATGGAAGAGAGAAGTTCAAAATATTACAAGTGTTTGAAGTCTCAAAATATCATCAATGAACTCCCTAGAAATAACCCTAACATGTTGTTCATATAGTGAAATACAAAATAATTTATAAATGACTCCCTTGCCCTTGGCCCTTAACTGAAGTTCCATCTAATCTGCCTTGGTCTGCACTGCATCTGCTTCAGTAGATTGGCAGCAGATTATCCGTAGGTCAGAAGCAGACTTCACTGGTTTGATATGTGTTACATCTGCTTCAGCAGATTGGCAGAAGATTGGCCACAGAGCAGGGGTAGATTGGTCCTGCATCCAACATGCTCTCCATATGTGCCCAAGGCGTGGCCACACTTCAAGGTCCCTCTTCATACACTACATGTAGTCCCTTAGATGTAGAAACAACACATTCACACATGGCCATAGATATGAACATACTTTGAAGTTTTTGTAACACCCGAGCTTGGCTACACGTGAATGGTTTTGAGCTTGGCATCCTTGAATAAAAAATTGGATAATTTAAGGTAAAAGTGGGTTATTTTTTGATATAGGATAAATATGAGGGAAGTAGATAGTATTTATCCACACGGACAGACACATAAACAGTTTTTTCCACATGTATACACTTATTTTACACGTGGTTCGTGGGCCAAAAAGGGGCACGTGACTTACTAAATTAACAAGTTTGGGGGGGGGGTACTTAAGATGACTTAAAGTTAGGTGTACCATGAATAAAATAAGACAATTTTAGGGAGAGTAATTGGTACTTCTCTTTATTCAATAAGGATGTAACATATTTGAATTTATTTTAGGAAAGTAAATAATGAGAGAGAATCTCTTAAATATCTGAAAAGATAAAATCAAATTAAAAAATTTCCATAAGATCTTATCATTTGAAATTTATAATTTGATTCAATTTTTTTCCATCTCTATTAATCTTTCTTTTTCCTTAAAATTTTGAAAGCTTTCATGTATGCTCATGTTGACAAATATTTATATTCTTCTGAAGAATACAAGCAGGGTAAGCGAGTTAGGTTTTTTTATCAGGGAGGTGCCCAGTCTCAAGGTGGTAGAGATGGTGGCAAATAGCAAAAAAAGAAATAGAGGAGTTCTGGTTCCTTCTTTACTGCCAGTGCTCCTTACCCCCAGCAGTCGGGCGACAAGCGTCATCATGATGGTGACAATTCTCAGACGCAGGGAGCCCAGTCTCAGGCAAGTGGAGGTCAGTTTGTTTCTTTGTATCCTCCTTGTTGGTTTTATGGTCATCCTTATCGGGGATTCTGTGAGGAAGGTAGGGATAAGTGCTTTAAGTATGGTCAAGTAGGCCATAGGTTCAGGGATTATCCATGTAACAAAGTCTCTACGAGGGCGAATGAGATTCTGGTGGCTTCATCTTCTGTTCCTACACCCGATGGTGTGGGATCTGCTTCTGTTACTACTACTAGTTCCAATGCTGGTTGGAACAGGTTGTATTCTTTGGCGTCCCATTAGGAATCTGAGGTATCTCCTGCTGTTGTTATTGGTACATTATAACTTTTCTCTCATGATGTGTATTGTTTGCTTGATCAAGGTCTGCCCTTTTCTATGTGACTCCTTATATAGCTGTGTCTTTTGGTTTTGATTCAGAAGTTATTTCAGATTCGTTTTCTATTTTTACATTAGTAGGAGATTCGATTATTGCTGAATGGGTCTATAGGGTGTGTGGTATCTATGAGTAGTTTTAAGACCCCATAAAGTTCTCTCATAGTCTAAGCCTTAGAGCGTGTTAAGTAAAGTGTATTCTGACCTTAAAAGATCGAGAAGTGACTTCCAAAGTGAGAAATATTTTAAACCATGTAGAATTTCCCTAATATCGACTTTTTGTCATGTAGAGAATTGAATAAACTTTTCGTCGATACCAAATTCGCCCAAATCCGACACTCGGGCGAAGAGTTAGAGCCATTTTAGTGAGACAGTGTGCCACCTGGCACTTTAGCGCATCGCGGAGCCAGCCAAAATGGCAATTGTCAAATTCCCTTCGCGATTCCACCGCATCGCGGTGTCTTTCTCGTTTGCAACTAAGGTGGCAACACAATTTCACTGCGTCGCGCCAAGGCTCAGTTTCTCAATTGTCCAATTTCCAGTAAGCTGGTGTGATTATAGCGCATCGCGCTAGCACGTAAAATTGGGATTTTTCCTATTTCGGATTTTTATTCCTAGGGCAAAAATGGTCTTTTCCCAACCCCTATATATACTTTGTAACATGAGATTCAGCACATTTACACCCAAATATTGTTGGTTTCTCTCAATTTTCTTCAAGAACAAGACCTAGGGTTTCTAATCCAAGACCCAAATCATCAAGGTTTCACCGTGAATCTTTCAAGAATTACATAGCAAGGTATGTTAGATGTTGATTCTTGGGTTCCTTCCACCCAAGAAGTTCAAGACTCCTTTTTCTAAATTGAAAGATCTTGTGTTTATGAGTTTTCATGATTCATGCGAATTGAAATTGAAGTTCAGGTTATTATTGAGTTAAATTCGTGTTTCGTTTATAAAATCTCAAGAGTTGATCCTAGTATATGATATTCATGTGATGTTCATGATAAACCCTCTTCAAGTTGCATGTTAAGTGATGTGTTTATGTCAATTGAGTGTAGAAATTGTTGAATAATCAAAGCATGCTCCCCATATGTTTGATAAAATGCTTATGTGAAGGAATTAGAGCCATTATAGCATGTAAACTAGAAATCCTCAATTATGTGCAAGCTTATGCATGCCAAGCGTTTGTTGAAAAGCCTTAATGAATGAATTGTGATATGTTAGCATGAAATCTACCAATTATATGCTCTTATTTGCATGTTAAATATTTGTTGCAAGACCTTGTTGAATGGAGTATGCGCCAATAGCATATCTACCTATACTATCACATGTTTATGATTTCCAAGTGCTTGAAGAGATGCTTTAATGATTGTAATGGTGAATGAATGTCCATGGTCATAATTATTCAAGAATGTTTATGTTTTACTTCTATGTTATCGAGTCCTGGGGGTATTTATACCCGATAATTTAGCTGTAAGTTTAGAGCCCGTGCCAGTTTTCACGATAATCTCAGTCAAGCCACGATTCTTAAAACTCAGTGAGTTACAAAATTGAGTACTCTCAGACAATTAAAAAACTTAAGAAATCTCAGTAATCTAAGTATTATTAGCATTCCAGCTTCAGTTCAGTACTCAGCTCAGATCTTAGTAGTATTTAAGAATTCAGTTTCATACCTCAGTAGCATTCAAGTAATCTATTTAGAACTTAGTATCGTTTACTCAAATAATGAGATTCAGAAGTATTCCATCAGATAATAGAATTAAGTAAACTCAGTCAGATCAGTCAAGTAAGAAAATCAAATCAGTAACAGATTCAGCTCAGTCTAGTACAGTTTAAGAAAAAGAATCAGTTCAGAGTCTTTTAGTTGGGAGTAGGACTTAGCACCGAGCAAACCTAGGGATGGGAACTCACCCGTTAGAGAGGACTGATATCCCTAGGAGCAATCCCTAACTTCCAAAACTACGTAGCCAGCGTGGGTATGAGACGTCACCCACTAGATAGGACTGGCATACTCAGGGATCACCCGTTAGTATATTATATATATATATATATATATAGGACTGATCCTAGGAGGTCACCCATTAGATAGGACTGACTCCACAAGAGAGGTCTTTACCCGTGGCACGGTACTGACACCCTTCCAACTGGGGTTATAGATTGGACCCCAACTTAGCTAGAAAGGGCATGTCGGTTAAATGACTACTTCCCACAGTCTCAGTTTCAGAATCAGTCTCAGTAAAGAAACTCAGTTCTGTAGTACAGAGTAAAGACTGTTAGATATAATCAATCATTATGATTATCAACAAACTCAGAGATCACCCGCTAGATAGGACTGGTCTTGAATTTAGTTAATCAGCTTCCGTATTATCAGATTCAGAGATCATCCGCTAGATAGGACTGATCTCAGATTAAGTCAAATCATATTCATTATCAGTATATACAAAGATCACCGCTAGATTAGATTGATCTCAGATTCAGCTGAGTAATCTTATTATCAATAGATACAAAGATCACTTGCAAGATAGGATGAATCTTAAATTTCAGTCGAGCATTCCCATTATCATTAGATTTAGAGATCACCCGCTAGATAGAACTGATCTCAACTTCAGTACTCAGTTATCGATATTAGAATATTCAGTTATTTAGTATCTCAGTATTAGTAGTGAGTTCAGATGTCAATAAAGCAGTATCCGAGTATCAGTATTCAGAGACACGATGATTTCAGTTATGGTTTGTGCATTCATGCATATGTCCTTATTCAGTACTCTCATGTTATTCAGTTAAGTTATGTTCATGCATAAGCCCTTGCATTTAGCCTTACCTCATCTAGCATACCAGTATATTTAAAGTACTAATGCAACTTTTATCTTGCGCTATGGTGTCTTATACCATAGGTTCAGAAGCGCAATATCCAGAGCACCCTTAGTAGTCCAGACTCAGTCAACAACAGTAGACGTAACAGTGAGTCCTCTTTATTCGAGGATGATCCTTATTTTATTATGGCATTAGATTCAGTTTATTTTTAGTAGACGGAGTTAGTTGGGGACATATCCCATTAGCTCCATAGTTCAGACAGTTAGAGGTTTTTTGGATAGATGTATTAGTATTCAGTTTTTAGTATTGATTATTTTAGACCTTTTGAACCTTATAACAAGTTTTCCTCCAGTTTTTTGCATTATTCAGTATTTTTATACAGTTATTGCAGTAGGTACCAGATAAGGGTTAGCTTGTAGTCCTCGAGATTATAAACACCATGTGGCATTCTGGTTCTAGAAAATTGGGGCGTTACAGTGGTAGGCAGACTTTGGTGGATCTGTGTGAGCTGGGTATGGTTGATTTTGATGTAATCTTGGGTATGGATTGGTTTCATTCTTGTTATGAAAATTTGGATTGTTGAACCCATAGGGTCATCTTTAGGTTCCCTAGTGAGCTAGAAATAGAATGGGAAGGTTGTTCCTTAGCGTCTAGGGGTAAGTTTATTTCTTATCTTTGAGCCTGGAGGTTAATCTCTAAAGGTTGTCTTTATCACTTGGTCCAAGTTAAAGATTCTAATTCGGAAGGTCCTCTTTTGTCTTCGGTCCCTGCGGTTAATGAGTTTCCAGAGGTGTTTCAAGATGATCATCCAGATGTTCCTTCAGATAGAAAAATAGAGTTTGGTATTGATTTTCTTCCAGACACTCATCCAATTTCTATTTCTCTGTATAAAATAGCTCCGGATGAGTTAAGAAAACTCAAGGAGCAAATTAAAGATCTTCTAGATAAAGGGTTTATTTGTCCTAGAATTTCCCTATTGGGTGCACTGGTGTTGTTCGTACGTAAGAAGGATTGTTCTCTTCGTATGTTCATTAACTACAAGCAGTTGAATAAGGTAACGGTCAATAACAAATATCCTCTTCCTTGGATAGATGATCTGTTTGACCAGTTGCAAGGTGCAAAGTTTTTCTTTAAGATAGATCTTCGGTCTGGGTAACATCAGTTGAGGATTAGGGAGGTAGATATTCCTAAGATGGATTTTCGCACTAGGTATGAGGATTATGAGTTTTTGGTGATGTCATTTGGATTGACAAATGCTCCGACAACATTTATGGATCTAATAAATAGGGTATTTTGGTAGTATTTGGATCTCTTTGTCATTGTGTTTATTGATGATATTTTGGTGTATTCTAAGAGTGAGGTGGATCATGCTAATTACCTCCATGTGGTATTGCAGACCTTCAGGGAACAATGGTTATTTGCTAAGTTATCTAAGTGAGAGTTTTGGTTGAATATTATGCTTTACTTAGGTCAAATAATTTCTAGTGAAGGGATCATGGTGGATCCACAGAAGGTGGCTGTGGTGAAGAATTGGCCTAGACCTACGAATCTATATGATATTCGGAGCTTCTTGGGTTTATTCGGGTATTATAGGCAGTTTATGGAGAGCTTCTCGTCGATAGCTGCTCCTTTGACTAAGTTGACTCGAAAGAAGGTTAAGTTTTCTTGGTTGGATTCGTGTGAGAGGAGTTTTGAGAAGTTAAAAGATAAGTTAACTTCGGCTCTAGTTCTGACTTTGCCGGAAGGCAATAATGGGTTTGTGATTTATTGTGATGCATCTCGGGTTGGTCTTGGTTACGTGTTGATGCAGTATGGGAAGGTGATAGCCTATGCTTCTAGGCATTTAAAGGTTCATGAGAGGAACTATCCTACTCATAATTGGAAATTATTGGCCATTGTGTTTGATTTAAAGATATGGAAGTATTATTTGTTTGGGATCCATATGGATATCTTTTCTGATCATAAGAGTTTGCAGTATGTGTTCTCGCAGAAAGAGCTTAATCTCAGCCAGAGAAGATGGCTTAAGCTTCTTAAGAACTATGAGTCTTCACTACCATCCAGGTAAAGCTAACATAGTTGCTGATGCTCTTAGCAGGTTATCCATGGGTAATTTGGCTTATGTGGAAGAAGGAAAGCGAGAATTGGTGAAGGATATTCATCATTTGGAAAATCTTAGGGTTCGCCTCCTGGAATCCAAGGATGGTGGTATGATGGTGCAAGAAGTAGTTAGATCATCTCTTGGTGCAAAGATTAAGGAGAAGCAAGTGTTGGATTCTGCTTTGATAAAAATCAAGGGTAGCGTTGGTGAGCAAAAGGTGGTGGATTTTGAGATTAGAAGCGATAGTACTTTGTGGTACCAAGAGAGGTTGCGTGTTCCTGATGTAGATGGTTTACGATAAAGGATCTTAGTTGAGGCACACAAGTCATGCTATATTATCCACCCTGGTTCTACTAAGATGTACCATGATCTCAAAGAGATCTATTGGTAGAGTGGTATGAAATAAGACGTAGTCAATTTTGTGTCCAAGTTCTTGGTGTGTCAACAAGTTGTGGTTGAGCACATGAGGCCTGGTGGGTTGTATCAAGAGATTAAGTTTCCTGATTGGAAGTGGGAAGAGATCAATATGGATTTTGTTATCGAACTTTCTCGATATTGGAACCTATTTGATTTGATTTGGGTCATTGTGGATAGGATGACGAAGTTTGTGCATTTTTTGCCTGTGTGGACTAGCTTTTCGACGGAGAATTATTTGAAGCTTTATCTTTAAGAGATTATGAAACAACAATGGGTGCCTTTTCGATTATTTTCGATCGTGGTATGCAGTTTATGTCCCACTTTAGCGGTCTTTCCAGAAAGGATTGGGGACTAAGGTGAGTCTGAGTACGGCTTTCCACCCTCAGTTGGATGGGCAAGTGGAAAGAACAATTCAGACATTGGCAGATATGCTTCGAGCCTGTGTGATTGATTATGGTGGTAGTTGGGTGGAGCATCTACCTTTAGTAGAGTTTTCTTCCAACAATAGTTATCATAAGAGTATTGATATGTCTCCTTTTGAGGTGTTTTATGGTAGGAGGTGTAGATCTCTTATTGGTTAGTTTGATCTCGGCGAGGCTGATTTGTTTGGTCCGGATTTGGTTTGTCAAGCTATGGAAAAGGTGAAGGTGATTTTGGATAGGCTCAAGGTTTCCCAGATTTGTCAAAAGTCGTATGCAGATGTTAGGCGTAGAGATTTGGAGTTCGCAGTTGGGGATAAGGTTTACCTTAAGGTGTCTCCTATTAACGCAGTAGTGCGGTTTGGCAAAAAGAAAAATCTCAGTCCTCGGTACACTGGTTCTTATGAAATTTTATGGAGAGTAGTCAATGTTGCGTATGAGTTAAAGTTTCCATCTAGTTTGAGTTTGGTTCATCAGTATTTAATGTTTCTATCTTGAGGAAGTGCGTTGGTGATTCGTCTTCGATTATGCCTTTGGAAGGGTTGGATATCTCGGATTCTCTTTCTTATGAAGATGTCTCGATTAAGATATTAGATAAGCAGGTTTGTCAATTGCTGACCAAGGATATGACTTTAGTTAAGGTTCTATGGTGGAAACACAAGGTGGAAGAGGCCACGTGGGAAGTGGAAGAGGACATAAAGTCCAAGTATCCGCTCTTGTTTTCTTCTCCTGATATTTATACGGAATGTATGTGTTCTTGAACACATCTTTATTTTCTGAGTTTGTTAAAGAAAAGATTAACATCTTTGACTCTTTGTTTTCAAACTTAGTTAAAGGGATGTTTGATAATGCAAATGACTCTGTGTGTGGTTACCCCTTTCTTATCCGGCCTTCAAGGACGAATGTATCTAGTGGGGGAGACTGAAGCATCCCAGGTTTGGACCTTTAGAAAATTTCCAGGAATCTCGTTCTTCGAACCCATTAAAACTCATGGTACAAGCCGTAAAATGGGGTACGAGTGGTGAAGACCTATCATAAGCTGACCAATGTTAGTTGGTGGGATGTTCATAGATAATAGAATGGATACAACTTGAGGGGATAAGTCGTAAGACATGGGTACAAGTCATATAAGTGACTCATAAGGCGGTCTGTGTTTGATCCTCTTGGGGTTACATTCTGCCAGGGATACGGATCATGGGTATGGATCGTATTCTGAGGTTATGACTTAGTTGGATGAGTCGTATACTGGTCAGTGTCTGATCCATGGTTGAGGATGGGTTACGATTAGGTAGGTATCAACCGTAAGCTAGGTTACGATTTGTAAGGAGGTCAGTCGTAACCTTGTGTTGGGTTTTTCTAGGATTTAAGTGGGGGTATTCTGGATATTTCCCTACTTACCCTAATAAGGACCCATGTCTTTTAATACACTTAGGAGGTTATTTTCCCTATTATTTTATGAGGTTATTTACCCTATTATTTTATTCTCAAACACTTAGAATCTCTTCCAAAACATATCATAATTCCCTCAAGAGTTTTTGGGGCAAAGATCTAGGGTTTCACTAAGGGATTACTTTAGGGCTTGTCTTAGTGCATTCTTTCCATCAATCTTCTTAGTTTAAGGCATGATTATCTTCCCTACTTGTAATTTCAATTAAAGGCATGGTTATATGGTTGATTTCATATTTTTTTGTTCAATTATTTATTTGGGGTTTTTGATGTTAATGGCTTGATTATGATTTCTTATGGTTTTAATTATGCTTTCTATACATTAATGGTGGTTTTGGATAATGGAATTGCATGGCAATGTTTTAATGGTAATGGAATTTGGTTTTGGTTATACTATGCCCCCAAGGTGTTTGATAAAATGCTTATAAAGATATGTTCATTGCATTAGCTCCTTTAAAAGGGAACTCTTGCTTGTTTTCAGCTTATGCATAAAACTACAAATGGTTTAAATGGTTTACAAAGGTTAATGGCTAATTGGTAATGCTTATGGAGAACATGGTTGTCTCCCAAGAGGTTAATATAGTAAACGGAAAGGGCACCAAAAGTCCCCTTAATCTAAATGGTCTGACTATGGGTAATACTTGCAAGTATGGTGGTATGACGATACCACTGGTTTATCAAATAGCCTTGGTCAATAGATGGATAATTGGATTGTTTGGACTTGGTTTTAATTGGAAATTAATGGCGAAAAGTCTAAGCTAAGTCGTGGAAGGTGGCAATTCCGGGGGGATTAAAACCAAAAACTCATATTTGCCAATATGAGGGGTCTTCAATGGCCACGTGAGAGTGTCATGTTTATTTGGAGGGATGTACTAGTCATCCTAGAGTTATTGCCTGGCCGTACGGTTACACGCATCGGTACCCTTTCAGCAGAGGGAGCTGAACCCATATGGCCCGTGGGTGGTAGGATGGTTAAGCTACACAACCCAAGTTAAGGTTTTAACTGTCATGCTAAACCCGATCCCTTTTCCCAACACACATATATATATGTATGGTTGTTTGCATTGGATGTTTTTCACTTCATTTTGATAACTGGCATTACTTTATCTTTATCTCGAGATTTATGCTAATGTCCACCCACTAACCACTCTACTGGCGATTGTATACCCACACTATGCAAAAATTGGGCGTTCGACTTCTCCTTCATAGTACTTGATTTGGGGATATCTTATTGGACTGAAGTGGTGAGCTTCCACCTCTTTGGAAGGCATCATTTCATGTTGGACATTCTCAGACTTTTCTTTTCTTTTCGGATATTAATTTTGGCCATGGTTGGGGGCATGTCCTAATCAAATATTTTTATTCTTTTGGATAGAGGCTTTGTGGTACTTCTGGGAGTTGGAATGAGAGGGATCGGTATTGGTATTGACCTTGGCAATGAGATGGATGTTGGGATGCTCGTAGTGTAGCTTCATTATTTGTTGAACATGTTGTAAAGCTTCACGGGGTACCGAGGACTATTGTGAGCGATAGGGACTCCAAGTTCCTAAGTCTCTTTTGGAAGTCCATGTGGGGTAGGCTTGGAACGAAGTTACTTTTCTCCACGTCTTGCCACCCACAAACCGATGGCCAAACGGAGGTAGTAAATAGAACCTTAGGGTCTATGCTACGTTCTATAGTTAAAGGTAAACTGACTTCATGGGAAGATCACCTACCCTTGGTGGAATTTGCATACAACCGGGTAATACATTCGAGCACGGGAATGACTCCCTTTGAATGTGTTTACGGCCTGAATCCCCTTACCCCTTTAGATCTCACTCCTTTGTCTAGTGATCTCATGACCAGCTTAGATGGAAATAAAAGAGCCGAGGCAATGAAGAAAATGCATGAGACGGTGCGGATCAAGCTTGAAAAGAAGAACCAAGAGGTTGCAAAAAGGGTAAACAAAGGAAGAATGATACGGTTGGGGCAGCCTCCACAGGTACACGGCCTTTCACACGAAGCCAAGATCGGGAATTACAAAAACTCCAAGCTTTGTTCATGCAAATGGCCGTGTGTGAGTTGGTGATTGAACCAACCAAGGACCTAAACGTTTTTATGTGTGAAGAGAGGTCTTAATGTGTAATAAACTACTCTTCAAGGTTGACACAAGAAGCAAGGGCGGATGGGTCATTTTATCCTTTTTGTTTGTAGTATAAATAGAACATATTAGAGAATGATGATGCATGTCTAGATCTTGGGCTAGTTCCAACATAACCCATCTTGGGCTAGTTCACGGCTTGAACAAACAACACCAAAAGGAAATTCTGAAATCTGTCCATTAAAAGTTGAAACCGAGAATGATGATGCATGTCTAGATCTAAGTGTTATTTTTCTTGTTTAGTGAGTTTCTAGTGTTGGTTTCTTTCTCACCAACACTAAGGTGTCTAGATCCAAAAGTTGAGCTTGAAAAACTTGAACATTGTGTAGTGACTTGAAGTGGCCGAAAGTTGTATGTTGTTGGTGACCAAAAAAAAGAAATAAAATCAGTGGATGTTGTGTTTATGTGCTAAAGAAGTTGAAGAAGATTGTTGAGGTGTTCATCTTTTGAAATTGTTCATCTTGTTCATCTTGTTGTGTGCTCAAGTTGTAAGACAAGTTATAAAGTTGTTGTGAAAGATTTGCACCCCTCACCTTTTAGTCTTGTCAATGACTTTTCCCTAATTCAAGGAGCCTTGTTTTGTGGGATTAGTCTACCAAACATCCCTTTTTGAGTTTGAAAAGGGTGAAACACTACAAGATTTTATTTTTCCACCAAAAAACACTTTGCAAACTATAACAAGTGTGTGAATATTAACAAAAAAAAAAAAAGAGAGAGAAGAAAAAAACGTGTGGAACCATTGCATGCTGCCACGTCACTATAAGCTCAACTTAGGATACTCTTTGGTTGCTAATTGTTGATCCTTGGTTTCCCTTACTTGGTCCTAGAACTAATTAACAAACTAGTACATTCCTACTAGGTTGTCAACTAGTTCCTTGAACCGTTTGTTCGTGTCAACGTTTATTTGAGTGCTTTTATTCATTTGAATGAGTTGCTGATTTTTGACTCTAGTCCGGCAAGAATTCTTTGAGTCTTCAAACAAGAATCCATTCCGGATAAGAGTTTACTCATACCTTACAAATCTCACGGTTACTAGCCAATTATACAACACTTGTGGAACACGAACTTGTGGTGAACTAAAACGGCTCATACCTTGACAATGGAAGGAACTACGTCTCATAATGTGGATACTAATGCTCTTGATTCTATGAGGGTCACTCTTGAGGCCGTTACCCGGACACTTGAAAGGTTGAATTCGGAATTTGGGGCCGTGAGAGGGGACTTGGCAGCAATAAAGGGGGAAGTGTCGACTATTAGTGGGAGATTAGAACAAGTGGAGAGTCAAAGGAACTCTCGTCCTTCTACTCCTCTACATGTATCTACCAATGGTCATGATAGGACCTCCTCCGCAACCATCACCCCCGAAACAGTCCACCAAATGCTAAATGCACCCCAAGCTCCACTAACTACCGCAAGCCAAACTACCTATTTTCCTCCAAACCGAGACTCCACTAGACCACTACATTTCCAAGCCCCTCCAATTCCACAAGAGGGATTTGGACGCCAAGTACCTCCACTAAATCCGAACCCTCCATTCCAAGCTCCATTAAACCAAAGACCACAAATTCCAAATCCTCCGAATCAAAACGGCCAAGGCCGACCAGCCCACTTTGAAGGATACGGTAGAGAGGAGTATAAAGGAGATGGAGCCTTTGATGATGCTTATATGAGGGAGGAGGAGTTAAGAGGGGGTCGAGGAGAACCTAGGAGATACCGGGGGTATGGAGATAGGGGAAACCGACACCAAGAGAGAGACGTAGGCATCAACACCATCAAGTTGAGCCTACCCATCTTTAAGGGTGAAAGTGATCCCGAGGTCTACTTAACTTGGGAATCGGCTTGTGACAAAGTTTTCCAAGTTAATGACATCTCGGACGAAAAGAAGAGTTGCTACGCTATAGCTCACCTTGAGGGCTATGCTAACACTTGGTGGGAGTATGTTAAACGGTTTGGTAATGAATTAGTCGATGGGCAGCCACCACCTTGGTATCGGTTGAGGTACTTGATGAGGCAACGATACCTTCCCGAGAGATATCGTCATGAGTTGCTTGCTATATTATATGGCTTGCGGCAAGGAGGCAAGAGTGTGATGGCCTATTTTGACGAGTTCCAACAACTCATGTTGAAACTTGATCATCGTGGGGAGAAAATCAGTCACGACATCATCCGGTTCAAGTGTGGGTTGAACAAAGAGATCTCCACTCATTTGACCCTTCACCGGTTTGAAACCATTGACGGTATATTCCAAGCGGCCCTTGAGATTGAAAGGGAACTTAAGGAGAGATCATCCTTCAAGGCAAGGGTACAAACCCCCTCGGGTTGGACCAAAAACAAGGACCAACCCGCCCCTACGAAGCTGCCCGAGTCCAAAACCGTCCCTAAATTCCCTCCGAAACCGGAGGCTCACAAATATCCCAACCCAAAGGGGTTCCAATGCTTCAAGTGCCAAGGTTGGGGGCATAAGGCCAACGAATGTCCGAACCGGCGCAATGTGATCCTACGAGAAGGAAAGGTGTACTACCTTGGTGAGGAGGTGGTTTCCGAAAGGGGGGAGGATGAGGCCGAGCCTCAAGATGGAGAGGGAGCTGCAAATGGGCCGAATGATGATGAAGTAGATGGTAGTGAAGATGTCTATCCACAAGAGGGGGAGTGTGTGGTTCCAAACTTTGTGGTTAGACGTGTCATGATTAGTAAGGCGATAGATGACCCGAGTCAAAGGGAAAATCTATTCCATACTAAGTGTCTTGTAAAGGAGAATGTGTGCACCTTGGTGATTGATAGTGGTAGTTGTACAAATGTTGCGAGCCATGCTATGGTAAATTTATTGAAGCTACCAACTACACCACACACTAGTCCTTACAAGCTACAATGGTTGAATGATTGTGGTGAATTAAGGGTCACGAGACAATGTGTGATTCGGTTTAAGGTGGGAAACTACCACGATGAGGTACTTTGTGACGTGATCCCAATGCAAGCATGTCATTTGTTGTTAGGTAGACCATGGCAATATGATAGGTCTACTAAACACGATGGGAGGTCCAACCGGTATACGCTTGAGAAGGATGGCCGAAAGGTCACACTTCATCCTCTCTCACCCTCCCAAGTAAATGAGTGGCATCAAAAGATGAGGGAGTTGAAGGGAAAGGGGGGGGAATCCGGAAAGGGAGAAAAGAGGGGGGATGCCGTAGGTGAGAAAGTAGGGACATCCGAGGCTGTCCCAACGACAAGGGAGATGGAAAACGTAGTGATGTTGGCTAGGAGGAAAGAAATCTTCGTGGACCATGATGAAAACAAGCCGATGTTACTTGTGGCCCATTGTTTTAATACTAACCCCACTAATTCTTCCATTTCCCCTTTGATTTCTTGTGTGTTGCAGGAGTATGAAGATGTATTTCCACAAGAACTTCCGCAAGGATTGCCCCCACTTCGGGGAATTGAGCACCAAATTGATTTGGTGCCGGGTTCACAACTTCCAAACAAACCGGCCTATAGGAGCAATCCCATGGACACTAAGGTGCTTGAAAGGCAAGTTGAGGAGCTTCTCAACAAGGGACACATCAAGGAAAGCATGAGTCCGTGTGCTGTTCCGGTGCTTTTGGTACCGAAGAAGGACGGAACTTGGCGCATGTGCGTCGATTGTAGAGCCATCAACAAAATCACTATAAGGTATCGTCATCCAATCCCTAGACTAGATGATATGTTAGATGAGATCCACGGATCTTGTTTGTTTTCTAAAGTGGATCTTAGGAGTGGCTATCACCAAATTCGCATGCAACCCGGTGATGAGTGGAAGACCGCATTCAAGACCAAATTCGGTCTCTATGAGTGGCTGGTCATGCCCTTCGGCCTTACCAATGCTCCTAGCACCTTTATGAGGCTAATGAATCATGTAATGAAGCCTTATATTGGAAAGTTTGTGGTGGTTTACTTTGATGATGTGTTGGTATATAGTAAATCTATTGATGATCATGTAATGCATTTGAGATGTGTGTTTGATGTGCTCCGAAAGGAAAAGCTGTATGCCAACATGGAGAAGTGTTCTTTTGGTGTTGATAAGATTATATTCTTGGGTTTTGTCGTGAGCTCAAGGGGTGTGGAAGTGGACGATTCCAAGATAGACTCTATTCGAAGTTGGCCGACCCCTAAAACTATTGGAGAAATCCGAAGTTTCCACGGGTTGGCAAGATTTTATAGGAGGTTTGTCAAAGGATTTAGTTCCATAGCAGCCCCCTTGACCGAGGTAATTAGAAAGGACGGACCCTTTAAATGGGGTGATGAGCAGGCTAGGGCTTTTGAGGCCTTGAAAGCTACGCTCATCTCGGCGCCTTTATTGCAATTGCCCGATTTTGATAAGATGTTTGAAGTAGAGTGTGATTCTAGTAAGGTTGGCATCGGGTCTGTTTTGATGCAAGAAGGTAAGCCCGTTGCTTATTTCAGTGAAAAGCTCAAAGGGGCAACTCTTAATTACTCAACTTATGATTTGGAGTTGTACGCCCTTGTTAGAGCCTTGGGAAATTGGCAACATTATTTGTGGCCTAAGGAGTTTGTGATACGAACTGATCATGAGTCGTTGAAACACCTTAAGAGCCAAGACAAGTTGAATAGGCGTCATGCTAAGTGGATTGAGTTCATCGAGACTTTCCCTTATGTAATTCATTACAAAAGGGGAAAGGAAAATGTTGTTGCCGATGCCTTGTCTAGGAAGCATGTGCTTGTTGCTACCTTGTCTTCGAAATTGATGGGTTTTGAGAGCTTGCGGTTGTTGTATCCCGAGGATCCTACCTTTGCTCCTATTTTTAGGGAATGCGAAGAGTGGGGAAGGGACCGTTGGCTTAAGGAGAATGACCATTCCTCCTACTCTCGGTTCGATGGGTATTTGTTCAAAGAGAGGAGGTTGTGTGTTCCTTCTAGTTCTTGGAGGGAATTATTTGTGAGGGAGGCCCATGACGGAGGCCTCATGGGGCACTTTGGGGTAGACAAGACCCTCGGAATCTTAGAGGAGAACTTCTATTGGCCCAAAATGCGCAAAGACGTCACTAAAATTTGTAGTCAATGCGTGGCCTGCCGGAGTGCGAAATCTCGTCTCCTACCTCAAGGATTATACACCCCACTCCCTACTCCCCTTAGACCTTGGTTGGACATTTCGATGGATTTTGTTTTGGGGCTGCCAAGGACTAGAAAGGGCCGAGATAGCATTTTTGTTATTGTTGATAGATTATCTAAAATGGCTCATTTTATTCCATGTGCTAAAACCGAGGATGCTCGTAGTGTAGCTTCATTATTTGTTGAACATGTTGTAAAGCTTCACGGGGTACCGAGGACTATTGTGAGCGATAGGGACTCCAAGTTCCTAAGTCTCTTTTGGAAGTCCATGTGGGGTAGGCTTGGAACGAAGTTACTTTTCTCCACGTCTTGCCACCCACAAACCGATGGCCAAACGGAGGTAGTAAATAGAACCTTAGGGTCTATGCTACGTTCTATGGTTAAAGGTAAACTGACTTCATGGGAAGATCACCTACCCTTGGTGGAATTTGCATACAACCGGGTAATACATTCGAGCACGGGAATGACTCCCTTTGAATGTGTTTACGGCCTGAATCCCCTTACCCTTTTAGATCTCACTCCTTTGTCTAGTGATCTCATGACCAGCTTAGATGGAAATAAAAGAGCCGAGGCAATGAAGAAAATGCATGAGACGGTGCGGATCAAGCTTGAAAAGAAGAACCAAGAGGTTGCAAAAAGGGTAAACAAAGGGAGAAGAAGGCTTGTGCTTGAACTCGGAGATTGGGTGTGGGTGCATCTTCGAAAGGATCGGTTTCCAGCTCAAAGGAAGTCCAAATTGCTGCCAAGGGGTGATGGTCCTTTCCAAGTACTTGAGAGAATCAATGACAACGCCTACAAGATTGACCTTCCACCGGAATATCAAGTGCACAACACTTTCAACGTTGGTGATCTCTCCCTCGTGGATGCGGTTGAAGATGACCAAATGCTGAATTTGAGGTCAAATTCCTCTCAAGATGGAGAGGATGATACGGTTGGGGCAGCCTCCACAGGTACACGGCCTTTCACACGAAGCCAAGCTCGGGAATTACAAAAACTCCAAGCTTTGTTCATGCAAATGGCCGTGTGTGAGTTGGTGATTGAACCAACCAAGGACCTAAACGTTTTTATGTGTGAAGAGAGGTCTTAATGTGTAATAAACTACTCTTCAAGGTTGGCACAAGAAGCAAGGGCGGATGGGTCATTTTACCCCTTTTGTTTGTAGTATAAATAGAACATGTTAGAGAGTTATTCCTTAGTTTTTGAATGCTGATTTTGTAACCTAAAAACACTAAACATTTCGGCTCTCTCTTCCACTCTTAGAAGCCGTCCCTATTATCTCACAAGTAGAGGGATACTTGTGTTGTCTCTTTGGCTAGAAACAAGGGTTTTGAGGTCGTTGAGTGCCTCTTGGTCCTCGTAAGAACTTGGTGTTTATATTCATT